>OY744527.1:43866293-43878793 GCA_963556195.1 Sepiola atlantica | reverse complement strand
GAAATAATTATCAAAATCAGTTTTTAAATCTCAATATGTAAACAAGCTATAGAATTAATTCTGTGAAGCAGGATTTTGTTTTTAATTGGGTATTAAAGTAAAGTAGAAAGATCAATGTTGAAACTAATATAATTTATGATTTCTTGAAAATTCTAATTTGAAAATGAAATATAATAAAGGTGAACGCACGTGTGTCCTACTCGCTTCGATAATCACAAATGCTAATTTAATTTTATGAGCAAATAAGGAGAGGTTTAATCTTAATAATAACTGATAATAATAAAAAAGGAATAATAATAATGTATGCAAATAAAAATTTTGTGGGTAAAGAAGGAGAGGCTTAAACTCAATATCTGATGATAATAGTAAAAAGAAAGGAAAAATGTATTTCACTTTTAATATAGACAAAACTATTCCGTTATTATTATTTGTACTCACTAGAAGTTCTCACACAGATCATCGTCAGTGATTGCTCACCGACAACAACCAGTGGTATTTCCTGGAGTCTGAGTAACAACAAGTCTCCCCAGACTTCCAGTGTTCTTCACCTCTTTTCGATAACGATGCGGTATCGCAACAGTCTCTTACCATTGATTTCTCGCCGGTAAGGACAATTGGTCTTCTCTGGGATTTGGGTGGCAACAAGCCTCCCCAAAGTCCCAGCATTCTCTGCACTTTTCTAGTGGAGGTCTGGTTTGTGCTGTCCCTCCCCGGTCTTCTCATCCTCCTCGACCCTCTACAAATATGTTGTCTGGTGTCAGCCTAGGCCGGCACCAGTTAAAAAATGAATAAAATAATATTTCTTTAAATTAAAAAAAAATTAAAAAATTAAAAATAATTAAAAAAAAAAAAAATTTTTTTTTTTTTAATTTTAAATTTTTTCCTTCTAATTCCTTTTCTTTCTTTTTTTTCCTTTTCTCTTCCCTTATTTAAAAAAAAGAATTTGTTTAATTATTTTAATTTTGGGGGTGGGTTGGGGAGAGGGAGGAGCTTATAGTGTTTCTTGTAATTTCTGTTTCTTGGTTCATTTTTGTGTAGTGATAGCTGAGTGCAGTGTAATTTATTGGGGGGGAGGGAGATTATGAAGTGCTGTTTCTTGCAGTTTCTGTTCCTTGGCTCTTGTTGTGGTGTTCTTCGTGTGGTCTTGTTTTCTCCGTTGTAAATTCGTTGTGACTGGTTAGCCTTTGTAGCTTATGTGTGCTAGTTTCCGCATTCGAGGATTTTCCTTAAGATTGCCGTCCTTTGTATGGTTTCGATAGTCCATTTGATTCCAATTTCTCCCAATCTTTTCTCCAGGTTTTTGGGGATTGTTCCTAGTGCTCCTACTTGGTGCTCCTACTTGGTATTATACTAAGTGTCTTCATGCTCTATATTCCTTTCAGTTCTCTGGCTAGTTCTGTGTATTTACTTCGTTTTTCCGTGTCTTTGATCTTCACTGTTGACTGCTGGAACGGCGAAGTCTACGATTTTACAAGATTTTTCCTTTTTATCTATTATAATAACATCAGGTCTCCTTGCTTGTATGAGTTTATCTGTTTGTATATCCATATCCCTGAGGATTTTGTGTTTTTCGTTTTCCAGTACTGTTTCTGGTTTATGTTTGTACCATTTGTCTGCATATTCGAAATTCAATTGTTTGCACAATTCCTTGTGTATTAATTTCCCAACACAATCATGTCTGTTCTTGTATTCTTTTTGAGCGAGTTTGCTACATTCACTTATTATATGATTTACTGTTTCGTCTCTTTGTCCACACAGTCTGCATTTATTGTTTTCCTGGGTTCTTACTATTTTAGCTTTAATGTAGTTTGTCCTAATCGCATCGTTCTGTGCAGCCATCAGTAAAGATTCCGTTTCTCTGTTCAAGTTTCCTTTTCTTAGCCATGCCCAGCTATTTGCGTTGGTTTCTTCTCTTGTGAGTCTTATGAAGCGTCCATGTAGTTGTTTTTCTTCCCATTTTTCTTTTCTTGTCTGTTTGTGTTCAGTTTCGATGCTTCCTGCGTTGTTCGTTGGGACGGTATCTCTTGCTCGGTTATCAGCCTTTCTGTGTTCTGGTTTATGTATTTCTCCAGCTCTTTTTTAGTGTCGTCCACACAGTCTTCTATACTTACCAGTCCTCTTCCCCCTTCGTTTCTCTTCACGTAGAGTATGTCTGTATCGTCTTTTGGATGTAGTGCATTGTGCATAGTCATTAATTTTCTAGTCCTCTGATCAAGGTGCCTGAGTTCTTCTTTAGTCCAGTTTATGAATGGTCCATAATATCTTATTAGTGATACTGCCCAGGTATTTATTCCTTTGATTAGGTTTCTGCTATATAATTTTGTTTCTAAGAGCTTTCTTGTTCTTCTCAGGTATTCTTTTCCAATCTTCTCTTTCATTTCTGTTGATTTGATTGTGTCTGCTTCCAAAACTCCCAAATATTTATAGCTCTCGCTTGTTCATCTAGCACCCTCATCTGCTCTTGGTTGGGTAGTTCCATGCCCTCAGTCGTCTCCAACTTTCCCTTTTTAATCTCTAGCAATGCCCACTTTTCCATTCCGAATTCTATTTGAATGTCCTGACTGAAGATTCTGGTCGTATTTATCAGCTTTTCCAGTTCTTTTTTGCTTTTTGCAAATAGCTTCAGGTCGTCCATGTACATGAGATGGTTTATTCGTTGTTCTCTGCCTGTGAACTTGTATCCGGCATCACATTTCCTGAGTATGTAGTTGAGTGGCATCATGGCTATGATAAACAGTAGTGGTGATAGGGAGTCTCCTTGGAAATGCCTCTGTATTTTTATCTCCGTCAAGTATTGTCCTCCAGCTGTCAGTTCTAATCGCCATGTTCTCATTGCTATTGCTTTCTTGATTAAATTAATAATCCTGTTGGGTATCTTGTACATTTTTAAACATTCAATTATCCATGCTTGAGGGATTCTGTCGTAGGCTTTCTTGTAGTCAATCCATGCCATAGATATGTTCTTTTTCTTGCGTTTAACTTCTTTCGGGATCTTTTGATCTATGTATAACAGATCATGCGTCCCTCTTTTCCCTTTCTGGCATCCTTTTTGTTCCTCGGGAAGTAGTCCACGACTGCTCAGGGAATGGTAAATTTGCTCTCTAAGTTGTGCCGTTAGGATTTTTAACATTGTCGGTAAACAGGTTATTGGTCTGTAATTGCTTTGGGTCGTTCCCTTCTTGGCGTCTTTTCGTATGAGTGTTGTCCTTCCTTTGGTCATCCACTCTGGTACGTCTGTTTTATGGATACATACTCTCAGTTTCTATGCTAGCCTTTCATGTAGGGTCGTGAATTTTTTGAACCGGTACGCATGTACTCCATCGTGACCTGGTACTTTCCAGTTTGTCATTTTCTTTAGTGTTGTCTTAATAGTTTCTTCATTAATTTCTGTTTCCGTTCCTTCTTCAATTTCTAAAAGTTTATCATTCATGTCTTTCAGCCATTTAGCCTTTTTGTTATGATCTTCAGCAGTTTCCCATATCTTGCTCCAGAAATGTTTTGTTTGTGTCGGGTCCGGTTGTTCTGTTGTTGTTCTTTCTCCGTTTACGTTTTTGTAAAACTGGCTTTCATTGTTTTCAAAGGTCCTGTTCTGTTTGTACTGTTCCGATTTGTATCTGTATCGTCTCAATCTTCCTTCTTTTGCTGCTATCTTTTGTTTTAGTTCTTCGTGTTTCTTATTTAGTCTTTCCTTGCGATTCAGATTTCTGCTCTTCCATCGTTTACTGTTCTCCTTCATCCTATTTACGGTTTTAGCTTCCTTTTGAAGTTAGGTGATCTGGGTTTCCAGTCTGATCTCCCATCCAGATTTCGTCTGTCCATTCTTTTGGTCAGTCTTCTTTTCCCTTTTTAGTTTCATACTTATTGATTTTGCCCCCGCATATATCAAGTTGTTTAGATGTGTGATAGTGTCTGTTCGGATGTACGTGAGTAATCTGTTTACTTTCTCTGTTTCAACTTTTAACTTCTTCCAGTCTTCGTTCCTTAGGGATAGAAGTTTTGTTTGGTTCTCGGACATTAATCGTTTGATATTTTCCACTTCTCTTGCTTCTTCCTCAGATAGTTCTATAGTTTCGTCGTCTTCGCCTTCTTCAGTTTCTGTGTTTATGTTTTTCCCGTCTTCTTCCTGGGAGTTTTCGTCAAGTGGTGTGTCTTGATCTGTCACGCCATTTATCTTTTGTTTAATTTCCGTTAATTCCATCTCCGAGAACCATCCTCTCTTGAGTATCTGTCTTGCTTGATCTGCTATCCTTAGTGCCGTTGTATGGTAGTCAGTAGAAATGTCCCATAGATCTTTCATTCGTTTCCGACATCCTCTTTCTGTGGGGTAGCGGCTTTTGTAGTAGCATTCGATTACCAGTCTGTTCTCTTTTGTGGTCCATTTCTTGCTATGGCTTTTTTGTCTGTTATTTTCATTCTTGAATTCTTGTGTTTGGTCAGTGCCATTATCATATTTGGAATCTGATGGGTTACCTACCTGTTTTTGTCCGTGGTCTTGTTCCTGAAATTAAAGGAGCCAACATTCGCAGGTTGCGGACCGGGTCCCCCATGTTGACCAGCGAGGTAGCACCTGCCCATCATGACACTCAGATCTTTCTTCTGAGTCCCACGGCGTTTATTTGTATTTATAGACATTTATCATGGTTTGGTGTTTGTGGAAACACCAGGCCCAGGCTTAGTTTACCTGTGATCCTGTCACAGGGATAGTGTTTCTTTCATTTTCATGAGGTTCAAGGTGCACTATCACACATACATAAAGAAACATTTACGAAAAAAATTAAAACAATAAAAAAATTAATAAAAAATAATAATAAAAAAGATTTTTTTTTAAATAATTAAAAAATAATTTAAAAAATAAATAATAATAATGATAATGAATAATTAATAAATAAATAAAAAATAAATAAATAAATAAAAAGATAATAATTATATATATATATATATATATATATATATATATATATATATATATATATATATATATATATATATATATATATTGATTTTATTCCATTAGTTGCGACAAAACAGGTTTTGTTTCATTTGTGCGGATAGCTACCAATTCATCAGGCCGGCGAAAGGAATTCAAATGGCATAAAATTTTAAGTTCACTTTAACGGGAGATTGAAAATTGAAAATACATTGGAGGGGGAGGGGGATAGAGTTGGGGCTTTGTCTATAACGGCGACATGGGACATGAGAGGGGAGGGGGGAGGACCTCAACAAGTCGTGTTTCAAATTATTACGTGGGAGGTTTTGCACGTGTCAGTGCTGCGACAATCTCAATCTCGGCCGGGGCGGAAGGGGGGAGATGGGGCGACGGCCAGAGTGAGTCAAATTCAAAATGAGAATAAAACCATGATTACAACCGTCATTCTTATTTTATTTTAATTCTAATAAGTAATTATCATGTGGATAAAAATGTTTGATAATTTTAATTTAGGGTATTAATTGCTACTTTTGCATTTTATTTATTTTATTTTAATGTTTTGTTTATTATTTGTAGTGAATTTTGTTGTGATTATATTTTTTAAAATTGTGATTATATTATACCGAGATCAATACTAGTGGAATCTTTTATAAAAGAAGTTTTCTGGTGTTACCAGTCATATCACCAACAAAACCGATTATGACAATGGCAATGCACGCCAACCATACCCACGACAGTCGCAGCGACAACAGCCTTATGTAAAAGCCTTAATAAAAATAAAAATAAAAATAAAAATAAAAATAAAAATAAAATTAAAAATAAAAATAAAATAGAATAAAAATAAAATTAAAAATAAAATAAAAATAAAGATAAATATAAATAAAATTAGAATAAAAATAGAAATAGAAATAACAAGTTTGTAAGAATATTAATGATAATAACAATAATAATAATAATAATAATAATAATAATAATAATAATAGTATTAAAAAAAAAAAAATAATAATAATAATAATAATAATAATAATAATAATAATAATAATAATAATAATAATAATAATAATAATAATACTAAGACTGATAAATATCACCATCATTACCATTTTGCTACTTGTGAAGTCAGTGGGCGAAATAAGTCGACAAGTGATGGTAGGCTTTTTTAATTCCACTGCCAATGACAAGGACTAAGTACCAGTTAATAATTAAGTGTTCAAGGTAGTGATCGAGGGGTTAAGTAATTGAGATTAGTCTAAGTGATATCAGTGTTGATAGCTGTCCCAGTTATGGGTTTATGTTAGAATTGGTAGTATGGCTGAGAGGTTATTGAGGCTGTGCATTATAGGTAGTACGTAGAGATTTGATATTATTGGTAGTTTAGAGGGGTGGTTATATATTTATAGATTCATCAAGACTTGTTGGGGTGGGATTGGGTTGTAAATTTGGGTGGGTGGGTAGGGGGTTATAGTGTGTTTTGGGGTAGTGTATAGTGGGGGTTAAATGTTATCATTCATTTTTGTAAAAAACAAAAACAAAAAACTGTTAATTTTATGTTGAAGTTAAGTAGGGTTGGTGTGGGGTTAAGGTGGGGTATGTGGGTTGCTAAGGAGGTAGAGTCTACTATGTTTACAGTTGATAGATGTCTCTTGTTTTCTATTTAAGAGTTTGTTTTTGTCCTTAAAGCGGATAATTTCCAGTTTTTCATTTAAGCATAATCTACATGGAGAGTTTATTGATTTGCAGGTGCTGGATTTTTTCAAGATTTTCCACTTTATTATGGGAGTTTCTTTTTGGGTTTTTAGTTTGTGGTAGTGTAGTGAAAGTCCGGTTTGCCCAGGATGGTCTGGGTTGTTGAAGGAGAGTTTATGGTTGTAGAATCTTTCCTTGAAGTTGTTGCCTGCCAGACCAATATAATAGTTAGTCTGGGATGGGTTTTCAGTTGAGGAGATAGATGCCTCATAGACCACTTGGGTTGATAGGCACTTTTGATTTAGGGGGCAGTTTGATTTGTTATTACAGTTGCATGTTCTTTTAGAATTTGAGGTTACTGGGGTGTTTAGTATTTTCATGTTGTGCTTTTTTATGATTTTTTCTAAATTGTCACCACAACAATAGCTGAGTTTTAGTGTATTCTTATTGAAAATTTTATGGAGTATGCTGTTATTGGGGAAATGAGTGTTTATTAAGTTCAGGAATTTATTTCCTATTTTGGTTTTAGTTGAGTTGTTAAATGGAGGTGTATACCAGATAATTTTCCTATTTCTATTTTTGTTCCTATTAGGGTTATTTTGTGTAGTTGGAATATACCCTATTTTGGTATGTTTGTATCCACTCTCCTTTAGTGCTTTATTATAAAAGTTCTTATGTTTATTGAAGATATCTATATTGGAGGAGTTGTTGCTAATCCTTCTACTAATTGATTCTGGGATGTGTTTACTTACAGATCTAGGGTGGTTAGATAGTGGGTTGACATAAAGGGGGTAGGAATTATCTTTAGCATAGGGCTCATAAGTATCTCTATTGAGGTTGAAGGTAATATCGAGGAAATTGACCTGTTTAACATTTGATGTTATTTCAGCCTTTAGGCCTATTCGTTTCATTTCTTTGGATATTATTTTTTTGGTTTGTTCACATTTTTGTCCGTTTGTGTTTTTAACGTACATTAGGCCATCATCTCTGTAGAGGCCGATTGAATCGACTTCAAGATCTTTTGTTAGGTTGTATAGTAAGTACAGGCCAACCAAGTCTGTTACCTCGGCAGAGTCAAGAGAGCCCATAGATACATCGAATGAAGAGAAATGGTCTTTCTTTGTCCATTGTTCTTTGTTATTTATTAATACTGTGGTTCTACATTTTTTGATTATGTTTATTTCGTCTTCCGAGATATTAGAGAGGAGAGTGGCGAATTCTATGACATTTTCGAAGAGTGCTTTGGTTATTGAGGGGTAGTAATTAACTATATCGAATTGTATGAAAGAGCATTTATCTTTATTTCTAATTCTATTGAACCAGCTTATGGTTTCTGCGGTATTGATCCACTGGTTTAAGTTGTAGGTGTTTTTAATTTGCTTATTTATTTTTTCTAAGATGTTTTTACTGATTTTGCCTATCTCTTGTCGGGTAGGTGGTATGGTTTGGTAGTTTTGTTTTACGGCATATCAACCCTTTTTGGGTTATTTAATGCCGAATCTGGTCATTATAGTAAAAGTTTTTATGCTTCAAGTTCTTTATATCTTCAAATGTTTAATCATCGTTTTTGGTTTGGTAGTTTTGTTTTACGGCATATCAACCCTTTTTGGGTTATTTAATGCCGAATCTGGTCATTATAGTAAAAGTTTTTATGCTTCAAGTTCTTTATATCTTCAAATGTTTAATCATCGTTTTTGGTTTGGTAGTTTTGTTTTACGGCATATCAACCCTTTTTGGGTTATTTAATGCCGAATCTGGTCATTATAGTAAAAGTTTTTATGCTTCAAGTTCTTTATATCTTCAAATGTTTAATCATCGTTTTTGGTTTGGTAGTTTTGTTTTACGGCATATCAACCCTTTTTGGGTTATTTAATGTCGAATCTGGTCATTATAGTAAAAGATTTATGCTTCAAGTTCTAAAAATAAAATAAAAAAGGGGAAAGAGAAAGGGAGAGGGGCTGTTGTTTTTGTTTTTGGTTTTGTAGAACATAATTAAGTTTTACAAAAAAAAAAAAACGTCAATGTAGGTGAATTTCGTCTCAGGGAGCCACAGGGCAGCCTGATCTGGTATCACCAGTTGTCGGGTAGGATTAATAAGCCTGGTTTGAGGTTTAGTGTGGAAATTGGTTTTGTGATCTTTTAATAGTATATATGCTTCTTTTGTTTTTAGTTTACCTACTCTATCGCTAATCTTGAGTTTATCAGTTATAGTTTTACTATCTGAGTTGATTTTATCGATTAGGTTAAGATCAGATTTTTTATAATTTTTTGTGATATTTTGTGTAATTAAATTCTGGCCTATCAACCCAAGTGGTCTATGAGGCATCTATCTCCTCAACTGAAAACCCATCCCAGACTAACTATTATATTGGTCTGGCAGGCAACAACTTCAAGGAAAGATTCTACAACCATAAACTCTCCTTCAACAACCCAGACCATCCTGGGCAAACCGGACTTTCACTACACTACCACAAACTAAAAACCCAAAAAGAAACTCCCATAATAAAGTGGAAAATCTTGAAAAAATCCAGCACCTGCAAATCAATAAACTCTCCATGTAGATTATGCTTAAATGAAAAACTGGAAATTATCCGCTTTAAGGACAAAAACAAACTCTTAAATAGAAAACAAGAGACATCTATCAACTGTAAACATAGTAGACTCTACCTTCTTAGCAACCCACATACCCCACCTTAACCCCACACCAACCCTACTTAACTTCAACATAAAATTAACAGTTTTTTGTTTTTGTTTTTTACAAAAATGAATGATAACATTTAACCCCCACTATACACCACCCCAAAACACACTATAACCCCCTACCCACCCACCCAAATTTACAACCCAATCCCACCCCAACAAGTCTTGATGAACATATAAATATATAACCACCCCTCTAAACTACCAATAATATCAAATCTCTACGTACTACCTATAATGCACAGCCTCAATAACCTCTCAGCCATACTACCAATTCTAACATAAACCCATAACTGGGACAGCTATCAACACTGATATCACTTAGACTAATCTCAATTACTTAACCCCTCGATCACTACCTTGAACACTTAATTATTAACTGGTACTTAGTCCTTGTCATTGGCAGTGGAATTAAAAAAGCCTACCATCACTTGTCGACTTATTTCGCCCACTGACTTCACAAGTAGCAAAATGGTAATGATGGTGATATTTATCAGTATTACTATTATTATTATTAGTAGTATTATTATTATTATTATTATTATTTTTTTTTTTTTTTTAATACTATTATTATTATTATTATTTACTCACTAGGAGTTATCACACTGGTCATCGTCAGTGGTCACCCACTGCTGACAACCTGTGGTATTACCTGGAGTCTGAGTGACAACAAGTCTCCTCAGGCCTCCAGTATGCTCCACCTCTTTTCGTTCATCACCGCTGATGACCTTGCGGTAATCGCAACAGCCACCTACCAACGATTTCCCGCTGATAAGGGCCATTGGTCCCCTCTGGGGCCCGAGTGGCAACAAGCCTTCCCAAGGTCCCAGAGCTGTCCGCGCTCTTCCAGTGGAGGTCTGGTTTTGCGCTTTCCCTCCTCGACCCTCTGTCTATAATTTTCGTGGCGTCAGCCTATGCTTGCGCCTATCGTGCGGTTGTATTTTGCGCCCGTATTATTATTATTATTATTATTATTATTATTATTGTTATTATCATTAATATTCTTACAAACTTGTTATTTCTATTTCTATTTTTATTCTAATTTTATTTATATTTATCTTTATTTTAATTTTATTTTTATTTTATTTTTAATTTTATTTTTATTTTTATTTTTATTTTTATTTTTATTTTTATTAAGGCTTTTACATAAGGCTGTTGTCGCTGCGACTGTCGTGGGTATGGTTGGCGTGCATTGCCATTGTCATAATCGGTTTTGTTGGTGATATGACTGGTAACACCAGAAAACTTCTTTTATAAAAGATTCCACTAGTATTGATCTCGGTATAATATAATCACAATTTTAAAAAATATAATCACAACAAAATTCACTACAAATAATAAACAAAACATTAAAATAAAATAAATAAAATGCAAAAGTAGCAATTAATACCCTAAATTAAAATTATCAAACATTTTTATCCACATGATAATTACTTATTAGAATTAAAATAAAATAAGAATGACGGTTGTAATCATGGTTTTATTCTCATTTTGAATTTGACTCACTCTGGCCGTCGCCCCATCTACCCCCTCCCGCCCCGGCCGAGATTGAGATTGTCGCAGCACTGACACGTGCAAAACCTCCCACGTAATAATTTGAAACACGACTTGTTGAGGTCCTCCCCCCTCCCCTCTCATGTCCCATGTCGCCGTTATAGACAAAGCCCCAACTCTATCCCCCTCCCCCTCCAATGTATTTTCAATTTTCAATCTCCCGTTAAAGTGAACTTAAAATTTTATGCCATTTGAATTCCTTTCGCCGGCCTGATGAATTGGTAGCTATCCACACCAATGAAACAAAACCTGTTTTGTCGCAACTAATGGAATAAAATCAAAAAATATATATTTTGCTCTGAATTTTCATTGAGCACTCTCATAAACCCGGTTTCAACTTCCTTCGGATTCATACCCCCTGGATATTTGTAACAAGTTAATTATATATATATATATATATATATATATATATATATATATATATATATATATATATATATATATATATATATTAGGTATGTGCAAAAAGGGTCGCCTCTTGTGCGGACTATGCTTATTAAAAAGGGCTTATCATTAATTGTTTAATTAGTTTCCGTGTAAACTTTGATTGTGTTTGAAAGATAAAAGCCTAAACGTAATCTCTATACGAAAAAAAAAACTGAATATTTAGGTGTGAAAAATAAATTATGATGAAATATGTAATCACGGCGGCTGAAAACCCCAACAATTAGGAAAATTATCCCCCAAAAGTCATAAATTAATAAAATCCGGCGTCACATAATCGGCAAACAACTTTGTTTACCAATTGACTATCGCTATGCAAAATATAATGAAGACAAAAATGTCATAATTTATCATTTTTTTCATGATTTAAAACTTTAGTTACTCGATTTATTCTTTACGTGTCGTAACGATAAATTACATTGATTCTTTTTAAAATAAAGTGTATTTTTTTATTTTAAGTGTGAAAAAGTAAATTAAAGTCAATGACTACACTGACAATTTATTCATTGAAAAGAAAAAAAAAATATTGAGCTGATGATGCCACGTTCATGTATGAAAAAGAAATATAATTATGTCGCAGTTTTTATTTTCCCAGAAACTCTAATCATTAAAATCACATGAAATATTTTTTGCAATTATTTTATTTTTTTGGTGAAAATATTGATGAAACAATGCTTTATTCAATAATAATAATATCGCTAATTACAAAAAATTAATTTTTCTTCGAGTTATAGTTATTTTGTTAACACGGTATTTAGGGTCCTTTTTCGTAATATGTAAAATTATTATTATTATCATTATTATTATTATTATTATTATTATTATTATTAAAACAGAAGAAAGTGGGAAAAGTGTATTCTTTATCCTATCGATTAGTGTTGTCCTCTTTTTCTTATCGATTTGTTTTGTCTTCTTTTCGATTAGATTTATATTCTTTTCTGGTCGATAAGGAAAGAATAACAGAGAAAGAGATCTTTGTCTTTTTTCTTATCGATTATTTTCGTTTCAATGATTTCAAGTAATAAAAATGAATAAAATTGCGACGCGATAGGGAGCAGGCGAAGCCTGTTTGTTTGAAATAAGAAGTGAAAGACTTAAAGAAATTGTGACTAAGGTAGTTGCGTTGTTTGCGTGACAGACAAACATACACATAATCTTCATTATAAGATATATCATTTATAGTGGAAAC
>OY744527.1:43783793-43861293 GCA_963556195.1 Sepiola atlantica | reverse complement strand
TGAAACCGCTATGAAAACTGGAGATTTTATGACTTTGTTTCAACTTAGAAATTGGTCCGTGCGTCATTTCTTCACCGAATGCTAAAAAATATTGTCGTCTTTCATTTACACCAACGGATGCGCGGCCATCTCGGCGTGAATAACCGTTAAAAGCTAAGTATTCTTTCCGCTAACAAAGTTTCATTTAGTCGGTGAAATATTTCTACGTATTAAAAACATTCACATCAGAGTTCAGACTTGATATGAGGTTTGAGTTTTGGATCAATTTTGTTTCTTTTTTTTTTGCGACCATATGTGGACAGAAATTTGGTATCTATTAAAACACACCTGATATTCTGTAGTTTGTGTTCTGTTTGGTTGAAGTAGTTCACCTTAAATCATGATAACACCTGTAACATACAGGTCTTTATTTTTACCATAAGGCCATTTTGTATTTGTCAAATGAGAAGAAATTAATCTTTTGTAACCGAGAAACATACTTTAATTACAAAAAAAAGTATTCGTGGATCACTATATATATATATATATATATATATATATATATATATATATATTTATATATATATATATATATATATATATATACTAGTAGAATAAGCTGTGCCTGTATATTCAATAAATATAGCACTAGTTTTAAATTTTGATGGGTGTTGCTTTTTCTTTGGGGAGTATAGTAAGGTCTCGGTAGCACACCTTTGAATCGTAAAATTTACAAAAAGAAATAATCTGTCAACATTACTCACCCTGTTGCCTAGAATGCATATTCCATACTTCATAGTGATCGGTTCTATAGTTAGGATTTTATCAAGCACATACATATTATTGACGCTCATGCGCGAACAAGCCCTATTAAAAATGCATTAATTAATATAGCTCAAATTTTCATGTGAAGAAATGCTTTTCTCTATAAATGTTTTTGTATTTTAAAAATTGGGGGCGGTAGCAAATTTTAGGGGAACCCTCCTTAAATGGTGAAACTTACATGAAAAGAATATGCCTCTATAACTAACCTGATTGCAGAGTATATATATTCCGAAATTCATGATGATAAAAACAACACAAAAAAACTTGATATATATGCACCCCTATAAATGTTAAAATGTACAAAATAATAGTGTGCCTATGTTACTCACCGTGTTACCTAGAATATATATTCATAATGATCCGTTCATTAGTTTAGGAGATTACACACACACACATATATATATATATATATATATAATTGCCAGCTCGGTATAATAGAGTTAAAACTTTCACAGATGTGTGGGGTTAGAGTTTCGGAATTTGAGTTAAAAACATGGCTCGTATTTCGGTGTTTCGAATCCTGCGACAGGCTAGAATAATTTTCTCTACACTCGGGGTTGCGGAAGGATGAAACGTGTACGTATGTAGATGAACAGATATATATATAGATAGATAGAGAGAGAGAAAGAAATGGAGCTACCAACATTTATTATTTTCTATTAAATGTTTATTATTTAATATTTTAATGTTTTATATATTTTAATTTTAATGTTTAAATTGTTATATTACACGTGTTTCGAGTATGTTTGGCTCTCTTCAGGAATTAAAAAATATATTTAAGAAAATATATGTTGTAGTTTGAAAGAACTACAATATATATTTTCTTTAATAAATTAAATATATAAGTGAAAGATCAGACTTTTCCGATTTTTCTCATTTTCAAGAATTATTTTTCAATGAAAATGTGTCGTCTGCTTAGAATGATTTTCCTGTTCGAAAAATTAAAGACAGTTTTTTCAAGTGAAATTCGATCGCCGACTGATGAGCGAACTAAAAAAAATACACATGAAAATTTCCACATCGATAAAAAAATATTTTGTAAAACTGCGAGTAATTTAAATTGTTAATAGCTTTCTTTGTTGTATGACATATGATCAAATATGCATGTTACATCTTTCCTTATTCTTTTCCTTATCTTTGTTATCTCTATTTTATTAATCTTTCGATTCATCAATATACAAGCTAACTTTGTCTGTCGGTTTTCCTCATTTATGTTTTATTGTTAACAAAGAAAATAGCGTATAGACAAAAACGCTTTATGCAATGTATTTAAAAAATTAGAATTGAAGTAGTCAGAGTCGAAGATTGGGGAAGGAGTCAGAGTCAGGCGTTTACGAAGGAGTCAAAGTTAGAGTCGGAGGATTGGGAAGGAGTTAATTTTTCATTCATTTTCGTTTCAGTTTTTCATTCATTTTTCATTCATTTTCCATTCATTATTTTCTATTCAATTGTCATCTATTTTTTTCATTCAATTTTCATCCATTTTTTACATTCAATTTACATTAATTTTTCCATTAAATACTATTCATTTTTTCATTCACTTTTTTCTTTCATTTTTTTGTCATTCATTTACTTTCATTCTCTCATGTGCATTTATGTATTCGTTTACTTTTTACATTCATTTTTAATTCATTGAGTTTTCGTTCATTTTTTTCATTCATTTTTTTTTCATTCGCGTTTTGCCTTCAATATTTGTGATTGATTATTTTAATTTACTTTTTACTTTCATTTTTCTCCTTCAATATTTGTTATCAATTTTTTTTTTCATTCACATATTTTCATTTATTTTTTACTTTTTTGTTTTGAATTATTTTTTACAGTAATTTTTTCTTATTCCATTTTTTCATTCACTTTTCATCCATTATTTTTATGCAATTTTTCATTTATATGAATGTCCTGGATAGAGCAGGTAATAACCTAAAAGATATCATAACAGTGCTCAATATCCTAGATATACTTTTTGTCCTTTATTTCCTCCTTCAATATTTGTCATTCAGTTTTTTAATTCACATAATTTTATTGGTTTTTACATTCATTTTTTTTATTCATTTTTTATTCATTGTTTTCATTCATTTTTCTCATTACATTTTTTATTCACTTTTTAATTCATATTTACATTTATTTTTTTCATTCATTATTTTCATTCACTTTTTCATTCATATTAATATCCTGGATAGAGCAGGTAGTAACCCAAAAGTAATAATAACAATGCTCAATATTCTAGATATACCAGGTGTGTTTAAACGCAGTGTTGCCAGGGATAAATAATTTCTCTGTCTTTCTTATAAGCTTGCATACCCATAATCCCAAATGCTTAATATCCTTTATATTCGTATTATAGTGAATCTTGGAGTAGATAACAGGAAGTAGTAATTACCGGGACTATCTGTTATACTCGTCATTGTAAGATTACAGTATTACTTTCGGTAAAGGATATATAATAAATCTGTTTGGACTATTGGATTCATCAACATCACGTATCTTCTTAACATGTTGAAATGGAGGGGGGAATGAGAAATTGACCATGAGACCATTTGTTTTACTCGGCGTTTATTTACTTTCTTCTATTTTTCATGGCCCCTGGCAACGTCGGATAGACCAGCTAGTCATATATATATATATATATATATATATATATATATATATATATAATGTGTGTGTGTGTGTGTGTGTGTGTGTGTGTGTGTGTGTGTGTGTAATCCGAGGTGTCGAATCGTATAACCGGTAGTGAATAGTCATATCGCTATGCTGATGAGTCCCGATTATTTAAGGA
Organism: Sepiola atlantica; assembly: GCA_963556195.1. Lineage (NCBI taxonomy): Eukaryota > Metazoa > Mollusca > Cephalopoda > Sepiida > Sepiolidae > Sepiola > Sepiola atlantica. The sequence continues at coordinate 43,857,716 of OY744527.1, read as the reverse complement.
CGAAACGTATACGTACATAGATAATAAACAATAACAAATATGTATTATTATTTGTCGCTCCTCGAAAAAATAGAGCACTGTAAGTGTAGTATTAACACCTCATGACGTCACTAGCTTTAAATGCATCGTTCCTTCCTTAAAAAGTAGAACGCTCTGACGTAAAGCCGCCGATAAAGTATTAAAATTATCACAGTTTATTCGCTATTTAAAATTGGCCGTGTGATTTGAGTTGTAATCCGGGGTTTCGAATCGCATGACCGGTAGTGAATAGTCATATCTCTCTGCTGATGAGTCCCGTTTATTTAAGGACGAAACGTATACGTGCATAGATAATAAACAATCACAAATATTTATTATATATATATATATATATATATATATATATATATATATATATATATATATATATCAGGACCGGCGGGACAGTTATAAAAGTGTGTGTGTGCGGGGCTCTCCTAAATAGTGGGGGGGCGGTTAAACACATGCATATATAACTTCATTATTGATGACCGTAAAGTGGGGGGGAGCAAGTCAAAAAGTGCGTTGGGGGGGGACTTGAACCCCCCTGCTCCCCCAGTGCCGCCGTCCATATATATATATATATATATATACGGATGTATGTGTGTGTGAAATATAATGGAAATAAAAGGATTAAGTAAAGACAACCAGAGAATACAACACAGAGACGTGTATGAATCGATACTTTTTTATTGATTTTTATAATGAAAAAAAAAACTATGAATTATGTATATATTTAGTAGTCGATAGCTTGAAATAAGGTTCCATAATGCCCATGAGCGGGAGAGGAGAGGACAAGAAGGCATGGAGGTAGCATGGTAGTAGTTGGAGATTCCCCATGAAACTGGTAGGCGTGACACAATCTCGATAACTAGAGGAGAGGGTCAGTATAACTATCTTATTGACGACATGACCCCTGTTGTTATATACCCGATGTGGATGTCGCTCGCTTCTCTCTTTTCTTGTCGTGCGAGGGTTACGATTTTGTTCGGATACTCTTCTCTCCGACTGGTAGTTTGAATAAGTTCATACAGGAAGCATACATCATAAAACATAACTTATTAACAATTATGGATCGAGTTTCCTTAACAGTGAGTTTCTTCAAATGGACATGAGATGCACCTATCTAGTAGGCCATTACATTATTAAACGTTTTAAACCTAAAACCAAACATTAATAATAGCATTTCGAATCATTTCTTTTCCACTCATACAAACAAAGCCGATCAACCCTCTATTCAAATCCGGCCAAGCGTACTTAAGTAAACTTATGCGTTTAGAAAATTATCTTTAAACTTAACACTAATAGCGTATTACTTCTTGCAATGTGTAACGCTATTCGTTTTTGCATTTGTCGAAGACATACGTATGCATTCACTTGATATCACTATGGTAATTTTCAAGATGTGACGTGGTTTAGTGGTTATAGGCGCGGTCTGTGCGCTCGGCGTTGCGGATTCGAGTTCTGTCGGATTACTGCATCACTCAGCAATACTACTGAGAAAGGTATGAACCCATATATTCTCCCATTAGCTATGGATTAAATAGTAGGGTAGACTAGAGTATTAACCCTTTATTGTGACACTAGCCAAGAAGAAGGATAACCTCCCAGGTAACACGTCTTGTGTTTCTCTGCTTGTCCCGGCATTGCTTCCAGTTGTCCTTATATTGGAAGAGGTGCGATTAATCATTGTGCAACCGTGCTTCACTATAGACTCTTCCCGACATCATTCTTACAGGTGGTGTCCATTATCTCTCGAAATTAAAGACGCGCATTCTATATCTATACCGTTATATTTTTATAAAACGTTGAAGAAAACGCGTGCTTCGTTTTTTATAAGCTTGTCCTGAGTGTCTGCTGATTTTTTTTTATGGTTTTGTATTTGCTTGGGAGGGAGTATCCTTCCGGATGCCAGATATATACCCGCTATATCAGAAACTCAAACTACGGTATGTTTTTTTATGATTCTAATTGTTCCTTTAAGATCAACTGTTTGCGTCTCTCTTGAACTTGGTTCACCGGGTATATTCACCAGGTAGTTTTAGAAAAAAAATGTCATGGTTTCTCGACTGATTACTGGAATGATGGAGCTCTTCCTTAGATTCCAGTTTCGTTTCAGGTCATACATCAGACTTTGGTATTTATGTGTGTGCACACCTATACGTGTACGTACGTAAGAGCGTGTGTGTGTGCGTGTGCGTGTTTGTGCTTGTGCAAATAGTTTTAATTTCCATACTATTTGTTCCTCCTGTTTGTTCGTACGTGCGTATCTGTGGACAGCAACGCAAATAAATGGATATTACGGCGCTTCTCTCGTCAACCATTAAAATTATAAAAATTGCTATCGCAAAATGGCATCTCATCGGGCATTATTAGGAAGATTGCTGCCAGAGACACTGCAATCTCGTTCATGATTACGTGATAATAACGTTCGAAAGTCGTCAAGTTGACAATGGTTCCTTCTCTCGCTATGAAAACCTTTTCCTTCTCTTCTAATCGTCTCCATCTCCCGCATCCCTCACACACCTCACCACTCCCCTCTTCTTCGTCTTCTAACCTAAGAAAAGCCAAGAAAATTGCGGTGTTTTTCTAATCATTTAATCAATGTCAGAGAGTCTATACTTGCTTCAATCTTCGTTAATTTTTGAAACCGTTTCGTTTTTTTAAATAACTATTTGCGGTAATTGCATATGATCGTGGTCACTAGAAATCGAACTTTTTTTTATCTCGTGATAAATGCAACGTGTTAACTAAGAGAGATGATATAAACAAAAAATAAATAAAAACTCTCGCAAAAATTCCCATTTTTCTCTTCCTGCGCAATCACTACAAATTTGCCAAAAATTAACACTGCAATAATCGATGATGATTACACAACTTTGACCTTTTCACATCAAAAACAAAGAATAAAATAAGCTTTAAAATATGTGAAAAATGTTCTCATTGTTGCGTTAAGGAAGGCAGCAAGGAAGAGCCATTTCTTTTAAATTTTACCAATGAAACGTTTACCTAAAAGTAATCAATACAATGTATATAACTTAACAAGAAGAATACCAGAACAATGTGTCTCCTTATAAATATTTCAATCAAGATATAATGCTGCCTTATGTCTAGAATACTAATTCCAATTTTGTTACAAACCATTACTTGATTTTGATTCCAGTAAATGTCTTAAACTAAGGCTTAAATGATCTTTAGGAGAAATTGAATTTCAGCGAATCATGCTTGATCGGTGTCTAATGACTATGGATCAAATTAAATGCAAATCTGAAATATTTAAATTTATAAATGTGAGGTTGCCCCAATATTATACCACCTAAAACTGTTAAAAAATACTGCAAAAAAACTTAAATTTGGGGTATATTTATTAATTAAGTTCTAATACCTATTCTTTAAATGTAACAAAATTCGAAGGTATCCGAATTTTGACGAAGATCTTCTATTAGCTTGAACTCTTATTGCATGAAACGAAGTTGAACTAAATATAGACCACATTACGACCGCTTACGCTTAACAGTTGTATTTAAAATTCACAATAATCGGTTAATTAGTTTAGGAGTGAATCCTATATATATAAATATATAAACAGGCAATTATTGTTGAATATAAGAGAAACTAAGATTCTAATTCGAACTATTGAAAGGATCTACCAAAGGATATCTAGACATGAGTTGTCTCTTATATTCAACAATACTTGCCTGCAAGAGAAGATGCTGCCGAGATATTCATATTTTAAATATATAAACATATACACATGCCTAACTTTATATACAGATAAGCAGATAATATATTTTAATACATTACATTTGATTAAAAAAAAAAATTTTTATATACCTACTATTGCTGGAATGTTGCGAGATTATATTTTGCTTTCTTATTGAGTGTATATGAATCCCAATGTATATTGTGCTAATTATATTTATTCGAAAGGTGTTACTGAATAATAAAAAGAAATATATTGTAGCACCCTACCGTCGAAAATAACCCAAATCCTCAACTACAACTCTCAAATTGCATTATTTATCTATTTTCCTGACCACTCTGTTATTTAAAATATATTCAACTTTCATGTTGCTGAATTCAACATATAAGACTTTACATTATTCTATGTTGATTTTTATTCTACGCATCTTTGCAATATGACAGCTTATTTAGAACCAGTTCTCTTACTAGGTTAGATCATTTTCTAAGGGTGGTTTAACATCATGGGCAAATATAGGGTGACCACCCTAAAAAATACCACCCATGGAATCGTTAAAAAAATTCACAATCCTGTATGCAATCCAATAATATTTGCTACAAATAAACTTCAGTCTACGTCTGACTTGTCTACCAAGTTTTAATCATGAATGTCCAACAGTCTCTATTTTATCGCCGTACAGTGTTATGCGGGAATACTTTGATGATCGTCCAATCAATTAAGAGGTGTCAGCCTGAATAGACTTCACACTCACCTCAGCTTAATCATTCCAGATGTGTATCTGTTGTTTATCTCAAATGTTAATTGATATTAAAATAATCCGCCGATTATTCCAGAACTGAAGGGGAGGGGGGCATCACGACACAAATCATTGCAAAGAGAACAGTGTATCAGAGTTATTGACTGTTTTTCCCGTTGAATCTAGGTGTGCTTATCATTCAACGGCGATAAATAAAAACTGTTGGACATACCTGACTGAAACCTGATGGACAAGTAAGGTATAGAGTAAAGTTTATTTGTAGCAAATATGATTGGATGTCAGACAGAGTTGTGAATTTTATTAACGTTTCCATGGGTAAATTTTTGGGGTGTCACAAATGATTATTCCGGATTTACCCTGTTGCTGTAGTGGAAGTAGAAATGTGTGAGTTCCTATTTATTTGTTGGTTTCATTAAAATTATTAGTAAACAAGTTCAAATGTATTAACAAAATATGCGTAAAACCAATTTTTTTAATTCCCTACGTGCAAGAGCTTTCTAAAAATGTATTATAGAAACATTTTGTTTTCTTGGATTGGATTTTAGTCTCTGTTTCATGTTTTCAATTCTACAATTTTACTTTCAGTATCATCTCTCGACCCTGGCGAAACACAAGTCTGCGGAAACGTAATTTAAATTTCGTAGGTAGATTTAAATATGCATATAATGAATATATATTTTTAATGGAAATCGCTCCAGACAAGGCATGAAGCCACTTGATGTAAGGAGCTAAAAAATACTCTACAAGGTTTAAAAACTAGCCACGTATAAGTGTTAGATGGATAGATTCCGAACCAAAAAAAACAGCAATTCTTCCTCCTTTGTCAAAAACATCGCTCATTGAATGTGAGGACTAAAGGACAAAATAAGAGAAGCGATGAAATAAATATGAGAATAACTTGAATAAAAATAACTGTAACTGTTTATTAAATCAATCATGTCCAATGGCATAGTTAATATATTGGTAAGTATATACATTTGAATATCAAAGACCACAACAATCGTCATACCGAAATTTGGCGAAGAGTGGAGAGTATATACTATAATTCCGAATAATGGTTACGGTTTTTCCCCATTTCATTGTTCTCTCTGCCGAAAACTCTTAAAATATTTACAATTTTCTTCGAAATTATTTTATTACAGAAGAAAAACAACAAACTTCTCTCAGAATGACAATTTTTTAGGTGGCTTAGACACTTGCGTCACTGTTAATCCATAATCGATGGCCGTCCATCTATTAAAGCTCTTTTGTAGTTTCTTCTAGAATGTTCCTACTGTCTGGGGAAAAAAGGTGAGTATATTCCTTTTAGTTTTAAACTAGCATGGCTATTCGGCGTTGCCCGGAGGATATGCACAAAAAAAACAGAAGATTTAAAAAGTGTGTATAACATGTTTGTTTTAAATTGTCTCTCTCTATTCCCCTTTCAATCTCTCTCTCTCTCTATATATATATATATATATATATATATATATATATCCTCGTTACCCTCTCATTTCATCCCTCCCCCTCCATTACCAATCCCATTACTTCATCTTTCACTTTCACACAAAAAAAGTGTATTTTATTTCCAGTTTCAGACCAAAGGTCGATGGAAAAAATTGTTCTAAATGTCGACCCGCCACTGGCTAATTTTCTTCCTGATGATCCCCGAAGTAGTGAATATTACAAAAGAAATGTGTTCATATTCTGTCCGAGATAATGCTGAAAAATATATCAGCTTTGTAAGTATGTAATTCTTACTTGTAGCTGAACACGCACACAGACAAACTAACAACTCCCCTTTATATGATAGAGAAGCTACAGAAAACCCAAAGAGCGGATTTAAATAGCTAATTCCACTCGTTTAAATTAAAGTGTTTAACATAAACCGTATGTTAATCAGTACTTTTTTTATTTCTAAAACGTAAATAAATAACCAAACAATCACATTTAATTGTGTCCTTTTTGTTAGATGCTGTATCCCTTTTTTTTAGATGCGAATATCACATGCCTATGACTGACTTTCGACAGTCGGTCCGACCTAACCTTGCCATTAACTTTCTCTATAACCTTCATCTTTAGATGTTGGCAATGTTTTTTAATTGCCTAAGAGTACGACTTATTTGGTGTTAGTTGTTTTTTAATGAGAGTTTTCAAAACATCAATCTGTTAGGACACCTAACGAAAACGGAATTACCTCCCTTGAACCATTTCGGGAGTTAAGAGTTATAGCCCTTGGAAAAGGGTCGTCTGCCCGGAGAGAAAGAAAACAAAGACCACGGCGTCAGACTGTGGATATATCAATCGCGTCCAGCGGCCAATTAACTCATTAATTCATTCTGTGTTCAATTTTGATAAATCTGTTAAACGTTTCTCTTTATAGTTCATCCATTTATTTACAAGTTATTATTTATAATTAACCTAAATTACGAGGTTATAAAACAATCTTATATTGATTTTAAGTAGTAAATATGAAAACAAACTGTATTACATGAAAAGAAATTAAAAATAATTACGAGATTAAAATAAAATATTTTATTAATCTTAGATAGTTTGTTTTTTAAATATATTATTTGGATGATTCAAACTACTTTTTTCATATTCGATGTTATTCTCACAACCTTTTGAGTAATGTAACCTGCGACTATTTTAAATTGCGTCTTGTCAAACTCGGAAATCTGTACAAAATTTAAAATGGAACACTTCATTTTATTCACGGGGGAGGGTAGCTTGCGCTCGTTCCGTCAGCCATGACCGGTTCTTAAATAATTCCTAATTTTATTCTTAGTATCGCCCGTACTGAACATTGAACTTATCCGTTGCGCCACAGGTCCAAGAATTACTTAAAAATTTTACTCGGGCATAGTCGACGGAACAAAGGTAAGCTACCCCCATGGATTGATTAACGGTCCCATTCGAAATTCCGTACAGATTGCCGAGTTCGCCATAAAAATTCCCGAGTTCGATAAAACCCACCTAAAAAGGTCGGAGGTTTTATCTACCGAAATGTTGTGCAAACAACATCCAAGATGAGAACTGTAGGCCGAATAAGTATAATAATACAAATTATCAATCCTTATCTTCAAAATTCTGAAACATAGTTTTTAAATGTTTTAGAGACAACGTGTTCGTCAATAATTTAACGCAGACACGTGCTAATTATCCGTCTCGTCGTAGCACTGTGGTGAATTACTAACTTAATCCAAGTAGATTATCTGGACGGCAGCTGATCAAATACACAGTTGGACTCTTGTTGTGTAGATGACACGTCGCAGTGGTTCCTTCTCTCTTCTATTTATTTTCGATATTTGTTGTCGTGATGCGTACTGGTTAACTGCAGCGCATGTAAATGATGACATCATAACATCATTTCTGGTTTCGAAATCTTTTTTATGTAACTTTACTGTATACATGTGTACAAAAACAATTGTGTTGCCATTATCTGTCCCAGGCGACAATGGAGTTCTGCGTCTCAGATTTGTCCATTGCCGAATTGCAGCGGATGCTGTGACTGTGCAAGCCTATGCTTGATCGACAGGCTCTGTTGCAGTTGTAACAGATGTAGGTGGTGTCTAGTTGCGAGATATCTGCTGCAGCCCTCTGCCGTCTGTGTTCTCTTCTCTCCCTCCACTACTGGTCTCTATTCTCCTCACTCCTCCTACAGCAAGCCTTTACAGCTCTTCTCCAGCGGCTGCGATCTTCAGCGACGAACCCTCAGCCTGTTGGGTCGATGCTACCTGCCCTCATGTCTCGCTTGCAAAGATCCTTGTAGCGAAGGACAGATGTTCTTGATGGTCTGGAGACGGTTGTTAGCTCGCCATAAAAAAAACATCCTTTGGGATCCTCCCATCGTCTATTCGCCTGGAAGGCCAAGCAACTAGAGTCGTCGTTGGGTGAGCAAAGCGAAAATGCTTCAAATGTCCGCCTCATCAAATCAAACATTATACACTAAATATGTCACGATTTATGTATTTTCAAATGAAATCAAAGGGAAATAAATATTGGTAGTCGTTGTGACCCAACGGGCCACGGATACGTATTGTAACAGCCATTTTTTCCAATTGCATAATTATGAATTCTACATGTGAACGAGTCTAAGTCGCCATCTTGGATTTCGTCATTAATAATGTCTGCGCTTCATAGATGAATTGATAACCACGAATGACGTAGACTATTTAACATGCTAACTTTTTATTTCAACAAAAATTTAATACTGGCGACTCTCCGTGAGAAATTCTACGGTGCTTTCTACATCAGTCTGTATAATTCACCGTCGTCGTCGTCGTCGGCGTCGTCGTCGACGACGACGACGACGACGACGACGACGACAACAACAACAACAACAACAATAATAATAATAATAATAATAATAATAATAATAATAATAATAATAATAATAATAATAATAATAATAATAATAATAATAATAATAATAATAATATTCTTTTTTAAATAATAAATGTATGTAAGGGTTAATACTATTAAGATAAAAATGATTGTTTATTCTTCCGTAAAAATAATTGTCATTGTCAGCTCAATGCTCTTCAAATAAATAAAACAAATATGTCTCCTGTTTATTCTATTTTTTTTAAATTGTAGCAATGTAATTATTTTTAAACTAATAAATATTTTTAGTTTTATTACTGTAAAAAACTACTGTCAGCTAAATATTCTTCAAATCAATAAAACAAATGTCACTTTTTGAAAAGTATTTAATTTAACAACAACAATAATAATAATAATAATAATAATAATAATAATAATATTCTTTTTGAAATAATAAATGTCTGTCAGGGTTAATACTATTAAGATAAAAATGATTGTTTCTTCTTCCGTAAAAATAATTGTCATTGTCAGCTCAATGCTCTTCAAATAAATAAAACAAATATGTCTCTTGTTTATTCTATCTTTTTATTTATTTTAAATTGTAGCAATGTAATTATTTTTAAACTAATAAATATTTTTTAGTTTTATTACTGTAAAAACTACTGTCAGCTAAATATTCTTCAAATCAATAAAACAAATGTCACTTTTTGAAAAGTATTTAATTTAAATTGTATTGTTTTAGTCGACGGGACGATAGAATTCGATTTAGAAACAATTCATTTTAAAATGAGGAACATCCGATTTTTTTTTTACCTCAGCAACATTAGATTGATTATCAATCACCATCTTTGCTGATCGGGCGATCTCAATTTGTTTATATGTGTGACAGCTGATAACGTACGTACGAACATAAAAGGTTTGAGCGTATTATTTTATAGATTATTTCATAGTAATGTTTTACCTACATGTGGGTGTGGATATTGGAATTTCTTGAACTGACTACTTCAAAAGGACTATCTCTACAAAACACGTGATTTTGTTTGACCAATCAAAGTTTCATTTCTCTCAGCCCCTCTCTTTACTAACTATCAATATGAATGAGTTCTAAAGAATATAAAATAATGTGACTAACTAAAAGGGGCAATCTGTGTGTGTGCGTTTTTGTGTGTTTGCATGTGAGTGTTTGTGTGTACGTGTGCATGTGTGTGCACTAAGTTCCAACACATACCTGGAAACGTTATATTCTCGAGTTCGATGCTCTACAACGAAACTAGATCTCTCGTCCCTGACCCAAACACATTGCAATTATTGTCCGAAACAGAACGAATTCAGCTAGCTCAGGGCTGATCAAACAGCTATGGATGTGGAATGGTGTGGCCGAGCCAGAATCGCCTAAAAGTAGCCCTAGACTTCCGATTCAAAACCCAGGAGTGTAATATCAAGTCCGGGCTAAACAGAGTGATACACCGGACATTCTAAGAGCTTCAATTACTAGCGAATAACTTTGACCCCAGAGGTCGGACATATCTAATTGCCTTGGCAGCGGCAACCAACTGAGGCAAGTCTAACAGCTTCGATCGAGATCTTAGTACGGAGATAACAGAACTAATTAAGGTAAAAGGTGAAGGTGGGGGCCAAGGGGAAAAGGTAAAGGTCTACGGCCGCAGCCAACACTGTTAATCTGAAGCGCTACTTACAGGGTCAGACGTGGTCTTGCTCGGACACTTCATCAGTCCTCGACCGTTCTCTGTTTGTGACACTATTCATTCGATATCAATTCATCCGGTTCTCAATTCGTTCGCTTCTTCTCGTTGCTTCCCTTTGACCATCGATAGTTTTCTTTCTCTCCTTTTGTCTACCTGCTCCATTTACCGATCTCAGGTCAGCTACGCGATTAGAATGCAGCTGGTCGGCTTCTTTGTCTTTTTTTTTGGGGGGGGGGGGGGTTACAGATTTTGGTTTGTTTTTGTGTTCTTATTTCACCTTTCTTATTTTCGTAATTCTTCTTCGTCTGCCCTTTCCTTTATTTTCAACATCGAATCTGTAATAACATTTATTTTGTCTATTTTTGTTTCTTCTCTTCATTCTCCATTTCGTTATAGGTTTATCCTCTTTTACACTAATCTCTCTTTTTTACACTAATCACTCTCTTTTACACTAATCTCTCGTTTTTACACTAATTTCTCTCTCTTTTACACTAATCTCACTTTTTTACACTAATCTCTCTTTTTTAACCTAATCTCTATCTCTTTTACCTTAATCTCTCTCTTTTATAAGAATCTCTCTTTTTTTTACACTAATCTCTCTTTTTTACACTAATCTCTCTTTTTTACACTAATCTCTCTTTTTTAAACTAATCTCTATCTCTTTTACACTAATCTCTCTCTTTTACACTAATCTCTCTCTTTTACACTAATCTCTTTCTTTTACACTAATCTCTCTCTATCTATCTCTATTACTCTAATATATCTTATTTACACTAATCTTCCTTTTTTACCCTAACCTCTTTTTTTTATTCGAATCTCCCTCTATCTATCTCTATTACCCGATATATATCTCTTTTACACTAATGTATCTCATGTTTTGCCCTCATCTCCCTTTGTTATCCTCATCTATCTTACTTTCTCGTTTACCCTCATCTCTTAGTTACTCTACCCTCGTCTCTCTCTATTTTACCTTCATCTCTCTCTCTCTCTCTTTCTCTCTCTCTCTCTATTTCAATAATTATTCTACGCATCTTTTCCTTTGGAATCATATTCTTAATGGAGGGGCATGTTAATGGGCTAATAGATACCGTCGCGGACTATGGAAGAAGCTATGCTTTAAGAACCACATTTACTATGCGTAAAATAACAACTAATGTTCAATCAGTCGTGTACAATGGACCGTGTACAATAATAATTTCGCTTCCATATTAAAATAACCTAAAAGGATCGCTATGTCGTAACACAGACCACCCTAACCCCATAGAGAGTAAGTCTCTAAAACATCACGCCATCGATCTTTCACATAAATATGTAAGATGCTTTATAATTTCTTAAACAATCAACACATGATATGATTGAAATTAAAGTCTCCGAATAAAATTATTTTTTCAATTTTAAACTGCCTCGAAGAGAAAATTATCAATTTTCTAAATCAAACAAATCGTTTAATCTGCCAGATTTAAATGTGTATGTCAAAACGGAAGTTAAATGACGTCATATTACGTCACATCGAATTAACAATATCAATGAATGGATGCCAGAAAGCCAAGTGACATCCATCTGAGTAAATTTCACACAGTCGGACTTTTCTTTTGTGTCCATTTTCGACATGGGGGAGATTTTCCGAAATATCAAATGAGTTATAATCATTCGGACATCACACAAAGCTAACACCATACTTAATTTTTATGTAAGATTAAAAATAAAAATAAATAGACAGTTGTAAGTCCTCTCTTTCGATTGTTTATTTTTGTTTATTTCCATCTTCTCATCGATCTGGTTCTCTGCATTGCCTTCAGATTTCTTAATACATTTATATATACTAGCGGGACCCTGTGGAAATTCCACAGTGTTTTCTACATCAATCTGTATAATTTACTGTTAATAATATTATCCGGTGGCTAGAAATATGCACATATTTTACTCACAAAAATTTTGCGTGACGGAATGGAAGTATATATATTTATTTATACTACTCGGTTGCCGGGGCAAAAGCTGTCTCTTCACTAAATCTTCTTAAATAGGAGTGTCAGATCGTGACACACAAAATAAATAACACACACTATCGTATTAATATATAAATAATAATAAGAAGAAGAAGAAGAAGAAGAAATTTTAAATATTAAAAAATAAAATAAATAAATAAATAAATACCGTAAGCCTGAAACCGGCCCATTTGGTAAGCGTTTCCGCTAATGAAACTGGATACCAGAGTTCTATCCTCGGTTGAGTCATAGCAAAGACTAAAACAAACATTGCTAAAACTCTCAGTATTATAAGGTCAGGATCAAGGACAATGAAGCAGTTCTGGGAAAAGAGTGGCGCCCTCCCCTACATCTCGGGTTAGCCGCTAATGTAAAGAGATCCTCTACTGTAATCGGATAATTTAGCCTTTCATAAAGTCTGAAATTAGCGACCACCTCACCTAAAATAAGCGAACGCCATTTTTGTTTGACGAATTTGACAATATAACTAAATAACTATTTGAAATAAAATAAAAAATTTCTCAGATGTTAACTATACAATATCATTGCCCTTGTCTTATTTTTACGTCTCTATTTGGTACTTTGTTACATGGGGACCCAGGATAACTTTGACCCTGACCCTGACCCTAACTTAAACCCTAACCCCCAATGACCCTGAACTTTATAGGTAACCCTACCCCCCCCCTGACCCTTACCCTAAAGACGGGGTCAAAGTTAGCGCGGGTCCCAATCTAACAAAGCACCATCTATTTGTTAGTAAGTTACGCTTGTTTTATTATGAGCACCCCCCGGATAAGAGTGAAATATTTAAAAAAAAAAAAAAATTTGCATTCAGATAACGCGTGTACGATGAACACTCTACTAAAAAGGGTTGATATACCGTAAAAACTGGCAGGCTTCCGAAAGAAAACGAAATAATACTTGTTACTTTTTTTTTCGATTAGATTTTCTTTTTTATTTTGCTTTGAATCACGACTTTCCTCACTTTCGTTTTTGTTAATTTTTTTTTTAACTTTTTGCGATTTATTTATTTGTTTTTATTGCGTTTTCACTTTTCAATTACGTTTATTCTCTCTCTCTCTCTCTCTCTCTTTCTCTATCTTCTCCCTCTATATTCTCCCTCTATCTCCCTCTTACGAACACAAACTTTCTCTTTCTTTCGTACGCGCTCTCTATGTTTCACTGAAAAAAAAAGAAATTCCACAGTGTTTTCTACATCAATCTGTATAATTTACTGTTAATAATATTATCCGGTGGCTAGAAATATGCACATATCTTACTCACCAAAATTTTGCGCGACGGGATGGAAGTATATATATTTATTATATTACTCGGTTGTCGGGGTAAAAGCTGTCTCTTCAGCAATCACTATCGGTCGCGATATTAAATGAGAGTGTCAGATCGTGACACACAAAATAAGAAACTTAACTTCTCAGATGTTAACTATACAATATCATTGTCATTGTCTTATTTTTTACGTCTCTACTTGGTAGTTTGTTACATTGGAACCTGGGCTAACTTTGGCCCTGACCCTAACTTAAACCCTAACCCCCAATGACCCTGAACTTTATAGCTAACCCTAACCCCTCACTGACCCTAACCCTAACGACGGGGTCAAAGTTAGCGCGGGTCCCAATGTAACAAAGCACCTTCTATTTGTTAGTAAGTTTACTTTTTGCGATTTATTTATTTGTTTTTATTGCGTTTTCACTCTTTCTCTATTCCCCCCCCCCCTCCCTCTCTTACGAACACACACTCTCTCTTTCTTTCGACCACGCTCTCGGTGTTTCACTGAGAAAAAAACAAAAACAAAACAAACATTGCTTATTGTCCGTTCAAAACATTTAAAAAATAAATACTGGTTCCTTACCATCCAAAAATAATAAATAAATGTTTTAACACTTTAAGAAGTGGTGCAAATAAAAAATAAATACTTAGTTCAAACTATCATTGAAAAAAAAAACATTGCTTAACGTCCGTTCAAAAACAACAACAACAACAAAAAATAATAGACATGCCCTAAAAACGCCAAAATAAAAAACAAAAAATAGTTTTAAGTTTTAAGCAACACAAAAAAGTACTTTTTGACCGGGTGATTAAAAAGATGTATTATTTCTTCCCCTTCCGCTCGAAATGTAGAAGAAAAAATCTTAGCGGCTGGTTGGGATCGAACTATAAACCAGTCGGGCCGAAGACAAAAATACTACGTCGCTTACCGTTGCGCTAAAGGGAAATAATTAAAATATGATGCAGAAATTAGGCTAATTAAATGTTATTAATAATCTAGGTGCGGCACGCATGCGCAGAGCGTTTGCCGGAAGCGTGACACACGTACGTACACCTTAGCGTATTAATATATAGATAAGTGTAAGTTTGAAATCCGAAGCAGGAGCAATGTGAAATATGATATATATATATATATATATATATATATATATATATATATATATATATATATATGGTCACCCATTTAGTACTGGCCATATATTTTATATTTCCCATTCTATGACAAATACCAATATGTATTCATTTGTATATATATATATATATATATATATATATATATATATATATATATATATATATATATATATATATATATATATATCACCGAAGTTAAGCGGCGTCGAGCCTGGCCAGTACTAAATGGGTGACCATTTGGGAATACCAAGTGCTGTATGTGCTCTCTGCTTATCTCGGCATTGTTTCCAGTCGTCTTGTATTACTACTTGCCATTGGAATCAAGCAATGTCGACTCAGGAGAGCGGTTGAGGGAATTGCGCAACCCTTGCAATTACAAATTCACGCGCGGGCAGCCCCTGGTGGGGCACTCATACGTCGAAATCGACGGGAGAGTCCATCATATATATATATATATATATATATATATATATATATATATATATATATATATATATATATATATATATATATATATCCATATACAGGGTGATTCATAAGTCACTTAGCTATTTATTTTTGAAATTCTAAAGTTAAAAAATACGGTAATACAAAACAGAAAGTTTATTCAACAAATTCCCTTATGGGAGTTTAAAATTACAGCAAATTTTCAAAATTTCCTCCTTCGTTCTGCATGCATAGCTCCATTCTTTTTTGCAAGGAATTTACGAGTCTTTGTAGCATATTTGATTGATTATGGAATAAATATATATAGAAACAAATATATAAACGAACAAATTAAAAATAACAAATAGCAGTAATTAGAGAGTACGATAACAATTATCAAAAGTTGATAGCATGTTTGTGCTTCATATGGTAATCATTTTAAATAGCTAAGTGAAGTGACTTATGAATCACCCTGTATATATCATTATTATTATTATTATTATTATTTACTCACTAGGAGTTATCACACTGGTCATCGTCAGTGGTCGCTCACTGCCGACAACCTGTGGTATTCCCTGGAGTCCGAGTGACAACAAGTCTCCTCAGGCCTCCAGTATGCTCCACCTCTTTTCGTTCATCACCGCTGATGACCTTGCGGTAATCGCAACAGCCACCTACCAACGATTTCCCGCTGATAAGGGCCATCGGTCCCCTCTGGGGCCCGAGTGGCAACAAGCCTTCCCAAGGTCCCAGAGCTGTCCGCGCTCTTCCAGTGGAGGTCTGGTTTGCGCTTTCCCACCTCGACCCTCTATCCATAATTTTCTCGACCCTCTATCCATCATCATCATCATCATCATCATCAAAATTTCTGATGACTTAAAGAAAAAAACTACCCACGGTTTACTTTTTTTACCTTTTATGGAGTGGAGGATATCTGTCTGAAATCATTTAAGGCGGCAGGGCTTATCTAACAAGCTATTTGCTCTCACGCTTCTTGTTACCACTTGAAATGGTTTCGTCCGAAAGCTAGAAAAAAACACATGTTTTACTCTCTAACTTTTGCGTGACGAGATATAAGTGTATATATTTATTCATACATATATAAATATACAAATGAATACATATTGGTATTTGTCATAGAATGGGAAATATAAAAAGAAAGATTTTGATTTTATTAACAAAGGAGATTTATTTTTAAAATAGTAGTTAAAAATGTGTAACTAGTTTTTTACGTTTGTTTTCATAAAACCACTGTATACCCATGTGTAAATAAATTGTTGTAGTAGTAGTAGTAGTAATAGTAGCAGTAGCAGTAGTAGTAGTAGTAGTAGTACTAGTAGTAGTAGTAGTAGTAGTAGTAGTAGTAGTACAATCTTGGAGTAGATACGCATTTCATATAAAAAAAATTAAGTATTTTCAGAAATATCACGAAACATTCTAATCAAATGAAATAATATATATATTCAAATCGATTAAACAATCATTTCGATCTTTTGGTTGAGATCAAAGTATAGTATCTGTTCCGATGTATGGTACACCCCTTAGACTGGTACCGTCTTCGACTTGATTACGTCGGTCTGGGGGATTGTCCTGTGCAGTTGTCGGAGGTCCACCCTCCCAGGCTTTGCTTTCTCACCCTTTAAGAGGGGGTTAGTTTATTGCGGCCCTACCGGGGAAAAATGGTATCTCATAAAAACCTCTTCTTTTGTTTGAATGTATTTGTTTATCACAAGTGTTTCTGTGTATATTTTCATAATGTGACAAACGTGAATAAGAGACGTTGATAGTCTTTCTCTACTCTATCGGTTGTTTCATGATTTCCCCTCTAAAACATTCACACCAAGAAGTCGTCCTACTACAACCACTGCAAAGTAATTATCTTTCTTCTTCTGTAACAAACGGAATTTCCATGAACTGGGTTTCTTTCCAAGAACTTACAAATCTGTGGAAAACATTACAACGGGACTGTTTCCCTGCAGACTGCAACATGGTAACATGGTCGTCTTCGAATCAATAGTTCAATAAATACTTATCGAGTTGTCTTCTTAACTGATCAAAGTTTGTTCATTCCATTCATGTAAATCCTCTCATGTTATTGTTCATCATCCAACTAACAATTTCATTAATCCTTATCCTTAAGTGGGTTTTGCTCTGGCTAATCGCTAACTCATTTGCATTAAAAAAAATCAAAATAAACAGCATATATAAATATACATAATAGACATTCGGAAAGATCTGAAGCCAACACATTTATCTTATTCATCAAATATCTTGAGTTTATGCCTTTCTTTGTCCATGAAAGTGAAACAAAAATAACAATATTATTTTATAGGATTTTATCATAAGAAATCGATGCTCAATTTAAGTAGACGCCTGGTCTGCTCACGTTTTCCGCATAATCTGGCATTGTCTTCTGTGATTCCTTCACACCCGTATTTTAAAGCGAATGATTTTGCAGATTATCTAATACAGTGATTTACATCGATTTCAAAGTTGAGGAAACAATCTTAAATCATCTCAGTCAGCTGGTTTCACACATGCGCACGCACACATGCACACGAATAGACTCACACATGAGAGACTGGATTCTATTGAGCATATAGAAACAAAGGATACATTATGTAAGGGTGCCTACGCGGAGAGTCTATTGTGAAGCAAGTGTTGCGCGATGTTCAATCACACCTCTCCTGAATCGGCACTGAAAAGTCCAGGACGACTGGAAACAATGCGGGGATAAGAAAAGAGCCCACACACACCCATACATATACAGCACCTGGTATTTTCAAATCCCTAATCCTAAACTTAACCCTAACGTATACATATACAGCACCTGGTATTTTCAAATCCCTAATCCTAAACTTAACCCTAACCCATACAGCACCTGGCATTTTCAAATCACCATTCATTTAATACTGACAAAAACTAACATCCCTTAACTTTGGCTATCTAACTGAAACCAATATGCCAACATGGTTATACTAAAAAAATGACTCAATACTGGTCACCCCTGATGAAGGAATTTTATTCCGAAATCGATAGGATTAATGTAAAAAAAAAAAATTAATTAATCTTGTATTGCTAATATGGCTTATATTTCAATTTTATTAACTAACCCTGCAATACTTTGAAATTTGAACAGCAAACCCACACTTTTCATGACAGCGTGCCAACACTTCTTTTGTTCGACACCGGATTTGAATCATAACCGCCGATACAACACTGCGGAGACGTCGTACCAAGGACGTTTATCAAGTAACAAAGAAATAAGTTTGTTTATTCTTGTTTTTTGATGAAATAAAAAAAAATGACTCAATACTGGTCACCCCTGATGAAGGAATTTTATTCCGAAATCGATAGGATTAATGTAAAAAAAAAAATTAATTAATCTTGTATTGCTAATATGGCTTATATTTCAATTTTATTATAATATATATATATATATATATATATATATATATATATATATATCACGCTTACAGGTTCAATGTCTCTGTGAACCGGGATCACGCCCTATGACCCTCTGAGATAGTTACTTCCCTGAGCTGATTAGAGCCATAAGATTGAAACGAGGTCGTGCGTAGGTAAAATATTAAAAAATAATTTAATATTATTTATAAGCCTCTTCCAAGTAAAATTAAAAGTTTAGCACTGTCGGAAAGATTAAATATAAACATTCACCTAAAAGCCTCAGTGCAATGTTCCGACTCTGTTGTTGAGTACTATAAAATGTTTAGATATTTATGCTCGCTGCTTTCAGTGTAAATATCACTTAATTTCTCCGTAATTACGTTACAGTCTCTAGTGGCCTAATGAGACTGGGTGAATCCTTACAGATTGAAGATGTCTCTGTGAACTGGGTCCGCGCCCTATGACCGTCTGAGATGTTTACTTCCCTCCGCTGATCAGAGCCATAAACTCGAAACGACGTCGTACGTAGGTAAAATATGAAAAATAATTTAAATTATATATATATATATATATATATATATATATATATATATATATAATTTATTTAGATACTGTATATTACATAATTCAGCAATGTACCGCGGTTTCATCCAAATCTAAATAAATTATATTAGCTCTCTTATATGATCGAGCACTTTATTTGATTTCTTTTCATATACAACCTAACACACTATATATATATATATATATATATATATATATATATATTATAAAGTACGGATTAAAAAGGACAAAACGTATACATACATAGATAATAAACAAAACAAATATTTATTATTTGTAGCTCCTAGAAAAACCCTCTATGTGGGCACTGTAAGTGTAGTATTAACACAGCATGACGTCGCTAGCTATATATGCATTGTTCCTTTTATTAAGTCGAACGCTCTTATGACGTCAAGCCGCCGAATTAAGTGTAAAAATGATCACTGTTTATTCGCTGTTCAGGCCAGTAGTTATAGATGTCGGGATTTGATTTGTATAATACTTGGAATCCGGGGTTTAGAATCGCATGACCGGTAGTGAATAGTCATATCTCTATGCTGATGAGTCTCTATTATAAAGGATGAAACGGATACGTACATAGATACAAAACAAATATATATATATATATATATATATATATATATATATATATATATATATATATATATATATCTGTTTATCGACATACGTATACGTTTCATCTTTTCGGGAATCGTCAGTTGGTATTATTATAATTATAATAATTATTATAATTATTATTATTTTTTTATTTAATTTTTGTTTTAATTTGATGACATATGCACATCCCCAGCAAAGGCTGCAATAGTTATTTCTGTTGAGTAGTGAGATTCATCCTTACTAGGGGTTTCCTCATAGTGTTCGTTGTATACGCAAAACCGAAATAAGGCGAAATGAATAATTACACAAATATTTAAATTACTAGATTCCCGCATCTGCTGCACCGTTTTTACTGAAATGAGCACCACTTTTAAGAAGCCTTTCCCTCTTGGACAGAGGGCATTTAGTTTCTCTTCCCCAGTTTGAAAAGCTCCGCCACCTGTCGCAGCGCCACAATGTTACACCCCTGTGCTTCTTTTACAAGTACTCTCACGGAATGTGCTCCGATGAACTTACTGAACTTGTACCCGACTAGCAGCAAACTTCGACCACTTTACTGTTGAGGTCACTAAATGACGGAAGGTTTTTTTTCTTTCTAATATCTTCTTTCCTCTGACAATTCGTCCCTGCTCCCTCTTTCCCTGACTGTACCAATATGCA
The DNA here is from genome assembly GCA_963556195.1 of Sepiola atlantica. Classification (NCBI taxonomy): domain Eukaryota; kingdom Metazoa; phylum Mollusca; class Cephalopoda; order Sepiida; family Sepiolidae; genus Sepiola; species Sepiola atlantica. The sequence continues at coordinate 43,837,166 of OY744527.1, read as the reverse complement.
GAAATTTAAATGTAATGCGAACAAACATCTTGCTATCCATCTCAGCACTCAAGTTCCTCCTAATATAAATCCTGCCACTATCACAGTATTATTTCACGGCGGAAAGATTAGACACAAAGTCGAGAAAAGTGAGATTTGAAAAGCCAGCGCTCTAGAGGAACAATACTCTGGCCGAACAAAAGTTGCCCGGGCAGACCCGTCGACATTCGCCAGTATGAGCGCCTCAGACGATTAGCAATAGACAACCCCCTTCTCAAAGGGCTAGAATATAAAGCCTAGCTGTGTAGACCTCCTTAGAACTTCACCGGACCATACTTCAAACTGACGGAGAACAAGGCCATCTCAGCACAGAATGCTCAAGACGCTGTTGGTCTGATTTTGGTATGAAATGGCACCCGAAGGGCGGCTGGTTACTATCACAGTTACCCATTGCGCCTCAATGTCAATATGCCTTGTTTGGCGTTAAAAAATTTGTTTTAAATGACTAACTAGTAGATGCATCTGGTTTTCTGGGTGAGAGATTATAACAATGTTGCAAATTACGCCCACTTCAATGTCAGTATTAAGTGAATATCAACCGGATTTCTCGTGTACACGGTGACCCGCAAAATGCCACCCATGGAATCGTTAACAAAATCCACACTCCTTTATGCAATTTAACCATATGTGATAAAAAATAAACTTTAGTCCATGCCTGACTTGTCCACCAAGTTTTTTTTTGTTAACATAGTTAACCCCAAACAAGGCAGGACGCCATTGTAGACGTAAGGGGCTACTGAGAAAATTGGGAGAATATTTGGAGGGGTAAACCTTAATTGTAACCTGCGCAGCGAGATGTCTGTTTACATTAGTTTTAAATTTCTGCATGTCAGTACCGTCAGGAAAACAGGGAACAGGGAGGGAGTTCCAGGTGCCAACAGCACGAGGAAATAAGCTATTGGAGTAGAAGGCTCTCCGACATCTGGGGACCTCCACAGTGAATGGATGGGATTTAGCTGATTGTCGAGTTTGTCTAGTGAATTTACGTCGAGGGGGCACCAGAGTAGCCAGTTCATCGGAGCACAATCCATTGAAGTATTTGTAAAACAAGCACAAGGATGCCACATTGCGACGATGGGACAGGGACTGGAGCTTGGTTGACACTGAGGGACGTATTAAGTTGGCGACTCTTTTTTGGACCTTGTCAAGGATGGAGAGACTAGTAGATGATGCACCAGCCAAGATTTGGCAACAATACTCCATGCATGGGCGGATGGTGGCTTTGTAGAGATACAGGATAATGTCAGATGTGAGGAGTTTACTAACAGCCTTGGCAATATCTTCAATTTATTTGTTCCAATTGTTTCAGTCATGAGTGCCCAAAAGTGTTTGTATTATCGCCGTTCAATGATATGCCCCATATGTTCAACTCTGCGTTTAGCACAACTGAGCCTAACTTGTTTGTTTACTAACGAGTAACCCCTTATTAAGGCCTAAAGGCCACTCGAGGATAATGACTGTTAAAAGATTTGGGGCAGACGAAGATGTGTTGTGGGGGATAAAAAAGTGGTTGCAACAGAAGGGTCAACTCTCCATACATCAAATGAAACGTAAGGATAACTGTGGGGATACTTTAATGATCGTCTCATCAGTAAGGGGTTGTGAACTTGAATGAGCTTCAAACTTACCGAACCCCTATATTTTTATCTGCGGGTTAATCTAAAAGAGAATGCTTATTAAAATAATCTCCAGATTATTCCTAAAAATAAGAGAGCAATGACAGCTTCGAAAATCCGGAAAGTGACAGGAGAGGGGTGTGTCAGGTGGTATTTTTCGATCACTCTGTATTTTGAATAATCCCTAAATTAAATAAGGTTTTTTTGATATAACAAACTTACTGTCACCGCTTATTCGCTATTACAACGCAGTGGTGTATCCTTCTTTCTATAGGGTTATTCTAACTATCATTCTATCTCATTGGAGTCCATGTTAATTTGGTAGGATAGAGTATGAACAAGCAAAAGAATAAAACGTTTACTATCTATACAATATCTACAGACATGAACTCATGAACGAGCAAACGATTTCACATATGTTTCCTCATGTTAAAACCAAGTTCCTCTCCTTTCACCACCAACACTCGGATCCCGGTTTTACTTCAGTCCGAAATGATTGGCGCTCCCCTTGAAGAATCCTCTTCTTTGATAAGCTTTTAAGACTGACTTTCAATCGAGATCTAAAGTGGAGGATGTATATACAGTTTATGTTGAGGTCGTTGGAAAACTCGTTGGATCATTCTACCTATTCAGAAAGTTCTTGGAGATGAGATCCTCTACCTCTGTGAGAGTCATATACGTTATAAGATGGAAAACTGATGCCACCTCTGCCATTTTTACTCTTTAGAACCTCTTTATTACAGAAGAGGCATTGCTAATCTCTCTCTACACTACCGTCATTTCCATTGAAGATACTCGACTCAGCTCTAATCTTCGGTTGCTCATTGTAAGGCATGCTCACGAAGAACTCGTCCACAACGGAAAAAGACTCTTCTTCCTCTATATGCCTTGTATCGGACGGAATTTTCAATGAACAGAGCTTATTTGAAAGGCATTCCCGTCCGTGGAACACATTGCCGCGGGGCTGCTTCCGCAGTCGTTCCTGCCTTGACAGAGTACAAAAATCGACTTCGAAATCTAGTGCTTCTTCTCTTTAGAACCTCTTTATCACAGAACAGGCATTGCTAGTCTCTCTCTCTCTCTCTCTCTCTCTCTCTCTCTCTCTCTCTCTCTCTCTCTACATTATGATAATTTCCATTGAATATGGCCGACTGAGCCCTAATATTTGGTTCCTCATTGCAACAAGAATTTGTCCACAACGGAAAAAGACTTTCTATTCCATGTTTCGGAATTTGGTATATTCGGACTACTGTTCTCATCTTGGGTGTTTTTATCGCAATATTTCGGCCGTAGTGCAGTGGATATAGTACTAAGTAAAATTCAGTTCTAAGTGACAGACATCTGAAGGGTGAATATTCAATTCTCAGTGCGGGCGATACGAAAAATTGCGAATTACTGAAGACTTCTTCCCAGTCATGGCAGATGAAACCAGAGCATGCTACCACCGTGGATTTAATAAAGCGTTCCGTTCGAAATTCCGTCTAGATTCCCGAGTTCGACAGAAAGATTTCCGAGTTCGACAAGGTACACCTGAAGAAGGTCGGAGATTACATCGGCCGAAACGTTGTGATGAGAACAGTAGTCCGAATATACCAAATCCTACAAATTTCTATTCTATCTCTATATGTCTCGTATTTTCAATTGGCAGAGCTTCTTTGCAACTACTTCTCGTCTGTGGACACAATACTGCGGGGCTGCTTCCCTGCAAACCACAACCTGGTCGTGTTAAAATCCAATGTCAACAAATCATTGTAATAATCCGCCCTATAAGTAATCTAACACAGTATATGTCATCGATCAACTTTCGTACTCCCATTGTGTTCCTTAACATTAACCCTTGTAACCCTCGGGTGGCTCGTGGCCTTGATAAGTGGTGATCCAATAATTAAAAAAATAGATTGCATATTATTCGACTCAACATTTTGAACTTCTAATATAAAAATCATCAAAACGCCATTTAACTTTTTTAGAGGTGTTCATTGTCGCCAAACCACAATGCCAAGGTTGTAGAATATAACTATACAATATAAATGAACTAAAATAAGACTATGTTAGGTGTAACTGAGAATCAATAACATGAAAGAGCGTTGTAATAATCCAGTTTGGCGATTAATTGCCAATGGACATGCGGACATCGTGTTAGAGAGACAAGCAGGGAGACAGGTATGAGAAGAGACAATGCGAAGCCGGTTATTTGGAACATTAACGACGTAGCTCAAGATGTAACTAAAAGAGGAACGGGGCAGATGTAATTTGAGCGCTGATTAGGGTCGGTTCGGCGGGAGAACGAAGGCGGGAAAAAGACGAGGTAATTAGCAAATTCGTTATGTTGGCGCCACAGAGGGTTGGGGTGGATGTAATGGCGGTGTTATTTTCACACGTCCCATGGCAGGTTGATTGGTACAAGAGAGGCGAGTGAGAGAGAGAAAGAGTAAGACATGCTTGGTAGCCACGAGCTGGAAGAATTTTTTTATAGTTAGTGATGGAAGCGTTAGCACCGAAGCAGCCACTTGGTTCGGATACTTATTAAAAGAGTTGGTGTGAGTTTGTTCACGAGCCATAATTTAGTATTACGTGCAGGAAAACAAACATATGAACACACACACACACACATATATTCATATTCGTACATATATATATATATATATATATATATATACATATATATATATATATATATATATATATATATATATAAAAAGGAAGTATAGAAATTTATATATATATATATATATATATATATATATATATATATATAATATCATTTTTATTCACACAGACATGTCCAAAATCTGCGACACTGGCATGTCGATATTATCGATCAACATCTTACCTTAGATCATATATATATATATATATATATATATATATATATATATATAAGATAGGGTATTTAGACATATTTTTAAACCATTGTTTCGTAATAGTATTTTTTTGAAAAAACCATAACAATGGTGGTGTAAAATAAATAAAATTTATTTTAATCTTAGCTTTCGAGAATATACTTCTCCTTGTCAAAGAGTGTTTTTCTTTCCTTCTTTTTCTTCATCGTCCGATGGAAATGGACTTCGTGTCAGAAAATCACGTTATGTCTGAAGGCGAGGTCGCGCTAGTTTGAATAAGAAAGGGTATTTAGACACAAGGAGAAGTATATTCTCGAAAGCTAAGATTAAAATAAATTTTATTTATTTTACACCACCATTGTTATGGTTTTAAAATATATATATATATATATATATATATATATATATATATATATATATATATATATATATATATATATATATATATTAGCGCAAAGTAATATATTTCCGAAAGAATAGAATTCGCAAGTTATTACCGAATAGCCTCATAGAATATATGTAAACAAAAGGAAAGCATAAAGAAATGACAGGTGCTTGAAAGCTGTGACTGAAAAATGTTTTGAAATGTGTAGCCAAATTATGTTTTCATAAATAAAACTTTTTAGTAAGTAAATAGCGCTATTTATTATTGAGAATTATTATATAAACAGAGTAAAGACCCCGGATGTTTTACATTGTAGATACAAACTTTACCTAGATTAATATATATATATATATATATATATATATATATATATATATATATATATATATATATATATATATATATAGGGCACTCATACATCATAATCGACGGGAGAATCCATCATATATATATATATATATATATATATATATATATATATATATACATGGAAGAGGAATGTTTAACTTGAATAGAATCTTTATCTGCTATGGCATCTTGATGGTATTTTAACATAATATGACGAAGACAATGGAGATTTGTTTGCAAAAATGAAATGGAAATGAGAGAATTTATGTATGAAAAATAACATCTTTTTAAATAGTTAGTATCTTCATCTTCTCAAATCCGTGCCCTTTCCAAAACATTATTCATGACGGGTTTCAGGATAACTCAATTACGATTTAATTATCCGACTTCGTTCCTAATGTGCTCCTTCAGTTTCAAGTTTGTTGATGTAAACCTTTTCTTTGAGATATCTCCAAAAGAAAAAAGTCAGGGCTAGTCAAGTCCGAAAGGCAGTTGACATTGTACACGTTTTCATTTTTTTCTTTTTTGCAAACAAAACTCCATTGTCTTTGTCATATTATGTTAAAATCCCATTAAAGTACAATGAAAAATAAAGAATCTATTCAAGGTAAAAATCCCTCAGTTACCTCTTGGCAAACCTATATATATATATATATATATATATATATATATATATATATATATATATATATATATATATATATATAAATGTTTATACCTTTACGAAACAATGGTTTATAATAATGTGTCTACTCCTTTCTATTCAAAATGGCTGAACCGCGCCCTTAAGACACGGACATTCTTTCTCACCAAGTCAATACCACCAGACGATGAAAAAAAGAAGAAAAAAACTCTCTGACGAGGAATATTTTATATTCGAAAGCTCAGTTTAAAATGAATAAATGTTATTTATTTATTTCAACAAATTACATTGTTATGGTTTTTCAAAAAAATGTTTATATATATATATATATATATATATATATATATATATATATATATATATATATATATATATATATATTGGTTTTTATTATAAACTGGACGATAAAAAAGAACATGTATATTTTCAGAAATTTAAATGTGAAAATCCGAATAATGGCGTAGACGGGGAGGGGCGATCTCTTCTGTTCCCTACGGCCTCTTTTTCACAAAAGAAATGTTGCCAGATTTTCCCATCTCTATCCTTATTTCTATGTATGGTTTTCGACTGAGCACCTATCCTTGGTTCCTCTTGTATAACATTCACAGCAAGAACTGGTCTTCTACCACACCCGAAAAGCACGCCCCCTTCTTCCTCCGTGTGTCTAACGTCAGATGGGTAAGGTGTACGATATTTGCGTCTATGAAAATTCGTCAATGTCCACGCTGACGATTAAATTGTTATAGATGTTAGAAAACAGATATATAATTAGATCGTTTATCGCATTGACAAAATACAAGAACTCCAGATTTTCACTATACTGAGCATGTCCATGCTATATACGTAATAAACCTAACTAATTTGCATATTAATATATGCAATGACATCTCATTAATTCACTATTCATTTATAGTGTTTTCTAATTCAACAACTGTTTCCATGTTATTATTACACAGAGTTTATTCACGCATATTTTTCTATAGTTGATAGCAAATTAGCATTTTGTGTGGAAAGTGTTTTTTTTCTGATCATTTTCAGATTAACTTACTTTTACGCTTTGCGATTCAGATACACAAAGCATAAACAAACTTACACACAATCACACAAACCGCGGCTAAGCAAGCAAGTCAATCAGTATTCCCATTTCCGTTCCCTCAAATTAATTGCATTACGAAATTAAAATCCACCATAATGCATTTCGGTTCCGTCGTACACACATAAACGATGTTATTCTTTTTTTAAACTCAACATGACCGAGAAAACAATCAGTGAGTATCAGTGAGGATCCTCATCCATTTTATTTCTTTACAAAATTAAATACACCCATAATGCACTTCATTTTATTCGCTGACGAGTCAACTATTCAATTATTTTGTTATCTCGTATATCAAAAGCCAAAGCCATCCTACCTATATATATAAATATATATATATATATATATATATATATATATATATATATATATATATATATATGAAGAAAAATGGGGATAAAATGATCCGACGTAATGTAAAATGAAAAAAGGAAAGCCAAAAACTATGTGATTTATGTATTCATCAACGTTTCGTCTTTATTAAAAGACTTCCTCGGGATGAAGAAAGCAATGTAAAAAAATCATGCAGAATATTAATTTTGATTTGTCATGGTTGTTGACGTGAACCAGCAGAGAATGAAAAACAGGATTCTAGTTATAGCGTTATCAGCAGTGGCCTGTCTCCTTCAAAGGATGCGAGATCAATGGGATTGATGACTTCGACTTATTAGTTTATGCTTATTTTAGCTAGCAAGTTTGTGGGGATCAAAATATGTCACAGCCAAGCTTGGCTTGGCAGTAGACGTGGAGGCGGAAGTATGAATCTGTCATTTCATAAACTGGGAGGAGAAAGAAGAAAAAGAAAAGAAAAAAGAGAAAAGAGAAAAGGAGGGAAAGAAAAACAAATATTATAAGAAAGTAGAAACGTGGAGATTTTTTTAACTAATTTTGTAACGCAAAATATTATTGAAAATAAAAGTGTTGGCATAATGAGAAAAGGAAAATCATATTTATTAGTTTAAATATTCAAAATTGGTGTATCAATTTAATCCGATTTATTTGATTATTTTATTTTTGTCTCATTTTATTTTTGTCTCATTATTTAATTAATAAGTTTCCCGTAATATGTGAGAATATGTATAAAAGCATTTTGGCATAAAGAGAGAGAGAGAGGGTATCATACCTGTTAGTTAACATATTAAAACTGGATGTATTAATTTATTTCTATTTATTTGATTACTTTATTTGTGTTTCCTTAATTAATTAATACATTTCTTGCAATGTATGAGAGTATATATAAAAGTGGGTTGGAAATAATATTGATCTTTAGTTTGTTTATGTATGAATGCGTGTATTTATATTTATTTAGTTCATTATTTGTGTATTATTAATTGATCCGTAATTATTTAGAAGTATTTGTGATTATAAAAGTGTGTGTATATGTAATATGTAAATATAAGTAACAGCGTGGGGATATAATATTCATAGGGTTTTGAATTATGTGTGAATCTGTTAATGTATTTCCTTTTGCGTTATTGTTTTGTGGGTTTTTTTTACATATTTCACCCGAAACAAGACGGGCCGCCACTGTAGACGTAAGGGGTTACTGAGAATTAGAGTGTATGTTTTGGGTGTCAGCCTAAGTTGGGAGCTGTGTAGCGAGATGTCTGTTTACGTTAGTTTTAAACCTTTGCATGTCGGTACAGTCATAGAAACAGGGAGCAGGGAGGGAGTTCCAGAGGCCAGCAGCACGAGGAAATACGGTATTGGAGTAGAAAGCTTTCCGGCATCTGGGGACCTCCACAGTGAATGGATGGGATTTAGCTGATTGTCGAGTTGGTCTAGTGAATTTAGGTCGAGGGGCACAAGAGTAACCAGTTCATCGGAGCACAATCTATTGAAGTATTTGTAAAACAAGCACAAGGATGCAACATTGGTGTAATGGGACAAGGGGCTGTGGCAACAATACTCCATACATGGGCGAATGGTGGCTTTGTAGAGATACAGGATAATGTCACGTGTGAGGAGTTTACTAGCACGGTAGAGGTAGCCCACCTTCCTTGGTGCAGCCTTGGTAATGTCTTCAATGTATTTGTTCCAATTAATGTTTCCTGCGAAGGTTAGGCCGAAGAGTTTGAATGTTGAACTCTCAGGTAGGGTGTTATTTTCCATGACAATCGGTGGTTGGAGAGGTTTCTTGTAGTTTTTGAAGGAAAGGGCATTAAAGGTTACCAACCATTTATGACCCCAATCCACTACAGCCTGGGGGTCATTTTCTAAGGATTCAGCCATTGCCTCGGATATGATCGCGTCAGTTTTGCCCACGTTTGCCCCTGACAGGATTATTAACAGGAGATGACGGTGTTAAGCGATGATGATATCTATAAATATTTAGGAGTTCTTGAAGCAGACATTATCAACTCTACAGAAATGGAAGAGAAAATTGGAAAAGAATATCTGAGAAGAACAGGAAAGCTCTTGAATACAAAATTATATAGCAGAAACCTAATCAAAGGAGTAAATACCTGTGCAGTATCACTAATAAAATACTCTGGACCATTCATAAGCTTGACTAAAGAAGAACTCAGGCACCTTGACCAGAGGACTAGAAAATTAATGACCATGTACAATTCACTACATTTAAAAGACAATACAGACAGACTCTACGTGAAGAGAAACGAAGGGGGAAGAGGACTGGTAATTATAGAAGAGTGTGTGGACGACACTAAAAAAAGAGCTGGAAAAATACATAAACCAGAACAGAAAGGCCGATCACCGCAGCAAGAGACACCGTTCCAAGAAGTAACAAAGGAAGCATCGAAACCGGACACAAACAGACAAGAAAAGAAAAGTGGGAAGAAAAACAACTACATGGACGCTTCATAAGACTTACAAGAGAAGAAACCAACAAAAATAGCTGGACATGGTTAAAAAAGGAAACACTTGAATAGAGAAACGAAATCTTTACTGATGGCTGCACAGAACAATGCGATTAAGACAAACTACATTAAAGCTAAAATAGATAAAACCCAAGAAAACAGTAAATGCAGACTGTGTGGGCAAAGAGACGAAACAGTAAATCATATAATAAGTGAATGTAGCCAACTCGCCGAATACGAATACAATAACAGACATGACTGTGTGGGGAAAGCAGTAGATTGGGAATTGTGCAAACAATTGAATTTCAAATACGCAGATAAATGGTACACACATAAACCAGAAACAGTACTGGAAAACGAAAAACACAAAATCCTTTCGCATATGGCTATATCAAACAGATAAAATCATACAAGCAAGGAGACATGATGTTATTATAATCGACAATAATGGAAAAATCTTGTAAAATCGTAGACTTCGCCGTTCCAGCAGACAACAGAGTGAAGATCAAAGACACGGAAAGACGAAGCAAATACACAGAACTGGCCAGAGAACTGAAAGGAATATAGAGCATGAAGAAAGTTAGTATAATACCAATAATCGTAGGAGTACTAGGAACAACCCAAAAAAACATGGAGAATAGACTGGGAGAAATTGGAATCAAACGGACCATCGAAACCATACAAAGGACGGCAATGATCAAAACAGCTGCAATCTTAAAGAACATCTTTGAATGCGAAAACCAGCCCGCATAAGCTACAAAGGGTAACTAGTCACAAGTAATTTACAACAGGGAGAAAACAAAACCACACGATAAACACCACGACACGAACCAAGGAACAGAAACTGCAAGAAACATTACTTCATAATTCCCCCAATAAATTACACCGGCCTCAGCTAACACCACACAAAACTGAACTAAGGTACAGAAAGTACAAGAAACACCATATACTCTCCTACTTCCCTCACTACCCCAATCACCCTAAAAAATAAACAAATATTTTTTTTTAAATTAAAACACAAGACAAAATATTTGTAGAGGGTCGAGGAGGATAAGAAGACCGAGGAGGGACAACACAAGCCAGACCTCCACTGGAATAGTGCGGAGAATACTAGGATTTTGAGGAGGCTTATTGCCACCCAAAATCCCAGAGAAGACCAATGGTCCTTACCAGCGAGAAATCAATGGTAAGAGGCTCTTGCGATACCGCATCATTATCGAAAAGAGGTGAAAAATACTGGAAATTTGGGGAGGCTTGGTATCAGTCAGATTCTAAGAAATATCACTTGTTGTTGTCGGTGAGCAATCCCTGATGAAGATCTGTGTCAAAACTCCAAGTGATTACAAATTATATATATATATATATATATATATATATATATATATATACATTTATTAAGTAAAGTCAGTGTTTTTTATTGTTTTGTTCCATCGATAGCTTTATTTGTACAAAATCAATATTTGATCGTTGTTCGTCAGTTCCTTTAGTGGATTTGTATAGTATGTTGTTAAGAAAAATAAAGTATACTTCAATTAAATTCCTTTACGAAAATGCTTTGACAGGGTCGGAATTATTTTTACACAGACTCCATCGTCAAAAGGGACGCGAGTCTGTATTCGTTAACAGGGAGTTACTTCCCCTTGTTTGGAACAAAAACTATTCCTGTACGAAAATACGTAGAATTATTTCCATGGAATTGCCATCATGTAATATTTTGTTTGTGTAAAAGAATTTTTTTTTTTAAACAGCATACTATCTGGCAATACCAAATAGGTAGACCTAGTCTGTCTGTCTGTCTGTCTCTATCTATCTATCTATCTCTTATTCTCTATCTCTCTCTCTCTCTCGATATATATATATGTGTGTGTGTATGTGTGTGTGTGTGTGTGTGTGTGTGTGAATATTTAATATATCTAATATATTCAGAAAATCTTCAATACATTTTCAAATATTTAAACCGTGATTACATATCCTAAATTATATTGAAGATATTTTGAATATATTAATCATTCGCCAATTAGTATATGAAAAATTTAATTCATAAGACCGTTCGATTATCAACCTTATATTACCTGTGGGAAAAATACAAAAATTGCTTTTCTTTTTCGTATGATATCAATAAGCATTTAGAGAGAGAGAGAGAGAGAGAGAGAGAGAGAGAGAGAGAGAGAGGGGAGAGACTAGTTATTATCCGTCTGCATCAAATGTGAGAAAATATTTGCTAATGTGCCTAATTAGAGGTGGGAGTGGCGTAATGCTGTACTGGGGAATCGACAAGACACTTTCAAAATCGCACTGAGGTGGTTGCACTTATTTTTCCATTTCTGATATTAGTAAAGTTATTAGTATACAAATTCTTGCTCAGCAATAAGTAAAATAATTGTAGTTGTAGACATAATGTGTGCTAATCATGTTACCCACTATAGCTTTTTACATTCGAAATAGATAGTAATGGAAGGCCTTAAATAGCTTCGATATATATATATATATATATATATATATATATATATATATGAGAGAGAGAGAGAGAAGGAGAGGTAGTATTAAAATATATCTATGGCACGTAAACTACAAAGAGTCATCTATGTTTCATTTGCGCAGTAAACATGGGCACAGCTCTACTCACGTATTGAGCACTGTTAAAGTAAATACTGAAAACATATATACAGAATATATTATATCACTTTATAATATTATATGTGTATATCCATGAAATGGTAAAAGTTGTATATATATATATATATATATATATATATATATATACAACTTTTACTATTTTCACTCACAGCCATCCACATTCATTTCACTCTCTGCCACTGACTGACTACTCTCAGCCCGGACCTTGATCCAGCGCTCTTAGTAGCCACGGCTACTACTTTTTCTCATCAACCTATCATGTCAACCCAATATTTCGATGTACTTGCATGACATTTTTCTTAAAATCACCATCCTTAGGAAGACGAAACGTTGATGAATATATAAAAAATATCTCTGGTTTTTCCTTTTTCATTTCCCATTATATATATATATATATATATATATATATATATATATATATATATATATATATATATGAGACGAACTCGTTATTTATTGTATCACAGCTACTACCACTAGTACCATCTTACTTTGATTGCATTCTAAAATTCACAAACTTTGAATTATCTCTTAAGACATTCTTCCTGCGTAGCTAAAAAATAAGTCTATTTACTTCTATATTATTATTATTATTATTATTATTATTATTATTATTATTATTGTTATTAAAATATATAAAAGTATTTTTTATTCTTTGTTATTCTTATATCGAAGCAAAGAGACTTATTATTTTGTCATTTTCTTTACATACGGCTCCCTGAGACGAAATTCACCTACATTGACGTTTTTTTTTTTTTTCTTTTTTTTTTTTTGTAAAACTTAATTATGTTCTACAAAACCAAAAACAAAAACAACAGCCCCTCTCCCTTTCTCCCTCCCCTTTTTTATTTTATTTTTAGAACTTGAAGCATAAAACTTTTACTATAATGACCAGATTCGGCATTAAATAACCCAAAAAGGGTTGATATGCCGTAAAACAAAACTACCAAACCAAACCTCTTTACATACGTGTTTGTAGTTTGTAGAGGCAGACGTATATAAATTAGATGACGACGCTAGATAGAGAAAGTCACTCTTTCTTTAAATGTTAGAGAGACATTAAAACTATTAGAGAGTAGTTGAATGAAGATAAAGTAAGTGACAAGAAAAACTTATAGATAGCTAATTGAGAGGTTGGTTACTTGTTTAGTTAATTATAAATTATGGCTAATTTGAACAATTAAAACATTTGTTTTCAAACATAACTCAATTCCAGAACTAAGTTAAATTACAGCACGTATTTTAGTTTGATTATTGTACATGGAAAATAGACTACGAAAAACAAACGTTGAGTATTGATTTTCTCCTCTCCAGGAGTTAGGCACAAGGCCAGTTTTTATCTTACTCCCACAAGTAAGATGTGACCCAAGGTGGGGTCGGGAAAGTGGGGTTTAAAAATTGCCTGGGCAGTCCCGTCGGCATTCCCCGGTAGGGGCGCCTCAGACAGTAAGCAATAAACTTACTCCTCCCCACAATCTCCTGAAAGTTGAAGGTGAAATTATTACTACAGACGATAATAACTACGAATGAAATTAAAATAAAATTTACTTAAAACTTCTACTCGGTGATGGCCGATGGAACGAGAACAATCTAACCCCGTGGATTAAATAAAGGTTTTAGTTTAAAATTCCGTATTAGTTCTCGAGTTCGACATAAAGATTCCAGGTCGAAATGTTGTAAAAATAGCACCGAAGATGAGAATAGTAGTCCGAATAATCCAAATAATACAAAAACAAAACATACTGTTATAATTATCGAAACCAGTGAAACAAAGAAAATTTAAAAAATTAAATAGAAATGTGATACTTAGAAGGCAATACAATGCAGAGGTGTGACGGTTAGACACAAGTTGGAGCAAATAAGACATATAATGGTGGAACGAATGAAATAGTTTCACCCTTAATACAATGTATACATACACACATATATATATATATTTTTTTTCACAAACACACATATATCTGTCTATCTACACAATGTTACAATGTTATGTAATACCTGTATGAAGATGGTCTGGTGGAAATTCCGTATGATATAATTTTTTTTTTTTAATATTTCGGGAACTCTTCACTTCTTCAGAACCGTGCTCAACACGGAATTTCCACGAGACCATCTTGATACAGGTATTACATAACATTGTAACATTGTGTAGATGGACAGATATATATGTGTTTGTGAAAAAAAAATAATAATGATAAATAAATATATATATATATATATGTGTATCTATACATTGTATTAAGGGTGAAACTATTTCATTTGTTCCACCATTATATGTCTTATTTGCTCCAACTTGTGTCTATCCGTCACACCTCTGCATTGTATTGCCTTCTAAGTATCACATTTCCATATACTAATAAACAATGCTTCAAGCAAACTACATAAACCTCTTAAAAAATGAAATACTAACGTGCAAAGAGACGCTGTTGATAAAATATTACGAGAGCAAGACAGAAAATTGCTTCAAGCTAGAATCGTAAACTGTTATTTTTCAGAATTCAGTGATTTTTACCGTTAGGCTATCAGCACGCGTCATGAGAAAATGAAATCTCGATATTTATATAAATACTATCAGCCGCTGAAAAGTGGTGTATTCGTTTTTATTAAGAGCTTTCATTATCCTTAATGATAGCTGCCGATGTTACATATAACGATGCTCAGACATTGAAAGAAGTGGGAGATAGTTAGTCATTCACAGACAGACTGTTTTGTCGCATGATAGCTCTTTATTTATACTAGACAAACAATCGTTTCAAGTCGAGATCGAAACGCGGTCGTTTTTTTTCTCGACAATCAACGATTCTAATAGTTAGGCTATGAGCCCATATCACGAGGAAGTGAAATCTTAATGTTAACATAAACATTATCAGCCGTCAAAGAGTGTTCCATTCGTTTTCGCGGAGAACATTGCATTACCACTCATGGTAGCTGGCGATTTTACTCACAACAGTCATCTTATATATATATATATATATATATATACTAATATATATATATATATATATATATATATATATATATATATATACTAATATATATATATATATATATATATTAATATATATATATATATACTAATATATATATATATATATATATATATATGCTAATATATATATATATATATATATATATATATGCTAATATATATATATATATATATATGTATACTAATATATATATATATGTATACTAATATATATATATATGTATACTAATATATATATATATGTATACTAATATATATATATATATATGTATACTAATATATATATATATGTGTGTATACTAATATATATATATATATATGTATACTAATATATATATATATAACACAGCTGCAGTTGCGTAAGCCCCACGTATGTTGATTATATATATATATATTTATATATATATATATATATATATATATATATATATATATATATATATATATATATATATATATATATATAAGAAGTTAATGTGTATATAAAGGTAATTTATAGATTTATAAATGTGTAAATTTATAGATGTAACGAATAAACACGAACTGATGCAACTTAAGACATATAACGATGGAATGAATCAAGCAATGTTAAGCTTTTTTATTAAGACATTCAGTTGCGGTGGTTAGCAGACTTACTATTTGCATTCTCGCTTCCTCTCAACACTTAAAATTGTTTCGCCCGCGGACTAGAAAAAGGCACGTTTTTACTCGGTAACCTTTAGATGGTGATACAAATAAATACACATTGGTATTTATTATAGAGTGCAGGATATCTGTGTATGCGTGTGTATGATATATATATATAGATATATATAAATATATATGTATATATATATATGAGAGAGGGGGGAGTCTGGTACATATGAATTAACATAGATATATCCACTGATAAATTAGAAGTTTCCTACTTTCAGAATTACAAATATTTAAGCTCGTTGACTGGTAATCTTTATTGATATAAATGCATATACGTATATATATATATATACATATATATATATATATATATATATATATATATATATATATATATATATATCTATATATATATATATATATATATTATATATATATATATATATATGTATATATATATTCATCTGCTTGTGTGACTGTGAACTGAATACCCCGTGAGTTCATGTGAGTTCACGTGAGTATGTTTAGCACCGTATATAACGTTGGCTGGGTGCGTTTATAGGGTGTGCGGGGTGTGTGTATACGTGGTTTTGAATTGGTGCATGAAGGTGCCTGCGTACATTTCCCTGCATATCTGATGGAACGAGCCGATCTGGGGTTGTTTAGTTACTAAATTACCGGAAATTTATACAACCAACTCTCGCTTACGAGTTCCCGGGCGCATTATTTTATTTTTGTTTTCTTCTTTCGTCTAGCTTTTCTTTCTTTCTTACTGTAATCAGGTTTTAATGGTTATGTATAAATTTATGCTTATTAGACAGAGGTGTCATATTATATAACTAATATGCATAGATTATCGCTAATAGTAGCTGGCGATTTTACTTACCAGAGTACTCAACCAATTAAGGGGTGGGGGAGCATATGTAGTCATCAACAGACTGTCTAGCCGTATCACAGCACTATCGTGGCTAGACAGTTAATTGCTACAAGCCAGGATCGAAACGACTGTTTTTTTTTTCGCCACTCGGTGTGTAACCGTTATGCTATCAGCAACCGGCCACGAGTATTAATTTACTCCTCTCCAGGAGTTAGGCACAAGGCCATTTTTTATCTTACTCCCACAATTAAGATGTGACCCAAGGTCGGGTCGGGAAAGTGGGGTTTGAAAAGCCAGCGCCCGAGAGGTGAGCACTCTGACCATTAAAAATTGCCTTGGCAGCTACGTCGGCATTCCCCGGTAGGGGCGCCTCAGGCAGTAAGCAATAAACTTACTCCTCCCCAAAGAGTGGAAGCAAAGCCTGGGAGGGTGGACCTCCTAGAACTACACAGGACAGACCCATAGACCGGCGTAAATCAAGCCCCGAAGGCCAAGACAATACCAGTTTATGGGGTGCAGTATCAATCGGAACAGATACTACACTTTGATTTTAGCCAAGTAAGTGAAAGATCAATGATAACAATTTTCTGGAAGTTGAAGGTTCAATTCTTACTACAGGCGATAATAATTAAGAATGGAATTAAAACGAAATTTACTTACAACATCTACCAGGCTGATGGGACGAGAACGATCTATCCCAGTGGATATAATAAAGCTTTCAGTTTGAAATTCCGTATAGTTTCTCGAATTCAACATAAAGTTTCCCGAGTTCGAAAAGATGCACTTGATATAATGAAGATCAAGGTGTATTCTTTCTGTCACCTATTACATTAACACTATTAGCCACCGAAGAGTGCTCAATTCATTTTTACGGAGAGCTTTGCATTCTCGCTAATAGTAGCTGAAAATTTCACTTCCCACGATACAATAAAGAGTGGATGCATATGTAGTCACCCACATATAGACTATCTCGTCGTATCACAGTACTTAATTATGGCTAGACTAATGATCGCTTCAAGCTGGGATCTAAGCGACTGTATTTTTGATAGTCAACCCTTAACCGTTAGGCTATGAGTAAGTGAAAGCTTAATGTTAGCATTAACATTATTAGCCACCGACGAGTGCTCAATTCGTTTTTTTACGAATAGCTTTGCTCTATCTCTAATGGTAGATCACAATTGAACTTACCACGGTACTGAACCAACTAAAGATATAGGTATGTGTAGTTCTTTACAGACAGACTGTCTAGCTGCACTGCGGCCCTTCATTGTGGCCAGACAATTTCATTTACCACGGTACGCAATCAATAGGGGGATGGGGCATATATTGTGATTCACAGACAGACTGTTTTCCTGCATCACAGGTCTTCTGTACAGTATGGTTAGACAGGTAAGCGCTTCAAGCCGGGATAAAAAAAAATCGACTGTTTTTTCGACAGTCCTTTGTTTAAAGTCATCGGCAACATGCCACGAATAAGTGAAACCTTAATGTTTATACGTGGTCTCTGAGAATTTCACTTACCACGTTGCTCAAAACATAGAGAGAGGTACAAGAAAAGAGTTAGAGAGAAAGAGAGAGATATAGCGATAGAGATAGAGAGATATAGAGAGGTAGAGAGAAAGTCCTTAACATAATAGGTCACGCATGTATCTCCAACCTAATAAGTCCAGCCTTGTCTACCAAGCCCCAGCCTCTGTCCCCTCGCCGCAAAGTTGCATCCTTGTGCTTGTTTAACAAATACTTTCACATAATGCGCTTCGAAGAACTCACTGTACTTCCTCCCCTCAACGTAAATACCCTCGACCAACCTGATTAGAAGCAAAATTCCACCCTTTCACTATAGATTCCACAAATGTTGGAAAACTTTCTACATTAATAGCTTATTTTCTCGGACCGTTTGCATTTGGAATTTCCTCCCTGCTCCTGTTTCCAAAACGTGCAGAAATTGTTTTGGTACTAATAGGTCACGGCTTATCAAGACCCAGGAGCCACTCAAGGATAAGGGTTAATGAGTTTGTCAGGTGGATGTTGATACAACACCTTGCGGATTGGAGACGATTGTTGAATCTGTGTAGAATTTGATAATTTAAGATGACGGCTTGACAAGAATTTGTTGATATTTGACTTAAGAACAACCGTGTTGTAGTCAGCTAGGAAGCAGCATCGTAGGACTGTGGTTCCCAGACGGGTAATTCTTGGAAATAAATTTTGCTCAAGGAAGTTCTGTTTAGTTTAACGTACATATAGGAAGAAAGGAAAGTTATTTGCAGTGGTTGTAGCTAGACGAGTTTTAGCTGTGAATGTTTTACAGAGGGGAACCAGAGATGGAGCTTGGTCGAGCACCTACCATGAAAATAAAGATAACGATAATGATAACGAAATACTAGTAACGCCTAATGTAATGTGAACAAACATCTGTCTGCACAACTCCCCACTTAGGATGCCCGTATAAATCACATCTTAGTTGCAATATGTCTAGTTTAGGTTGAATTAATCTAAAAAAAAATAAGATAAAGACAAGCGGGTTGAAGGGTGGTAGGGGAAAGATTGCAATATTAATGATAGTTAGAAACAATTTATTTATAAAAAAAAGAGTGTTATTCATCCCATATGATGTTTCGGTAATATATATACCGCCCTTAGATATGTCAAAAACAAGAAACTTGTAAGTAACTTAGAAAAAATATATTACAATATGAATAAGATAAAGATGAGAGAGGAATGTTAGATAAAGAAGATATAAGGGAATACATGTTGAGGTTAGAGAGGGAGAAAATGGAAGGAGAGAAAATGAGGAACGAACAGAGATGTTCTAATGTTGTATACACATGTTCTTATTTACTTGCCTCGCATTAGGGCAGAGTTAGACACAAGGTCGTTTTTATGTGGGACTTATACACCGCCACAAAAAGAGCACTCTGGATGTGACAAAAATAAGAATTGTCGCAGTGAAAAAGGCAGAACTGCTACAATACTTTGATGTTAGCCCTAAGGTTAACGACATGTTCACTAAATCTATAGGTAGGTAGGTAGTTTTGTTTTACGGCATATCAACTCTTTTTCGGGTTATGTAATGCTGAATCTGGTCATTTTCGTGAAGGTTTTTATGCTTCAAGTTCTTTATATATTCAAATGTTTAATCATGGTTTTTGGTTTGTTGTTTTGTTTTACGACATATAAATCAATTTTGGGTTACTTAATGGCGAATCTGGTCATTTTGGTGAAGGTGTTTATGCTTTAAGTTCTTTATATGTTCAAATGTGAAATCATGGTTTTTGGCTTTGTTGTTTTTGTTTCACGGCATATCGATCCTTTTCAGGTCATTTAATGCGGAATCTGATCATTTTAGTGAAGGTTTTTATGCTTCCAGTTCTTTATATGTTTAAGTTTTTATCTATGATGTTTGGTTGAGTGAAATGGAGGGAGAAAGAGGGGAGAGAAAAGAAGAGGGGAGAGAGAAAAATTGTTATTTTTTGTTTTGAATTTTGAAGAACATGATTGAGTTTTGCAAATAAAAAAAACAATAAAACATCAATGTTTGGTGTATTTTGAGTCAGGAAGTCAATAATTTCAGACAGCCTAATTTAATAGCACCAGTAGGTTCTATTTGACCCATAGATGGAGCCCTTACAGGTACTACCACTCCGGGCCAGAGTGGACCTGGGAGCAATGGCAACTAAAGGGGCAACTCCACATTCCCCACAGCTCCCAAATGGAGGCCTCACCACTGGAGGTCTTTTAAGGTCATACCAGGACAACTAAATCTATACATGTGTATCCGAGGATATGTGATATGAAAGTAGTATCCATTGAGAGCGGCGCGTACGTCTGTGTAGCATATAGTATGTACGATGAAAATGCTAATGTAAAAATTAATGAGCGTGTATGTGTGTGCGTGTAATCAAGTAACACATTTGGAAAATTAGTTCATGGTATAGTGGATAAGCAATAAAAACATGCAAGTATGAATAAGGACACAAACACATCATTAAAGCTGGACCAAAATATTGCGGGCGATTCGTTCGACAATATCTATTTAGTAAAATGAGCTTTATTAAACAGAACTCGACAGTTTATACAGTGAAGCGTGGAAGACAAACCGAGCGGAGCGGTTGTAAGGCGGGTAGGAGGCAACAAATGCTTTGTGTAGTGGGTTGGATACGTGAGGGGAGGAGAAGGTGGAAATATAAGGCAGGGGAAAGTGGGAGGTGAGTTTTGGGGAAGATGCATGAAGGAAGAATAGGTGGAGGGGTAAACAAAGGAAAGAGGTTGATTAGAAGTGTTAGAAAATAATATAAACACGTGGTATGAAGAAAAATAAAAATAAATAAAAGCACGTAAAGAGAGAATAGAAAAATAAAAAGTTAAAAAAACACGTGGTGGACAGAAAATAAAACAAAATAAATTAAAAACACGTCGTAGAAACGAAAATAAAAATGAAATGATACAGTGTGGTAGACAGGGAAGGGATAAAAAGTGAAAGAAAATTAAAACACGTTGAGAGGAAATTTAAAGTTCGAGATAAAAATATTATCGTGTTTAAAAAAATAATAATTAAAATGATAAGTTTAGCTATGACATCAGAGATTTTTAAAAATGCAGACCTTTGTGGAAAGTCTGACATATACATATATGTTTTCCTTTATTATTTACCGGTTTCGATCTAGTTTTCTTTGTATTGGGGTGTTTATGGATACCCATGGTGCGTTCTATTCTATCACTACCCTTCGTCCACTTCGTTGATGGAATTCACTGGTCGGGTTCCAGTATTGATGTGGCAGTCAACATTTGCATCACTCCTTGTCTCCGTCACTGTCTTCGTAATAAACACTTTTACGAACGTTATTAAAAAAGAGAAAGTATCAACAAATACAATTAGGCTTTCAAACATGTTGGTTGTTTTAATTATTCTTAAGAGAATACATACCCCATTAGGAGAAGGTGGTAGCAGCTATCCAAAATCCGAACCGCACTCTATGGTGGTTCACACATAACAAACCCGATCCTCTTTACCAATTTGTTGTATCAGCTTCCTGTGCCATGACGTCACAACCAGAACACGTAGTTTTCTAACCTCAAATGGAATATTCTACTCTAACTAATTTTTAACCCGACGTGGAAATTTACCATACTAATCCTTTTCTTACACAACCGTCTCTAATATTGCTAAATTTTCATCTACGTTGTTATCACAACGTTTCGACTGTTTTGTTCTCCGGCTTTCTTCAGACGAGCAACAAGTTAACTGAAGAATGACACAAGTGCAAGAGAATGGAATTCGAACATTGTACTCCATGTGTTTTCAATTGAAGTTACGTTCAAAATTTTATAACAGTTCCCGATTTCGACACATAAAAAAAAGCTTGTATAGAGCTGTGCATTGGTATTTTTGCATTTCAACCTGTATAGTAAGAATACTCAACATCTTAATTTACAAATAAGTTTAAGCTTATATATTAGTTAGTTTTTATTGATTTAAGTGTACGTTTAAATCAGTTTTCATAAGTTAAATGTTATTTCTATTGTTCTTCAAAACGAAAAACATCAGGGCAATGGCTAAGTGCAAGAAATGCTAGTCGTATTTTTTTCTTTTCAAGATCCATTCTAATCGAGCACCGCTTATCAGCAGTTATTAAAATCTTAAACACATACCGTTGTTTTGGTAGCATATCTATGGTTTAGGGAGGTGACGGTGGTTAACTGGATAACTGACGACCTTGGTGTGCCAAGTTCGAATCCAGTCGATTCCATAACATCACTTTCACTTAGGGATGCTGGTAACAATTAGTTGGTTCCTTCTGCAAGAATGCCGACAATAGAATCAAAACGGTCCTCATTTTGATTCACACGAATTTCATTTTTATCTCGAGTTTGAGACACGTAAAAATCCTAATTCGAAAATCATTTCCAGAACAAAGAGATTAGATGTTGACGAGGAGGGCGAAAAATTATCCTCGAAAGGCAGAATTATTGTCAATAGGACATATACGCAATAGAAATGGCGTCTCCCATCTATTAATTAATGTTTCGATCTAAAAAAAACAAAAACATTACGATAAAAAATGTGACCATTTGATTCACACATTGAGCTCTGATTAGATCGTTTAAATCAAGAAAAAGTGAGTTTGCAAAGCCAGTATAATATTAAGATATCACAAAGCAAAAGATAAAATGATTCTGTTTCTACCCTCCCACTTTCTCACTACCGCTATAGATATATAATATTACTACCCCTTAAGCTATTCCCTTTTGTTTATAATAGGCTACTCCGATATTTTTATTCTTTGCGTTTTTTATTATCTTTAATTGTTAATAAATAGAATGAGAGATAAAGGGAGTGACAAAAGCGAGAGTGATAGTTAACGTTCAAAGAACATACAATGGGGATGTTAAGAGTGAAGATATCGGGCACATAAGTTAATTGCAATTTGCTAGTAATAAGACAATTTTAAATGGAATTCGTTGGTGTTTTTTAATGAACCCCGATAACAAGGTTTTAAGTTATTATTATTATTAGTAGTATTATTAGTATTATTAGTATTATTATATTTCAGGGTAATACCACTTTCTGAAGTGATTGGAGACAGTTTTTGTGTCGAATAATTGTGTCAAATTATATTCAACTTTCAAAACGCAGAATTCGGCAATGATCTAGCATGGTTAACAGTGCAAAACTAGGGGAAATATAAAACAAATAACTGTGCCTAAACGCCATAAAATGTACTTTTCTACCTACCTACATACTTCTGAAATCGTTTTAATCTTTTTATTTCTATACAAGAGTTCGTCGAAATCTCTCAGTTTATCGACTAACAATCAAACATGTCCGCCATCAAATGTGGCTTCTATGTCTGATATATAACACCCGAGAAATCGAACATTTAGACAGAATTACAACTAATAACTGTCAACAAACTCATTAAAATTTAATTTTCGACCGATCTGTATATTTTTAACTTATTGAAACTGTTTTTCTTTATTTCAAAATAAGTTGCAGTATCTAGAAGCTTATGGACATTTTTTTACAAGCCTTCAAGACTCCGAAAATAAATTCTGCCATGAAAGACACAGAAATGTTCATAATTGTAAAACTATGCAGGTCGATAGAAAAATAAAGTTTCTTGCGTTTGGTAAAAGTTATTTGTTGTATATTTTGTTTGTTCTCAATTTCTAGACTTTTAATCATACTACATCATTGCCCAGAATGTTACCTCATTCTAGACTGGGCATAGAGAAACATTTGATACGGAGAAATGAATAAAAGACGACTGTTTCTTTTCAGATATCGCCAAGGAAAAGTAATAAAAATTCATTGAAATGACAGATCTATTGAACTTCCAAAAGGGTCAAACTGTTAGTTCTCGTATAGCAGGCATGAGTGTAAAGAAAATAGCCGTAGTGTTCGGTGTATCAAGAAATACTGTCTTAAAGTAATGAGAGCCTTTAAGAGTAGAAGAAAAAAATCTCCCTGTCGAAACAAAACTCAAGAAAACCAATACTTTCAGATAGGGATCTTTTAACTCTTACGCCAATTATTAAAAAAGAATCACACAAGTATAGCCCCCAAAATTAGTGCAGAGCCTAATTACAATCTTGAACCACCTGGTTTGACGGTTTTATAGATATTACTAAATTATGCTGCCATGTAGCTGTGTCAACTTTTCTGTCCAACTACCGTCAAATATATATATATATATATATATATATATATATATATATATATATATATATATAAACCGTCTAATCTAAGCTAAAAATGCAAGTTCTTTTCTACTAGATATGTTGAACACTGTTAAGACGGCAAGCTATGTTTGTCCACCTGATTTCACATAAATAGGGTGCATTTCTTTACTCGTCGTGTAACTGTTTGATTTGGCCTCAATCCGCAAAAAAAATGAAACGTATACATATGTTGATAATAATTAAATATTAATTATGAAATTCATAAATGATTATGTATATAAATATATATATATATATTTATAGAGAGAGAGAGAGAGAGAGAAAGAGAGATAGACAGATAGACAGATAGATAGATAGATAGATAGATAGATAGATAGATAGATAGATATCGTCAATATTGCCATTGCAAAAATAAATAATATGAGTAAAAACTGAATTTTGGTATTTTAAATAATCATATATATATATATATATATATATGTATAATCCAAGTACGTTTTCAAGTAGAAATCCAGTAAATCATTAACATGTGTATATAAATGAGCTAAATAATAAATAGAGCTGTTCATTAGGTATATAGTTTTATTATTTCTACAAACATTATTTGGCTACACATTTGCAGACATATTGCGGTCAGAGCCAAATCTAATTGGGGTCAACGCCTATTCTTTACGACTGCAGTAGATTATATATATATATATATATATATATATATATATATATATATATATATATATATATATATATATTATATTTATATATACATATACATATGTGTTTGTGTGTGTGTTCGCTCGGGGAAGCTAATAAATAATTCTAAATTAATCTTAATATAACATTATCATATCCAGTTTTTTTTATATTGGATTGTAAGTATTTTTAGGCTTGATATGTCGAGAAATGGACAGTAATTAATTTGTTTCGGTTTACAGATAACGAACGGTGAGTTGGTCTATTTTTTCCCCGACGGACATTTTCTAATATATTTAAGTCAGAAAAAATATATGTTAAATATTTCTTGGTTTGGGCACTGAGTTATACATATATAATTATGTATCATTAATATTTTCAAATTAAGTCATATACACATGTCTTTTATGCCACATTTGCAGTCATCAGTGTGGAAGGAAACAACACTTGCCGGTAACACGGTTCAACCCCCAATACAAAAGTCATATTTGACTCAGTAGACGGAGCGCGTACCGATGTGTCTGTCTACCATGCAATGCCGTAGAAATGGGAGAGTAAATATATATATTGTGTGTGTATTTAGGCAGCGTTTTTTCATTTAGGAAAACTATATCAAATAACACTGAGTGTTTTTGCTTGATAAGACTTCTTTTTTTTTCAATTTTCCGATTAGTTTATTTAGTACTTGGTTCAAATTGGTGTATGTAAGTTCCGTGGTTTCCTGTTCAATTTTTCTTTCCTTTTTCGCGAGTAGTTTCGATTTGATTCGTCAAATCATCATCAGTAAGTGTTAGTCTTGGTCTGTTTACAACTATGGTTTTACTGTGTAGTTTTTTTAACATCTAGTAATACACGACTTAAAAATGAGCGTCTATAATATTGAGACGTTGCATGCGTACGGGATTACGTTCTAAGCGCGTGCAAAATTCAAAAGTATGACTGATTAACGGCTAACAATTTGGTAATGTTAGTTACTATGCACGACACTTTAAACTGTTGTGACCAGTTTCGTAAATCACATTATTGATTGTGGGCTGTTTAGTTTTATGTAAAGGGCTTCAAGAATTTTTAATATTTGGATGTTGGTATCCTGGTGAATTATTTTAGTATTATTAACTAGGATGTGTCTATATTTAGAAGAGGGCAGTCATGTTTTTTTAAGTGTTGGCAACTGGAGCTAGTGTCGGAGAAGTGTAAGGTGAGTCTTCGGGAAAGTGTTGTGGTAGTGAAACCGATGTAACAATTAGTTTTATTATTATTGTCGAAGATATATTCTCCCATGGAGTATTGGAACTTATATATTACATTGTTTTTTTTTCGAATATGTTTTGGATCATAGAGGTGTTATTTTTGACTACGTGGTTTGATGTTTTAACTTTTTTATAATACATGATGAATCTTATTGTGTTATTACGCTACATGGGGTTATGTATCGATGTATTATATTTTTAAGATTATATATATATATATATATATATATATATATATAAATTGTTCTAAGCTCAATTGTCAATTTAGACACCAAGTTACCTATCTCTTACTAGGTTTTAATGTATTGCTCACCCTCTCTCTCACTTTATGTTGGTTTACCCCCAGTTCTTATTTATATAGGGTCTCTCTCTCTCTCGCTATCTCTCTCTCCTGTGTATTAACTGTCAAAAATTAATAAAACTAACTATAAAACAGAAGAAGAAACTAGTCAATTATCAACGATAGGGAATATAACCACGTATTAATAATAATTAACGAATACCTGGAGATAAAAAAGAGAGACGAAAAGACAGAAGTACATATAGCAGATCAGAAAGACTAATTTGGGTTTTGCCATTTTTTTTAATTAACTGACTTTGCAAACTCACTCTGTTCTGATTCAAACAATCTAACCGGAGCTAACGGGTCACATTAAAATATATATATATATATATATATATATATATATATATATATATATATATATACTGCCCAAACGGTTTGGGTAATGAAATTTATAAATTGAATAAAAATTATTTATTTATTCACTAACGTTTTTGTGCATTTCATGATCTGAATATATTGTAAATTAAGCACGCAGGAGAGAAGAAGCAACAGGGTTTATGATCTCCTGGACACCCAGCTTCCTCAGAAGGACATTGAGAGGATCGCGTCAGTGAGAAGACAGTTCGTCTGATCCAGCGTGTCAAAAACTATGCTTCGGGCACGATTAGATCTTCTGGTAGTGGGGTTCACAGCAGCAAGCGATATACCCTTCCTAAACACCCTCAAGAGCAAATTAAAGGAAGACCCCACTGTCAGCATGAGAAGGCATGCTAAGGTTGTAACGGTCGACCCCAAGACTCTAAGGACTGCTATGCACCAGAACTTAGGTCTCACGTCCTTTGTTAGATAACCAAGGCATCTTCTGACCGACGCCATAAAACAAAAAAGGTTTGAAAGGTGCCAGAGTATCCTGACATTCCCCACGCACAATAGCAGTTCTGTGAAGATTTTCAGCGATGATAAAATCTTCACTGTGGACCAAGTTTATAATAGGAGGAATGACCGCTGGATATCAGAATCAACAGAGGTCAAGGAGGTATTCAAGACTAAAAACTTATCTCAAGTGATGGTCCTGAGCATCTTGGGTTCAGATGGCAAGAAAATGCCTCCCGCCCTATTTCTTCAAGATCGAAGCTTGTGTGTATTATACAATTTTGAAATACACCGTTTTGCCCTGACTGAATGAAATTTACACAGAACACAAGTATGCGCGGCAGCAAGATGAGACTCCTGCCCACACAACCAATATTGTCTGGAGGTTCTGTCAAAACAACATAGCCAACTTCTGGCAAAAAGACCTATCTCTCGAGCTCTCCTGATTTACACCCCCTGGACTTTTTTTCTGGGTGAACGCCATTGAGAAGAAGACAAATGCCATCCGATCGTGTCAATATGGGCTTACTTACCAGAGAAAAACATAAAGAAGGCCTTACCTTTTTCAGAGGTCGAATTGACGCCTTCATCACGGCTGGGGAGGACACACAGAGTAAATTTGTTTAGAAAGGTTTGAATTCATGTATTTCCAAGTGCCATGTAAAAATTCGAAATAATAAATAAGTTATAGCCAATTAAAGTTTAATTTTCCTAATAAGACAAATTTGCTTCCCATACCCTGTATACATATATATGTATATGTATATATTGATTATTTATAGTCAGACTTTCAAGGTTTAAGCTCAATAGAAGTTAATTTTAACTCACGAGCATGTATGAATAAACAATAGAAAAGTAGATTCTGGTGATCATGTCTTTATTCATTCTTAAAGAGATTCAATTCTTTACGATCCGTTTCATCATCACCCAGACAAACACTATACAGCGTTATATTTCTTAGATATTTAAACAGTGTGATGTTCCTCCCAAAACCTACACCACTACCCCCCATTTTTTTTTTTACATAAAGTAGTTACAAAAGAAATCAATAAGGAAAAAAATTGCTGTACATAAAATTTTAAGTCATATTCATTTTTAAAAGATCGGTGTACGCGTGCCAGCTGTAATAATATGTATGTGCTTGGAAAAATCCTAAACTATTGAACTTATTATGGAGTTCAGTGTTCGGACTGACTTCCTCATCTTGGCTGCCATACTCACAACGTTTCGACCGCTCTGCCCTCCAGCCTTCATTAGGGGTCCTGTATTGAACTCGTGACAATGAAGGGATTAGGTTCGACAAAAATGACACCTGATGAAGAATGGAGGGCAGAACGTCCGAAACTTGGTGAGCATGGCAGCCAAGATGAGGACGTTAGTCCGAACACTGAAATTCATAATGAAAACGCCTCATCTCTGAAATACAGACAACTATTATTGAACTTATCATTATGGAATTATGGAATATGTATTCTAGAAAACAGAGTGAGTAACGTGGGTAGATTATTTTGTTTTGTAAACATCGAAACGGTACGATAACCCCAACAGAAATCAAGAAAATATTCAAATATAAAACTAATACTATATTTATTGCTTATATATATATTTGTGTATATATATATATATATATATATATATATATATATATATATATATATATATATATATATATATAGTCGCTGTTGTTTTCTCATAACGTCCGGAACGTCAGCGAATGCTATACACAAATTATCAACATTAAATATGTGAAAAACACACCTGAAACAGACGGGAGGGCACATCAGCTGAAACGGAGATGAATGATAAATAGCAGCAATGATGATGATGATGATGATGATGATGATGATGATGATGATGATGAAAACAATTCATTTAAAAATTTATCTTTTTCAAAAACTTTTTTTGTAAATTTTTGTCTACTAAAATCTAAAATAATTGAGGACGATGGATGAAACACTGTTGGAGCAAAACCGGCAGCGAGTATTTTTGTCTTCGAGGCATAAATAAAACGGCATTTAATTTTTTTAAAAATTGAAAATAAGCAAGATACGATTTTCTACCAAATAAATAAAGTGTAGTTGCTTATATATATATATATATATATATATATATATATATATATATATATATATATATATATATATAATTATTTATGAATTTCATATATATATATGTGTGTGTGTGTGTGTGTGTGTGTGTGTGTGTGTGTGTGTGTGTGTGTGTGTGCATGTAGTCGCTGTTGTTTTCTCATAACGTCCGGGGACGTCCTTGGGTAGTCAGGCAAACACTATCTATCCTAACTTTTCTGGTGGAACCTGATAGAACCTTGGTATGATAGAACCTGATAGAACCTGGGTATGATAGAACCTGATAGTTTAGTTTTTTATTCAACTATTTATTCATTTATTTATTTATTAATTTACAATTCATAATAAATAAATGAATAAATAAATAAATGAACAAAACAATAAATGAAAAACTAAACTAAAACCTTAAATAGAAATGCACGCAAACACGTGTTAAAATAAGGTCAGCAATTATTTCAACACAACAAAGAAACAGGGATAAACCACCCTATAGAAAACAGAACAATAGAATAGGAAATAGGAAGAAAAAATCAACCGAACCTTTGTTTGTGAAAAGTCCAACGATTGGTTAAGAGAATAAGTAAACATCTGATTGGTTAACTTGCTAGACTAAACACCACGTATATATATATATATATATATATATATATATATATATATATATATATATATATATATATATATATATATATATATATATATAAACACCTGCAACACAAACTCAATTCATGTTAGCCTTACAGTTCCCTACGGGGATGAAACGCGGAAGTCTCTGTGTAGCTTAATTGCCATGAATATATGTTCATAACTCACTATATATATATATATATATATATATATATATATATATATATATATATATATATATATATATATGCGCGAACATATAACTACGCACTCAAATCGGTATGCACATAATCAATAATTTTGTAAAGTCATGAAACAAGGTTTTATTTTTATATGACTAGATGTTACCTGTGAAATATTTTTCCTCTTTGTCAAAGTACACAGTCCATAAATCATTTAAAGTCAAAATTTCTTATACTAATTCAGCTTAAACTTTGTCAGGCCATAAAATAACTCAGAGAAATGTGAGCATTATATATATATATATATATATATATATATATATATATATATATATATATATACATACATATATATATATATATGCATGTGCATATATATGTATATGCATATACATATATATATATATACATTAAAATAGATGTATGTACATGTATATGTGTGTATATATATATATGTATATGTGTATATATATATATGTATATATATGGATATATATATATATATATATATATATGGATATATATGTACATGTATATGTATATACATATATATGTACATGTATATGTATATACATATATATGTACATGTATATGTATGTATATGTATATACATATATATGTATGTATATGTATATGTATATACATATATATATATATATATCGAATATGTCGGGCGGTTCAGGTGGCTTTTCCTGCTAAGCCGAGAAACTTTATAATCAGACAGTTGTGATTATAGTGCAGGCAGAGATCAGTATAGGTAATGCTCCGCAAGCGGCTTTCTTATCTGATGGGTATATGAAGGTGTCACATCGCTGAGTTAAAAGTATGCGGTCATGATCCGTGGCACGGACTGGTGCCCTTACTCTACGAACTGTGGAGCAAATTCAGGGCATAGAAAGGATACGAATGATAAGAAAGAAAATCATAAAAACTTGCAAACCAATAAACATAAGACACCTGACAACTTCCGGACCTTCACGCTAATGTCTTGAAGGATACTTGTCGGAACTTTCATGAAATATAGAGTCGGGCAAGCAGGTAAACTTCTATGCACGCGCGTGCATTCATGAATAAATACATGCATATATATATATATATATATATATATTTATACTAGTTGTATACGCATCCCAGTATTAGTTTTAAATGTTAATGTTTTTTTCTTTTTTTTATTGTATGGTACTGTTTCGGTGGCAGTTCCCCATTCTCCGAAAATAGTAAAGCTTACAACAAAAAAGCGAAAAGAATTACTCTACATAAGATATTGAGTTATATTAGTTAATAAATTTTTGAAAGGGTTTGTGCGTCATAATAATAATAATAATAATAATAATAATAATAATAATAATAATAATAATAACTAGCGGGAACCTGTGGAAATTCCACAGTGTTTTCTACATCAATCTGTATAATTTACTGTGAATATTATCCGGTGGCTAGAAATATGCACATATTTTACTCGCCAAAATTTTGCGTGACGGAATGGAAGTATATATATTTATTTATATTACTCGGTTGCCGGGGCAAAAGCTGTGTTATTTATTTTGTGTGTCACGATCTAACACTCCTATTTAAGAAGATTTAGTGAAAATCTTCTTAAATAGGAGTGTCAGATCGTGACACACAAAATAAATAACACACACTCTATCGTATTAATATATAAATAATAATAAGAAGAAGAAGAAGAAAAAGAAGAAATTTTAAATATTAAAAAATAAAATAAATAAATAAATAAATACCGTAAGCCTGAAAGTGGCCCATTTGGTTAGCGTTTCCGCTAATGGAACGGGATACCAGAGTTCTATCCTCGGTTGAGTCATAGCAAAGACTAAAACAAACATTGCTAAAACTCTCAGTATTATAAGGTCAGGATCAAGGACAATGAAGCAGTCCTGGGAAAAGAGTGGCGCCCTCCCCTACATCTCGGGTTAGTCGCTAATGTAAAGAGATCCTCTACTGTAATCGGACAATTTAGCCTTTTATAAAGTCTGGAATTAGCGACCACATCACCTAAAATATGCGAACGCCATTTTTGATTGACGAATTTGACAATATAACTAAATAAATATTTGAAATAAAAAAAAATTAATTTCTCAGATGTTAACTATACAATATCATTACCCTTGTCTTATTTTTACGTCTCTATTTGGTACTTTGCTACATTGGGACCCGGGCTAACTTTGACCCTGACCCTAACTTTAACCCTAACCCCCAATGACCCTGAACTTTATAGGTAACCATATCCCCCACTGACCCTAACGACGGGGTCAAAGTAAGCGCAGGTCCCAATCTAACAAAGCCCCCTCTATTTGTTAGTATGTTACACTTGTTTTATTATGAGCACCCCCCAGATAAGAGTGAAATAATTTTAAAAAATAATAATTTGCATTCAAATAACGCGTGTACGATGGACACTACTAAAAAGGGTTGATATACCGTAAAAACTGGCAGGCTTCCGAAAGAAAACGAAATTATACTTGTTACTTTTTTTGTCGATTAGATTTTCTTTTTTATTTTGCTTTGAATCACGACTTTCCTCACTTTCGTTTTTGTTAAATTTTTTTTTTTTTACTTTTTGCGATTTATTTATTTGTTTTTATTGCGTTTTCACTTTTTAATTACGTTTATTCTCTCTCTCTTTCTCTATTTTCTCCCTCTACAAACTTTCTCTTTCTTTCGTACGCGCATCCTGTGTTTCACTGGAAAAAAAAGAAATTCCACAGTGTTTTCTACATCAATCTGTATAATTTACTGTTAATAATATTATCCGGTGGCTAGAAATTAGCACATATCTTACTCACCAAAATTTTGCGTGACGGGGTGGAAGTATATATATTTATTTATGTGTGTGTGTGTGTGTGTGTCATGTAGTCGTTGTTGTTGGGTAGTCAGGCAGACACTATCTATCCTAACTTCTCTGGTGGAACCTGATAGAACCTTGGTATGATAGAACCTTGGTATGATAGAACCTGATAGAACCTGGGTATGATAGAACCTGATAGTGCCCATATCCTCTCGAGGCCACATACAGCACCTGATGTTGCCAAGGTTTTAGTTTAGTTTAGTTTTCACTTTTTAATTACGTTTATTCTCTCTCTCTTTCTCTATTTTCTCCCTCTACAAACTTTCTCTTTCTTTCGTACGCGCATCCTGTGTTTCACTGGGAAAAAAAGAAATTCCACAGTGTTTTCTACATCAATCTGTATAATTTACTGTTAATAATATTATCCGGTGGCTAGAAATTAGCACATATCTTACTCACCAAAATTTTGCGTGACGGGATGGAAGTATATATATTTATTATATTACTCGGTTGCCGGGGTAAAAGCTGTCTCTTCAGCAATCACCATCGGTCGCGACTCCCCTCCCCCGTTGTCAGGGGAAAAATAAATACTAAATCTTATTAAATGGCAGTGTCAGATCGTGACACACAAAATAAGAAACTTAACTTCTCAGATGTTAACTATACAATATCATTGTCATTGTCTTATTTTTTACGTCTCTATTTGGTAGTTTGTTACATTGGGACCTTAGCTAACTTTGACCCTGACCCTAACTTTAACCCTAACCCCCAATGACCCTGTACTTTATAGCTAACCCTAACCCCTCACTGACCCTAACGACGGGGTCAAAGTTAGCGCGGGTCCCAATGTAACAAAGCACCTTCTATTTGTTAGTAAGTTTACTTTTTGCGATTTATTTATTTGTTTTTTATTGCGTGTTCACTCTTTCTCTATTTTCTCCCTCTCCATCTCTTACGAACACACACTCTCTCTTTCTTTCGACCGCGCTCTCGGTGTTTCACTGAGAAAAAAAAACAAACAAAACAAACATTGCTTATTGTCCGTTCAAAACATTTAAAAAATAAATACTGGTCACTTACCATCCAAAAATAATAAATAAATGTTTTAACACTTTAAGAAATACCAATGATACCCGCGCTTGGTGCAAATAAAAAATAAATACTTAATTCAAACTATCATTTAAAAAAAAACATTGCTTAACGTCCGTTCAAAGAACAACAACAACAACAACAAATAATAGACATGCCCTAAAAACGCCAAAATAAAAAACAAAAAATAGTTTTCAGTTTTAAGCAACACAAAAAAGTACATTTTGACCAGGTGATTTTTAAAAAATGTATTATTTCTTCCCCTTCACCTCGAAATGTAGAAACAAAATCTTAGAGGTTGGTTGGGATTGAACTATAAACCAGTCGGGCCGAAGACAAAAATACTACGTCGCTTACCGTTGCACCAAAGGGAAGAGCTTTTGCCGGAAGCGTGACACACGTACGTACACCTTAGCGTATTAATGTAGTAGTAGTAGTAGTAGTAGTAGTAGTAGTAGTAGTAGTAGTAGTAGTAGTAATAATGATGATGATGATGATGATGATGATGATGATGATGATGATGATGATGATGATGATGATGATGATTTTTTTTAAATGGTGCCGACCTAGGCTGACACCAGACAAAATATTTGTAGAGGGTTGACGAGTATGAGAAGACTGAGGAGGGACAGCACAAACCAGACCTCCACTGGAAAAGTGCAGAGAATGCTGGCACCTTGGAGAGGATTATTGCCACCCACATCCCAGAGAAGACCAATTGTCCTTACCAGCGAGAAATCAATGGTAAGAGGTTGTTGCGATACCGCATTGTTATCGAAATTATGAATGATGGAATATGTATTGTAGGCAACGGGGTGAGTAATGTGGGCACCTTATCGCTTTTCTTTGAAACTTTATTATGTAAGGGGGAGCACCGAAACCGTACCTTTCTCCCCAAAGAAAAAAAAACATTAAAATTTAAAATTAATTCTATATTTATTACTTATACACGTCCTATGATATATATATATATATATATATATATATATATATATATATAGTGTATTTAAATTCCGTACAACAAACTCATGACTCTCCTTTCAAGAGTAACCTAACCCGAATCTAATGCACTCCTCATCCTCCTCTACGGGTATTCTTCTGAAATGCCCCGTCATCTCATTTTTGTTTCATTTTACCTCAGTTGAAGTTTTTAAAAATCAAGGGGACAATTCCTGGGGCTAACACTTTATCTCTATATGAGTTACATAGATATTCGAATATTCCATTAATGCTCTCCTTTACCTGTCAAACATTGAGTTAGTAAAGAAGTTAAGAATACTAATTTTCCTCTCCCAAATTGACCTATTAATTATGTAATAGTATATCTTTCTTGTGGTCTCTTGGTCTTACCGGATTCCAGAAGAAGAATTCATCTAGTCTGGTAGAGTGTCCAGCCAAGTGGTGTTACTTTGATTAACACTTCTTGGAAAAGGCGCACCATTTCTCGAATGAGTCATTGTATAGCCGTGTCGAGGGGATCTTATTTGTGCTTCGAATACTATGTAATTTTGAATATTTTTGTCAGGGTTTACTTGTAGGTATAAGTATCATCATGTCATGTTAAAATAGTAACCCCTTGTACAGAGAGACGAAGACACTTGAGAATTGTGTCTAGTAGGTATGTGTGTACGTATGTAACGTATAGTTATTAAATAAATCATTTGTATATTAGCTTTCAGGCCTTTTGCGATCGATCACTTTATTGATTTCGTTTCAACATACACCGAAGCACTATATATATATATATATATATATATATATATATATATATATATATATATATATATATATGTATATAATTAACTTGTTACAAATATCCAGGGGGTATGAATCCGAAGGAAGTTGAAACCGGGTTTATGAGAGTGCTCAATGAAAATTGAGAGCAAAATATATATTTTTTGATTTTATTCCATTAGTTGCGACAAAACAAGTTTTGTTTCATTGGTGCAAATGGCGACCAACTCATCGGGCGGGCGAAGGAATTCAAATGGCATAAATTTTAACTTCAACTTTAACGGGAGATTGAAAATTGAAAATACATTGGAGGGGGAGGGGGACAGAGTTGGGGCTTTGTCTATAACGGTGACATGGGACATGAGAGGGGAGGGGGGAGGACCCCAACAAGTCGTGTTTCAAATTATTACGTGGGAGGTTTTTCACGTGTCTGTGCTGTGATGATCTCAATTTCGGCCGGGGTGGGAGGAAGGGAAATGGAGCGACGGCCAGAGTGAGTTAAATTTAAAATTTCAATTTTCAATTTCCCGTTAAAGTTGAAGTTAAAATTTATGCCATTTGAATTCCTTCGCCCGCCCGATGAGTTTTTTGTCGCAACTAATGGAATAAAATCAAAAAATATATAAATATGTATATATATATATATATATATATATATATATATATATATATATATATATATATTGATATGTATATATATATATATATATTTATATGTATATATATATGTATATATATATGTATATATATATATATATATTTATATGTATATATATATATATATTTATATGTATATATATATGTATATATATATATATATATTTATATGTATATATATATATTTATATGTATATATATATATTTATATATATATATATTTATATGTATATATACATATTTATATATATATATTTATATGTATATATACATATTTATATATATATATTTATATGTATATATACATATTTATATATATATATATATAAATATGTATATATATATATATTTATATGTATATATACATATTTACATATATATATATATATATATGCATATATATATGAAATCAATTTCTTAACAGTACAACAAAGCCTTTTTTCTGTTTTAAAGAGCCGCTTTTATTTGACTATTTAAATTAGCCGACTTCAACGAGTTCATTGGGATCGAGAGAGAGGTTACGCTAACTAAATTCACTGGTTAATATTCTTACGTTAGTCTGTAATCACCTAATTACTTGCAGAGGAAGGAATATGAAAGATTCTACTAGATTTCCCTAAGACTCTTATATTTTTCCGTCATTCGGAATCTTTCTCGTAACCGCTGTATGATGTGTTGTTGACTCCTCGCTCTCAAGTCAGTAACTGATTCAATCTCGATTTAATTCTCCCACGGTGGGGACTCTGACGTTATCAAACCTCGTGATCGCACAGGTGCAATCTGAACCCCTGACCTTCTCTTGACTTAAGATCAATCAACGTCTCCGCGTTCGTGGGAAAACACATCGAACTGAACCTGCACGGGATGACTCCGCTACAAATCGCGTAAATCAAACCCGTCTCGAATAGATGCGTCCAACTCTCACAGGGCATTATCTAACAGTAAGTCGAAGCCATCTGCACATTCATGTTTGCGTCGTTTGAATGAGACAGACTGCTGTTGATAACGCTATAACCAAAATCATGATTTTCATTGTCTGCTTATTCGCATCTTCAGCCATGCTCGAGTCTGGACACTTTCTGACAAATCAAAATTAATATTGCGTATGATTTTTCTACATTGTTTTCTTCATCCTGAGGAAGTCTTTCAATAAAGACGAAACGTTGATGAATACATAAATAACATAGTTTTTGGCTTTCCTCTTTAATTTCCCATATATATATATATATATATATATATATATATATATATATATATATATATATATATATATATATATATATATATGCTTTCGAAAATGATTTGCGGAAAACTTTCTAGAGCTCTTTCGAGTATCATCTCGCCAGGAGAAACCGATAGTATAAGCAATCAACGAAAATGAAGAGCAAGCGGGGGCGGAGGGATTGAAGTGCCAGCGAATATTAAAACACGATTAAAATGAATTTAATTTAATAGTTGTCTAAAACGACACAGCGTCGGATTAAAAAAACAACAAAACGGGGAGTGGGTTCAAATTTCCCCAAAGAGAGTTAGCGCTTTCACAAACTCTTTCTAGCGGCACAAAGAAGGTTTACAAAAGCGATGGAGACAGATTCAAAAATTTAAAAATGTTTTTAGGGGGAATCCATTCTATGAAGCACCTAAAAACGATCTAATTTATTGTTACTGGCACAACACGGATTTTAAACCAATAGCACAGTCCAAAATCGCAGAGGAAGGGTGGCAAAGGGATCATATATAAATTTGGTACCTCCAAACATTTGTTATATATATATATATATATATATATATATATATATATATATATATATAACAACAAAGCGCGAAAGATATTTAACGGTCCTAAACCACGTGACTCCCTAAATTCTGAAATCTTAAATTTCTTTTCTTCTTTTTTCCCCTCCATTTCATTCTCTCCAAATATGACATGAGGTTTAGATCGGATTCTAACTCTTCCTGATGAGATCTCAGTTTATAATAACTGTTGATCGATAACATCGACATGCCAGTGTCGCAGATTTTGTACTTGTCTGTGTAAATACAAATAATCATATAATAATCCAGGTAAAACATCAACAGGGTTGTAATCCAAAGAATTTCAACCAGGTTTATAAAAAGTGCTCATTATCAAATAGAGCTTTTATATATGATTATTTTTTTATTTACACAGACATGTACTAAATCTGCGACACTGGCATGTCGATGCTATCGATCAACAGTTATTATAATCTGAGATCTCATCAAGCAGAGTTAGAATCCGATCTTAACCTTAGATCATATATATATATATATATATATATATATATATATATATATATATATATATATATATATATGTATGTATTAACGTATGTGTATATTTAGAAACATTTCTGTCTTCATATCGATTTTGTGTGTTTTATATGTTATTGCTTGTATAAACGCGCACATGTATGTGTATACCTTTCAATATAGACGTGGCTTGAGAAGTGTTATCATGTCTGCTGATGTTCTGAATGACACACACATGATTATTGAAATACATTTTGGCCGCAAATATTCCCGGGGTAAATGGCTGTTTCCGTTGCGTTCGTTCCTGTGCGTGGTCGGTGCACTTCGGTTTCCTAAGCCGTAAGCGGGGATTGCGGTGAACCTTTAATGAACCGACGAAGGCCAAACCCTTTGATCGTCAATTAAATAGATATCATTATCATTGCTAAATCGGAAAAAGAAAGAGGAATTGTGAAGGTGAATCTATTTGCCTTCAAGATACAATTAATTGTCAAACAGGAAATCGTAAAGTGAAATCAATATATACTATCCTTACATCATATATGTATGTTATATATATATACATATAAATATGCATATATATATATAATTTGAAAATTTTTAAATATATTTAAAGAGAGTACAAAGGCTCGAAACGCGTTATAAAATTATAAAATAATAAAATAATGAACAATTGTTGAAAAAAGTTTTTTTACAAATGTTGGTAGCTTCACTTCTTTAAATATACATTTTTCTCTCGTTGGAATAGCACTGATACTGAACTACCCTCTAATAATATATATATATATATATATATATATATATATATATATATATACGTAGATAGGAGTAGACACATTATTATAAACCATTGTTTCGTAAAGGTATAAACATTTTTTGAAAAACCATAACAATGTAATTTGTTGAAATAAATAAATAACATTTATTTATTTTAAACTAAGCTTTAGAATATAAAATATTTCTCGTCAGAGAGTTTTTTTCTTCTTTTTTTCTCATAGTCTGGTGGTATTGACTTTGTGAGGAAGAATGTCCGTGTCTTGGGCGCGGTTAAGCCATTTTGAATAAGTAGATAGGAGTAGACACATTATTATAAACCATTGTTTCGTAAAGGTATAAACATTTTTTTTAAAAACCATAACAATGTAATTTGTTGAAATAAATAAATAACATTTATTTATTTTAAACTGAGTTTTCGAATATAAAATATTCCTCGTCAGAGAGTTTTTTTTCTTCTTTTTTCTCATAGTCTGGTGGTATTGACTTTGTGAGGAAGAATGTCCGTGTCTTGGGCGCGGTTAAGTCATTTATTATAATAATTATTTATTATAATTTATATATTTATTATAATTTATATATATATTATAATTTATTATAAAAATTATTCATAATAATGTGTCTACTCCTATCTACGTATTCAAAATGGATTAACCGCGCCCAAGACACGGACATCAATACCACCAGACGATGAGAAAAAAAAGAAGAAAAAAAAATCTCTGACGAGGAATATTTTATATTCGAAAGCTCAGTTTAAAATAAATAAATGTTATTTATTTCAACAAATTACATTGTCATGGTTTTTCAAAAAAAATGTTTATACATATATATACATATATACATATATATACATATATACATATATATATACATGTATATATATACATATATATACACATATATATATACGTATATATATACACATATATATATACATATATATATACACATATATATATACATATATATGTATATAGCCAGTTAACTTATGTTTTATAATTCAATTC
The DNA here is from genome assembly GCA_963556195.1 of Sepiola atlantica. Classification (NCBI taxonomy): domain Eukaryota; kingdom Metazoa; phylum Mollusca; class Cephalopoda; order Sepiida; family Sepiolidae; genus Sepiola; species Sepiola atlantica. Next base: position 43,796,228 of record OY744527.1, on the reverse strand, counting down.
GTATTCCTCTAATATGGCTCACATAACATTTAAAGTCTGAACCTTTTTATCAGAAGGAAAAGGGATTAAATATTTAGCAATATTGTTTCAAGTGATTTATCACATCATAAAATTGCTAAATACCAAATGATTTTAATCTGCAAGATTTACACTCATTTCAGAGTCCAACGATAATTTTTCCATGTGATTCAAAATTAAACGTCTCCTCGTCAGAATCTAGTTAAAATTAATTTCTGAAACCACATGCATATATATTGAAAGTTTTAAATTATTTTAAATCATGTTCCAAATAAAGCTCATACATTGATATCCAAGTTGTTTACAACTGTTCCCAGACGATGTTTATTTTCACTAATACAAATGTATTTCTTCATAACGAGGTTTCTAGAGCATCTTGTTTTGTAAGCAGAAAAAACTACTGTTCGAGAACAACGTATCTTCAACCAAAGCTAAACAAAACCTATTAGTTTGGATTCAATGTTAAATATCTCGGTAAATATAAAGTGATATGCACATCATAGTGTATATTTAATAATCCTGGTAAACACAAGGTAAGAAAGCGGTTTTAATTAAGATTTTGCAAGCTGTCGTACTGCGCAAAGGGAGGTCGCTTTCTCTTACGAAGTTCTTATCAAGAGAGATGATGATATTTTTTTCATAAAATTGTGTTATTTTTCATCATCTGATTTTCAACTTTTGTCTTCCTATTGTATATGGGTGCCTATCTATCATATATATATATATATATATATATATATATATATATATATATATATATATATATATATATATGAGAAAAGAAGGATGAAAGTAATCCGACGTAATGGGAAATGAAAAAGGAAAAGCAAGAGATATTTTTTATATATTGATCAACGTTTCGTCTTTATTGTAAGACTTCATCATGATGATAATTTTAAGAAAAATGTCATGCAAGTACATTGAAATATTGGGTTGACATGATAGGTTGAAAAGTAAAAGTAGTAGTCGTGGAGCCTAAGAGCGCTGGACGAGGGTCCAGGCTGCGAGAAGTCAGTAGTGGCGAAGAGTTAAATGAATATGGAAAGCTTTAGGTGGGTACCATTAAGGCAGCAGTGAAAAAGGTGGGGTATTAGTGAATTTGATGGCCTGGTGAAAAGAGTAGGGAAGGGGGAAATTCTGTGTGTTTTGGTATGTAGGTGGTATTATAGTTTTAGAAAAAGATAACTTAAAAATGGGCGGGGTGGTTAAGAGTATGAAAGAAGTAGCTGAAAGGGGGAGATAGGTGAGAGGGAAGAGAGGAGATTTTGTTGTGGTCAGGTGTGAAATTTTTTTTTAGGTTGGAGGAAGGGAGGGAGGGAGGGTAGGAGTATTGACCAGCTGGCTATGTCAGGAATGTGTGAATATAAGTGAGTTTGAAAAAATGTGTAGAACATGACAAGAAAGAAAAAGAAAAAGAGAAATGATTTTAATTTGGGGGAGAGATAAGTAAACGGTAGTTTCGTTCATGGTGTGTTCATGGTTTGAGATTAAATTGAGGGCAAAAGGGGTTTAAATATCTAATTATTTGTGAGGATGTGTGGATTGTGTTCATTGGTAAAGCTGTTATTTGTGGTTGAGTTGTTTTGATTCGTAGTGGGTGATTCATGAGTATGTGAATGAATATATATGTGAGAATGAGTTAGTACGTAAGTGTGTATGCGGGGAGTTGTATATAAGTACAATTGAGAACGATGAGAAGAAAGGTTAGCCATGATCTAGGTTTAGTTTTTGTTCGGTCAGGATAATTTTTACTTATTAAGAGGGATATATTGTAGAAACCATTTCGTTTTCTGATGGTGTTGGAGGCTATGATTAGTGCTGCTTCAAGTAGTCTTCGCCGAGCTTTGTTATGAATGTGTTTGGTGATTTTGGCATGTTCAAACTTGAAAGTATGATCGTGCTCTAATACGTGGAACAAATTGCACTGAGAGAGTTATTGTTTTTGTGTTCTTTTTGTGCTAGCTCAATCTTTTCTGCGAGTAGCATGTTTTTATATTTTCGTAGCTTCTGCTGAAGGGTTTGGTAGTACCACACACAAAATCGCACGTGCCATAGCATACATTCTCATTCCACTAATTGAACGTGCCAAGAAATTAACGACGAGTGATTAAAATAACATGAATTCAAAGTCGTTAAAACAATTAAAAAAGTACAGCGTGGGATAAAAATAATATCGGTACATTTAATTCCCATTTTGCCCTCTAGTCTAGGTGTATTCTGTAGCAAGGGGTTCGAGCCTTGCGACGTCTGAGATAATCATTCCATACACTGATGAGAGCGAAAGCTTGAAACTCTGGCATATGTAGTTTAAATAATTTAATATTATATAATTAAAAGCAATATATATATATATATATATATATATATACACACATATATATGCATATATACATACACATATATATGCATATATACATACACATATATATGCATATATACATACATATATACATACATATGTATATATATATTGGCAACTTATTCATATATACATATATATATACATATAGAATGTTCTATAAAAATATATATCTGTAAAAAATATATCTTTATAAATTATATATATATACATTTATATACATATACCATTTTCTATTATAAAAGTACTTTTTTATAATAATATTTTTTAATAAGGTTTCTTATTATTCAAATTGAATAACTCCATACGTGACAAAGTATCCGGGGATCGGGTACCTTTGGGACGTCACGACCTGGGAAAAACAAATCCACTTGACGGAAATTTATTTGAGCCTGTCATCGTTAATTACAAGCCGGGCACTGAGCACCTCCAGCTGTGTAACAGAATGAGAAAGTTACGGTTGTCGCGTTTGTGTTTGCGATAACGATGGGTTAGGAGAAAATCCCATTTATTTTAAGAAAAAAGAATGAGACGTCCGACCCCACTCTCCTTGAAGGAGGAAGACACGCAGGAAGTAAGATAGCGGAGAATGAGGTGTACTACCATAGACATCTTTAACAAAAGACTGTGTTTTTTCACGCACGAGTAGAGTTGGACTTATGCCTGGTAGAGTTGAACTGACGCCCGGGGATGACCGAACGGTCGTGCGTCGAAGTGGCGTGCGCCAAAGAAACAGACCGGACAAAATTCTCGCCACCGACTTCGCCCGTTAAGTTTGTGACTTAGACAACCACTTGTGTAAAGAATTCGCACACACAGAGAACTAGCGAAATAACTTAACGAAAATAAATAACCGCTGCTAAAGACATTTGCGAGCACGATAGACATTTATCCAACATTGACCAATGTAAAATCAATTATATTATCTTATTAATAATTACTCTTCTATACAAAAAAAACAGACCGAGTTGTTGAACATTGTTCTTTTCCTTTTGTTCTGCTTAGAATGATCCTTCGCCCCCCACAGAGCCAACCGGTTACTGTTCGCCCAGTGATCGCTCGCTGCTGTAAACAGTTTCAACGTGAGAGTGTGTTTGTAGCTGGACAAGACGATCAGATCGGCGACGTCATCATCATCATCGTCGTCATCCCGGCCTAGAGGAACTTGGATCTATTTTTTTTATTGCCACGGCGATCTGCACGGCAAGTGCAATTCACACATTGATATTCATTATTTAAGTTTATTTTTTATATATAATTGTAGTATATCTCCCTTATTTGTTCTTATATAATATTCTTTTACATCTTTATCCTAGAGAGTCTCCTCTATTCTTTTAATTCTTTAAAATTTAAATTTGTAAAACTCCTTATTCGCCTCTTGTATTCTATATACGCGGATAAATTTCGGCCATCCATCAAAGTTATTTCTAGCACATATACCTAATTATGATACGTGCTTCTCTTAAGAATATAATTATATTCTCGCGTTATACCATTACTTTTTTTAACATAGTTCACCCCAAACAAGACAGGCCATCACTGTCAACAACAAAAATGGGTAAAAGGTTTTAAGGGGGTCAACCTAGATTGGGGCTGTGCAGCGAGATGTCTGTTTACATTAGTTTTAAATTTCTGCATGTCAGTACCGTCAGGAAAACAGGGAACATGGAGGGAGTTCCAGAGTCCAGCAGCACGAGGAAAGAAGCTTTTGGAGTAGAAAGCTCTTCGGCATCTGGGGACCTCCACAGTGTATGAATGGGATTTGCAGATTGTCGAGTTGGTCTAGTGAATCTACGTCATGGGGACACCAGAGCAGAAAGCTCATCAGAGCACAATTCATTGAAGTACTTGTAAAACAGGCACAAGGAAGCAACATTGCGGCGATGGGGCAGGGACTGGAGCTTGGTAGATAGTGAAGGACCTATCAAGTTGACAACTCTTTTTGGGACCTTGTCTAAGAGGGAGAGACTAGCGGATGATGCACCAGCCCAGATGTGGCAACAATACTCCATGCATCGGCGGATGGTGGCTTTGTAGAGATACAGGATAATATCAGGTGTGAGGAGTTTACTGGCTCTTCGGCATATGGAGAACCTCCACCATGAATGGATGAGATTTGACAGATTGTCGGGTTCGTCTAGTTAATTTACGTATATCCAGACCTACTCTCTCATAGACTGTATTCTAATTATTTTAATTTATATTAATCTTAAATAGTTTCTACCTTTTGTATTAAAAAATTAAAAAATATTAACTCTTATTTTATTTTTTCTATTTTAATTTCCATTGTAAATTTTTTTTTTTTTTTTAATTGTTATTTAATTGCTTTACCCATCTATATTATTTCAATCTTGTCCTATTGTTTTATTCATTCATTATTGTTTAATTAACCTATTTCTCATTTTCCCTTTCTTGTATACCTAATCTGATCTATTTCATTGTATAGGATCCGAACATTTTTGTTATTACGAAAACAGTTTTACTGGCTGGATCCTAATCATGTTTAATGCTACCATTGTTTACATTTCTATTTTACATTTTTTCATTGATATATTTTTCACTCATGTGTTTTTTTTTCTCTTGAGAATCCACCCCACGATTAATCGTATGATCAATAATCTAAATGCTTTAAATGTTTATAATAAATTAATCAATTTGCTGTCCTTTTTCACCTTCGATGATCCTTTCACTCGTGTTGAATTTTAGTATTGAAATCTGATGTGTGATTTTTGAAAAAGACTTCTATATGTTATGATGTAAAAAACGCTGACGAAAAGATTTTGCTATCATCATCATTAATAATGAACAATAAAATATTTCAACAAAGTCTTGGAAATACTCGTACGCCTAATGATAGTTGGATTTGAATTATTGGAAAGATCTCCAAATAATTTTCATCCTGACAAATATTATATGATATATATATATATATATATATATATATATATATATATATATACGTAAATATATATGTATATATACATATATATATAAATATATATATATATCAATATATATGTATATATATATATATATATCAATATATATGTATATATATGTATATATATATATCAATATATATGTATATATATATATCAATATATATATGTATATACATGTATATATATATCAATATATATGTATATATATGTATATATATATATCAATATATATGTATATATATGTATATATATCAATATATATGTATATATATGTATATATATATCAATATATATGTATATATATGTATATATATATATATATCAATATATATGTATCTATATGTAGATATATATATATATATATATTTATATATATATATCAATATATATGTATATATGTATATATATATTTATATATATATATCAATATATATGTATATATGTATATATATATATTTATATATATATATATAAATATATATGTATATATGTATATATATATATATATATTTATATATATATCAATATATATGTATATATGTATATATATATATATATTTATATATATATATCAATATATATGTATATATGTATATATATATCAATAGATATGTATATATATATATGTATATATATATCAATATATATGTATATATATGTATATATATATATATCAATATATATGTATATATATGTATATATATATATATCAATATATATGTATATATATGTATATATATATATATCAATATATATGTATATATGTATATATATGTATATATATATCAATATATATGTATATATGTATATATATGTATATATATATATCAATAAATATGTATATATGTTTATATATATGCATATATGTATATATGTATATATATATCAATATATGTGTATATGTATGTACATATATATATATCAATATATATGTATATATATGTATAAATATATGTATATATATCAATATATATGTATACATATATAAATCAATATATATATAAATTTATCAATATATATATGAATATATATATATGAATATATATATATATGAATATATATGTATACATATATAAATCAATATATATATATATAAATGTATCAATATATAAATCAATATATATATATATGAATATAGATATATATATGAATATATATATATGTATATATATGTATATATATATATATAAATATATATGTAGATATATGTATATGTATAAATATAAATGTGTATATATATATAAATATATATGTATATGTATAAATATATATGTCTATATATAAATATATATGTATATATATAAATATATATGCATATATATAAATATATATGCATATATAAATATATATATAAATATATATATGTATATATAAATATATATGTATATATATATAAATATACACGTATATATACAAATATATACGTATATATATAGAAATATATACGTATATATATAGAAATGTATACGTATATATATAGAAATATACACGTATATATATAGAAATATATACGTATATATATATATAAATATATACGTATATATACAAATATATACGTATATATATAGAAATATATACGTATATATATAGAAATGTATACGTATATATATAGAAATATACACGTATATATATAGAAATATATACGTATATATATATATAAATATATACGTATATATATATAAATATATACGTATATATATAAATATATACGTATATATATAAATATATACGTATATATAAATATATACGTATATATATATGTATATATATAAATATATATGTATATATATTAATATATATGTATATATATAAATATATATGTATATATAAATATATATGTATATAAATAAATATATATGTATATAAATGTATATGTAAAAATATATATGTATATATAAATATATATGTATATATAAATATGTATATATATAAAAATATAGATTTATATATGTATATATATATAAATTAAATATGTATATATATAAATTAATATATATATACACATATATATATACATACAATAAATATTTGGTTTGTTTATTATATTTGTACGTGTTCGTTTCGTTTTTTACAATCGGGACTCATCAGCATAGAGATACAACTATTCACTATTGGCCATGTGATTCGAAACCCTGGATTCCGAGTATTTTACAACTCAAATAAATATATATATATATATATATATATATATATATAATATTTGTTATTGTTCATTATCTATGTACGTATGCGTTTTGTCTTTTTTAACTGGGACTCATCAGCATAGAGATATGACTATTCACTACCGGTCATGCGATTCGAAACCCTGGATTACAAGTATGTTGCAACTCAAATCCAACGCCTTAACCACACGGCCAATTTTAAATAGTTAATAAACGGTGATAATTTTAACACTTTATCGACGAGCTTAACGTCTAGAGCGTTCTACTTCTTTTAGTTGAAGTAACGATGCATTTTAAAGTTAGTGACGTCATGCTGTGTTAATACTACACTTATGGTGCTCTTCTTTTTCGAGGAGCGACAAATAATAAATATTTGTCATTGCTTATTATCTATGTACGTATACGTTTCGTCCTTTTTTAATCGGGACATATCAGTATAGAGATATATATAAGGAAACTCCTCTTGATCGTACACAATTTCATATTTGTTATTAATCGAACTCGTATAAGCTCACAAACTAATTTTTATGACAGGTAATTACAGATAGAATGTTAGATATAAATAATTTTTTATATAACTGTGTGTAGCAAAGATACAACAGGAGATTAAGATAATTTGATTAATACATTGATTGAGTTTGTTAAAGGCAACGAATCGGTGATAACGATAGAGAATTATGATTTCGAACGTAGATTCTGTCGTGAAACCACGAGTTAATTTCTCTGGTAGAACTAGTGGGGGAGAGGGCGGTGTGAGGTGTGTAAAGGCTTAGTAACACTGAAATAATAACTGAAAAGAATGAAACGTGTATATGACTGGTCTTGATGCTGATGACGATTGCCACAATCTAAACTGTGATTCATTTGAAGGCATGGAGTGAGTTCACTGCTGCACATGCGAACTCTTGCACTTAATGCCCATGAAATAACTTCATGGGGCGTGAAAAGGCATGTTATTCCGCAGGGGTTCGGGTAGGGAGTAAAGTAGGTGGAAGATAGATAGAAAAGAAAAAGAAGGGAAAAACAGAAAAAGAAGAAGAAGAAGAAGAAGAAGAAGAAGAAGAAGAAGAAGAGAGAAGGGTTATTGTAGAGAGAACGGGGACGGGCGTTTGTTGAGTGCGGGGTGAGGGATTTGCTGTCAGTGAAGGGAAAAATGACGAAGTGGTCACAAATATCTCAATGGTGTTGAATAAGTGCATGTTCAGTCGGTTTTTAATCCTGGTATTTTTTGGCGGCTGTTTTTGTTGTTGTTGTTGTTACTCGTTGGTAAAATGGCGGCTTTATGCAACTGTCAACTTAAGCTATACTAATGTCGTTAATGTTCGTGTCAACTTAAGCTATACGAATACCGTTAACGTTACTGTCAACGTAAACTATACTAATGTCGTTATGTTCGTGTCAACTTAAGCTATACGAATACCGTTAACGTTACTGTCAACGTAAGCTATACTAATGTCGTTATGTTCGTGTCAACTTAAGCTATACGAATACCGTTTACGTTACTGTCAACGTAAGCTATACTAATGTCGTTATGTTCGTGTCAACTTAAGCTATACGAATACCGTTAACGTTACTGTCAACGTAAGCTATACTAATGTCGTTATGTTCGTGTCAACTTAAGCTATACGAATACCGTTAACGTTACTGTCAACGTAAGCTATACTAATGTCGTTATGTTCGTGTCAACTTAAGCTATACGAATACCGTTTACGTTACTGTCAACATAAGCTATATTGTTGACGTTAATGTTCGTAACAACTAAAGCTATGTTAATAGGGCTGGTGTTATTGTCTACTTAAGCTATACTAATGTCGTTAATATTCATGTCAATTTAAACTGATGTTAACACTCGTGTCAATTAAAGCTATAAAATAGCATTAACGTTATTGTACTATACTAATGTTGTTAATGTTCGTTTCAACGTAAGCTATACTAATGTCGTGTCAATTTAAACTTCTTCTTCTCTTCTCTCGTGTGAATCAGATGATTCTCGTGTTGGCATTAGTTTCCCCGATATTTTTCTAGTTAGAAATCTTTCTGAAAAGACATCAGGTACTTACGGGAAGGACCACGAGAAGGTTGCTAATATCCTTAAGTAAAAGTGGTACTGTGAAACCGCCTTGATTCGAACTTTGAACACCCAGGTCTTCAGTTCGTGTCGTTGTCCACTTAACCACCGTCACCTCCCAATTGAAACTAATGTTAACACTCGTGTCAATTACAGCTATAAAAATAACATTAACGCTACTGTTCAATTCAGCTATACTAATGATGTTAATGTTCATGTAAACTAAGGTATGCTAATGTCGTTAATATTCGTGTCAATTTAAACTAATGTTAACACTCGTGTCAATTACAGCTATAAAAATAACATTAACGCTATTGTTAAATTAAGCTATACTAATGATGTTAATGTTCGTGTAAACTAAGCTATGCTAATGTCGTTAATATTCGTGTCAATCTAAACTAATGTTAACACACGTGTCAATTACAGCTATAAAATAACATTAACGCTATTGTTAAATTCAGCTATACTAATGTTGTTAATGTTCGTGTAAACTAAGCTATGCTAATGTCGTTAATATTCGTGTCAATTTAAACTAATGTTAACAAACGTGTCAATTACAGCTATAAAAATAACATTAACGCTATTGTTAAATTCAGCTATACTAATGTTGTTAATGTTCGTGTAAACTAAGCTATGCTAATGTCGTTAATATTCGTGTCAATTTAAACTAATGTTAACACACGTGTCAATTACAGCTATAAAAATAACATTAACGCTATTGTTAAATTGAGCTATACTAATGTTGTTAATGTTTGTGTCAACGTAAGCTATACTAATGTCGTTAATATTCATGTCAATTTAAACTAATGTTAACAAACGTGTCAATTAAAGCCATGAAATAGCATTAACGCTATTGTTAAATTCAGCTATACTAATGTTGTTAATGTTCGTTTAAACTAAGCTATGCTAATGTCGTTAATATTCGTGTCAATTTTAGGTAATGTTAAGGTTCGTGTACTTAAATATAAAAGCAATCAGAAACCATACATCCACGAATGCGTAGTTTACTTTCCCTAAATATATTTTCATACTAATAGAGACAACACCACACTCTACTATCGTCATATGGGTAAAACGGACGCACATAACAATATTGGTGAATCTTTAGAAAGTTACATCCGGTCTCTAGTGGAATGGGATCATAAATTGATGGTAACATTTAATGCTGCTATGACAAAGCTCCTTTCCTTCAACAACTACAAGAAACCTCTTCAACCGCCGATTGCCATGGCTAATAACATCCTACCTAAGATTCCAACGTTCAAACACGTCGGCCTAACACTCACAGATAGCATGAATTAGAACAAATACATAGAAGACATTGCAGACGAGGCTGGCTTCCTATACCGTGCGAGAAAATTATCACACCTGACAGTATCCTATATCTATACTAAGCCACTATCCGCCTATGCATGGAGTAGTGTGGCCACATTTGGGCTGGTGTATCATCCACTAGTCTCTTCCTCTTAGACAAGGTCCAAAAAGAGTCGCTAATCTAATAGGTCCCTCACTAGCCGCCAAGCTTCAGCCCTTGTCCCATCACCGAAATATTGCAACTTTGTGCTTGTTTTACAAGTACTTCCATAGAATCTGCTCCGATGAACTTGCTGCTACGTAAATACCCTCGATCAACCCGACAATCAGCTAAATCCCATTCAGTGTGGAGGTTCGCAGATGCCGGAGAGCCTTCTACTCCAATAGCTTCTTTCCTCGTGCTGTCGGCCTTTTGAACACTCTTCATGCTTCCCTGACTGTACAGACATTCAGAAATGTAAAACTAATGTGAACAAGCATCTCGCAATTTAGGATGACCCGCAATACTTTCACTTAAATCTCAGTAGCCCCTTACGTTTACAGTGGCAGCATGCCTTGTTAGGGATGAACTTTATTAAAGAGAACTATATATATATATATATATATATATATATATATATATATATATATATATACGTCATTAGTATTGGGCCCTATGGACCTACGAGCCATTTCCGGACATATTTACTTTTTTTTAAGTTTATCATTGTCACGTGCTTGCAGCCGAGGTCCCGACGAAGGCTATACGTGACAATATATATATATATATATATATATATATATATATATATATATATATATATATATATATATATATATATATATATATATATACTAAAGAGAAAGAACAACCTTTGTTTTAACTCACCTTACAATAGCAATGCTAAAACTATTATCCCTAGAGAATTCTTTAAAATTATTGAAAAATCCTTTAATTAACCACATAGATATAGCATGATCCTAAACTAAAATTCCATTAATTTGTTTATTCCACAATGCCTAACATAGCGCAAACAATTATTACGTCCAACAATAAGAAAATTAAATCCGCAGTCAGCATTACTTCACAATATCCTACTCAAATAATTGTAACTGCCAGAAATCTAGAGAATGCCCGCTAAATAATAATTGTGTACATAGAGACGTTATATATGAAGCAGTTCCCTCGAGACGCTAATATACAAAGGAACACCGGTATACGTAGACATATCTTACCCTATAACTTTACACATTCCCAACTCGATACCCAAATCATTACTCTAAACACTAACCACTTTTACCCATCCATGCTCAAACATTTCTACCCCATATAGATTCCATATCAAAGAACTCTAACTTAACATCTACTCAGAATTTAAGCATAGAGGCCCAGGACCCATATACTACTACTAATTTTATAACTATTCTTTATGAAATACACGCATACGTAGGAGCCAGAGTTTTCTTAATAAGAAACCGCATATCAAGCCACATACCCTCTTTTAGAAGTCATAACGACCATATCGCAAGAACTTCCCTAAAAAATTTTATAAAAACTGTTTAAAGTAAACACATCCCTTTCTCTCTGTATAA
>OY744527.1:43726293-43776293 GCA_963556195.1 Sepiola atlantica | reverse complement strand
GACAGACAAAAATGGAGGGAAGTGAAGATAAAATGTACAAATATAATAGAATAAAGTCTTTCATGTCTGGTTAGCGTTACTCTTACCCGTTGACTTATGGTATCCAACTTTCTAAAATAGTTGACCTTTTATAAAAGAAAAAAATTAGCAACCCCCACACGTGCAGGAAGTAAGCTAACTGGGAATCTTTCTCTCGTTGAATATATATATATTTTTGCACATGTACACCCACGCCCACCATAAACACATATCCCAGAAGTATGTAACACAATACGAAAATGCTGAACTCATGAACATTTGTGTCCTGTTTATCTTCGCTGTTAGATTTGAACTCAGATGGCTGTTAAAGCAGTTTCCTTACTTTTATGTTTATTCTTTTAAGAAACCTTTCGGAGCGTGAAATGAATAACTTTCCTGTCCTTACTTGTACCCTCGACTTAAAAATATATTATCTGACTCGTAATTCGTTTTATATTGATCACTAGAAATATTAAACAAAAGTTCTTGCGCCAGTTTTTCTGAATTGTCTCTTCTTTTATGAAATAGGTACTTTTGCCGAAGAATTACAATGCAGTGGGGCACGAGTTGCATACATTCCACTATGTAGAAAAATGGTGACATTGTGATTAAAAAGCCTACCGTTTTCTGGTTTGTTCAGCCTTTTTTCGATAGAGATTTCGTCGGCGTCGAACATGTCAGCCAGTGGCTTGTGTAAAGGCCGCTCGGGGCGCCTCATCCTTTACTTGGGTACTTTGACACCCACAGTTAACTCGTTGGACTCTAGGGTTGTTGCATTTGTGCTTTTCGGAGGAGGTCCGCCCTCCCAGGCCTCACCTTCTCGCTTTGGGAAAGGGTTAGTTTATAGCTAACTGCCAATATTGCGTTTAAAGGACACTACCGACAGGGCTGCTGAGGCAATTTTAAAAGCGCCAAAAGTGCACCACCTCTTCTGCGTTGGGTTAGTCACCGCACATTCCGGCCTTGTGCCACACTTTCCCTCGCCAGGAGAAAATTAAATACTCTCAATATCATATGTTAATTTTTTGTTAACTTGTTTTTTTTTCCCCGGAATGTTTTTGCCTTTGCACATTCTACTGCTGATTTCGTTTCAACACTCAGTTATTTTTATCTGCCGTAGTTACGGACATCTGTCTCTACCCACTTGCCTCCCCACGAGAGTCGAGTTAGACACGAAGTCGGTTTTTAATGTGGGTTGAATCCAGCCTCCTAAAATAAGGCACTTTGTATTGGGACAAAAATGAGAATATATTTTTTGCACTGACTGAAGCCAGAAATTATGAAGTGTAGTTTCAGAACAGATTCTACACTTTACTCCTAGCCACGTCTGTCTTGGGGTCACTTATTTAAGTCATTTTTTTTATATTCTACGCCGGTATACTCATTGTCACTGTCGGTCTAGTATTATTAGACTGGTCAGTGTTAAGAAAAAATTGGGAAAGAGTAGAGATTATTTCAGCAATCCGTTATTTTTAAATAAATGCTTGTATGGCATACATACATACTCTTACCTAGCATAGTTTAAGTGGGTATTCTTCGTATTAGATGGGGGTACCGCCTCAAGAATCAGTCCAACATTGATCTTGTTCGTGTCGGGCTGAGGTAGGGTTATATACAATCTTTTAAAAGTCCACTCTCATAGGCTTTACATTCTCCCTGAGAAACTGTTAGTTGATTGCAAAACACCTGAGGCGCCCCTACCGACAAATGCATATGGAGCTGCGCAGGCATCGTTGCAGGCCAACGTACACTTCACTTATTGCACTGGCTTCTTAAACCCCCACCTGAACTTGTGACTAACCTCTTGCAGGGGAGGTAAATAAAGATACATACATACAAACATTTCTTTTATTGTATAGATTCCTGTAAATGAACCCTCTTGGTTTACCATTTTTGCCTTCCAGATCATTCGACGATGAACAAGTTTTATTGTTAGACATAAATGGGTTGTTCTTTCACATCCACTTTATTTATTGACGGCTGAATTTTCGTTTTTCAAAAATATTGCGATCTTATTCATGTCAGGAATCAGCTCCTCCTCTCCAAAAAAAAATAATTTAATAAATGTTTATTGGTCCATAAATTCCGGCGTTTTGTCAGATCGTAAATTCCACTACGTTCGTGTGATATTCGTGTTTTCTACATGAATATATTTAATGGTCAGGTGAGATATTTAAATTAAATTTTACTAAAAAATAAAAGTTAACATCGTTAATTGGCTCTTTTTTAAAACTCTGTAATTGGTATTTGTGAATTAGTCACGTTCAGAACTAGCGCATTAAATAGATAAGAAGGCGGCGTTTCCTGCTTATACTACGCCTGGACAAAACAATATGAACTCATCTAGTTCTTCCCTTATTTATAATGCATGGAAAAAATGGAAATAAATAAATCTTATTTAACTTAATTGTTAACATATCGAACATACTTCAAATTAAAGCAAATCGCGTATTTTACTAAATAATCGAGGTCGGTAGAAAATCCTCATTTTTAACCAGTTGAAATGAATGGCTCCCATCTTGAGGAAGTCTCGTTCTTTGATAAGCTCAGAGTGCTGACTTTCACTCCAGACCTGAAATAGAAGACTTACATCAAATGTAAGGTCGATGGAAAAATAGGTGGATCATTCTACCACTTCAGTAAGTACTTAGGAGATATCACTCGAAACACCCTTTTTTGCCTTGACAAAGTATGAAATCGACTTCGCAATCAAGTGAGGATGATCTCTTTTCTTCTTTAAATCGCCTAACAGAACTGACTTTGCTTGCCTCTCTCTATCATTATGTTACAAGTGGGTACTCGACTGCGCCTCAATATGTGCCCCCCCCCGTAAAAATTCAAAGCAAGAACTCGTGTATCTTCAACCACTGCAAAGAACTTACCTTTCTCTTCCTGTATACTAAAAACCAAACGGAACTTCCATGAACGAAGTTTATTTCCTAGAACATCCCATCTGTGAAACAAAATATCACGAGGCTGCTTTCCAACTGACTACAACATGGTCGTCTTCAAGTCTAATAATTCTTTCTATTCCACCCATTGTTTCCAATCCTTTTATGTTTGCGTTAATTGTCTAACTGACAATCCTTTTAACTCTAATCCTTGGGTTCACCCCGGTCCGTGATAAGCGGTGACCCATTAGTAAACATACACACACACACACACACGAGGCAAAAGAACATGGTATGGAATCACTAAGATTTGATGAGAAGATTATGGAATTACCAAACCAAAACACAATGTTGTTGTAGGGTTTTACGGCATGTTAACCATCGTTGGCCTATTTTATGTTTTTGTATACGACTGATTTGTAGCTTTATTTGAATTTTGAAGCGATTATTGTTAATTAGAGCACCTGGTCTTCTCAACAATAATCACCAATTTAGTACTTGCCAGGCTCAGCGTCGCTTAACTTTGGTGAACATATGATAATCAGTGTGAACTTCATTTTAGCCGAAGGTGCCTTTTATGACAGCCTCATTTTACTTAATTAACGACACTTCATATTTCACATCAAGTTCACTTAGCTTTCTCAAATTGCGCTTGAAAAAAAAAATCACACTTACAGGTTGAATCCTTGTAATGAGCTGTTTTTGTTTTATCTCTACCCTCTACTCCCAGAAAAATATTTTCAGATTTGCACAATTAATATATATATATATATATATATATATATATATATATATATATATATATATATATATATATATATATATAATCCAGGCAAGGTAAACATCCACAGGATAGTAATCCAAATAATTTCAACCGGGGTTATAAAAAAAGCTCAATATCAAATAGAGCTTTTTTATATGATTATTTTTATTTACACAGACATGTACAAAATCTGCGACACTGGCATGTCGATGTTATTGATCAACAGCTATTATAAACTGAGATCATATCAGGCAGAGTTAAAATCCGATCTTAACCTTAGATAATATTTGAAAATAATGAAATGGAGAGAAAAAAAAAGAAATTTGAAATTAAAATTTGGAGAGTCACGTGGTTGGGACCGTTAAAAATCAAAATCAAAAAAAATATAAAGTAAAAATATATAAAATATGAAATGAAATAAAAGAAAGAAAGAAAGACGAAGAAATAGAAAGAGAGAGAAATAATAGATACATAGATAGATTAATAAAATGAAATAAAATAATATGGTACGGAATAAAATAATAAATAAAATCATTTAGGATAGAAGAAAAAGAGGGGAGAAGGAAGTGAGTGATAGCCTGATGAGATTTCAGTTTGTAACAGCTGTTGATCGATAACATCGACATGCCAGTGTCGCAGATTTGCAGATTTTGTACATGTCTGTGAATAAAAATAATCACATACACACACACACACACATATATATATATATATATATATATATATATATATATATAATTAATCACACAATGCAATATATATATATATATATATATATATATATATATCACAATGCAATATATATATACATAAATTAATCACACAATGCAATATACAGGGTGGGCCAAAATAAGGGTCCTATCTTTAAATTTGAATAACTTGAATTTGAATAACTTCCACAAAATAAAAGTTAAACTCACCAAACTTTATGTGTGTGTAGACTGACCCTTCCGAGATTTTTTGAAATAAACAAAACAAATTTTAGCCGAAAAACACTTCTTAAAACTTACAAAAACTAAAGTATTGTTTTTTACACTGTTTTGAGTTTTTTAAGCAAAAATAATGTTTTCTAAATGAGGGTACGTTCCTTAGGGCTAATACGGCTCATGCTTGCTTCGGAAGAGGTCCTTTACTTATTCTAAAAAAAAAATTTAAAAAATCAATAAATAAAAAAGTTATGAATTTTTAAAAATAGGACCCTTATTTTTGCCCACCCTGTATAATATATATATATATATATATATATATATATATATATATATATATATATATATATATATATATATATATATAAATTAATCACATAATGCAATTTGGCCCGAATACGCAAGTCACTTATGTATACAATTAAAAAGGTTTTACATGTACAAGTAATTTTTTATACTGTGAAAGCGCAAGTACGTAAAAACAATGAATGGAAAATAAAAACTTACACAAGTTTACCAGAACATTTTATGGATTTCTCAGCAGTTTTTACTCTTTATCTGAATGTTATTAGTTACCATTTTTCCACTGGTTTCTTCATCTTCGTTATTTTTAGTGCAACGTTTCTTGCCTAGAAGCACATGGGTCGGACATCTCGGACGTTTGCTAAATGTAACAATAAAGGCGAAAACTTACCAGCTTCAAAGCGTATTCGATGTTTCGTGTGTCGGGCGGCCGTTTTCCGGAAAGAAAAGAATCTGTGTTCATAATTGCTGATTTTTATAGTTTGATCGAATTTGCATGCGTGAGAAACTAAGTTACATGCGTGAGCAAATTACTTTTATGCGTGAGCAAATAACTTTTATGCGTGAGCAACTAATCTGCATGGTTAGAGACCAACTGACTTTAATAAAAAGACGGATTAAAAGTAGAGGGCGAGTACAGCTTTTGATAGCTGGGAAAATGCGTTGATGTCACAAATGGTGTGAGTATTGTTACGATGTTGGATAAAGAGAAGTTCCTTCTAAAGTGTTGACTGCCATGGCGGCTTCATTACAACTTCACTATATTTAGGTAAATCTCTGTTTAATACATTCACGTGTGCAGGTAATATTGGAGTTCTGAGTTCAATTCTGAACAAAGGCAGCGAGACTATTTAAAAAGTTTGCTGAAAAAAATGTCACAAGTCATGAAGAATGTAATGAAAAGAAGGTGCTTTTTAGGAATTGGTATCCACAGATTTTCTGTTGCAGCGTAGTAGTGACGTAAGCAGTTCCGACAGAACGGAGAAACCCGACACAAGTTCCGTTTCTTTTACACATACGAACCGTACTAAACCTAAAACTTAGGCCAGAGTAGGGTAAAAAAAAAAACAGTTCGATTCGTGTCATTTAGAAGTACCGAAACAATATTACAAAATACACTTAAATACAAGATAAAACCAAGCATTTATTTCGTTAAATAAGTTCTTCGCAAGGTAAACCGCTAATAATACATTCAGTTTGTTCAGTGAAGTTCTTTAACGTTCACCAGTCTCGTAAATCTTCGATCAGACTTGGAATTGATGATGTAAGTATTGATTTTTTCTTGAATACTTATTCCTAAAAAGTACCGAAAAGAATACACACCTAGGGCTCCAATAAAAGGTTGAGTCCAAAATTACAAAACGGTTACCGAGTTCGACACAAAAGTACCTGAAAAAGGCCGGAAAGCAAAACCGCCGATGCAACAACCAAAATGAGAAAAACAGTTCGAAAATTGTAAATAATGATGAAAATCATCGCCAAAATGTTGTTAACTATTACCTTGATGCATTTATTATGAATGGAATTTTAACAATATAATATACTTGATTATTTTTAATACTATTTGATTTTTGTTTGTATAATTGCAATAGTAATTCACCTGTATCATGTTATTTAATTGATTGTAAACATATCTGCTCCTATTTCAGAACTTGTAGATTAGGATTTATAATTTGGATTATTTGGACTACCATTCTTATATTGGATATTATTCTCACAACGTTTCGGCCGATATAACCTCCGACATTCTTTAGATGCGTCTAGTCTAACCCGGGAATCCATACAGAATTTCGAACTGAACCCTTTTTTTAATCAACGAGATTAGATTCATCTCGTTCTGTCAGCCATGACTGGGTAGCAGTCTTAAGTATTTATTTTTATCCTTAGTTAGTATCGCCTGTAGCGAGGATTGAACCTTTAATCTCTAGAAGACTGTCACTAAGAACTGATTATTATTTTATCCGTTGCGCCACGTATACATGTAAAATTTATCTAAGAATTCTACCCGATCATGGATGACGGAACGAAAACAATCTACCGCCGTGGATTAAATAAAGGGTTTAGTTCGAAATCCCGCATAGATTACGAAGTTTGACGAGACGCACTTGAAGAAGGTTGGAGGTTACATCAACCGAAACGCTGTAAGATCGAAGATTAGAATATTACTCCGAATAATTTAAATAATAAAAATATATGTTCCTTCATGTTTATGCCAAGTCGTCTGTAAAAAAACATTTCTGTTGTATAAAGCTATCATCTTTTAAAACAATTTAAGCCAGAATTTACAACGGTTGTATTTTTTTCCAGAATTTAATCTACTTAAGATAAAACTAGTTTGTTTTTTGTTTGTTTGTTTTTGCAAAAAGAGTGTCGTGCATTGTGTAATGGATACTCGATTCGATTATGGAATCGGCTAAGCCAAGTGGAAATCCAGTCGGATCTATTCTATTCACATGTACATGTTACA
Organism: Sepiola atlantica; assembly: GCA_963556195.1. Classification (NCBI taxonomy): domain Eukaryota; kingdom Metazoa; phylum Mollusca; class Cephalopoda; order Sepiida; family Sepiolidae; genus Sepiola; species Sepiola atlantica. Next base: position 43,768,925 of record OY744527.1, on the reverse strand, counting down.
GATCAAAAGCCGTTATATGAATGGAAATGACACCTAGAAGTCAAGGGTGACCTCCGTAAAACGGAAGTTAGTGTAATCACGTGACACCGGGGGAAATATAACTATGTCTCTTCCTGGCGACACTTCAAGCAGATAAGACGTGGAAATCGGGATTCACTATTTTATCCCTATTGAAGAGCGAGGACCCACGAAATTACATAATGGGTGTACAACACATACGTCTGATGTATATATATATAAATATATAGTATAAATTCTTTATTTATACAAACATTATTGGCTACATATGTGCATACATGTTTCAGCTGTCATTTCTTTCAAAATAGAATTACTTCAGGCCACGTAGAAAATGGCCGTTTAAACGTTTATGCACATATGTAGCCAATAATGTTTGTATAAATAAAAGTATTTATACTATAAAGCAGTTCTAATTATTGAGCACTATTGTATAAATATATATTGGATTAACATATAGGAAACATCAATACAATCACTATATATATATATATATATATATATATATATATATATATTATAGTCAGATTTTCCAGATTTAAGCTCAATGGATTTTAATTTTTTAACTCCAGAGCATGTATAAATAAACAGTAGAAAGTTAGATTTAAGAAACCATGTCTTTATTTATTTTATAAAGATCCAGATCTTGACGAACAATTTCGTTGTCAACTTAGACAACCAAAATACAGAGTTATATACCTTGAATTTTCTATAAGTTTAACTCGTTTTATTTTGACGAACCGCACTTTTTGAAAATCCAAGATATATAACTCTCTATTGGTTATAATACATATATATATAAAATATTTGTTATTGTTTATTATCTATGTACGTATACGTTTCGTCCCTTTTCAATCGAGACTCATCAGCATAGAGATATGACTATTCACTACCGGTCGCACGATTCGAAACCCTGGATTATATATATATATATATATATATATATATATATGGTACGTCAATGAAAATAAATAAGACCTGCAAATGGAAGCAAATCGATATCTTCAGTTGTTCAAAACAAGGAGCAGTTTAGTTAATAAAAACATTTATTTTTCTTCTCTTTCATTCTTTAAACCAGGCTTTTCAAAGATTAAAATCTTATCATCAGAGGAAAAATTATGATTGATAAGTTGACAGGATAGGACTGTCAAAGTTCCAAATTTGAAAGAGTTTTTTTTTTTTTAATTTTAAAGTTCAAACGGGCATGGGAATCATTATATATATATATATATATATATATATATATATATATATATATATATATATAATTATTGTTATTGTTGTTGTTGTTTTCTTTCTCGCGTCGCGTCGCCTCGCGCAGGTAACCCGTCTATCCGATTTCCCCTGTGACTGTTCCTTTCTCACTAATAAACCTTCTTATATGAATTAACCTCAGCGTCCAAGTGATTGTGTCTACTGACGATCCAGTAACTCGGCTGCTGACAACGGATGTATCAGATGATACACGCCTCAGTAAGTGAAAACGTAACCTTGTTGTATCCGTAAGAAAGTTTTGAAGACCTCTTCCATTTATGAGTAAAATATTAACTGCTGGTCAAAGAATCATTTGCAATTTATATTTGTTGCATATTAATCAATTCATTTTCATGGTGGAGGCTCGACTGAGTTCCGATCTTTGGTTTCTCCTTGTGGGACATTCACAGCAAAAACTTGTCTCTCGACCACAACCAAAATACATTATTTTCTGCCTAGCGTATGCGGAATTTCAACGAACTGAGCCTCTTCGCAAAGGCTTTCCGCCTGTAGAACATTTTACCACGGAACTGCCTCCCTGCAGATGCCAACATGGTCGTCTTCAAATTCAATGTACACCGATTCTTGTTATTAACCTCTCCTACAAGCATTCGAACTCGGTCTATTCCATCAATCAGTCTCAATTCTCTCGTAACAATCTCTCAACTCAACTCAATCATTCCATCTAAGTAACCCTCATAATCGAGTGATGTTTGACCTCGATAAGTGGTGAACTTTCTAGTAAAAAAAAGGGTCGATATGTCGTAAAACAAACAAACCAATCAATTAGCAGTTTTGTAGTCACAGCTATATTTATCTCTATATTTATCAAATTAGGTATATGTATGTGTTTGTATATTCAAATTAACAAATTAATTGATCATTATGAATTTTGGGGCATAGCTATTAGGCGTAATGGATCAAAATATGGGCTTCATTCACTTTAATTTAGTTTGCTGCAAAAGAATTAAAAAGGTGGAAGCCCTTTGTTAAAATTCAGATACCTCCGATTTTTGTGTAATTTTAACAATGGGTATTAGACATTAATTAATAAATATTGCCCAATTTTCAGTTTCTTTTGGGGTATTAGGGTTAGGGTTAGGGTTATTGGCACATAACCCATTTGAAAATTGCAATATATCAGATAGTCATTGAATTTGATCCTTGGTCATTAGACACCAATTAAGCAATCTTCCCTGAATTTCGCTTTTTCTTAAAGCTCACTTCAGCTTAAGTCTTACATTTGAGAGATTTTCTAGAATCAAACTCATGGAATGGATTTTGATTAAAATCAGAATAAGTATTCTAGACATAAGGTGTAACACCATGATATGTTTATTTTAATTTTCGTAAGGGGACGTAAACGGGTATTTCTCTAGTTTTATTTTAAATTTGTAATATGGCTTGTATCCATATTTTTGTGAAACAAATTTGACAAAAATAAACTAACTCATTTAACAGTCGAATTCTACAAATGATTTACTTTTTATTTTCAAAATCAAAATATCTATATGTTCCTTCCATAAAAAGGAATAAAATTTGAAGAATAAATGTTTGTTTTATATTAATTTTAAATGTTTAAAAATTTGGCGCCAATAATTTTTTTATATGCTTCATATTACACTACTTCCTCTTTTGCGATGTCGCTTTTCTGTCTTTCTTTCCAAGAAGAACACTTAAATGTAAGCTTTGCTTACAATCTCAGTTTATGCGAGAAAACCTAAGCGTGAGAGGAAAAAATTCGAAAAACAGCCTTTTTTTACGATCTTTTCGTTTTCAACCACAAAACTTTTCGAGCTCTGTTTATTGACGAAGTGACGTGTGCGCCACTCCCACGCCGCCATTTTCCTGTCACCGCCAACCGAAAATGCTATCAAATTTTATGCGCGCGAAAATCAATATATGTCTTAATGACTGAGATACCAAGTGAAGCGACGGTGATAAAAAAGATATTTTCTTGTGCACATGTCATTACATATTCGCCATTTGATTTGACAGCTGCCATTGGAAGAGCAATGTTTTTGTTGTCATTCGTTAAGACGTTTCTTTACTTTTCTTTCGTTTTTCGTTTTGCTTGTGAAGGCCTGAAACGAAACCTCATTCCCGGGACATAAATAATACGAGTATCTAACATTTTATTTTTATATTCTTGTATTTTCTTCCCTCGATATTTTTTTCAGTCTTTGTTTGATTTTGTTTTGTTTTAATATAAGTTTCGTAAAATCCATATTAAAAGTGTCCAAATTTATTTTCTTTCCTCGTATATTCATCCTATTCACATTTTCCTTTCTTTTTTCTTTTCTTTCTTTCGTTTAGACAAGTTTTTTACTTCCTCTGCAAAATATGAATTATTGCTTCTTATATTGATAGACAGGATTTTACAAGTGTGTAAATGTCCCGCTTAATTTGTTGCACAAGGAATGATGCAAAACCACAAAACAAGTTTCAGAAAAAAAAGATACGGTCCCTTAAAAATATGCGCATTGACATTTTTGAATAGCAATCAACACGAATCTGAAAGCTTAAGATGGCTTAATCAATATCAGCCTATTATATGAGATTTGAGTTTCCGCGTAAATCAATTGGATGCCAACGAATTATATCGAATGAAGAAAGGCAAACATAGTCGAAGACTGTTATTAGCAAATGCTGATGTAAGTACGGGAATGGCTTAATGGATATGTTACCAGACTATGAAATCGAATACATTTAAGAAAGGCATGAGCCAACAATTTACTGCCATTTATGGGTAAGGTAGTTACCTGTCTCCAACTAATTGTATGTAATGTATCGTTTACATATTGCATTGTGTTTCGGCATTAAATAACTTCCAATACGCTGTAAATCAGAAAATCTAAACAAACAAATAATGATACTACTACTACTACTAATAAGAAGAAGAAGAAGAAGAAGAAGAAGAAGAAGAAGAAGAAGAAGAAGAAGAAGAAGAAGAAGAAGAAGAAGAAATCGGAATCAAACGGAAGATTGATACAATTCAACGCACAGCATTGGTAAAAACTTATATCTTAAGAAAAATCCTCGAATGCGGAAACCAACCAACATAACCAACGAATGCTAACCAGCCACAGGGAAGTTAAGATAGAAATACTACAAAGAAGAAAGAATACTATTCGGGTCTAAAGGAAATCAGACTGATATAAACTGCCCCCCCCCCGAAAAAAACTCTCACACACGCGTGTGGTCGCATCAGACGTAGCTGAAACCACGCACAATATGCGTGAAGTGTCAAGAAAGACTGAAAGACAGAAGCGGGAGAGCACCAATCAGACCTCCATTGGAGGGATGCGTGAGTTACTGGAACCTTGGAGAGGCGTATTGCCGCTCAAATTCTAGAGAAAACCAACAGTCTTTGCTAGCGAAGAAATCAATGGTAAACGGATGTTGCGTAGTTTATTGAAAGACGCAGAAAGAGTTGGAAATTCGGGGGAACTGGTTGTCAGACTCTGCAGAACATCACTTTTTTTATCGGTGAACAATACATGATAATGACTTGTGTGAAAACTCATGGTAAAAAATGATGATGATGATGATGATGATGAAAAAGCTGCTAAACTTTGGTAAGGAACTAAAATCTGTGCTATTAAAGTGGTATACGAGTGGTACTAACCGTATTTAATGTTGGATTATCTGTTTGACGGCATATCAACCCTGTATGTTCAATTTAATACAGAATATTCAATACTTTTTGTAAACGATTAATTTTAACCAATTCATAACTTGACTGAAAGAACAGAAAATGGATAACTGTGACCATCCAGGACGTAAGAACGTTAAAAACAACTAGAAAAAGTGAGTAGATTCTTCCAGGATTCGACAGACTTGTCGATTGAACTGTAAAGAACAATTACGAATAACTTGCCCTATTTTGAATTATCTCCCCTTTGGAGAACTCTCCTGCTTTTACTAAACAATACAAATAGCAGCTCTAATATTGTACCGACATTGTATGCCTAATAATGCTTTCTCAAGTTACGTCTGTTCTCGTTTGTCATCACATAAACTTCGTTGAAAACCACAAATGTATGCCAATGTCAATACTAATAATAACAACAACAACAACAACAACAACAAATCTAGAAATTGAAATCCGCAGAAAATGACAACTTCAAGCGCATGTCATATAAGAAGTGATTGGCGCGCGCTTTGGGACTGATTTACGAAGGAATAAGACGCGATCTAAACAAGATTCCTGGGAAACTTAACATTTTTTTTGAATTCTAAACATTGTTTTACATATTTTTTTATTCTTATATTTGTAAACCTACATTGTATGTTCCTTCTGATTACTGTTTTATATGTACATATATGAATGCATGTGTCAATGTATAAACTGTCTAACAAATGAAGAAACGTTATGTAAAAAGAAAATTCTCAGATATGGTCTTCAAATGAACTAGAAAACCAGTATCATACAAGTTCCACATAAAAACAACCAACTAGATAATGCAAAGCGATCAATTGTTACATGAATATATAAAAACAACAACATCGGTCAAAATAAAACTCAATTACTAATGGGGATTTAGTAGCTGTCCGTTTGAAGCCGAAACTATACTATTACTTCTTTGTATGTACTATTGCACTACCGTGTAATGCTCAATCAAGTTTTTCTTTACTATTTCAGATTAATGCTCAATAAAGGCGGATACTGTAGTATCTGCTTTAGTGGCATAAGATCCTCCTCCAAGGAATTACCTCCTATTTGTTCGTTCGTAATGATATCATCCTCCCGGGCATTACCTCCTCCTTCGGTGGGGAGAGTTCGTTAACAAGAAATTGTCGCAATCGGTTATTCATTAGCAAACTAAACACTTACATTATATATAATATGCACTCAGAAAGAGCATATTTCTGCTGGTTATAATAATGGCGATAATGATAATAGAGCGACTGCAGTTTTGAGGAGGATTATTGTCACTCATATTCCAGAGAAAACCAAGAAAATAACAATGATGGGCCGGATTGGAGAATACTGACAATCAGACACCAGGGAAAATACATCGGTTTTTATGTGCCAGAAATTGCTGGTGAAAAGAAAATACTATGAATAACAGTCTGCTCCCTCTCCCAACCACAGAAAAAGTGCGGTGGTATATTTAACATGTGTTGGTACCACGGAAAATGCCAGACACAATCCGTAGACAATATTTAATAATGGAAATCATAAAATCCTCTGGGACATAGAAATATAAACGGATAAACTCATTCAAGAAGACTGGGCGTGATGATAATCAAAAAGAAAAAAACACTTGCACAATCATAGATTTCGCCATCCTGGCAGGTTACATTATGAGGATGAAGGAGCCAAAACGCTACGCAAATACATGGAACTTACCAGAGAGCTGAAAGGAATATGGACCATGAAAAACATTATTGTTCCGGAAAATCTGGAAAAATACTAGAATAATATGAAATCAACAAATGACACAAATGATATTAAGGAAATTCTTCGAGTGCTGAAACATAACCAGCGAACGCCAATCAACAACAAGTTAATTGAAAAAGAAATAGAACAAACAAAAATAGTACGAAAATCACACGAGTCCAATAGAACTGAAACTGCCAGAAATCCCAGAAATTGAAACCTCCCCGCCCCAAAGTAATTGTGGAACAAGTCTCGTTTGGTACACCACAAAATAATCGTGTATCGCCAAAGAAGGGGACGAGAGTACTTGAATGCTTAGGACGGAAGTGATTTTTTTTTTTTTGCTAATGGTAATCGAAATCTGGGGAGATTTGTTGTCACTCAGCCTCTTAGAAATACCACACGTCGTTGCTAGTGGGCGATCATCGTTAATGACTTGTGTGAAAACTCATAATAAATTAACTATTAATAATGATGATTTATGGTTAATTGCGACGCAAATGGAGTTATGTTTCGATTACTACCCTCATCGGTACGGAGGAGATCTGTGATCGTACTATGACAGCATTCGTGTAGCGATTCACCATATCTTAGTATTATATATGTATATATTAGACCGTCTGAAGATCGCGCTCGTGTGCGTGAAAACATGGTAAGCGTATAAAAAACTTTTCTTTTTATGTAACTAGCAAATATATGCTCCCTCCGGTTGCATATTTTTGCTAGGCTGAAAGCTATTGACGGAGAGGATCATATCATGACAAACGGACACTTCCCTCCCCCTCAAAAAGTAGGAGTTAATGCCTAGAAGCATACTATTATGACAACAAAATTGATAGTAAATTACCTGTCACAAAATGAAGAAGGTAATCCTGGGAGGATGGTATCGTGAAGGAGGAACTGATAATATCCCCCTTCCAAAAATGAGGAGGTAATATATATATATATATATATATATATATATATATATATATATATATATATATATATATATATATATATATATATATATATATATATATATTGTTTTTATCTACATACATATACGTTTAATCCTTTCCGGGATCATCAGTGTAAAGAAGATTATTCCTACCGGTCTTCGGACTCGAACTCCGAATACGAGTCATGTTTCTAAACTCAAATTCCGGCGGCGTCTCTCTCTCATATATATATATATATATATATATATATATATATATATATATTTATTTATTTTATTTTATTCCATTAGTTGCGACAAAACAAGTTTTGTTTCATTGGCGCGAATAGCGACCAACTCATCGGGCTAGCGATGGAATTCAAATGGCATACGTTTTAACTTCACCTTAACGGGAGATTGAAAATACATTGGAGGGGGAGGGGGACAGAGTTGGGGCTTTGTCTATAACGGTGACATGGGACATGAGAGGGGAGGGGGGAGGACTCCAACAAGTCGTGTTTCAAATTATTGCGTGGGAGGTTTTCACGTGTTTGTGCTGTGATGATCTCAATTTCGGCCGGGGTGGGAGGAAGGGAGATGGGGCGACGGCCAGAGTGAGTTAAATTTAAAATGAGAATAAAATTATGATTATAACCGTCATTCCTATTTTATTTTAATTCTAATAAGTAATTATCATGTGGATAAAAATGTTTGATAATTTTAATTTAGGGTATTAATTGCTACTTCTGCATTTTATTTATTTTATTTTAATGTTTTGTTTATTATTTGTAGTGAATTTTGTTGTGATTATATTTTTTTTTTAATTGTGATTATATTATACTGAGATCAATACTAGTGGAATCATTTTATAAGAGAAGTTTCATGGTGTTACCAGTTTTAGCATTAACAAAACCGATTATGATAACAATGATAACGCCTACCAATCATACCTACGATAGTCGCAGTGATAATAGCCTTAATAAAAGCCTTAATAAAAATAAAAATAAAGACAAATATAAATAAAATTAGAATAAAAATAGAAATAACAAGTTTGTAAGAATATTAATGATAATAACGATAATAATAATAATAATAATAATAGTATTAAATAATAATAATAATAATAATAATAATAATAATAATAATAATAATAATAATAATAATAATAATAATAATAATAATAGTAATAATGATAAATATCACCATCATTACCATCTTGCTACTTGTGAAGTCATTGGGCGAAATAAGTCGACAAGTGATGGTAGGCTTTTTTGTTCTACTACCAATGACAAGGACTAAGTACCAGTTAATAATTAAGTGTTCAAGATAGTGATCGAAGGGTTAAGTAATTGAGATTAGATTAGTCCAAGTGATATCAGTGTTAATAGCTGTCCCAGTTATGGGTTTATGTTAGAATTGGTAGTATGGCTGAGAGGCTATTGAAGCTGTGCATTATAGGTAGTACGTAGAGATTTGATGTTATTGGTAGTTTAGAGGGGTGGTTATATATTTATAGATTCATCAGGACTTGTTGGGGTGGGATTGGGTGGTGAATTTGGGTGGGTGGGTAGGGGGTTATAGTGTGTTTTGGGGTAGTGTATAGTGGGGTGTTAATGTTATCATTCATTTTTGTAAAAAAAAATTTTAAAAAACACTTATAATTTTATTTTTAAGTTATGGTTGGTGTGGGGTTAAGGTGGGGTATGTGGGTTGCTAAGGAGGTAGAGTCTACTATGTTTACAGTTGATAGATGTCTCTTGTTTTCTATTTATATATATATATATATATATATATATATATGTGTATGTGTGTGTGTGTGTGTGAGAGTAAAATGCACGATATACCATAAAATGAAATGCCGTGTGAAAAAAGACAAACGGATAAAACAAATTTTAAATACAAGAAACAATTAACAAAGAAAACAAGAGATTTTACCGGTTTCGTTCGGATCAACAAACGCATTCAGAAAACGTTCTACATTTTACGCTCATATATATATATATATATATATATATATATATATATATATATATATATATATATATATATATATATATATATATTATGTGTGTATGTTTGTACCTGTGTGTGAGTGTGTAGTAATAATTATCATAGAAGTTTGGTTCTAGAGATTTGGGAAAATAACATGTTTCCTCTTTTTATATTGTCATAATTCAGGTTTTTTTCAATGAAACCCGGCTGTTTAGTAGCAACTGGTTCAATTACATAAATGTTCACACGAATAGTTGACGCCCTACAGCGTCTAGTTCCGACTGTTAACCCCAAGAGTCTTGCTGCATATTGGGCCCCTATCACTTGAGACCTTGAAGAAAGCGTTAAGTATCACTAAAGGTTACATTAACCGGGCAAACGGACAGAAAGATAGAAGTTACCGGGAATAATACAATGAATTTAAGCCTCAAGTTTCATGGAAGCTTCGGGTTGGGACTTATAAGTGCGGCGGGGCTCAAACCAGAATATTACAGAAAAACGGAAGAAAGTGTTTTCTGTGTTTCATAGCTGACACAAGATGAAGCAACGAGATGAAGGGGAAGGGAATAATGGGTATTTCAGTTGGAAACAATTAATAACAGATTACGTTTATTGTTATTCTATCAGAAGTACCCGACGTTATACGGGTGGATATTTCGTAGAATTAAATATCGTAGAGATTAAATATTTTTTTAAGATCGCGTAGACTTCTTTGTTTTCTGTTCTAGCATTTACCCTCCCCCAAGAATCGAGCCTAAATACTGAACATATAAAGTTATCTTGTGAGATTTTATAAGTTGGACCTAAATAGCATTTAAGCTGACATATCAAACTTTGATTCTGAAAAAGCAATTTTGATTTATTATAGTTGTACCATGTTATCGGCACTATAATAAAGTGCTTCGCTACAGTTTTTTTTTTTCATGTAGTCCCACCCAAAAAACTTGTAATATGGAAACAGTTTTCAGTTATGATCGAAAAATCTAAATCAGCAAACGATATAACTCATATTTTAAGTTGAAGAATATAAAAATAGTTGTCTCCCTTAGAACTAAAATTGGTAAAAGTTTACGGTAAGGGCCCCCGAGCTGTGCGCATGCGCCACAAACGGAAGCGCATAAATGAAAGCGCTATTGGGTGAAAATGAAATAAAATGAAAACCAAAAACCAAAATTTCGAAAAATTGAAAGCGCTATTGGATGAAAATTAAAAAATAAAAAAACAAACACCTAAACTTAAACAGGATACAAATGGTTAATTTTATTTATTAATGCAGTAATAACGTCTTTGTGTTCTTTTCTAAGTAAATATTCACAAATATATTCCCATTGATAGGGGTTTTCTGTTAGTGCCCTTTTCTCTCAGAAATCGTTTTAGGTGTAACCATGAGTTTTCGATAGTTTGTGTTCCATTTGTTGGCGCATGCGCACAGGTGGTTTATCGGGGGACCTTACCGTAAACTTTTACACTAAAATTTTATTTTTGTCTGTATAAGTTTTTAAAAATGTGAAGAAATTAAACATTTCAAACTAAAATTAGTTCACTACATCCCGGGCAACACCGAGTAAGTACTATTAATTATTTATAAATAGACTCGTCTTCAACAACAAACGTAATGAAATGTAAATCTGATGAATCTCGCGATAGATTTAAATGATTTTTTTTAAATAAAATAAAATAAGATAAATAATTATTAAATAAACTAAACTGTCGAAGCATTTTTTATTCAAATAGCACGTCTCTTCTAGTCACGGAACGCCCTGTCCAGCATCCTGGAACCCTGGCCCAGTATTATAATACAAAATCAACAATGACCATGGCATATACGCATGCTTTAAATGTTCTATACTAAGCTGTTCCGGTCTAACGTCCAACCGTTCCTCGTCGTGGTAGTGTCGATGGCAAAGTGGCAAAATCAAAGCTAACGGGGGTCTGATGAAAATCCAGGAAAAGTCTTATCCGTATCCGTTGTCCTCTGGTTGTCTCTGCTTCTGCGTGTGGCTAGCTAAGACGTGTCAGGCGCGAAACCTCAAATCAACGTTGCTTATACCCCGTTACTTTGTGTGTTCTCGGTAAAACTTTCCCCGACTTCGTAAGCAACCGCTTAGCCTTGCTATTTCCGGTGTTTGCGGTAAACACCTTCAATCCTGCAAGTTAACAAATAACTTCGACTAACGAGGATAACCTCATGCGAACAACATAATCCGGAGTCACAATCTTCGTGAGCGCTGTGCAGAAGTCTGACTCCCCTACCAAACAAACAAACAGACAAAAACAATCCTAATTTTCTGGGATTTTTTTCTGCTAGCTTCTCCTTCACATTCACTGTTTTGTGTAGTTTTTCTTGTATTAATCTATATTTTTTATGATACCCTTGATATAATCAGGTGTATCCCCAGATATGATGATGTCCAGGTGACGTGTTTACTCCCGGTACATAGAAGGTAACATTGAGATCAGTTTATACGTATAATATAAATTTCATCAAAATAGAATATATTTGACGTTTCGGCCCTTATAAATCCCTTAAATTAAGGGGAAACTTAGAGATTTGGAGCTATTTTCATTGTCTTCCACAAATAATTGTATACATAGGAATTAAATTTCATAAAAATAGGCTTTATTTGACGTTTTAATGGGGTTATGCCCTACGTCATAACGATTCGGGAACGCTTTTATTGTATTTTCGGTATATTTAACATAAGAATGCAATTTTAGATTTTATGTAGACTATCTTTCTATAGGAGACACACAAACATCACACGCACACACACGAACACACAGACATTGAGTTTTATATATAGATATTGCTTGAATTTACCCCGCTGTTAAAATTGTTAGATTACATTTTAAAATTTTTAAATTGTTTTAAATATTGAGCGCCATTTTATAAAATGCACTAAGTAAACGTTGAAAAGTATATAGAAAGTGGGGTTTTGAAAAGCGATAGCAAAATTTCAGTTTCATGTTTTCTATGTGTAAATGAAAAAAAAAGTTCCCTATAAACATAGGTCCGGAAAACTTGGTTTCCAAAGTGTAGGGCATTGAAACAAATACTGTTCAACATTCTTAATTGTAAACAGCTAACACGTACAATGTGTATAATAGTGCATTGTTATTTCTACATATAGGATAGATAAAGGGTATCCCCGTAATAAGATCACAGGCTAAATAAATATGGGCTTAGTGTTGCCATATTCAAAAACAAAATCATAAAAAATGACTCCAAACAAATATAATAGAGAAATAATCTGAGTGTCATGATCGGCAGGGCTTCTTTGATTGCCAGCATGGCGAACTCGGTTGGTAGTTTTCTTTTTTATGGAAATCGCTCCAGACAAGGCATGAAACCACTTGATGTAAGGAGGTAACAAAAATACCACTTCAAGGTCAAAAACCAGTCAACAGTAAGTGTTATATCGATAAGACCGTACTAAAAGACAGCAAGTCTTCCCCCTTTGTCAAAAAAATTGCTAATGGAATGTGAGGACTAAAGGAGAAAATTACGAGGCTGCAGAAAGTAAACCCAAGGTCTACGTTCTACTCTCTATCCTGAAAATGGTGACCCCCTCTTATTTCATGTAACAGAATAGAGCAGACCAAATACAGGTAAATAAATATGATCAGCACAAACCAAAGGCCAATAAGGGATAGAAATGGGTCACAAAGGAATTTAGATGTAATACCCTCGTACAAAGAGACTGCTTTACACATATAGAACATAATACCGAGGTTATGCCATCGATTTTTTAAACGGAAGTAAATGAAACAATGAAGAACGTATACAAAAGATCGCGATATACAAAAGCCTACAATAAAGTTGCTGATTTACACAAGAAATAAAATGAAATAAGATGATGAACGTGAATAAAATTAAAAGAAAAAAAAACACCGAAGAGAAATCATGTTTGTGCGAAAAAAAAAATGAAACGTGGTGAGTCGGAAAAGCGAGAGAGTTTGCCGGACCGGAAAAAGGAGATTCAGCGCCGATGGCTTGGTTATTATAGACGGCTGGAAACACGTCGGCTGTCGCACAACGTACAAGGTCGACAGATAACGCGCAACCGTGAGCTTGGCGCAACAAAAGGGCGCTTTGAATGAATGAAAAGGATATGGGCGAGTGACCGAGGCAATAATGGAGACACGTATTAATACGAGGTAGGGGATGACATGAGGCTGATCTGAAGGAGACGCAGGTGAAATAACCTGACAATATCTCTTCAGACAAAAAAAGATGCGGGTGATTCGATGATGACAATCGTAATATAATGGAGATGTTTTCAGCGATAAGGATTTGCTATGTGCTCTTGAAAAGTGTGTTGTTGTTTTTTTACATGCATGTTTTTGTTCTTGCTTTTTTGGGCTCAGTTTATTTTTTTTTACTCAACTTATCATTGTGAATGGATCAGAGAAAAGTGTTTAAGATGAAATATGCTGAACTAATTAGATCAGTTAGTTGGGTAAGGAGGAAATGTAAATGAAAAGGAGGTATTGATTTTTTTTTAAAAAGGCGAAAGGATGAATGAGGTTTGGAAATAACCAGTTTAAACAAAGCGGGTGAACATGTAAATGAAGCGGAAAAATAGATGCATCAATGAAAGAGAAAAAATAGAAAAAAATAAAGGATTCGTATAAAATGCATTTTAAAAAAAGCGAATCCGAAACCCTTAGTAAAAAGGAAAGAGAATATAAAAGGAAAACGAAAAAAATACGACAAAAAGAAAAACAACAAAAAAGATGCAAGTTTATCTAATCTATGTTATATATATATATATATATATATAATAAATGTGAATTTATGTAATTATTGTTATTGATTATTGCAGCGTTCATTGTTTTTCTGCTATTCTACTACTTCGATTGTCTCACTTCCTAAATGATTAAGATGCAGAAAATTGCCTTATTAGTCGCCCTTAGCTTTATAGGACGTATTTTTCGTTAATATATATATATTTATCAATTTTATACGTACATAAAAGTCATCCACGAACACGTGCGTCTGGCTCGCAGCCGTCATCAGCATAGCTAACTTAGACAAGGATCGAACCTTCGATATTAGAGTCTATAGTCCAGCGTTTTACCATCGGACCAAACGTAATATGTAGATATATGTAGATATAAATCGTAAATATTCCTAGACAGGGCGTTTGGTCCGATGATAAAACGCTGGACTATAGACATCAATATCGAAGGTTCAATCCTTGTCTAAGTTAGTCATGCTGATGACAGCTATGAGCCAGAAACACGTGTCCATTTATTACTTTTATGTACGTATACATATATATATGTATATATATATATATATATATTATGTAAATCGTCCTTATTTGATGTGTATTAAATAAGGTATACATTTGATTGAAATCGGAACTATTTGAAATTTCGGTAGACCTATGGTTTAAATTCCAGTGTGTGTGGGATGGGGGCTTAAGCCCCCGGGGACCCTCTAAATATTATTCCTGATATTTTGTGAATAGACATCATTTTTGGTCGTTTACCTATGGTTTAAATTTCATTTGAAACAAAGCGATTCTGTTTAGCGGTTTGGGTGAACATAAGACACAAAGATCAGGTGGACACATACACACATATAGTTACTAATATATATATATATATATATATATATATATATATATATATATATATATATATATATATATAGTCGGCTCTCACTCGTGTCCGAGTATCAAGTTCTCTGGTCTGTCTGTTATCCTCTTTATTAATGCTTATTAGTAATGTGGGTTTGAAGGTCCAGTCTATGGTAGAAGAGCCGCGAACAGTGTCTACAGAGAAGTTTACTTCCGCTTTGTCTTGCCTCTTCATTTTTCCTCCTCCTCTCCTCAAAGTCCGCAATGCCTTGACGTGTTGTTTTTCTCCACGTGTTCCGGTCCCTGTTAGTTTGTTCCCACGACGGTGCGTCTATGTTCGTTAGGATCAGGGTACGTTTTAGCTGTTCTTTATAGCGCATTTACGGGGCTCCTCGTGGTCTGGTCCTGTTGGCAAGCTAGCCATAGAGCATTTTCTTGGGGAGCCTGGATGGATCTATTCTGTGTACAACGGAGGTGATGGTGGATGATGGAGGCCTCAACGCTGGTCACTGAGGTTAGGTGTGTTGCTCTCCCAAGGGATTTGTATAATTTGTCTCAGTTTTTGTTGCTGGAAGCACTCGAGATTTTTTTCTGTAAAAGTTCCACATTTCGCACGCGTATACAAGTGTGGATAGAACTACTGCCCGGAAGACCATGATTTTATTAGCCATCGTAAGTGCATCGTTGTTGAATGCACGGCAGTTTAATTGACCAAAGGTGGAATAGACTGCCCTGATCTTGTTATGCACATCCTTCTTACATGTATGAGTAGATGTTAAGATGCTCCCTTAGGTATGAAACTGATCCACTTCCTCTAGTGGTTGGTCATTTACAATGCTGTTCATGTTTGGTGGCAGTAAACCTGGTGGAAGTTGGACGAGTGTCTTGGTCTTGTCTGTATTCACTTGCATCTCAAAACGTTCGTAGGCTGTGTTATATATATATATATATATATATATATATATATATATATATATATATATATATATATATATATATATATATAAATCTAGGAATGTTTATTTATTTGTGATCGGAGTTCGCGCTCGTTGACAATCCGGAATTAGCTTCCTGCACTGAAGATTGCGTAAGCATGAAACATCGATGCCCGTAGGTAATAAATAATTAATATTTATTTATAAATATCATTATATAGCCCCCTTTACTTAGGCTGGACACTCTGAATGAATTTAATAACAAGCAGTACTACTAGCTTCATTGCGAGATCCAACACGATGTGTTGTTGTTGATCACTCTTCGCCGCTTGCTGTGAATACTCGCCAATTTGCTATTTACAAAGTGAAATTGCTTTTATATTCCAAGCTAATTTCTGGTGGCCAATTGGTAACTCTCTTGCTTGCGAATCAGTGGCGATTTGTGATCGGAGTTCGCCCCCATCGACCGTCCGGAATTAGCTTCCTGCATGAAACATCGATGTCTGTAGGTAATAAATAATTAATATTTACTTTTAAATATTATTATACAAATATATATATATACATAAAATTTACTCAATAATATTAGCCATAGATTCTGAAACCTCTCATCCAGTCCCGAAATTTTCAACCAGGCAGCACCCTATTACAATAAAGCGCTCCGTAACAGAGGGTTTAGAGAGGAGATCTCATACATCCCCACCCGAGACCAATCAATAGAAGGAGGTCGGTGATCTGGTTTCCCCCACCCTTTTCCATTAATACCAAGACATGGGTAGGCCATCTTTTCCTCAACTTACTCGACAAACACTTCCCCCACACACACAACCTGCACAATCTTTTTAACCAAATCTTATTAAGGTTAGCTACTCCACTACCCCATCCATAAGAAAAATTCATCTCCGCGCAGCCCAAAGCAATAGTCAACGCAGACTGCTCATGCCAGGACAAAAAAAATTGCCCCCTACAGGGGAATTGCAAAATCATTCCCCTCGTATATGAAGCCACTGTCACAAACCAGACTAGCGGCAGAGCAGAAAAATATATAGGCATGACGCAGGTAAGCTTTAAGCAAAGATTGTACGCACACAGAAACTACAAAAACAAGGCAAATACAGCACTTGCGACCCGGATATGCAAACTTAAAGATTAAAAACCCACTTCACCATCAAATGGAAAGTAATAGAAAGAAAACCATCCTTCTCTCCAGCAATAAATAGATCTCCTCTGTGTGATGCAGAAAAATACCATATATTAAGGGCCATCATTGACCCAAATACAGCATGTTTGAATACAGAGATGAAATCTTTAAAAGATGCATCCCAGGAGACAAGCACTACTTATGAGTTGGACCTACCGATACACATAAAGGCCTAGCAGCACCTAATACATAACTCCATAATTGCCCCACTAAATACCGACTTCCACTCCGGAAAATCTTCCCAACTATCACTCCTCATAAATATGAATAGAAAAATAGGAATAAATACCTTAATCAGCCCATATCCACACCCTTACTTAAGACCAATAATTTACACCACGTAAATATTAAATAATAACTTTTCCAATAATAATTTTTCAGTCATTAAGAGAGTAACACCCCCATTTCGCATCATTATTACTCCCATAATCCTCACTACATCTTCGTTAAAATGCTAACCTTCCATATCTCCCAAACAATTTAAATCTCGCCGACCCAATCCTTACTCTTATCTATACACCAGTCTTAATCAGTATACCAATATTATTACTTTCATAAGCCTACACTATAACTTAGTTAATAATGTTAAATCCAGAATACAAATCATTCAAGAACACTGCAGAGTTACTGCCTTTAGACTGATCGACAAAGTGGCAAGACCGTACCCGTGTTAAATCTTTATTTAAATTCCTTTTGGATTGATTTAAAGTCCTTTAATCCAGGCCTTAAACTTGAATTTAATGTGTTTTTTACCTTTTTATCTTTTCATAAGTATAATTCTTTAACCCATTTTCTCTCCTTATTTTCTCTAGAAGACAGATTATTAATCCTCAGAACAGTAACGCCCAAATATACGCTACTCATAATCATTGACTCACGGGATTTATATTAAAATATTTTTTATTCTTTATTTTTTTGTTATTTTTTGTTATTTTTCAATCTTTTCCATTTTTAAATCTCAACTGTTATATTCGACCCCCCTTTTTCAAACCTTATTAAACCCCTTCTTACACTAAATTTAAACAAATATAAATAACACTCTAAGCAAATAACGCGTCCAAACGAGAGTGACACGTGACTTCACATTTCTGAAACAGATGACAACATAAGCTGAAGGAAGCCGGATGGCTAATTCCTTCTGAGCTTGAAATTGACGATACTAATGTTGTAAATTTTTCTGTACCAAAATATATATATATATATATATATATATATATATATATATATATATATATATATATATATATATATGCGTGTGTGTATGTATATATATGTATGTATATATATGTATGTATATATATGTATATATATATGTATATATATATATGTATATATATGTATATATATATATATGTATATATATATATGTATATATATATGTATATATATATGTATATATATATATGTATATATATATATGTATGTATATATGTATATATATATCTATATATATATATATATAATTATAATATAAAATTAAATGATAAAATAAGGTGCCAATCAAATTTTATTAAAATTCAAAGTTCAAGCAAAGTATCTTAACGTCTTTAGCTCATGAGTTTTCAAAGATAAATCTTCTCCTTTATTATTAAATTCTGATTACTTTAATAACTTCGTAATTTTTAATTTTCTATATTATTTGATAGGGCGAGATTTGTGAAATCTGGTTTTATTCTAAGTTAGACATTTAAGTAGCTATTTGAACAAGTATATTTGATTGGAAGCCCCGACCTATATATGCTTGCTTCTTTCCCCTGACCTACTCTTTTGACCCAGACAGATAGCATCCGGTTTGAGTTGGGTTAATTTAGCGAGTTCGCCGACGCAGGATGTTTCTTCCTTTCTTTGTTACACGAGACACATTGACTTCCGCTATAATAACGTTGTTCGAATAAGCAGGCATTTAGCGTTTTTAATATTGCCTTCGTTTCGGCTAAGAAGGGTCTTCTTTGGCTCGCGGGAGGACGAATAATTTCAAGATTTATTCACTGAATTGTTTTTATTTCGATTCGGCGGATGATATGACCGGATTTTTCGACTCAATTCAATTTTAATTTTTTTCAAATCGGATTTAACGGATTTTGCCACTGGACAAGCGAACTTTGATTTGATTTGTAATGTTCGTTTCAATCTCTGGGAATTTTGAGTGAGTTTATTGAACTTTTTATTTGATTTCATCGTATTAACATAAACATTGAATACTGTTCATTTCATCGATTGCTGACGCATCTCACGGCTGGACTACTTTTTCAATTCTTTCAATTTCTCGTTTTGGGACTTTCACTCATTACCGGAATTAATTTTCAGTCAGCCTTCTGGACTCCTGGATATATTTCCTGATTATGTCTTTTAAACTCTGTGACTTGGATGGATTGTATAGATTCAACAAAACAGTATGTTTTTGGGTTGATATATTTGATGTTATGTATTTTTATGTATTTTTGTGTATATTTTTTATATATTTTCAAAGTGAAATTTTATTACTTGTAGTGATGTCACTACAGCAATGGTCCTCTGAGGAGAAGATTTATCTTTGAAAACTCATGAGCTAAGGACGTTAAGATACTTTGCTTGAACTTTGAATTTTAATAAAATTTGATTGGCACCTTATTTTATTATTTCATTTATTGTATATTATAATATTAATGCGCTATCCAGTATATTGAGCTTCAGTTTTTATCCGGATGTTGCACTAATTATAAGATATTAGTTGACGCTTATATCTTTTGGTGGATTACTTATATATATATATTTATGTCAAAATTTTCTGTGGGTGTGTATATGTCGCAGCATCACATTTAAACGGTTGATCAAACAGCCAAACCAATCCCAAATTGGAATGAATATTTCCGACCCGCTGTTCTTGCCCCTTTTTTAAAACTCACTTTTCAATATTAAAAATACGTAAAAATAACGTTACAAACAAATTGTGCGCCATTTTAGTTTTCCGATATTTTTAAAGTTAAAGACAACATAGAAAAAAAATGTCCAACGCAATATATAAAAAAAACATATTGAGATGGAAAATTGGAGGAAAAAACCAACTCCGAAAAGATATCCTCTTTATATTAAAAAACAAAGGTTAAATCCTGCGCCCGCAGCTTGGTCAAAGGTCAGCTCTCATTTTCTGAAACCAAAGACCAACTGTTTTTACAAGAGACCAGCGTTTCAAGGAGAGTGCAATTCGCATCAGCCAGTCGGTCGGCTCCCAGGATTAGACACGCAATAACAATGCAATGCCCACAGGGAATAAAAGAGTGTATTTTAACAATATACTTGCTCCACTGGTCGAAGTTATTGAACCGAAGGTCATTTTCAGCTGTGGGTTACCCGTCTTTTTTTCTTGGCTACTCCATGTCTATTTCATTAGGTTCCAATTTTATAAACACTGAACACAAAACGTGTCCTAGAATAACACGTTGGCTCACCGTTTCTTTCCGAATAAAACGCAGCTATTTATTATTAACCTTTCACGTGATATTAAATATACGTCGCGTCTTTCATAACCTGTACATCCACTGGAGATTGACACTTTTGTGTATGGTTTAGCGGCTCAATAGGATGATAGGTAACAATGGCGTTTTATTGCATGTGTACTCTCTCCCCAACGGATTTGTAATGAGATTACCTCGGGTGATCGAAAAAGCAGAATAGAAAATAAGAATTATAACCTATCTCACAGCATGAGGGCTGTGTTTGAATGGAAAAGTTAGAGCGACACTTAAGGGTCAAAAGTAATTCCATAACGAAAGTCGATAAACACATGTAATTGTCTGTATCTTGTTTTACGATATTTAAAACCAGAAGATATTTCCTGGGCGCCATCCACAATGGGGAAGGGGCACAATGTAACAAGGTGCAGCTGGGCGAGTTATCCGTCTATCTATCTGTCTATCTTCCTCTCTCTCTCCAATGCGTGCGCAAATAACCCGTTGCTCTGATTTTTTTCGATGTAATAAACTTTTATTAAAAACTAAACATCGACGTCCGAATGATTGTATCCACAGACAAGCAAGGATCTTGAGCCTTACAATGACACGGGTGTGAAATGTTTTATACACGTACCGGTAAGTGGAAATCATAATACCAGATGGTAAAGAGATGTAGATCATGTGTGTAGGTAAACGTCGCGTTTGGAATGCGACTGCGTTGTGATAATTTAAAGGTTGAGACGGGGATTGAAAGTATAAACATACTGTTGTTTTTATTTTGAGGTATGCCAATTTGAGTGATGTGTTAAAAACAACAATTGTCAGAATTACGTCACCGATCGAGAGAAAATCGGAAAAACGGGAAAGCGAGACTTGACGATTAAAGTGACCAGATGTTCCGCCTTTTGCTCCTCCCAGTTGGGGAGTTTAATGCACCTGTAAGGCAATAGTGTATCAAGGAAAGTGTAAGCTATAAGATACTTTCGATTTTTCATTTTTGCTGCAACATTTGGGGGTGAATAAATAGTAGCATTTAAAAGCTACGGATTTGATTTAAGTCTTCAATTTCAAGTCTGAAGTGAAGTTTAGTTCTAGGTGTCTATACACAAACTATAAAAGGAAGATTATATTTGACAAGAATAGAGTATTTCTAAATAAAGTAATTTTTCTAATTTATAATTTTGTATACATGCTCCCCCTTAAATGATAACATTTCCAAAACATAATGTTCCCATGTTACTCACCGTGTTGCCGAGAATATATATTCCAACATTCATAATGATCGGTTCAATAGGTTAGGAGTTTATTTTGTACAACGATATATATATATATATATATATATATATATATATATATATATATATATATATATATATATATATATATATATGCATGTACACATAACTAACTTTATATACATGTACCCCCTAAATGTTAGTTTACAAAAAAAACTAATGTGCCCATGTTATTCACTATGTTCCCTAGAATATATATTCCAGAATATATGATCCGTTTATTAACTTAGGAGATTATCCTGTACATAGAAACATATACACATATAGAGAGAGATATCTTATTCATGTTCTGACAAATAAATAAAATATTGTCAGTCAAATGTATATATATATATATATATATATATATATATATATATATATATTAAGTAAATATTAATTATTTCTACCTACAGCCATCGATGTTTCATACTTACGCAATCTTCAGTGTAGAGATGTTAATTCATGTCGGTCGGAGGTCTTGTACCCGGGGTTTTTTTTTCAAATCGCCACTGATTTGCAGTCGGGTGTCGTTCCCCTTCTCCGGCTAGAATTCACGTGACAATTAGGAGGGATTTAAATCTATAAACGTCTAATCGGCGAGTGCTTATTGTGAGCAGTTGAAAGTGATTCTACAACAACAACAATAACTTAATACTTATATAAGTAGTGAGTTATGGAAACATATGTATGGCAATTAAGCTACACAGAGGCGTCAGTGTTTTATCCTCTTAAGGAATGGTCAGGCTAAGTGCATGAAATTCGTGTTACTGGTTGTTTTTATATATCCATGTGGTATTTAGTCTAGTAACCAATCAGGTTCGCAAATTTCATGCACTTTTCCGGACGATTGCTTACGATGGTGAAATGCAGACGCCTCTGTGTAGCTTTATTGTCATAAATATATTTTTATAATCTACTACTTAACTTTACTCACGAAGCCATGCTTTGAATGAAAATGATGTCAATAATAAACGAGACGGGTTTAGATTTCCCTTAGAGAAAAATAGACAGAAGATTTCTAGAGATAGAGAGAGAATGCATTCAAAGAAATTCGGAAAAAGTAAAAACACAAATAGACGAAGTAGATGGAGAATAACAGTGGACTTGGCGGCTATTCACTTCAGACAGATGTGATAATAATTGGATAAGGCTAAAATAATTAATGGACAACTAGAAGATGTGTATGCTCTCACTCTGCGTAATCCAGAAGCAATTGTACAATAAAGCAACGAAGATTAACTGATATTATAACTATTTCTAGTCATAATACAATGTGTAGACATGGATTAATACGTGAGTGCGATTCATTCATTCAGTCAGTCATGTCTTATGAATCAGATGATTCGATTGTTGCCATTCATTTCTCCGATATCTTCTAGTCAGAATTCTTTCTAGAAAGACATTGGGTTCTTACGAGAGGGACCACGTGAAGGTTGCCAACATCCTAAGTGAAAGTATTTCTGTGGAACAAAAAGGATAAGAACTTGGAAAACCAAGGTCTTCAGTCCGTGTGCTGAACAACTTAGCCCCCTTCACCTCCCAGGAGTGCGATACATGGATAAATGGAGAGGAATTATAATTTACTTAGATTAGATGTACGCACAAAAATATACTATCTCTGTCGCATATTTTTGCTAGTTATATGACGAATAAACATATACTGCATTGCCCCCCCACACACACACCCAAAAAAAGGAGGTGATAATTCCTGGGAGAATGGTCTCATGACAACAAAACAGATACTCCGCTACCCCCTCCGAAAAGTAGATAATGCTGTCAAATAGTATCACAACAACAACGAGGTAAATACACTCGACCAACCCGACAATCAGCTAAATCCCATCGATTCATCCATATGCCGGAGAGACTTCTACTCCAATAGCTTCTTTTCTCGTGCTGCCGGCCTCTAGAACTCCCTCCCTCCTCACTGTTTCCCCGACTGTACCGACATGCAGAAGTTTAAAACTAATGTTAACAGATATCTCGCTGCACAACTCCCAAGTTAGGATGTCAGTCAAACCTTCCACCCTAATTATCAGTAGCCCCTTACGTCTACAGTGGCAACTTGCCTCGTTTGGGGTGAACTATGTTAAAACGAAAAAATTACTACACTACCACCATTCTCAAAAATAGATATTAATCTGTGGGAAGATAGTATACTACACTACCCCCCCCCCAAAAAAAGGAGGAATTAATGTCTGGGAAGATAGTCTCAAAACAATAGAACATATGCTACACTAATTCTCTTAAAAAGAAGGAAGTAATGCACAGGAGGATGGTATCTACAATACGCTTCTGAATTGAGCATTAAAAATAGCACATTAGTCTGAAATAGTATAGTAAACTGAATTGAACATTGAAAGATAGTACATTAGTCTAAAATAGTATAGTAAACTGAATTGAACATTGAAAGATAGTACATTAGTCTGAAATAGTATAGTAAACTGAATTGAGCATTAAAAGATAGTACATTAGTCTGAAATAGTATAGTAAACTGAATTGAACATTGAAAGATAGTACATTAGTCTGAAATAGTATAGTAAACTGAATTGAGCATTAAAAGATAGTACATTAGTCTGAAATAGTATAGTAAACTGAATTGAACATTGAAAGATAGTACATTAGTCTGAAATAGTATAGTAAACTGAATTGAGCATTAAAAGATAGTACATTAGTCTGAAATAGTATAGTAAACTGAATTGAACATTGAAAGATAGTACATTAGTCTGAAATAGTATAGTAAACTGAATTGAGCATTAAAAGATAGTACATTAGTCTGAAATAGTATAGTAAACTGAATTGAACATTGAAAGATAGTACATTAGTCTGAAATAGTATAGTAAACTGAATTGAGCATTAAAAGATAGTACATTAGTCTGAAATAGTATAGTAAACTGAATTGAACATTGAAAGATAGTACATTAGTCTGAAATAGTATAGTAAACTGAATTGAGCATTAAAAGATAGTACATTAGTCTAGAATAGTATAGTAAACTGAATTGAACATTGAAAGATAGTACATTAGTCTGAAATAGTATAGTAAACTGAATTGAGCATTAAAAGATAGTACATTAGTCTGAAATAGTATAGTAAACTGAATTGAACATTGAAAGATAGTACATTAGTCTGAAATAGTATAGTAAACTGAATTGAGCATTAAAAGATAGTACATTAGTCTGAAATAGTATAGTAAACTGAATTGAGCATTAAAAAATAGTACATTAGTATGAAATAGTATAGCAAACTGAATTGAGCATTAAAAATAGTACATTAGTATGAAATAGTATAGTAAACTGAATTGAGCATTAAAAAATAGTACATTAGTATGAAATAGTATAGTAAACTGAATTGAGCATTAAAAATAGTACATTAGTATGAAATAGTATAGTAAACTGAATTGAGCATTAAAAAATAGTACATTAGTATGAAATAGTATAGTAAACTTAATTGAACATTAAAAATAGTACATTAGTCTGAAATAGTATAGTAAACTGAATTGAACATTAAAAATAGTACATTAGTCTGAAATAGTATAGTAAACTGAATTGAGCATTAAAAGATAGTACATTAGTCTGAAATAGTATAGTAAACTGAATTGAGCATTAAAAATAGTACATTAGTCTGAAATAGTATAGTAAACTGTATTGAGCATTAAAAATAGTACATTATTCTGAAATAGTATAGTAAACTGAATTGAGCATTAAAAGATAGTACATTAGTCTTTAATAGTATAGTAAACTGAATTGAACATTAAAAATAGTACATTAGTCTGAAATAGTATAGTAAACTGAATTGAACATTAAAAATAGTACATTAGTCTGAAATAGTATAGTAAACTGAATTGAGCATTAAAAGATAGTACATTAGTCTAAAATAGTATAGTAAACTGAATTGAGCATTAAAAATAGTACATTAGTCTGAAATAGTATAGTAAACTGAATTGAGCATTAAAAATAGTACATTAGTCTGAAATAGTATAGTAAACTGAATTGAGCATTAAAAATAGTGCATTAGTCTGAAATAGTATAGTAAACTGAATTGAGCATTAAAAATAGTACATTAGTCTGAAATAGTATAGTAAACTGAATTGAGCATTAAAAATAGTACATTAGTCTGAAATATTATAGTAAACTGAATTGAGCATTAAAAGATAGTACATTAGTCTGAAATAGTATAGTAAACTGAATTGAACATTGAAAGATAGTACATTAGTCTGAAATAGTATAGTAAACTGAATTGAACATTGAAAATAGTACATTAGTCTGAAATAGTATAGTAAACTGAATTGAACATTGAAAGATAGTACATTAGTCTGAAATAGTATAGTAAACTGAATTGAGCATTAAAAAATAGTACATTAGTCTGAAATAGTATAGTAAACTGAATTGAACATTGAAAGATAGTACATTAGTCTGAAATAGTATAGTAAACTGAATTGAGCATTAAAAATAGTACATTAGTCTGAAATAGTATAGTAAACTGAATTGAACATTGAAAGATAGTACATTAGTCTGAAATAGTATAGTAAACTGAATTGAGCATTAAAAATAGTACATTAGTCTGAAATAGTATAGTAAACTGAATTGAACATTAAAAATAGTACATTAGTATGAAATAGTATAGTAAACTGAATTGAGCATTAAAAATAGTACATTAGTCTGAAATAGTATAGTAAACTGAATTGAACATTAAAAATAGTACATTAGTCTGAAATAGTATAGTAAACTGAATTGAACATTAAAAATAGTACATTAGTCTGAAATAGTATAGTAAACTGAATTGAACATTAAAAATAGTACATTAGTCTGAAATAGTATAGTAAACTGAATTGAACATTGAAAGATAGTACATTAGTCTGAAATAGTATAGTAAACTGAATTGAACATTAAAAATAGTACATTAGTCTGAAATAGTATAGTAAACTGAATTGAACATTAAAAATAGTACATTAGTCTGAAATAGTATAGTAAACTGAATTGAACATTAAAAATAGTACATTAGTCTGAAATAGTATAGTAAACTGAATTGAGCATTAAAAATAGTACATTAGTCTGAAATAGTATAGTAAACTGAATTGAACATTAAAAATAGTACATTAGTCTGAAATAGTATAGTAAACTGAATTGAGCATTAAAAATAGTACATTAGTCTGAAATAGTATAGTAAACTGAATTGAGCATTAAAAATAGTACATTAGTCTGAAATATTATAGTAAACTGAATTGAGCATTAAAAGATAGTACATTAGTCTGAAATAGTATAGTAAACTGAATTGAACATTGAAAGATAGTACATTAGTCTGAAATAGTATAGTAAACTGAATTGAGCATTAAAAATAGTACATTAGTCTGAAATAGTATAGTAAACTGAATTGAACATTGAAAGATAGTACATTAGTCTGAAATAGTATAGTAAACTGAATTGAGCATTAAAAATAGTACATTAGTCTGAAATAGTATAGTAAACTGAATTGAACATTGAAAGATAGTACATTAGTCTGAAATAGTATAGTAAACTGAATTGAGCATTAAAAATAGTACATTAGTCTGAAATAGTATAGTAAACTGAATTGAACATTGAAAGATAGTACATTAGTCTGAAATAGTATAGTAAACTGAATTGAGCATTAAAAATAGTACATTAGTCTGAAATAGTATAGTAAACTGAATTGAGCATTAAAAATTGTACATTAGTCTGAAATAGTATAGTAAACTCAATTGAGCATTAAAAATAGTACATTAGTCTGAAATAGTATAGTAAACTGAATTGAACATTGAAAGATAGTACATTAGTCTGAAATAGTATAGTAAACTGAATTGAGCATTAAAAATAGTACATTAGTCTGAAATAGTATAGTAAACTTAATTGAGCATTAAAAATAATACATTAGTCTGAATTAGTATAGTAAACTGAATTGAACATTGAAAGATAGTACATTAGTCTGAAATAGTATATCAAACTGAATTGAGCATTAATAGATAGTAATAGCTTCAAACACACAGATACCAAACCTCCATCAGAAATAGATAAGCTGTGTACGTAAAGTTTTCTAATATATACCTGTGGAATATGTAATTCTGTTTTGTTGTTTAAAAAATGCAAGCACCTGTACGTTAATGAACGTATATCATTATGCAAATGTAGATGTTTGATTCATTCTGTGCGACAGGGCGACTGGGACGAGGGGGGGGTATATTTATTTCCATTTAAATGCATGTGGATTTATACCAAATAGCGTTTCACGTTATGGCGTAAATGATTGAACCTCACCATTGAGCTGTGCACGCAGGTGTTTATCACACTCGACTTTTAACCGTAGTTTTACCGTCCAGTTACTTCCCTTTCTTTTCAACGTCATTCGACGTTATTTCATACTTCTCTTTCTTTTTCTTTTTGTTTCTCTCTTTCTTTCTTTCGCTCTCATCTTTCTTGTAAGCGGCGCTCCAATGACTCGTAAGTAATTGTCATCAATGGCAAACTGCATTGACTGCTGCCGTCGGGGTTTGTCAAATGTCCGTCATTGACCAACTGGAACGAGGACATCACCACCAACAACCGCAACAGGTGATTTGTGGATGTCCAACGACCACTGGATAAAAGGAACGAGAGGAAAACGAACATAAAATGAAAAGTGAATATAATGCGAAACAATTATGTCTCATGAAATTTTCATAATCTTCCGTTTCTACTTTTTTTCTTCTTTTCTATAGTCGTTTGCATTTTAATCGTATGTTTTACTGCCGGATTTACAATAACTATTCACTAATCTATATTATGTTTTCATCCTCCACTATATAATAAAGGCCAATGTGTATTTATTTGTATATTCATATCGAAAGAAATACTAGAATAATGCTAGTATATATATATATATATATATATATATATATATATATATATATATATATATATATATATATATATATATATATATATATATATATATATATATATATATGTAAAGGAGTAAGGTTACCAAACATCTGTAAAAAGTTTTTTTCAACATTTATTTATTATTTTGTTATTTTATCATTTTATAATTTTATAACGGGTTTCAAGCGTGGTGCGCTCTCATCAGATATGTAAATCCATTTATATAATATATATATATATATATATATATATATATATATTACTATTTCATGTATACACATAAAACTTTATAAGGAGATATAATTTTGTATCTATCAATTTTCAGTATTTACTTCAACAGTGCTCGATACGTAAGTAGAGCTAGGTAGTAAGCTATGAAAATATATTTATGGCAATTAAGCTACACAGAGGCGCTCGCGTTTCATCCCCGGAGGGCATCTTCAGGCTAAAAGATTCCCCCAGGGGATGAAACGCGGGAGCCTCTGTGTGGCTTAATTGCCATAAATATATTTTCATAGCTTACTACTACTAATATATATATATATATATATATATATATATATATATATATTACAATGACACCAGTCCCAGGACAAGTAAAATTAATTCCCCGAGCAGAAAAGTGTTTCACTACTTTTATCTATCCATACGAAGATTAAATCAAGATAAATTGATACTAAACCTTTAATCTGTCCTCACCTGAGCACCGAAGGATACGAGGAGACTTGATTCTGGCATAAAACATAATCAACGGGAATGTAAATCAATCTTTCGATGAGTTTTTCACCCCAACACAAAGTCGCGATGTCCGCAGTCACCCGCAGAAGATGTACTATCGTCGATTTCGTCTCAACAGAAGAACGGCAGCATCCTCTGTCCGTGTTTCGGCTCCATGGAACAGCCTGCCAGAGTAGGTCGTGATGATGCCAACCATATCCAGGTTTAAAGTTGCATCAGACAAACATTCAGACGGTATATAGATGCAATATTTTCGCAATGTCCTTTTACGTGGTTTTCTGCACTTTGCTATTTTTTTGGCCGATAAAATCCATTGATTAATTGATGTCTATAATTCTTAATCAATTTTCTTTCAAAATTTATCCTTATAAGAAATTGAAATTCAGCGAATCTTGTTTAATTGGTGCGTAATGACGATGGATTCAATTTAATGCAAATCTGAAATATCTGAATTTTCAAATGGAAGCTTTTGCCCATATTCTGCTCCCTAAAAAAATCGTTTTAAACACTCCAGAGAAATTGACATTTGGAACATATATATTAATCGATCTCTAATACCTATTGTAAAATTTAACAAAATTCAGAGGCATCTAAATATTCACAAACAGCTTCTAACCCTTTTCACCCCTTTTACATGAAACTAAATTAAACTTCATATAGCCGACATTACAACCCCTTACGCCTAGCAACTATGTTCCAAAATCAATAATGATCGGTTAATTAGTTTAGGAGTGAATTATGTATATAAAAATATATAAACATGTACACATACCTAACTTTATATAAATAGAGATATTCACTTCCATCCCGTCACGAAATGTT
The DNA here is from genome assembly GCA_963556195.1 of Sepiola atlantica. Taxonomy (NCBI): domain Eukaryota; kingdom Metazoa; phylum Mollusca; class Cephalopoda; order Sepiida; family Sepiolidae; genus Sepiola; species Sepiola atlantica. The sequence continues at coordinate 43,738,495 of OY744527.1, read as the reverse complement.
AGCGAGTAAAAAACGTGCCGAACGAAACCGTTTCAAGTGTTGAGGGGAATAAGAAAGCAAATAGTCATTAGATAACGCCAACCATCTGAAAAGAATTCGGAAAGAAATTATCCACGTCAAATAAAAAGTAAACGGGTGGTGTTTTTTTTTTTCTTTAGGTCATCAGAAATGCTAATACTAATTCATATATGGAGCATTAAATAACTGACGTAATTCTATGATTGTACGTGAATATTAAGGCGAACACTGGCGAAGTATAATTTTTTCTGCTACTTTGGTCGAAAGGTGTACACAAGTGTGATAATATTAAGAAATAGATTTTTATTAAAAAAAAAAGCAGATGACGAGAGTCGAGATCGAAATCGGTACTTTGAGATGTTCAGTCTGATCCCCTGCCATATGAGCTAGATATATCAGGCTATCATGTGAAAAGAATAAGCTTTAATAAATGTAATTTGATGATGGTGCTAGTGTTATGTCAGTCATTATTAAAATATGTCACCAGTGTAAAATAGTTCCGAGTGGGATATCATTTTTGGTGACAAAAATTGAAATGATATTTCTTGGCTTTCGGGCTTGGATCAGAGTGTAGCATCTGTTCTGTCCGAGATTACTGAAGGATAAATTATTCTAGACTGAGGCAATTTTGTTTTCTTCCCAATTCAGAGTGTTCCTTTTAAAGGAGTCAGGATTTCTTTCACATCAAAACAGAGCTTGTGTCTAACTTTGCCATGGTGACATGGGTACAAATAAATAGGGACCTACGTTTCTGCTTTTGACAACATAGTCCATGTTTGCACAAAGGTAACGGAATAATCCGTATAAACTACTGAGTTTGTGGACGGTTTGCTATCGATGACAGTAAATGCGAAAATAAATAGCCTCTTCTAATTATAGAAAGATATATAGTCCGTTTAAAATTATTATGCAAAGCGCATCAACTTCTGTAACTCGAATATGCTTTGAATAATGTTTTCCAAATGTAAAACGATCGATTTAACTGTCAGTTTGAGTTAAATTTTTGGATAGTTTCAACATGTTTTATTAAATTTATTCGATTTATTATGAAACACTGCCGTCTGCGGTTATCATGCAAAACTAGTCAATCACTTTTTACTTCAATAAGTAATGAAATAATCAGCAAACGATGAACGCATATAATAGAACAAATAACATATATATATATATATATTATAAGTAATAAAATAATTTACATCTTAATATATGTCGTCACATTTCTTCTTTGTAGTTAGAAATCATCGGGTACTCACGGAAAGGACTACGAGAAGGTTGCCAAAATCCCTAAGTGAAAGTGGTACTGTGGAACCGACTGGATTCGAACTTGGAACACCTAGGTCGTCAGTCCGTGTCGTTATCCACTTAACCACCGTCACCTCTAATAGTCATCAACTATTATATGAATATGTTGTTATGCTTTTCTTTATTTCAGTTGGTTCAATTTCCGACATAATGATTTAAATTTTTATAGAAATTCGTTCCAGACTATACATGAAGCCACTTGATGTAAGAAACTAAATGATTGTCGGAAAAACAGGAGATGCTTATTTACCTTAGTCTTGCAAAGACCAAGGCTTTAGGTAGGAGGAAAACAATAAGCAGAAAAAGAGTTCAACAAGCCAGCAATTCTTGGAAATAAGCTACTGGATTAGAGAAATGTATTACAACGAGATACCTGAACAGCGAATTGATGGAGACTACTAGACCAACGAGTCAAACGAGCTGAAACAAAACGAAGCAGGGAATAAAGCAGACGATCTTGAAGAACAGATCTCATAATCGTTATTATAGAAGAGACTGAGACTAGCAACATCACGTCTGTGAAAAAGAAGAAATGGTGGGCCAACCAAAATTAAATATACGCTTCTGAACCTTATCAAGAACACTCAAATGAGACAGAGATTGACCAGCACGAATATGACAACTGTACTCCATCTAAAGTCTGATAGTAGATTTATAGAGATAGAAAATAGCGTAGGTGTTTAGAAGTTTCATATTGATTTCTCCTCAAGAACAGAGCCATTAATGAAAATGTCAGGAAGAAAAAGGTTACGCCTACAATTGAAAGACACCAGCCGATTCTTAACAGGATTAAACGAAACAAGACATTACTTACTTCAATCCACAACATTAATATCGTCATTTTGTTTCTCAATAACAACAAGCCATTTATTATGCGTAATATTTTGTTTCTCAATAACAACAAGCCATTTATTATGCGTAATATTTTGTTTCTCAATAACAACAAGCCATTTATTATGCGTAATATTTTGTTTCTCAATAACAACAAGCAATTTATTATGCGTAATATTTTGTTTCTCAATAACAACAAGCCATTTATTATGCGTAATATTTTGTTTCTCAATAACAACAAGCCATTTATTATGCGTAATATTTTGTTTCTCAATAACAACAAGCCATTTATTATGCGTAATATTTTGTTTCTCAATAACAACAAGCAATTTATTATGCGTAATATTGTGTTACGTTTTTTTTTAATTTTACTCGGTTCAATTTTCGACATAGTGATTTAATTATTGACTATAAGGCAACGTTGCTTTCATACCGTTATTCACATTCATATAATTTAATTTTCACAATTGGCCATACATTTAACATCGGATTCCAATAAAAAAATTTACAAAAACAACATTTTATTACTTTCTCTCCCGTCACGTTTAACCTTAGATAAATGTAAAGAGGCATTGTCGTACATAAATGCGCATTTAATTTGAAAATGAAGGCGTGGAATTGTACAATTAAAATAGGATATTACCTGTGAAATTACAATAGTTAGCACTATTCAGTGTAACTTCTTCACCGACTTCAATTCGTCAAATAACGTTTTGCTTGACTGTTACATCGCACTCCGACAGTTAAACAGTAATAAATACACTCAGAATTTTAAGTTGGAAATCAACTATATATTTTTAGATCATATATGCACACTCTTTATAGTCCTTTCGGCCTAGTTCAACAATTTCAGTCGTCGTCTTGTTTTAGTCACGGTTTCACCACCCGAGATTCGTCCGTGACAATGATTCTAGAAAGATCAACTTTTATGTATTTCTATGTCCAATTTTGATGCATTCAATTATTTTAATTTACTGGGAAAATTTTGCATAAGAGATTCCTTTAAAGATTTCTATTTGGAAATTATTCTATAAGTTTTGTCCTTTTTTACTCCTTTTTGGCTCTCTTAACACCGGCCTTACTAACAAGTCTGACCACCAGGAATGCGGAGTTGGAAAATATAAGGTACGACTCCGATTCCGACTTCTCAGATTCAAAAATTATGACTTTGACTCGATCGACTCCAAGAATTCTAAAATTCCGATTCCGATTCCTTATTTTAAAGTTATTTAATATCCAAAATGCCTGTTTATTCTTCGGAGATTACAAAATCCGACTCCAACTCGTAGCATTTTATACCTAAGCGATTTTATACTCAACTTCGGCTTGCTAAAAGGCCTGTGCACCAGTGTTGCCGAGTCGGAAAGTGTGAGGTCCGCCTCCGACTTCTAGAATTCCAAACGTATCGACTTAAACTTGACGCCGAGTCGACTGTGACTCCTAGAATTCCAAAATATCCGACTCCGTGTCCTTTATTTTAAAGTTATTCAATATTCAGACTGCATTTTGATCTCTCGCAATCTTACGACTTCGTCTCATTCCAAAACCTCTGACTCCGCCACCCTGCTGAGCACTAGTAAAACGTGATTGTTTCGCGATACCCTAATTGTGTTTACATTCATCCTCAGGTGGAAAATTCTCACAGTATTTTTCTTTGCTTCAAGTTCGCAACTCAATTTTAGTTTCATCATCCTTCTTTGACAAACTTTTTGCGATATCGCCAATGTGGACATCCCTTCACTCGATAACATTTCATTTGCTGTTATGTTTACATTTTAGAAAATTTTTATTCGATATTTTCAAACATATATTATGAAAAGAAAATGTTTTATTATATTTAAGAGGTATTAAATAATATAATATACGGCATAATCAAGATGAAGCACCGGTTCTCGTTAGATCTACTATCAGACCATGTATGGAGTACTGTTGTCATATTTGGGCTGGTGAATCTTTGCCCCATTTCAGGGTCCTTGATAAAGTTCAGAAACGTATCTGTAATTTGATTGACCCCCCCTTTTCTTCTGTTCTGCACCTTCTCTCTCACAGACGTGATGTTGCTGGTCTCAGTCTTTTCTATAAATACTATTATAGCATGTGTTCTTCAGAATTATGTGATATATTCCCTGCTTCTTTTGTTCCAACTCATTTGATCCGTTGGTCTAGTGGTCTCCATCAATTCGTTGTTTTGATATCTCATTCTAATACAGCTTCCTATTCCAGTAGCTTCTTTCCAAGAATTGCAGACTTGTGATAGATATCTCGCTGCTGACTGTTTTCCTCCTACCTATAGCCTTGGTATTTTCAAGACTAATGCCAATAAGGTTCACATGGTTTTGCGATAATCATGTTTCGTCCTTGTAGCTCCTTACAACAAGTGGCTTCATGCCTAGTCTGGAGCGATTTCCATTTGAAAAAGAAAAAAAGATCGGAATATACATGCGGCTGGGTACCGCATGTGAAATTTCTATTCCCTAGAAACCTCCTTGTTCGGTTGAATACCACACCAGATATAACTGAATGTATTATTTATTATTTATAAATAATATTAGATAAATGGTATAATAACTACAAACAGTTCATTTTTGTAAATTCTTAATATATAAACCGCCTTCAATTTTATAAGTTATAAATAAGTTTAAGTACAGCTCTGCCTTTGCTGTTTATGAGTGACAAACGCGAAGGTAGAATCAAATATTTGATGTCAAAATTTATTTAAATTTCAAAGTTATAAATAAAATAAAATAACAGGTTGTCTTTTCTGTTAACTATTGAAATTAACAAGTGTGTTTTTCTGTCCCTTGCCACTAAACTGTTTTGACGTGATATTCACCATAACAAAGTGTGATTACTCAACAGATATACTAGCAGTCACGACATAGTTAATTTTATGATGAAACACTCTTAACGAAAACTATTTCCTTACCATAATTCCGCACTCAACGAAACTAACAAATCTGTCTGGAGAAATACATTCGGAGTTTTTCATATGCTTATCTCGAATGTAAGGGATCTGATAGCGTTTAGGTTGTTGTTTTTTTAGTTTCACACTACCGGGTGCCTACATAGCTCAATTATTTTATGGAGGGCAATGCTTTCACTACATGTCAACTGTTAATTTTCTCACTTGAGAGGTCTACCTACGATTGGGGAACAAATATAACTATTTCCATTATATAACAGATCACTGTTTAAGCCTCTAACTTGACATATAATGAATAAAAACCGTTTACAAATTCATCTGAGTTGTTAATGTACTCACCTTCAAATGGCACCGGTAAAAATGTTAACTGAATTATTAGTTTACAAATTACAGCTATTTACGTGAACCTACTGTTGCAAATTTTCAAAACAATAGAAAAATCTCAAATTCGTGTATTGCTTTCTGATAGGAAAAAATACTGTTTAAGCAAAGCAATGTCTTGATAAGTACTACATCGGAAGAAAAGGTGGTATGCTATTTTTTACGTAGTTGTACAGACACGAAGGGTGCTGAACGCTCCGGTTTCCCAAATGCGCCAGTTGTCACAAAACATTTTTTAAAATTCCACAAACTCGTTTTAGTCGATTGTAAATTGAAGTTGGGTGAGATAGCAGAGGAGTTGAAGATATCAGAAGGCGAAGGTGTATTCACCGTTTTTTATTAACATTTGTTTTCAAGCTATGTTCAAGGTGGGTGCCGCGTTTGCTCACAGTCGATCAACAACACCTCGACAATTCATTTCAAATCGGAAATCAGCTGAGTGAACAACCGTGCAAAGCGACCAAATACGCAAACATCAGCGGGTAAAGTTTCAGCCTCCGTATTTTGGGGTGCACAAGGTATTTTGTGCATCGATTACCTTGAAAAAGAAAGAACCACTAATAGTGAATGTTATAGAGAATTATTGGTGCGTTTGAACGGGGGGGGGTCGCCAAAAACAGCCACAAACGAAGAAGCAAAAGTAGTCTTTTACCAGGAAAATAAATTGTGTCACAGTGGATGAATTGCACTTCGAATTGCTTTCCCAACCACTCTATTCTCCAGAGCTGGTCCCTAGCGAATACTGACTGTTTTCAGATCTCAAAAGAACGCTCGATTAAAAGAGATTTAGCTCCAATAAAGAAATGATATCGGAAACTGAAGCGTATTTTGAGACCAACGACAAATGGTTCAACAGATAGTGCATGGAATTGTTATAGAAGTGTTGGAATCGATATATCACTCTAGAAGGAGACTATGTTGATGAATAAACTCGAATTTTGCCTAACAGTTGTTGTTTTATTAGTTAATAAGTGATATATATAATGATGTGGTTGGTTGGTGTTATCTCGAGATTTTTGCTTAATATTTTAGCTGTTTTCACCCGTGCCGTTTTTAGTGTGTAAATCCTCTTATTGATTTCAATTTCTCCTAGTCTTTCTTCAAAATTTTACGAGACTGTTCCCAGTGCTCTTACAATTATTAGTATTACTGTAGTTTATTTGTATGAAATACTAGCTGTCTCACGGATATTTCATGACAAAGTGTAACTATGTGGATTAGTTTTGAAGCCTATAAATGGCCAATGGAGAGACAGAAAAAATACTTAAGAATTCATCTATATTCAGTAAAGGTACAGAATAGTTAACATGCGAGGACTGATAGAGTAAAACAACAACACATAATTCATATAAAATGCATTAAAATAAGATTCTCTGACGATTTTTTGAACGGTAATAGTACAGTATAGTAGACAAGCGAGGACAAAAAGGCGATTCTTCTTCTTCTTTTTCTTCTTCTTCTTCTTCTTCTTCTTCTTCTTCTTCTTCTTCTTCTTCTGAGACTAAATGACAAACTCTCGTCTATAATGACGTCCATTTCGAAAATGGTTCTGACCTTTTCGAGAGGACAGATTGTATAGAAAAATGTATGAAATAAAAATATATTTCAAATCGGTAGAGAATGTAATTCTGATGCGTTTTATATAAATTATGTGTTGTCCTTCTTTGTTTAAGACTTCTCAAGTGTTAACTATTTTGTGCTTCTACCATATATTCTAATGTGTGCTAAACAAAACTGGATTGTCACATGTTCTTGGGGTGACAAAATATTGCATTTGTAAGATTTCTCGAAAGAATCTAATAGTTAAAGAAGACCCGAGATCTGAGGGAGATTCGATAAATCCCAAGAAATAATTCCAGAAGAAAAGAAATGCAGAAAAGCCAGGTGTTTCACATGGGCGAGGGGAGAAGAAGGTGATACGAATTAATTTGGATGGATGTTCAGATTACAGACATGGAAGGATGATGGAAAGTGGCGGGGGAGATCAAAGAGGTGGGTATATCAATATTTCTGCAGATTTTATAAGCCATATCAGTAATGAGTTTTCGCTACTTTAGAAAGACAAGAGCTTAGAGGTGAGAATGGTTGCTATAGAAACTTGTTCTGCGTACGTTGCCCTTAATATTTTATACAATTTATGTTCAATAAAATTACCGAAATATAAAGATGGTGCATGAGCTAAAGTGCATATATCTCACATATAAAATTATGTCAGCCGGATTTTAAAAGTTGGACCTAAACAAAATTTAAGCTGACAAATTAAACTATGCAAGTTTTATTTGTTATAGTTGTACCATGTTATTGGCAATAAATTAACGTTATTCGCTATAATTTACTAAATAAAAATACTTACTTGAAAAATCAACTACGAACCAAGTTTTAGTATGTGTTCCCTGCCTAGACATGGTGCACGCCGACCTGAGGTCTTATCAGACCCCATCCCAGTTAGCAAAGTTTCTTAGCTATTGTTAGAAATAAGTTCTTGCCCCATTCTTTTTTTCGGTTCTTGAAACAACTCAGAACACAATGAGCATCTCATACCTAGATACATTTGGGAGGATCCTACTAACCACCACACTTAGCAGTTTATTTTTCAGCAATCTCTGTTTAGCCGATGAATTTGTACATATATGTTTTGTAAATAAAAAAACGCCAAGCCACGCAGATAATGTTAAGTAGGTTTTACTCATAGAGTGAATGTGATATTTTGGTGACTTAACACCGATCCCAATTACCCAATCTCGGCTTTGTGCCACATCTTATTTTATAAAGAAAATTTACTATACTGTAAACATTTTTTGTAAAATTTGAAAGATTTATAAAATCAACTTAGAGTAATAGTTTTTGTTTTTATTTTAATAAAAGTTAAAGTTCCTTATTTGCTTTTTTCCTTAGAGACTGAGCCTACGAAAGAAAGCATAGTTAGAAAACACAGAAATATTTATAAAACAAATTTGAACGTAATGGATCCCGGGCAACGCCGGGTCGGTACAGCTAGTAATATTTTTTTACTTCTAATTACAGATTCATTTTGGTAGAGTATAAGTGTATGGATATAATACTAAAACTTGTATGACATTACTTTGTTGGGTTTTGCACACTCAATGTATACAGTAAGAGGAAGGAAGTAATGGGACGAGAAGTGGTGGGAGAATGGGAACTAAAGGGTGTGAGTTCAATCATTTTACAGGCGTACAAAGAAGGGGGACAAAACTAATAAGTAAAGTAAAGGAGTGCAGTTACAGGGAGAGATTGGATAAATTGGGATGGACTACTTTGCTGGAGAGAAGAATGAGAGATGATATGATTGAGACTTAAATGACATTTCTAACTATGGTGGGCATTTTTTTAGTATTTCTCCTAAATCTGGAACGTTATTGTCAAAGCAGTTTTGAAAAACTAGATCTGTTTACCAGTTAAGTTTTTTTTGCTCACAGAGTAATATGTTTTTGGAATAAGTTGCCAGATCGGATTAAGAACAGCGATATCGTGGATCAGTTTAAGAGTAGATTGGATGAATTCAGAGAAAATGAGGGGGCACTTTTAGGAGTTATCAAATGAAATATTTGACAGAATTTGATCTGAATATCGATACTGTACTAATAGTTTAATATTTTTTAACAGTTGAATTCAGAAGATGGTTAAAGGGGGGATGCCCAAGGAGGCATAACAAACAAACAAATAAATAAATAAATAAATTTAATTTCAATTTATCTTCAATCAAACCGAAATATGAATTGTATTATTATATAAATCGAGTCGAGGCCAACGACAGCAAAATGTTAAAGTGTTTGTTAATAATCCGAAACGTGTAAAGAATATTGTAAATAAGATTGTTTTATAAATAGTTTTACTTCAAATCTAATATATGTTCTATAAACATCTATTATATAAAGAGCGTGTGTTTGTGTGTGTGTGTGTCCAGCTAAAAGATAGACACTACAAAAGACACCATAACAAAGCTGATATACTCTTTTTCAGCATTGCCTCGGATAGACTATGGACACAATTATTTTAATTTCACAAAAATCAGAGATATCTGAATCTTCACGAAGGACTTCCAAACCCTTTTTACCCCCTTTTGCATAAACTAAATTATACTAAATACAGCCGATATGTTTATCCTTTACGCTGAGCAGATGTATTCCAGAATTCATAATGATCGGTTAATTAGTTTAAGAGTGAATCATGTACATACAAATATATAACCACATGAACAAACCTAACTTTATAAAGATATGGCATCTTTTACATGATTGTAAAGACGCGCTTAAACACAACCAGGAACATGAGTTTCGTTATCCGAACAAGAATAATTATTCGAAAAAAAATATGTAAACAAACATGTATATTTTTTCTCTGTATTAGATATAAAATACATGTTTTACAAGAAGATAAATACAAAACATATATTTATAATTTTTGGGTAAAAATATTTTGGCAAAAGATAACATTAATGGAACCCTTATTAAGAAGGAACGCACCCAAATCTAGGTTTATTGGCATGATGGACAAACTGAACTTTGGCATCCTTAGAATTATAAGGAAATCTAAGAGACATGATGTGGCACTACCAAATAAATGGGGCCCCGGGCGAGATAAACCCTAACACTCTTAAAGAATATGAACGAAATCTCAGTCATGTGACCTGCCACATTCTAATTTGTGGATTCCCCGGCAGCAACTCGGGTTGCCGTTATCTTGAACAGACCCTGGAAACGAACTCTGTATAAATTTGTGGAATTAGCTCGCGAAGAACTATTCCACCGAAAACTGTACCAATTAGATAAGGGATAGAGAGAGAGTGGGAAGGGCGACTAAAATATTGTATCTAATGCTGAATACCGATTCTCCAAAACTCACGTGATTGGCATAATTAAACCTATGCACATATAATAATACGCTAAGAAAATTCCATGTTCGTACGTACGTAATCACTCTCCACCCATTTCTTTTAAGATGAGATCTCCTGATCGCCGAAGATGCAGTGCAAAAACAGTCATTTTTTAACTTGTATCTGATGTCACTATTTTGTCGAACATGAAACTCGCACGAAAATAGACTTTCTTATTTTTCCAGTTAGGATCGAAGGGTAGTATATGTTCTGTCAAAAGATGGTACAATAATATCGTGGGGTCTGTGTTCGTGCCAGTCTGGAATAGACTGGAAATATGTCACAAACCCCCACAAGGGTTTTGGAGAAAGAGACCCATAACCAGATATATTCTGAAACTACATTAACCAGAGTACTCAAACCAAAAGTATTACAATAATATTGTGAGGGCTGCTGTTGCATCGTACGTCCACAGAATGAAATGTGTCACAAACTCTTACAACAATAATATCGTGGTGTATAAGTTTACACAAGATGCCCATTGAATGGAAATAGGTCACTAACTCTCCTACATGTGTTATGGAGATAGACCTCCATAACTAGATATATTCTGAAACTACATTAACCAGAGTACTTAGATTAGGATGTTTCAGTTTAGACAAAAGTTGTACTATATATCGCGGGGGTTTGCGTGTAGATAAGTATGTTTCAGTTTGAATAAAGGTGATACAATAATACAGTGAGGTATGTGTTCACGCCAGACGTCCACGAATTGAAATATGCCACAAACTTCTACAGGGGTTTTGGAGATAGACACGCATAACCAGATATATTCTTAGACTACATTACAGAAGGATACAAATGCGGAATTTCCACAGATACCACTATTACATTAGGGGTGGGACGTAATGGGTGAATATTTCAGATTCATGCGAGTAGTATTTTTTGTGTTCATTTTTACATAAATAACACTAAACAATCAAACATTTTGAAACTTTTGCAAAATTCAGAAGGTGCAGGCCAAAAATAGCCGTTAGGGCTCCACGGGACTCAAAATCCGACATTGCAGGTCCTAAAACATCCTCAAAAGCTAGAATGGATATAGATGTTTAAATCTGATATAGTACTTTAATTTAGGACCATTTTCAGGCCGTGAAAGAGTTTTCATGAATGTAAAATAGCCAAAAACTATTGGCCTGCACCTTCTGAATTTTGCAAAGTTTTCAAAATGTTTGATTGTTTAGTGTTATTTATGTATAAATGAACACAAAAAAGTACTACTCGCATGAATCTGAAATTTTCACCCATTACGTCCCACCCCTAATTACATATAGATATGCGTATATGCAAATATTCGTGCGAACGTATATCAATATATGTATACACGTATGCATAAAACATATAAAACCATACAATAATGTATGAACATATACATGTTCATATGTGTATGACTTTATCTCTGGTGTGTTTTAGAAAGTTTAATGAATGCATTCAGCGAAGTTAAATATTGCAATATTCATTCTTTTGAGTTACGTAATTATGTAATAAAGGACTTTAAAGTTATTAAAATTGACATTTTCATCTGAGTGAATATTTAAAATTACTTTGTTCGTTTCGTCTCTTTAAAAAGATAATGTTTAATTGACGATAAAAAAAGAGAATTCTTTTGAAATTATGTTTAACTCTCCGTTATTATGTAATCGCTAAAATGCCCAAGCAAATAAAATGCCACTGAATCCTATGGAATTAGTCACGTAGTTTTACGTGCATAATTGTATTCCACTTTAGAATGTCTTCGTCTGTGTGCAACTGGATAACTAATGCATGTATGTGTGCGTCTGCATTGTACGAGTGAGTGTGTTATAATACATGCAAGTAAAGATTACTGCGTTTACATTCTCATTTAAATGTGG
>OY744527.1:43671293-43721293 GCA_963556195.1 Sepiola atlantica | reverse complement strand
ATGTGTCACACCTCTGCATTGTATTGCCTTCTAAGTATCACATTTATGTATATATATGCTCTTTTTCTATGCATTTACTAAATAGTAAATACGTAAACAATATATATACACGTAATATATTATATTTTAATATTTTAATATAACTATATATATATATATATATGTAAACAAATGATTAACCTCATTCTCCTGAAGATGGACCTGGATGGGTCCGAAAGTACTTGGGAGACAAATCCAAACTATGGCAAATTCCTCAGCCAATTCCCCTCCGAAACTAAGATCCTGATTCGAAAGGATCTACCAAAGGATATCTAGACATGAGTTGTCTCTGATATTCAACAATATTGCCTACAAGAGAATATGTTGCCTAGATATACATATGTAAAATAATATATGTGTATATATATATATATATTATATCATATTATATTATATTATATTATATTATATTATATTATATTAAAATAATATATATGTATATATATATATTATATATATTAAATCTCCGAAACAGTTACATGGTAAACAGCTGATGATCCCCGTGTTAATATTAGACACTTACGTTAAGGTCTCCTGTTTTTGTTTCACTGTTAGATACTTAATCCCCTGTTTTTATTTTATTTACTTACTATTATATTTTTTTTATTTATGAATTTTCCAACAAATATTCAGTCTGCAATATTTCGGATTTAGTTAGTTTCTCTGGGAATTTAAACTGCATTTTCCTTTCTTTTTTTTTTTAAATAACGCAAAGTTTCTTTAGACTATATATATATATATATATATATATATATATATATATATATATATATATATATATATATATATATATATACTAGTTTAAACCCTCTTTAAAAATGATGTAAAAAAAAGTATGCTTCCCTAGTGTTCGCATTCTCTATGTATCTAAAATATTCATTTAAAACAATAGAATTACGCCAGTAATTGAATTTTGCATATATATATGACTTTTATCATTCATGATAATCTAAAAAATAATAACACATACCTTGACATTTTATTATAGCGTGCAGGGTTTGTCCCGAATTCATTTCAGCCGGCGGGGCAAGCATGAAGTAACTTGGTATTTGTTTTCTCGCTTCCCATAGCCACTTAAAGTGCTTTTGTTCTGGGGCAAGAAAACAGCTTGTCAGGATGAAAATCCATATATTTATTTATACTAGCGAGTCCCCGTGTAATTTCCACGGGGTTTTCTCCATCAATCTGTATAATTTACTGTTAATAATATTCTGGTGGCTAGAAATATGCACATATTTTACTCGCTAACTTTTGCGTGACGGGATAGAAGTATATACATTTATTTATTTATATTACTCGGGGCAAAAACTGTCTTCCGCGGTCCCCATCTCACCACGGTCGCCCCCCCCCCCCGTCTCACTCGCCCCACTTTCTTCTCGATCGCCCCACTCCCTCAAAAGTAAGTAGAAACTCTGTCTTCCCCTCCCCCTTCGATATATATGAAGTTCACCGTTAAAAAAAATTAAATAAATAAATCTCCGGGGATCGAGCAGGCTAAGAAGAAAGTGTAGTATCTGTTCCGATGGATACTGCACTCCATAGACTGGTATTGTCTTGGCCTTCGGGGCTTGATTTTCGCCGGTCTATGGGTCTGTCCTGTGCAGTTCTAGGAGGTCCACCCTCCCAGGCTTTGCCTCCCCTCTTTTGGGAGGAGTAAGTTTATTGCTTACTGCCTGAGGCGCCCCTACCGGGGAATGCCGACGGGGCTGCCCAGGCAATTTTTAATGGCCAGAGTGCTCACCTTCTCAGGCGCCGGCTTTTCAAATCCCACTTTCCGACCTTGTGTCACATATTCCTATTGTGGGTAGGAGTTGGATACCTCCCATCTTCTTAAAAAGGGGTGTCAAAGCGTGATACAGGTAGGTAGATAGACACTAGCGTATTAATATATAGATACCAAAAATGCACATTGTTCTTTATTATAATGCGGATGATATTTATTAGAGAGTAAGAGGTAATATAGACAAACACAAAGAGAATCCCATAAAATATAGCTCATACATAGATGTGCATGTCTTTGCACCATTATACACATTGTTCGCTAAATATACAAAGCAGAAACGAAAGCTTACATGCAAGATTCATTACGTTAAATGAACGGGCAATATTTCAAAATGGAGGTAAAATTGTCTTCCTTTAGCAATGGCCAAATATGCAATTAGTTTTCAATTGTGTACATTTAGGGCATCTTAACTCATTGACATTTCATCAATAACGCACGTGCTTTCTTGCAAGCCTCATTTCTGTTGCTTTATACATGATTTCTCTCAGCCGATTAATTATTAAAGAAGAAACTCATCTACGCATTATTGAAAAAGAAAGATGGCATTAGAGATAAAATGTAGATTCTAATAAAAGATTTTAAATTAGTCATAATTTTAAAGGACCATTAGCAACATTTTAATATTACTTTTTTTTTCAAATGACTTTAAAATAGGTCAGTGAAAAAGGAAAATCGAATTATTTTTTCTAAAAAAATTAAATAAACGCGCTCCCTAAATGTCATACAAAATTATTGAATAAAAATGAATAAGAAAAATAACATTGAGAATTCTGCAATGAAAAAGTTTAAAAAATAATAATTTGAAGAAAAATAGGTTTAGAATATCAGCTTTGTAGTTTTACATTAGATAGCGAAATAGGCTTTTTGGTAAAAGTCCAGAATAGTTGACAGAAAAGTTACTGACCTCGTAAAAAAATTAAACAAATAAATTATCGTACACACAGTGAAATTCAATTATCTACCGGCCGGTATACTTTTAACATTTGAAAACTGTCTGTAAAAAATTTAATTTCAGAATTTGATTTCGGTAAAAGCTAACTTATCGCCACCCGAAAAAAATGGCGGTCGAGATTTTCGAGGTGATCGCTTTACTTTAGTCAACTTATTGCTAAAAATATAGTAAAAAAAATTACTTATCCTATCACTAACCCTAAGTCCGAGTGGAAGCGATCCCCATAACAGAAACCCTCGTGAAACTACACTTAATCGCCGAAGTGTATCGAATGTAAGCGATAATCTTGCCTGCCATGTTGTTTTTCGTGTATCGATAGAATACACGATATGAATTTGGAACACAGCTAGCAAGAGTAAGAGGCTGTAATATGGGATATATTTATTTTAACTTAGTTGTATGCAAAGTGGGTAGCAGTTCTTCGTAAATAATCATATACTTCTGATTGTTGTGTTAATTTTAACAATAGCTATTAATTAATAAATATTCCCAAAATTTCAAGGTTTTTTTTTTTAATATTTTAAAGAGTGTAAGGGGCATAGATTTGCATTAAATTTTATTTATAGTCATTAGACACAAATTAAGTGAAATCCCGTGAATTCCAAATTCTTCTTAAGACTCCTTAATCTTAAGCCTTAAATCTTAGACATTTAGAAAATTTTACCTTCATTTTGAAATGATGGCCATTCATTCACTTATGCCATGTATGAATCCCAAAAGTCACTGACACTTTTAAAAAATTCATAACTTCTTTGTTTTTAATATTTATCTTTTCTCTTTTCAGAGTAGTTGAAGCTATTCTTCCGAAGTTATCATGAACAAATACAGCATTGAGGACCGAACCTATATTGTACGATGGTACTTTGAGTTTAGGCGACATTTTAACACTAGAGATGCGCCAAGTGTAAATGCCATTAAAGCCATAATAAACCGTTTTCAAAAACAAGGTGCAGTATGTGACCTCCGGAAGGTCTCGTTCAGTAAGAACTGAAGACAATCGAGAAGAATTCGAGTGAAGTTTGGAAGAAGATCCAACAGTTTCAATCAGAAAAAGATCCCGACAGTTGGGAGTTTCACGATCCTCCATAGGATGTTGCATGACTTGGACATGTTTCTATACAAAATTCAGCTTGCCCAGCAGCTTCAGCCTCAGGATTATGAGCAAAGACTGGAATTTGCTATGAGACTTTAGGATTTGGTAGTCAGTGGACAAGGTTTGGCAAAATGATCTGACATATTTGTAGGTTTTAATAAAAACAACTTAGACTTAATAATGAAAAAAATATTTTTATTTTCCAAATGTGCATATGATGTCACAATGAAAGCTGGAGGTTTGCTTTTCCAACCCATATGGGTAACCTGGAATGAAATATAGCAAAATTACATCATATGTAAATTTGGTAAAATAAGAATATATTTTTCATTATTTATTCTGATTTGCTTTTATTAAAACGTACAAATGTTATATATATATAACGAATTATTCAATATGTTCTGAGCCTAACTAATAAAACAACAACTTATGAACAAAATTCGACTTTATTCATCAACGTAGCCTCTTTCTATAGTTAGACAATTCGATGCATTTTTTGTAGAAAAATGTATCTTTGTCCTCAAAATACACCTCAGTTTCTGATATCACGTCTCCATTGATGCAGAACTTCTTTCCCTGACACATTCATTTGAGGCCTGCAAACAGTCAGTAGTCGCTGGGACCAGATCTAGAGAATAAGGTAGGCACGGAATGGAAATCAAAATGTAATTTACCTGGGTTTTCCATCGTTGCAATTGGCTTATGACACGGTGCATTGTCTTGGTGAAAGTGCACTTTTCATTTCTGGCCTTTTGGGGGCGGTTGTTACCTTCAAACGCACCAATAATGCGATACAACATTCGACATTGATGGTTCTTTCTAATAGTAATTGATGAACGAAATACGTTTCGTATCCTAGAATAGCGAGGCTCAAACGTTGCCCGCTAATATTTGCGTCTTTAGTCGCTTTGGGCGGCTTTCATCTGCTGCTCTCTACTTAACTGACTGCCGATTTTACACCATAGTAAAGTGGTTGATCCATGTTTCATCCATTGCCACATATCGATGCAAAAACTCATTTTTTGTTGCATTAAAACAGTTGCAACTAAACGGCCATAATCGTCTACGCGTTATTGTTTTTGATCGACTCTGAGCAAACGCGGCACCCACTTTGAACACAACCTTTTCATTGACAAATATTCATGCAAAATGGTGAATAGACTGCCTTTTAATATCTTCAAGTGTTCAGCTATATCACGCAACTTCAATTTACGATCGGCCAAAATAAGTTTGTGGAATTTTTTAATATTTTCCAGGACAACTGGTTAATTTAGGCGACCACGGCGTTTATTTGTGTCTGTACAGCCGCAACTAAAGTTAGCATACTATCTTTCAACTGTTGTTAAGCCATTGATCTGCTTGAGGAGTATTTTTCCCATCAGAAAGCAATGCTTTATCAACACACGAAATTAAAATGTTTCCATTGTTTTGAAAATTTGCAACAGTAGCTTCACTAAATTTTATTGGACTCATAATTTGACATGTGAAGGTTAGTAATTTATAAAAATCATATGGATTTTTTATTAGTAGCTTCATCTATATGTGATGCCTGAAAAATATTAAGTGATATGTTATATATATCAAGGGAGGCGCGATAGCGCTCTATCCCTTAATAGACTTCAAAAACGACCTATGCTAGAAATCTCATTTCATGATCAGTCATAATTCAAAAACCAATAAACCAAATTAGTTAAAACTTTGCACAAAATTTTCATTTGATAGGTTCTATAAGTGTGTAGAATTTCAGCATCATTAGTCAAGGCAACCCAGAGATCCAGAAAGGTCAGGAGTGAATTTGTGTTATCCGTGTGTACGTACGTACGTGTGTGCCACCCTGTATCTCATAAACTATTTGATGAATTCAGCTGATTTTTGGCAGAGATAGAGGTTCTAGGGTCTGGTTGATGGCATTTTAATTTCAGTTTACCATATAATTTAGTTTTACAGAAAATTTTAAAAAAACTTTAAAATTATCATTGTCTTGAGGCATAGCCTTTACAAAAGTAGTGACATTCCATGATAAATGCCAGTATACTGAAATCATGTGCCTTTAATAGGGTTAAGATGAAAATTCATATACACTAAATGTACAAAAGCAAGGAAATTCCCAAACATTTACACTTTTATTGTCATTAAGGGTATGACTACATATCAACCAAGCCATTTCATTATCACATCACTACAGTATAAATCTCTATGCATGAGTGGATGAAGTGTGTGAGGTGCGCTGAAGAAAAATTCCTACCAGTAAAATACATAGCCATGTTGTGCTCGCATACCCTTAATGACAATCAAAGTGTAAAAATTTTGTAATTTCCTTGCTTTTGTACATTTAGTGTATATGAATTTTCATCTTAACCCTATTAAGGGCACATGATTTAAGTATACTGGCATTTATCATGGAATATATATATACCGTTATGTCCACACAACATCGGACGTCACTTCTACAAGACCAGGAAGGATTGTTACGAATAAAAATAAAGTTAATACCTTGTATTTGTCTAAAGCTCTGACGAGGCTTGTTATATCAAGCGAAATTATTAGATGAAAAAAAGTCAAGATGAAAAAGAAAAAAAAATATTGTTTTGATTTTTTATTTTGATTTTAATAAAAAATATCTGCATCTAACACATGTTTTTGAAGGCATTTTGCCTCTTTCTTTAAGTTTAAAATTTTAAAGATGCTTAAAAAAATGAACTTTCACAAATTTATACCTACCAGCGACCATGCGCGATTTAAGTTCAATTTAAAAGAGACATTTACACTGTTAAGTCCACACAACATCGGACGTCACTTCTACAAGACTTAAAAAAATGAACTTTCCCAAATTCATATAAAGAGAGAGAGAGAGAGAGAGAGAGAGAGAGAGAAAATGAAAAAAGGATGACCCAAATTATTTATGTATTCACCAACGTTCTGTCTTTATTTCAAGACTTACTCAGGATGATTGATTTAAGGAAATAACATAGTACAAATATTTGAAAAAGTTTTGTCCGTTTGTGACGTGAAAAGAATGCGTTTGTTCTTTTTTGGAACGAAACATAGTCGTTAGAATTTAATATATGTACTGCGTTTATGAAATGGAATGAGCGTGTTTTTTTTTCAAACGAAAACATAGTCGTTAGAACTAACGGCTATGTTTCATTCCACGAAAGAACAAAAATATTGATTTCACGTCACAAACGGGACAAACTTTTTCAAATATTTGTACTTTGTTCGGAGAAGTCTGAAAATAAAGACGAAACGTGGATATATTATTCATAAATTATTTTTGTTCTCTTTTTTTAAGTTTCCATTATGTGGGAATATATTTCCATTTTTTTATCAAATATATCGACATATACACACCCACAGAAAATTTTGACACACACACACACACACATATATATATATATATATATATATATATATATATATATATATATATATATATATATATATATATATATATATATATATATAAGTAATCCAACAAAAGATATAAGCGTCAACTGATATATTATAATTAGTGAAACATCCGTATAAAAACTGAAGCACACTATACTGGATAGAGCATTAATATTATAATATAAAATGAAGTAATAAAATAAGGTGTCAATCAAATTTTATTAGAATTCAAAGTTCAAGCAAAGTATCTTTAAGTCCTTAGCTCATGAGTTTTCAAAGATAATTCTTCTCTTCAGAGGACCATTACCGCAGTTATACTACTACAGGTAATAAAATTACGCTTTGAAAATATATAAAATTATATACACAAATACATAAAAATACATAACATCAAACATATCATGATATGTTTGATGTTATGTATTTTTATGTATTTGTTGTATATCTGTATGGATGTATATAGGTGTTTAAGAATATATTGGATAATGAGCGTCTTATTAACAGGTATACGTAAGTATACAGATACATATTAATAAATCACACAACGTGTTATCACTTCAATAGCTACATGCATTTACGTAGATAAACATATAGATAAACTGATACAAAGATGAAAGAAGAGAGAATACGAGGATTTCGAAACCGTGTGAATAGCACGACACTCTATTATCGCCAGGTAAAGTTTCCATCAGAATCTTCCTCCTTTCCCCGCTTCCTTTTATTCCTTCCTTTTGGCAGAATGGCAAACCCAACGTTTCTAAAAGGGAAAACTTCAAAAAGTGTCACCTGAGACCTCTGTTGGCAACGACGACATATGTCCTCAGGATTTCATCTTTTATTTTTTGTGTGTGTTGTCTTAGATTACGAAGTCGATAGTGAGAAAAAGTAATTACTGTTTTGGATATGTTCCGAGAAATAAACCACTAAACTTTGACTCTGACACAGGAGTTTCGCGTTCCAAAACTCTGAATGTTGGTCACTGCCTCGTCGCCATTTCCAACACCAATCGTTATAGGTGAATAGAAGTAAGCATATTAGCGACGAAATGGGTCATTTATATATGAGTACCCGCAGAAAAGTGCAGTGGTTGTTCATTTCAATTTTTAGGAAATTGTCACAATATATATATATATATACATATATATATATATATATATATATATATATATATATATATATATATATATATATATATATATATAAGTTATGACGTTTAAAACTGTTTGAACGGACATAGAGCTCTCTGATTCGAAATCCTATCGAAAATAATCGAACCTGAAAACTATATAAATATATATATATATATATATATATATATATATATATATATATATATATATATATATATATATATAGTGTTATAGTGAAATGAATTCCAGAACGAAATCCGAGTATGAGAGCTCAATGTAATAAACAGAGCAAGAATAAAATGAGATAAAATAAAGTAATCACCGGTGCGATAATGTATTGCGACCCTCCGGCCTTTTCAAGTACCTAAACGAGGAGATTATATATTTGAAAATGATAAAATAGAAATTCACACTCACTATCTAATATACATATTCTCTCTATATGTGTATGTAATAGTGAGTGTGAATTTCTCTCTTTTCATTTTCAAATATGTAATCTCCTCGTTTAGGTACTTGAAAAGGCCAGAGGGTCGAAATAAATTATTGCACCAGTGATTATGTGATTCTGTGATACTTTATTTATATATATATATATATATATATATATACATTGTGTGTGTGTGTGTGTGTGTGTGTGTGTGTGTGTGTGTGTGTGTAAGTGTATTTAAACAGCATATTTTCATTATTAAATAAGACGGAATGTTTTTTCTTGATAAGACTTTTTTTATTTTTTCAATTTTTCGAATAGTCTATTTAGTGTTCCGGTCTAATTTTCGTATGTAAATTCTGTGGGTTTCTTGTTTCATTGTCCTTCCTTTTTCGCGAGTACTTTCGATTTGATTCGTCAAATCATCTTCAGGTGGTGTTAGTCTTGGTTCCTTAAAAATATGTCTTTACTGTTGAGCTTTTTATTATTATAACAGCTAGTAATTTACAACTTAAAAAAGGAGCGTCTATAATATTGAGCTGTTACATGAGAGCGTGAGTACGTTCTAAGAGCGCACAACATTCAAAAGTGTGATTGCTTAACCGCTAAGAATTTGATTACGTTCTGAACGCGTCCAAGATTCAAACGTACAATTGCTTAATGGCTAAAAATTTGGTTACGTTAATTACAATACTAGACATTTTTAAATTATGTGACTAGTTTCGTAATTCACATTATTGATTGTGGGATGTTTAGTTTTTATGTGAGGGCTTCAAGAATTGTTAATCTTTTAATGTTGGTATCGTGGTGTATTATTTTAGTAGTGTTAACTAGTATGCGTCTATATTTAGAAGGAGTCAGTCATGTTTTTTATGTGTTGTCAAATTGAGCTAGTGTCGGAGAGATGTAAAGTGAGTCTTCGGGAAAGTGTTGTAGTAGTGAAATTGATGTAAGAATTAGTTTTATTATTATTGTCGGAGATACACACACAAATGTATATATATATATATATATATTGTTATTATTATCAATATTATTATTATTATTATCATTATTATTATTATCATTGTTATAATTATTATTGTTATTATTATTAATATTATTATTATTATTGTTATTGTTATTATTATTATTATTATTATTATTATTATTATCAATATTATTATTATCATTATTATTATTATTATTATTGTTATTATTATTATTGTTGTTGTTATTGTTGTTGTTATTATTATCAACATTATTATTATTATTATTTTTATTGTTATTATTACTATTATTATCAATATTATTATTATTACTATTATCATATAGAAGTGTTATTATTCCTTATGCTTATATAGAAGTAAACAGACTTATTATTTAACCATTTAACTTACATACGCGTTTATAGTGTGTACAGATGTGACATTGTAGCTTTCTGTTTTACTATATCATATTTTAACGATACTTTACACATCTTATTCTATATATTTTTATAACTCGTAATAGCGAAGGCCCGGGGTCAACGTTTCTCGAGGCACCGCCTAAAATCGAAACAACACGAAACTCACTGCGAAAGTTAGAAACGTCGGCCGGGCCTCTTGGTAAATTTAGCGTTCATTTAAATGCACGATTAATTAACAGAGTTTTATCTCCACATTTTAACAATAGTTCCTAAGCCTTTAAACTAGCTTTAAACTTGTAATGCCCTTAACATGTTTCAAATCGTTCTTACGTTTTAAATCAATATTAAAAGTTACCTTACCGATTTCTGCCTCACTGTTGGTCGTGAGTTTGCTTGCACACCCATCTCCGTTGCTGGCTCGTGATCGTAGTGGAGTACCTGTCTTGTGGGCAAACTCTATCCTCATGCACGGGAGACAAAAACGTTCCAAGGCAAGAGTTTTGAGAGAGATTCTATCCTTTTATTTCACACTTCAATCGGAGAGATTTCCACTCGTCGGTTCCTTCATTTACACTCTCTTTTACTTTCATACTGTTTGTGGAATGTGACGGATGCAATCGGCTATATTTTTGTCCCGCCGTTGGGATCTTGTTCTGCGTCTTAGCCCATATCTGGCGATTTCACCCGGACTCTACGCATTGCAGAGCTCAGTTAATATACGTGTGTCCATTTCTCGCCTCCCTGGGGTAACTGTGTAGAAAGCTAACTTTTCACCAAGGATCTGTGACGTCAGAGCCCTTTGACCCTCCAACCAATGTCATAACAGAACTCAATATCGCTTTGTGTCTAACCTCAAAATAATCTGTCACGCTGACGGATTGTCAAGACTCATCCCAAAACGTAATAAACCCCTGAAAGACACTGTGATTGCCTCCCTTCGAACGGAAGGATAAATTAACTCGACATTACGGAACACAGTAAGGGAACTCCCCGTGTCACTGTACGAAATAAAAATGGAAGGCCTCGGTTACGAGTTTATTAAGATGACCAAGACTAAATTAATTGTAAAGGACCAACAAACTTCAGACATTTTCTCCCTATGCGATGAGGTACTCTTGTATAGTGAGAGAGTCGTCATTTCCAAAACTCTTCAAAGGAGAATTCTGAAGGATTTCCATGCTGGCCACCCAGGGACTACAAGAATGAAGAGCTTGATGAGGAGCTACGTGTACTGGCATGGAGCAGGTTATCGAGAAAATCGTAAAGACGTGCAAAGGCACCTCCGATCAAATACAGTCCTTGGCCAAAAACGGACCGACCATGGTCCAGGATCCATATAGAGTTCGCAGGCCCATTAGACGGTTTCAACTATTTAATTGTAGTAGATAGTTTCACAAAATGGCCAGAAGTGTGCCGATGCAAAAGTCAAACGACGGAGGTAACCATCCACGAATTGTTCGCCCATTTCGAGGTGGTGGATTGTTTAGTCAGCGACAACGGAACACAGTTCACGTCCGCTGATTTCAAGGGATTCTGTGATACGTTCCAAATAGAACATATTACGACCCCAGCATACCACCCGAGATCAAATGGCCAAGCAGAGCGTTTTGTCGATACACTGAAAAGAGCCCTGAAGAAGGCTAGAGACACTCCTACGGAAAAAGCCCTACAACAGTTCCTTCAGGTGTACAGGATCACGCCAAACACGAATACACCATCTTCATTATCCCCTGCTGAGGTAATGTTTGCGCGCAAGATTAGATCTGTTTTTGACAAACTGCTACCAGAACAGACAAAACCGCCACGAACAAATGCAATACCAAGAAAACGTTACGTTCCAGGCGAAAAAATTTTTTTTAAATGTTTAAAAATAATAAATCGTTCTGGGCACTGGGGACAATTGAGAAGCGGATTGGTAATATGATATACATACTTCATAAGAGACATTTAAATCAATTAAGAAAACGACTATCGGACGACACCCACAGCGCTCCCCAGGAAGAAGAAGAAATTATAGATACCATATATGACACTTTTGACATTGAGATCCCCCAGGCAGCTCCGGAACCAAGACAATTAAAAAGGAAGCGAAGACTAACGGATCTGATCGTAATAGACCCGAAAAGGAAACGCTATTAATTCTCCTGCGACGGTAATACTTGGAAGGGCGATGTTATGGTTACTTACCTATGTACAACATGGACTCTTCCTCTTTGCTCAATAAATGACAACGGCAATTAACTCTCGCCGGAATCCAGTAAGATAGTCGAACTCTAAGAAAAATGATTGAAAATATAAGAAATAGTTCACCATTGAAGGTGTCACGAAAAATGCAGCAGTGGGTTTTAAAAGTTGCACATCTAAGAAGACTAGGCGTTTAAAAACCTTTAAAATCCGATCAAATATGGGAGAGTTAATCCATCAAATGTACAAGTAACCGGTTTTAAGAGATTGTTTAGGATGCAGGCTGTGTATTTAAGTCAATATTTGAATACTTCCATGGGCTCTCCGTTACAGTATTTAAGGATTTGAGTTCAAAATGATGAAGTAAGAAGTAGTTTTCAAAATCAAGCAATGTCGTTGGTGAGAAGATGTTAACCCAACGAAGGTCAGAAAATAGACTAAAATCTATATAATTACTCTATTTCGTATAGCAAGCATCAATTCTTTCATGATAGGTTAAAATTTAAAGGTATACATTATACCTTTATTCTCATATCTTTTGTATATACATATATATATATATATATATATATATATATATATAATATATATATATATAAGCAAGCGTTGTTGAACGTCACGGAACTTTCGCGTTTGTATATCTTCTTCGTGAGGTTCTCAAACCGTCGAGCTATCCTTCTGGTTTCAGGCGGCAATCCGTATAGTACTTCTCCGATAGTTCTTAATTCGGCCATTTATTTCGAGCGCTTTCGACTTCCGAAGTCGTCTTCAGGATTAGAGTTTTTTTTAGGAGGGGGGGGGGGTAAACAAGAAGGTATATAGGTATGTATTAGTAAAGAGTTCCACTGTATAGAATGCATTTAAATTTTGTAATTGAACCGCAGAGGCTTTTTTGTTAAATAAATATATTATTTATTTAAATTCAAATTTTTGATTCACACAGGAATCTTCATCTTATATATATATATATATATATATATATATATATATATATATATATATATATATATATATATATATATATATATATCAATGACCTACATATGATGTTTTAAACGGTTATTTAAGAAAATATTAAATTTGGTTACGCCTAATTTCATCAGAGATGATTTGAATATGGATATATAAAATATCCTGTTAATAAGGAGAAATAAGTAAAACATCTGAGTGCGCATTTATTTGTTGGTGTCTTTATCTGAAAAGTAATACGAACACGCGTTGGATATATTTCGAAAATAAGAATCAAACAGAATAGAATTTGTAGTTTTACATCAAATAGCCGAATATACAGTTACTGGTTGAAAACAGTATCGTGCTGACCCCGAAAGGAAGAACCCCTCTTTGATATGATAAGTGGGTTGTTAGGCAGCGGACCAGATTAGCAGTAACTGGGTAGTCTGAATTTGTTGCCGACAGTACATCGAAAGGGAACATTTTGGGATGTCCGTTTATTCGGATAGTTCTCAAAACTCGTTTTCTGTCATCAATAAAATGTTATTTACTTTTGTACGGATCAATTTTGCAATTCTTTTATATATTGGCTGTCTCTCTACAAAAGTTGGTGACCCCGACGTGATTCGAACACGCAACGTTCTGACACTAATAAGTTTTTAGAGTGAAAATGTACCACTATGTTGTGAGATATCGCATCTACTTATAGAAAGACGTTTTCGTAATTAAGTGAATGGTTGGCTAAGTGTCGGAATGTAAATCGGAACCTAATCACTTCTCGGGGTTTTCGTAAAGACTTGTAAGCAAATGAGGCGAATGGATGAGGCCCTTTTCAGAAAATCTATCTCTTGAAGTTTAGTCTCGTCTAGTTATTTCTGACAGGATGGCAAGGCATAAAAGTTCACAATATTCAAGTTAGATTATCGACGGGAATTTGTTTTAAACCATTATTTAATCCTTGAACAAAATTTGGTGACCCCGATGTGACACTAATAAGTTTTTAGAGTGAAAATTTTCTTTTTGATATATCGGATCTACTTCGAACAGAACGTTTTCGTAAATAAGTAAATGAGCAGCTTAATCTAAGTTTTGGAATGTAATAGGAAACCCAATCACCGTCCAGGTTTTCATAAAGAAGTGCACGGAATCTCGTACGAATGCCTATCAGAAAATCCTTCTATTGAAGTTAAGTCTCGTCTAGTCATTTCTCAAAGAAAATAATCTCAAAAACCTGCTCTTTTATTCAACTAAATATTATGGTTTTCCCAGGCAAAAATAAAACTGGAATATGTTGAACTTCGTATAACACACAAAATCAAAGTTCAGTACTTAAGCAAAGTGGTGGAAATGATATCTATATTGGGAAGCTATATATCATTGGCGCAGCAATGTTCAGTGTTATGTATTATATGATAATTAAGACGAAATTGCTTCACTTTGTAAAATATCTTCCGCTTCCGAGAAGTGTCATTGTCCAACATGATAATGATCTGAAATATACAGGCGGGTAAAGGGAAAGAGTGGTTTCAAAATGAAAATAAGAAGAATCTATGTTTTCGAAGTGAATAAAACTAACACATAAACTAAAATAAGGGGGAAATCTATAGCCATTTGAAATGGGAACTGCCCTTTGATTTATGTGTTGCGACCTGCATTCAAATATCATTAGTAGTCAGTTTTAACGAACGAAACGTTATAGCTGCAGTTATGTTAAACCTTCAAACTTTCTGCAACGTATAAGGTTTCATGGTTTTCATTGTCATTCAAAAATACTTTCAATCTGAAATTTCTTCTATCTATGTTCAACCTAATGACACAATGAAATCGATAAAAAGGCAACTATTTATGTTGTGAATATGTATCTTTTAGTGCACTTAATCATGTTCAAATGCTATTACAGATACCAACTCTTGAAAACGGAAACTTATAGCACAGTCTTCGCTAGTAGTTCATTACGTTTCTAGTGTCGGGCAATACAAGTGAAAGCAATTTACTGTTTTAACCAAAAATTGAATACAACTTTAAAAAAGAAAGAAAAACACCAAAAATCAAATAATTATCCGATCTTAATGAAATTCACTGTATTAATTAATTTAATAAATGAATTTTTATATAAAGTATTCATTTAATTAAAAAAATATATTTGTTAGGTCACTTAAATTACTTTAGCTCCTTCCTATTTAACTTGCCTCCCCACGAAGACAAAGTTAGACACAGGGGCATTTATTTTGTATGGAAGGAATTACTCGCTCTTCAAAATCGTGCACGCTGGATGGAAGAATTATTTTTTTGCAGAAAATATTAAAAAGAAACATTGAAAATAAATTACGCACAAGGCCATCACAAGTGTGGAGAAAATGGGTGTCTTTGGTCATCTCAGTCAGCACAATGCAACATTTACACTAGGGGCCGTCATACTTAAGAGATCCCCAAATAGGTTTGAAATTTTAGATACTACACTTTGATCCTAGTCTGAACGCCAGAAAGTAGTTTACTTCTCTGCCAGTATTTACATACTTCCTACATAAGTATGACATGGTGCAAAGTGTGGAGAGTAAGCCAGCTCCCCTGGCTTCTGAAAAATTGTCTGGGCGTCCCCACTGACATTCACCGGTCGGGGCGCCTCATGCAGTTAACAATAAACTACCTCCTCTCCAAAGAGGAAAGGTAAGGCCTGGGAGGGTGGACCTCATAGGGCTACCCAGGGCTTATACCACAGTGCGACAAATAAAGGGTCACTGAAATGGTTTAGTCTCTGTCGGATGATAGTCGGGAACGGATCCTCGACTGGTATTACTGTGTCTAAAGTCTTTGAGAAACGTTGACAGCAGCACCTCTCACTTTTTTTTTCAAATCGCAAAGTACGTCTTATTATAGCTTGACCAGCTTTACACAGAGATAATACCCTGAACGTGCGGATGAAATAAGAATTGTTTAAAGTCAACTAGTATGTTTTATTACTAAAGAGTTCAAAAGCTACTCGAGGATAAGGGTTAAGAAGTGATACAAAACCGTGATGATTGATAATGATGGTGGAATGTTGTCAGAATTTGATTATTTTCGACGGCAGTCCAACAAGAATTTGTTTACATTGGACTTGAAAACGACAATGTTGTAGTCAGCGTGGAAGCAGCCCCGCGGTATTATATTCCACGGGCAGGTGTTTTTAGGACAGAAACTTTGCTCATGGATGGTTAGTTTAGTTTTAGGCACAGAGAGAGAGGAGAGAAAGGGGAATTATTGACAGTGGTTGTAGTTAGACGAGTTTTTGTTGTGAATGTTTTACAGATGTCCATAGATTGAAGCTCAGTCGAGCACCTGCCATGAAAATAACGATAGAGTAGAGAAAGACTAGCAACGTCTCTCCTGTAAGAAAGAGGTAGTAGGGAAGAGAATAGAACATCGCCCACTACAATTCGAAGTCGCACTCACGATATTTCAGGGTTTTTTTCCATTTAAATGTCTGATTTGAGAGTATCATTTTCTATCGAGAGCTTCTTCTAATTTTTTTATCCGCATATTAACGGGGTTATCTGTAAATCTGGTCACTGATTTTCGACTATGGGTATAACAATCTATTTCGCCCTTGAAATGAAGCGGGTAAAGTCATTTAAATGACCTCAAATATATTAAAATTTTCTTTTTAATAAAATAACATTCATTTATTAAATGAATACTGAAAATTTCATTAAGATCGGAGACTTCTCTGATTTTTATTTGATTTGTTTTTCAATCATATCATAGCAAAATTGTTGATATTCTAACAAAATATACAGCTTTGATCATTTTGAAACTGTTAGGAGCAAAGCGTAGTATCTGTTCTGATACGTAACTTCATCTGTTCTGTCAGGTCAGTGAAGGGAAAATCATTATAAACTGAGGCAATTTTTATTTTTGTCCCAATCCAAAGTGCTCCTTTTGAGGGAGCGGGATTGTATTCAACATTAAAATATAAACCTGGCAATTTTAGTATTTTTTTTTTGTTTGTCTTTTTGTTTTTTTTTACGGTACATCAACCCTTTTCGGGTTATTTAATGGCGAATCAGCTCATTTTGGCAAATGTTTCTATGTTTCAAGTTTCTTACATCTTCAAATATTTCTTCATGGTGCTTTGTTTGGTTTTATAGAGAAAAATGCTGTTTTGTTTTAGCTTTGCAGAACATTATTGGGTTTTGCAAAGGGAAAGGAAAAAACAATAATATCAATGTTTGGTGCATTTAAAGCCAGGAAGCCGGTCAGCTATTATAGTAAACTCATAAATCGATGCATTGTCTTAATAGATGATGTCTTCATTTAGTGACGTCATTAAAATGATGATCTCACTCAGTGTGCACGGAGAAAAAATAATAGGCAAGCAAGATAACAAACAGGAACAGAGTTGTTAAGTATGTAAATTAGAAACTTAACTTTTATATGTGAACCAGAAATGGTAGAACATTCTTTTTTGTTTAGAGTATATATCTCTATTTATAGAAAGTTAAGTGTGGGGGTATGCTTATATATTTTTATGTACGGGATTCACTCCTAAACTAATTGACCGATCGTTACAAATTTTAAAAGACGGCTGCTAGGCGTAAGAGTAAATAATGTGGGCTATATTTATGTAGTTTAATTTATATAAAGGTCATAAAAAAAGGTCGGAAGCCCCTCGTGAAAATTAAGATGCCTCAGATTGTGAAATTTTGACAAGAGGTATTAGATATCGATTAATTAATATTCCCCGAATTTACGTAGTTCTGGGGTATGTTAGAGAATATTTAGGGGGTATAATATAGCACAACGTCATAATTTGAAAATTAAATTATTTCAGATTTGAATTGAATTTGATCCATGACACCAATTAAGTGGGATATCCTGAATTTAAATCTTTTCTCAAGACCCCTGAAGCTTTAAACTTAAATATTATACATTCTCTACAATCAAAACAATGTAATGGATTTTGATCATAACTGGGTTATGGATTCTAGACATAAGATTTAATATCATTATGTATTGATTTTAATCTTCGTAAGATGACATAAAAGTGGTGCAAAACTGTTCTGTTCGGAGAATTAATTTTACTGTGCGATGGGTTTTCATCTAGTTTAATATTAATTTCTTTTACTATTTAAATTATTACAGATGTAATCTGATGATAATTCCATTGACCCTTCGGTATATTACGTAACTGCTTTCACCTCTTTGGAAAATTAGCTTCAAATGATAAATACGTAAAATTAATTGAAGCAAGAGAAACTACGCTTGAAGTTTGTCTTCTTCTTTCTTCTTTTCTTATCTTCTTCTTCTTCTTCTTCTTCTTCTTCTTTATCTATCTTTTCTAATATATAAAGTAGAGACGTTTTTTCCCCTGTACCTTCTCGGAGAATAGGAAAATAACCACATGCATCACGGGCTACTGAACTCACAATTACATTGCACTTATTCACTCCAGCGTGTTTTAGTATATCTTTTATTCTTCTTTCCAAACTAATACTGAATATTACATTCGGCTCGGCCGCCACGACTCTCCGAAATACCAACTCCATATAGGTGGTAGTAAAAACTTTTCTCCCTAACAATTCTGTACTGTGACTACACTCATCGACACCGGGAACTAATAAACACAGTATAATTTTCATAAAGCACCCATTGTTATTTCGTATTTGTCTGGCATTATTTTACTACATAATATTAAGCAGTACGCAAAAAATTAACAACCGCTCCCTTACACACCGATGATTATTCGCGAATTTCAGATTACGTTCTATCTCATTCTACCTTCTACATTTAAATTCATTCCGGAATTAAGCGAATGAAATTAACGAACACAGTTCCTGCAACATTTAATGATTCAACATGGCGGATAACATTTCTTGATCGAATCGACTTCCTATTTAATTCATTACGCACTAACATACTGGTAGACGCGGATACATTTACATTTTCAAAAACATACACCTTAAACACGCATATTATAGAACAATTGCCCAAATGAATTTACTTCATCAAAAACTGACCTACACCGTGTCATTGTCGAACTTTCCATTTGGTCGGCAGAATCTAAATGTTAACATAACACGCATGTCAATACACAAGCATTGCGTTATTAGCCTATTTTAACATGTATTTTTAACTCGACCCCGTGGAGCTTTGGGTAAGAAGGGTGGTGTACTGATCGACGTTATCAGCGTTCGATCCCGTTCAACTGTCACTTTTTTCTTTTTTTTTAAATTTAAAACATTCGCCAACAAGGTATAGGGGGTGGGGTGGAGAAAGAACTATAGGCCGTTTTTTTTTATTCGACGTCATGAAATAGGTACTAATTTCTCCCGTGCAACGCCGGGCGACGGGTTCCGCTAGTTATATATAAAGTAGAGACGATTTTTCCTCTGTAACTTCTCGGAGGATAGGAAAATAACCACATGCATCACAGGCTACTAAACTCACCATTATACTACACTTATTTACTCGAGCGTGTTTTAGTACAATTTTTATTATTTTTTTCGTCCTAACACTAAATATTACATTTGGCCCACTATCTACGGCTCTCGGACAAACCAACTCCATATAGGTGGTAGCAAAAACTTTTCTCCCTAATAATTCTGTACTGTGACTACACTCATCGACACCGGGTACTAATAAACACAGTTTAATTTTCACAAAACACCGGTTCTTATTTATTATTTGCCTGGTATTAATTTAACACGCATGCCAATAATCAATCATCAATCAAGCTTAGATTAATTGGCCTATTTTCCCATGTATTTGTAACCCGAAACAGTGGCGCACTCGGTAAGAAGGTAGGTTTCATGATCGTCAGTTTTAGGGTTCGATCCCATTCTACTCCACCACTTAATTCTTTTTCATTAAATTTAAATTTAAAACATTCGCCAACAGGGTAGACGGGGGAGAAAAAAACGTTCGACGTCATGCAATAGGTAGTACTTTCTCCAGTGCAACGCCGGGTAGCGGGTTCCGCTAGTTTTTAATAAAGAAATATGAATTTAACTTGTTCTCTTTTTTTAAACAT
The DNA here is from genome assembly GCA_963556195.1 of Sepiola atlantica. Lineage (NCBI taxonomy): Eukaryota > Metazoa > Mollusca > Cephalopoda > Sepiida > Sepiolidae > Sepiola > Sepiola atlantica. The sequence goes on along the minus strand of OY744527.1, from coordinate 43,700,948 downwards.
GTTTGATCTTTAGAAGTTTCTTCAAATTTCTGTTCCTAATGATAAAAAGACCATATATACAGACGGACAGACATTGACAAACATGACACAAAGGAATAAGTAAAACTGTCATAAGTTGAGAACTAAAATAGCTTTCATAAATTGGTTCCCAGTGCAAAAATGCACTTGGTGGCACGATCTGTGCAGTTTGTTCTCACAAATATCTTCATATATTTACATGTCCATATGCGGGTATGAATGCGTGCAGACCCATAATTATAGGCCTGTCAAACAAAATGCATCGATTTATGAATTTACTATAATAGCTAGGTTAGATGCCATGCCAATCGCTTCCACTGTTCTCTTCCCCAATAAATCAACTTCCATATTAATATACAGAAACACATTCCAAAACACACACAAACACACACACTTAATATAATATATATATATATATATATATATATATATATATATATATATATATATATATATATATATATATTACATGTTTATTCATACAAACACGTATAAAAGAGACACTGCCATGGCGATGCTCCGATCTGTAGTCATTAAAACGGCAAAACAGTAGGTATGTTTTTTAGTTGTTAAAATTGAAAAAAAAAGAAGGAAAAAGAAAAACATTACATTCAAAAACCGAAAGGGCACATGATAAAATTTAAAATAATATTTTGAATAAACCGTTTATATATCTTCACTAAAGGGTTAAGAAACTAACCTATGTTAGTGTTAAATACGTGTGGTTTGATTTGGAGTTAGTTCAGACACTCAGATTATATGTTAACAAAGGTTCACGCAGTTTCCAAAGAACAGAATTACCAGGATTTGTTATTCTTAGATTTACATGGGAATACATTGAATTAAAATTAAACTGGATACTAATTTATTTAATAAATAAATAAATAAATAATAATAATAATAATAATAATTATAATAATAATAATAATAATAATAATAATAATAATAATGATAACAATGATCATAAACATAATAAGAGTAATGATAACAGTAAAAACAATGATAATATATAATCATAATAATGATAACACTGATAATAATATAAGTAATGATAAAATAATTATAAAGATAATAATAATAATAATAATAATAATAATAATAATAATCATAATCATAATCATAATCATAATAATTATGATAATAATATTCATAACAATAGTAATAATGAAAATAATATTAATAATGCTAATAATGCTAATAACAATAATAATAATAATAATAATAATAATAATAATAATAACAATGATCATAAACATAATAAGAGTAATGATAACAGTAAAAACAATGATAATATATAATCATAATAATGATAACACTGATAATAATATAAATAATGATAAAATAATTATAAAGATAATAATAATAATAATAATAATAATAATAATAATAATAATAATAATAATAATAATAATAATAATAATAATAATAATAATAGCAATACTGATAATAATAATAATAATAATAATAATAATAATAATAATAATAATAATAATAATAATAATCATAATCATAATCATAATAATTATGATAATAATATTCATAACAATAGTAATAATGAAAATAATATTAATAATGCTAATAATGCTAATAACAATAATAATAATAATAATAATAATAATAATAATAATAATAATAATAATAATAATAATAATAATGATAATAATCATAATTAATTATAAATATAATAATGATAATAATAGAAATACTGATTATAATAATAATAATAATAATAATAATAATAATAATAATAATAATAATAATAATAATAATGGTGATGATAATAATCATAATGATCATAATAATGCCGAGAATAACTCATAATCTCATACATAATAAAAAAAATAATAATACCAACAATCCTAGTAATAACAGTAATTTTCATAATATTAATACTATTAGTAGATGGTACTAAAAATAATACTGATAACTAACAATAATAAAAACAAGACTAATAATAATAATACTTATACTAGTAATAATCTTAATCGTAATAATAATAGTGATAATACTACAACACCTACCATAATAGTTAGAATAATAATAATATAATAAAATAATAATAATAAAAGTAATATAATAATAGTGATAGTAATAGTAATAATAATGATGATAAAAGACTAAAATTAATATATTAATACAAACATGATGACGATTTTAAAATAGTGATAATAATGATAATTATAATAGTGATGATGATGATGATGATGATGATGATGATGATGATGATGATGATGATGATGATGATGATGATGATGATGATGATGATGATAATAATAATAATATATATAATAATAATTGTAATAAGGATAACAATAATGATGATGAAGATGATGAAAATAATAATAAAAAATAATAATAATAATAATAATAATAATAATAATAATAATAATAATAATAATAATAATAATAGTAATTCAATAAATACAAGAGAAGCTATGAAATTATAATGTACATATAAATATCAGTAGACCATTGTCAACTAGTATTGTGGCAAAATAGAATAGATGTATAAATAAATAAACATGTAAAAGAATGCTTATACCAAAGGCAATGATATATAATATGTGGGAAGGAAAATGTTGCATGAGGGAAGGAATATGCGATCTATGCTAGAATTTAAGATAGAGAATATAGGTTAATAGATTAGATAAAGGTTTATAGTTATCGTTAACTTTATTATATAGGAATACTATAGATTCAAGCAGGTTTCTAAACAGATGTGACATACTATACTTACAATTAATCGAAGTTTCATGTTTTTTATTAAGAAGTTGCCCTCTCCCCACTAAATCTATTTATCTCGAGTTTTTCGTTTAGGCAGAGGTAACATGGTGTGTTTAGAGATCTACAGGTTCTACTTTTTCTAATGATATTTCATTTGATTACTGGTCAAATTTTTTGTGGTTACGTCTTAGTGATGTTGGGAAAGTGAGGTGTATTTATTTAATCGATAACATTAAAGGAGCATTTATAGTTATTGAATATTTCTGTAAATGTATTTCCAGCGATGCCTATATATAATTTGTTTGGCATTTGATCTTACTCTTGTTGTAATGATAGCTTGGTAAATTATACAAGTTGATAAACATTACTAGAGGGCAGTTTGTTTTATTAATGCAGTTACAGGTCTTTATCTTCTTAGCTTCATTGTTGGATTTGAAGTGTGTATTATTATTTAATATTTAATTATTATGTTTTTAGATTATATTTTCTAAATTATAACTGCAACTGTAGCTTAATTTAATGGTATTTTTATTAAAAACCTATGACGAATATTTTAGGGGGAAATGAAGGTTGATAAAGTTTATGAATCTTTTACATAGTTTGGTTTAAACTATGTGATTAAATGGAAGTTTAAATAAAAAAATCTTCCTATTTATAACTTTTTAGGTCTATTGTTAGATAAAGTTGGTTTAATATATTTGATTGAGTATTTTTATAGCTGCTACATTTTAATGCTTTGTTATAAAAAGCCTTATGTGCATTAAAATGTATTCGTTGGAGGAGTTTTTATTAATTATTTTTTCAATTGATTTGGATATGTTTAATTACAGTTTTGCATGGTGAGCGTGGATTGAGTTTGAATTGTCCTTAATATATGGTTCATAAGTTCCCTCATTCAAGTTAAAAGTTACGTCTAAAAAAATACCTGTTTTGTGTTAGATGTTACTTCTACTTTGAGTCCTAACTTTTTCATGTCTTTAAAAATGATCTCTTATGTTTTTTTCGCATTTAGGTCCGTTGGAGTTTTATTATGACTAGGATGTCATCATCCCTCTCTCTCTCTCTCTCTCTCTCTCTCTATATATATATATATATATATATATATATATATATATATATATATATATATATTATTTGTTATTGTTTATTATCTATGTACATATACGTTTCGTCCTTTTTAAAATCGGGACTCATCGGCATAGAGATATGACTATTCACTACCGGTCATGCGATTCGAAACCCGAACTACAAGTATTTTTTCAACTCAAATCCGACGTCTTTAACCACAAGAATAAACAGCGAATAAACGATGATAATGTTAACACTTTATCAGCGGCTTAACGTCTAAGCATTCTACTTCTTTTAAGGGAAGGAATGATGCATTATAAAGCAAGTGACGTCATGCTGTGTTAATACTACCATTACAGTGCTCTACTTTTTCAAGGAGCGACAAATAATAAATATTTGTTATTGTTTATATATATATATATATATATATATATATATATATATATATATATATATATATATATGAAGGAAGAAGTATTTATATTTTGAGAAATGCTTGGGTTGCTGGTGGAACGGGTCTGGTGATTAAAAACCTGAAACATGTAGTAAGAGAGTAGAACGTTGACCTTGGGTTTACTTTCGACAGACTCGTAACTCTCGCTTCCTTTATTTTGTTCTTTTAGTCCTCACATTCCATGAGCGAGATTTTTTATAAAGAAGGACGAATTGCTGTTTACTGGGTCTAACACTTATCTGGAGCGATTTCCATAAAAGAAACAAAATAAAAAAGTTTTACACTAATACCCGTCCTGGAGCATCTACAAGATTTATGTTACGATTACATATATATCTATACACATTTATATAGTAGTAGTAGTAGTAGTAGTAGTAGTAGTAGTAGTAGTAGTAGTAGTAGTAGTAGTAGTAGTAGTAGGCCTTTATCGGTCGTGTCCGAACATGAATGACACTTGCAGATCTATCCGGCTAGTTTCAGTATTCACAAAGTCTTGTCAGTGATGCCAATGCCCCAAGGGCCATACTGACTTAGCTTAGGCATTTCTTGCTATGACTTAGAATGCCTATGCGGACCTTGCAGTTTCTGGACCAATTGTCACAGATGAAGTAAGAGGGTGGATCAGGAAGGTCACTTGATTTTGCCCTTTCTTTCCTTTTTGCACGCTTTTCGGCGGCTTTCGTCTGGAATGGAAAAATCCTAATTCATATAGTATATATATATATATATATATATATATATATATATATATATATATATATATATATATATATATATATATATATAACATTAACATTGTAGTAATAAATTGACTAGGCACATCTTACCATTTTGTCATAAAGGATATCGAGTCATCTATGTATGCATATACTGATGTCTTCATTTGGATCTGTTCCGATTTTGTAAAGATTTTCATGTTATAATTTATAATGTATATTTCTTGTTATATAAAGTTAAGTATGTGTGTATGATTATATACTTGTATATACAGAATTCATTCCTAACCGATTATAATGAATTTTGGAACACAGCTGTTGCGCATAATGTGATATTTTGTTTAATTTAGTTTCATACAAAGAGGGCAAAGAAGGCTAAACTTCCTTACAATTAAGATACCTCGTAGTTTTGTAAGATTTTAACAATAGGTATTAGACACCAATTAACAAATGTCCTCCATACTTTGGAGTATTTTAAATGGGTTTTAGGGGGCATAATATCGGCACAACCTCTCATTTGAAAATTTGAATATTTCAGATCTGCATTAATTTTTTCGCCATTGTCCTTAGACACCAATTAAGCAAGATTCCCTGAGTTTCAATTTCGTTATTCAGATCTGTTAAGCTTAAGACTTAAATGTTAGACATTTTCTACGATCGAAATAAAAAATAAATTTTGATCAAACTGAAATTTGGAGAATATTTATTAATTGATGTCTAATACCTATGGTTAAGATTTTACAAACATCGGAGATATCGGAATTTTCACAAAGGGTTTCCACTCCATTTTTACTCGCTTTGCATGAAACTAAATAGAATTAAATGTAGCTCACATTGGGATCCCTTACGCTTAGCTGTTTTTGAAAAATTCATAATGATAAGTAAATTAGTTTAGGAGTGAATCCTGTACATACAAATACATAAACGTATACACATGCCTAATTATATATATATATATATATATATATATATATATATATATATATATATATATATATATATATATATATATATATGAATTTAAAGGAAATAAACTAAACACACATTAGGGCTGTCCGCATTATTAATTATTTCGACCTAGATGTGTCTTATCAGACGCATGTACAGTCACACTTAGGAACTGAATCCATAAATGTGGGTGTGCACGCGTCTGATGAGACACATCTAGGTCGAAATAATTTATAATGCGGACAGCCCTAATGTGTGTTTAGTTTATTTCTTTAAATTTATTCCTGCTCTGTTAACAATTACATTGAGCTCTTTTACTCGGATGCCCATCGAAACCATTCAACCTTTCACTATATATATATATATATATATATATATATATATATATATATATATATATATATATATATATATATATATATATATATATATTCTCTGATAAGTGAAATCGCTAACTGCCGTTAGCGTGGATGCAAATCTTTTTTATATAAACAATTGAAGCGCTCTTCGGTTTATATAAATATTGAGAGTTCGTTTACTAGCAACAGGTGACTGATAGCCGAATGGTTAGGAACCTTGACTTTCGACTAGACGATCGAGTTTTGATCCCGACTTCTGGCACTTGCTTGTCTTACCACAATTAAGAGCTGTGATAAAGCGAAACAGTTTGTCTGCAGATAGCTATATGTATACATATGTTATGCTGAAGCTGCGTTATTTAACGTTTGTTTCGTTAAGTCTTTTCTTATATATTTAAATCAGACAACTTACATATTACAATATTCTTTGGTTTGGGGATTGGGTTATGTTTGAAAGAATGTATTTTAATTGTTATTATTAGCCGTAATTTGCAATTTACTTACCAAGTGACCTATCTCTTGCTAGGTATTTGTCTATTCTTTTCACACTCTCTCACTCTGCATTGTTTGAACCTCGCTTATATTTTATACAATTCCTATCTCTCTCTCTCTCTCTCTCTCTCTCTCTCTCTCTCTCTCTCAGTATTACTGTTAATAAACAAACTATAAAACAAAAGATTCGAATAAACAATAGTGAATAACACCACACGTATTAATACTATTTACCTCATAGCTGGAGAGTAAAAAGTGAGAGAAATAGGAAGATCTAGCGAACAGAAAGACTAATTTGGGATTTTGTCATTTTTATTTTATTATATTGAACTGGCTTTGAAAACTCATTTTTTCCTAATTCCAAAGATCTAACCCGAACTCAAGTGGTGACCCAACGAATCACTTTTTTCTAGCTTATATATCTTTCTTTTATTTATAGATGATAGTCAATATTTGTTTTTTGTGTTATAGAAATCGATGGTAACAATTGGAACATTCAGATAAGTTTTCATAAGGGTTAAATTTTTCACAGAATCTAAAAACACTATTTAAATTTTCCATCGATACCATCTGGGGTCACTAGCTGAAATTACTCTTTGGTCCATAAAATAACTGAAATATACTAGAACGTAAAAAAACGTAATTCATTTTTTTTTAAATAGATTTTCTTCGTTTCGTAAAACACAATGAAATTAAACAAAGAATATCTCAGTGAAGAATGTATTTAAAAAGGCTTAAACATTATATACTAATTTTTTAGATGTCAAATATTTAATGAAAACGAATTCGTTTAAATTCCTTTAAACTTTTTGCCGTTTTACAGGTGCAGAACATTTTTCAGATAAAGACTTCAAACGAGTTCATTTCTAGCAAAGAATCACGCATTCATTTGTAGTTTTATTTGTTCAAAGTAATTCGCGATTTTGACAGTGATCTGTCGACTCTTATTTTAGTTATATTTAACTCGCAATGTTGCCTGTAAGAAATCGACTGTTACTGTTGTCGTGCTTTGAACACTATTCTTCACCCCAACCTCCGGGCAACGCCGGTCGCCCTGCTATATACAATTTCAGAATTTACTTCAACAGTGCTCAGTACGTTAGTAAAGCTTAGTAGTAGTAAAATACTAAACAAATACAGACACCGTAACTAAAAATACACCTAAAATGGCGACAGGAAACAGAACAGAAAAAATTAACTTTGTTCTAACGTAAACTCGCTATTGTTAATCTGACTCATTTAAAGATGGAAAGCATCCAAACCCCCTTAAACAAAAGACTTGACATCCATAAAATAATAGCCGGTGCTGTCCCTCCTCGGTCTTCTCATCCTCCTCGACCCTCTACTACTATTATTATTATTATTATTATTATTATTATTATTATTTACTCACTAGGAGTTATTACACTGGTCATCGTCAGTGATCACCCACTGCCAACAACCTGTGGTATTCCCTGGAGTCTGAGTGACAACAAGTCTCCTCAGACTTCCAGTATGCTCCACCTCTTTTCGTTCATCACCGCTGATGACCTTGCGGTATCGCAACAGCCACTTACCACCGATTTCACGATGATAAGGGCCATTGGTCTCCTCTGGGGCCCGGGTAGCAACAAGCCTCCCCACGGTCCCAGAGCTGTCCGCGCTCTTCCAGTGGAGGTCTGGTTTGCGCTTTCCCTCCTCGACTCTCTGTCCATAATTTTCGTGGTGTCAGCCTATGCTTGCGCCTCTCTCTCGCGGTTGTATTTTCACCGGTTCTGTTGTCTTGTGCTTCCATGTGTTTGTACTCCATTCATTGCTTATGTGAGTTGGTTTCCGCATTCGAGGACATTTCTCAGGATTGTAGCTGTTTTGATCATTACTGTCCTTTGTATGGTCTCAGTTATCACTTTGATTCCTATTTCTCCTAGTCTTTTCTCCATGTTTTTGGGGACTGTTCCTAGTGCTCCTATGATTATTGGTGTTATACTGACTTTCTTCATGTTCCATATTCCTTTCAATTCTCTGGCAAGTTCAGTATATTTGCTTCTTTTTTCCGTCTCTTTGATCTTCACTCTGTGGTCCGCTGGAACGGCAAAGTCTACGATTTTGCAGGATTTTTCTTCCTTGTTGATTATTATCATATCCGGTCTCCTTGCTGTTATGGGTTTGTCTGTTTGTACATTCATATCCCATATGATTTTGTGTTTTTCGTTTTCTAGTACAGTTTCTGGTTTGTGTTTGTACCGTTTTTTTTGCATATTCGAAATTCAGTTGTTTGCACATTTCCCGGTGTACTTCTTTCCCCACGCTGTCATGTCTGTTCTTGTATTCCTTTTGGGCTAGCTTGCTGCATTCACTTATTATATGATTTATCGTTTCGTCTCTTTGTCCACACAATCGGCATTTGCTGTTTTCCTGGGTTTTATCTATCTTTGCTTTAATAAAGTTTGTCCTAATCGCATTGTTCTGTGCGGCCGTCAGCAGAGATTCCGTTTCTCTGTTCAAGTATCCTTTTCTTAGCCATGCCCAGCTGTTCTCATTGGCTTCATCTCTTGTGAGTCTTATAAAGCGTCCATGTAGTCGTTTTTCTTCCCACTTTTCCTTTCTTGTCTTTTTGTTTCTGGTTTCAGTGCTTCCTGAGTTGTTTGTTGGGCTGGTGTCTCTTGCTGTGGTGATCAGTCTTTCCGTGTTCTGGGTTACATATTTCTCCATCTCTTTTTTGGTGTCTTCCACACAGTCTTCTATACTTACCAGTCCTCTACCTCCTTCATTTCTTTTCATGTAGAGTCTGTCCGTATCGTCTTTTGGGTACAATGCATTGTGCATAGTCATTAGTTTTCTAGTCCTCTGGTCAAGGTGCCTGAGTTCTTCTTTGGTCCAGCCTATGAATGGTCCAGAGTATCTTATTAGTGATACAGCCCATGTGTTTATCCCTTTTACTAGGTTTCTGCCATATAGTTTAGTTTCTAAGAGTTTCCTTGTTCTTCGTAGATATTCTTTTCCAATCTTCTCTTTCATTTCTGTATATTTGATTGTGTCTGCTTCCAGAACTCCCAGGTATTTATAACTATCTTGTTCTCCTAGCGCCCTCATCTCCTCTTGGTTGGGGAGTTCTATACCTTCTGTCGTCTCCAGTTTTCCTCTTTTAATCTCTAGCTGTGCACATTTTTCTATTCCAAACTCCATTTGGATATCCTGGCTGAATATCCTGGTTGTATTTATCAGCTTTTCCAGTCTTTTTTGTTTTTTGCAAACTGTTTAAGGTCATCCATGTACATCAGGTGGTTTATTCTTTGTTCTGTATCCGTATACCTGTATCCGGCATCACACTTTCTGAGTATGTAGTTGAGTGGCATCATGGCTATTATAAACAATAGTGGTGATAGGGAGTCTCCTTGAAAGATGCCTCTCTGTATTTTTATCTCAGACAAGTGTTGTCCTCCGGCTGTCAGTTTTAGTCTCCATGTTTCCATTGCTTTCTGGATGAGATTAATAATCCTGCCTGGTATCTTGTATATTTATAAGCATTCAATTATCCATGTTTGGGGGATACTGTCGTAAGCTTTCTTGTAGTCAATCCATGCCATGGTTATGTTCTTTTGTTTGCTCTTCACCTCCTTCAGGGTCTTTTGGTCAATGTATAGTAGATCATGTGCCCCTCTTTGTCCTTTCCGGCATCTTTTTTGTTCCTCGGGGAGCAGTCCACGTTTGTCCAGGGATTGGTAGATTTGTTCTCTCAGTTGTGCTGTTAGAATTTTCCACATTATTGGTAGACATGTTATCGGTCTGTAGTTGCTGGGGGTCGTTCCCTATTTGGGGTCTTTTTGTATTAATGTTGTTCTTCCTTCCGTCATCCATTCTGGTACGTCTGTTTTGCGGATACATCCACTCAGTTTCTGCGCTAGTCTTTCATGCAGGGTCGTGAATTTTTTAAACCAGTATGCATGTATTCCATCGTGGCCTGGTGCTCTCCAGTTTGCCATTTTTCTTAAGGTTTTCTTGATCGTTTCTTTGTTAATTTCCGTTTCGATTCCTTCTTCGATTTCCTGCAGTTCATCTTTCATGTTTTTCAACCATTGGGCATTCTTGTTGTGCTTTTTCGGTTCTTCCCATATCTTGCTCCAGAATTGTTTTGTTTCTGTTGGGTTCGGTTGCTCTGTTGTTGTTTTTTCTCCATTTACGTTTTTGTAAAACTGGCTTTCATTGTTTTCAAAGGTCCTGTTCTGTTTGCTCTGTTCTGATTTGTACCTGTATCGTCTAAGTCTTCCTTCTATTGCTGCTATCTTTTGTTTTATGTCTTCATGTTTCTCATTTAATTTTTCCTTGCGTTTCTGATTTTTGCTTCTTAATCGTTTCATGTCCTCCTTCCTTCTGTTCACGGTTTTAGCTTCTTTCCGCAGTTTGGTGATCTGGGTTTCCAGTCTGATTTCCCATCCAGGTTTCGTCGGTCCTCTCTTTTGTCCATTCTCTTCGTTTCTTAGTTTCATACTTACCGATTTTGCCCCTGCATATATCAGGTTGTTTAGGTCTGTAATAGTTTCTGTTGGGATGTGTGTGAGGAGTCTGTTTACTCTTTCTGTTTCTGCTTTTAACTTCTTCGCTACTTCATTCCTGAGAGACGGGAGTTTTGTTTTGTTTTCTAACATGTATCGTCTAATGTTCTCCACTTCACTTTTTTCTTTTTCGTTGAGTTCTATCTCAGCAGGTTCTGTGGTTCCGCAGAATTCTATCTCATCTGTTTCTGTGATTCCGTAGTCTTCAATCTCCTCAGTTTCAGTGTGTATGTTTTGCCCGTCCTCTTCCTGTGGTTTCTCCTTCGTTGGTGTTTCTTGCTCCGTTTCGCAATTCACCTTCTGTCTGATTTCCGTCAGTTCCATCTCCGAGAACCATCCTCGCTTGAGGATCTGTCGCGCTTGATCTGCTATCCTTTGTTCCGTTTATAGTAGTCACTAGCAATGTCCCAGAGATGTTTCATTCGTTTTTGGTAGCCTCTTTCTGTAGGGTAGCGGCTTTTATAATAGCACTCCATCACCAGTCTGTTCTCTTTCGTGGTCCATTTCTTTCTATATCATTTCAGTTTGCTGTTTTCGCTCTGGTTTTCCTGTCCCTGGTCTGTGTCTTTGTCGTACCTGGAATCAGAGAGGTTACTTACCTGGTTCTTTTCCGTTGTCTTGTTTCTGATTATTATTATTATTATTATTATTATTATTATTATTATTATTATTATTATTATTATTATTATTATTATTATTATTATTAATATTGTTATTATTATTATTATTATTATTATTATTATTGTTATTGTTATTGTTATTGTTATTATTATTATTATTATTATTATTATCATTATTATGATTTATTTCTTTATTTATATATATATATATATATATATATATATATATATATATATATATATATATATATATATATATATATATATATTAGTGAAATAACAGCTGAATTGTTTCTACACTTGGTTTTGGGGGAAGTGGTCACTTGATCAGTACCACTGGAGAACCATGAATTGTATAACTGTTCTGCTTTTACATTTTTGCTTTTACATCTTCGCTTGATAGCTTTGTACATCAATTAATCTTACATGATGATCCCCGTTTTATATTTCATAATTCAACTTAAGGTCCCCTGTTTTTCCCCTGTCATATACTTGAATCCCCTTTTTTATTTGTGAATTTTTCAGCGGTAAGTCAGCTTATGCAAGTGCTAAGTCTGCGATACTTTGGATTTAGTTAGTATCCCTGGGAATTAAAACTGCATTTTCTTTCTTTATTTAAAATGACTTAAAGGTCCTTCGGACTATATATATATATATATATATATATATATATATATATATATATATATATATATATATATATGAAAATAAATGTTATTATTAACTAAACTGCTCCTTGTTTTGAACAACTGAAGATATTGATATCAATATCGAAGATTCGATTTTAGTCTAAGTTAGCCATGCTGATAGCCAGAAACACGTGTCCATAGATTACTTTTATGTACGTATAACATTTATAAATATATATATATTAAAAAAAGATACGTCTTATAAAATTAAGGGCGACTAATAATCTAATTGTCTGCATTGTAATCACTTAGGAAGTGAAACAATCGAAATAGTAGTAGTACGAAAAACAACGAACGCTGCAATGACCAATAAAAACAATTGCATAAAAATACATTAAATATTTAGGTGATAAAGGAATACATATTTCTAGGCAGTAGTCTAATGGTAAGACGCTGGACTATAGATATCAATATCGAAGGTTCGATTCTTGTCTAAGTTAGCCATGCTGATGACAGTGTGAGCCAGAAACAGGTGTCCATTAATTATTTTGATGTACGTATTAAATTAATAAAAATATATATATTAACGAAAGATACGTCCTATAAAGTTAAGGGCGACTAATAATGCAATTTTCTCAATCTTAATCACTTAGGAAGTGAAACATTCGAAATAGTAGTAGTAAGCAAAAACAACGAACGCTGAAATCACCATTAAGAACAATTACATAAAAATACATAATATATATATATATATATATATATATATATATATATATATAGCACTAGATTAAGTGAAAGAATAAAATAAGGTGAGAATAAAATTTTATTAGAATTCAATGTTCAAGCAAAATACTTTAAAGTCCCTAACTCATGAGTTTTCAAAGAAAATCTTCTCCTCAGAGGACCATTACCGCAATCACATTAATGCAGGTAATAAAATTAAACTTTGAAATATATTTTTTTAAATTACATAAAAATACATAAAAGTATATAAAACATCAAATATATCGGCCCAAAACATACTTTTTTGCTAAACTTATACAGTTCATCCAAGTCATAAAGTTTAAAACAGCTTCAAAAAAGATATCAAAGATGTTGATTAAAAACAATCCAGGTGGTGAATGGTATTCCAAAAACGAAAATGTTATGCAGGCGGGAAATTTGTTTGCTATCGATGCAGTATATGACAGTGAAAAGTGTATCCAAGGTGTATGCAAATTAATAAAACGATAGAAAAAAATAACTCATATGAAAAGTTCAGAAAAATATATTTATATATATATATATATATATATATATATATATACATATATATATATATACATATATATATATATCAACAACATATTGCTACATTCCAAAGGCCAACATTTTATTCGTCTTCCCAATTATTTTCTCAGAACAAAAAACTTTGATACAATTAGAGATCCGTTTCAACAGATGAACAACCGTATTTGTATGTCAATCATGGATCTTTCTTCCATGGACTCATCAGAAAACCAGCAAGTTTTCAATCAGAAAAAATACACATCGATGCAACAAACAAGAATAAAAAACACAACTCCCATCGAATTCATCTTTATTGAGAGTAAGAAAGAAAGAGGTTCAGAAATCGCAACCTCAATAGAGCATCCATCTTGTATTATAAGCTTTCACTTTGAAAAAGTTTGGTATATAGAAAGTATAGAAAGTATATGCAAAAGCATCTATACAGGGTGGCCCAAAAGTAGGTTTACAGTTATCATTTAATATTTGAAGTTTTTTAACTAGGTTATTCGAAAAACTTTAAATAGGTTAAATATTTATTTGAAATTCTACACCAGAACAGCGGGAAATTCATTATACCTGTTAACATAAAAGCAAATAATTTAAGCTCTCAGATGCTCAAAATGTCCTCCTTCAACATTGCAACATTCTTTAAATCTCTCCAGAACACTCTGACACACAGTGCGACACAAATTCCGATCTTCATCAATTTGTGTTAATGCGACATGAATGTAATCTTTTAAATCATTTATTGTTTTTGGTTTCTTCTCATAAACCTTGTTCTTAACAACACCCCCAAAAAAGAAATCCATTGGTATCAGGTCAGGTGAACGTGGTGGCCAATCGATGCTGCCCTTTCTTCCGAACCAACGCTGTGGAAAAACTTTGTTACTGTAGTCTCTTACTTTAGACGCATAATGTGGTGGTGCTACATCCTGCTGAAAGAAAAGTTCATCAAAATCAGGTTTAGTTTTGAGTTGTGGTACTACTACTTCACGAAGCATATCCAGGTAGTTCTCCCCATTTACAGTTCCATTAAAAAAAACGGGCCCAATAACACCTTCGCTTGATAATGCACCCCAAACTGTAATGCCAGGCTGGTTCAGTTCAGTCTCTATGGTCAAATGGGGATTTTCATCGGCCCAGTACACACAGTTAAGCCTGTTCAGATGACCAGATAGTTTAAAGCAAGCCTCATCTGACCAAATAATCTTATCCAAAGAGTCAGGTTGTTCTCCAGTAAATTGATTACGCATCATTTCGCAGAACTGCAGTCGACGATCTGCGTCGTCCTCTAAAAGACCATGTACTAGTCTTGGTCGGTAAGGTTTTAATTTCAGTTTACGCATTAAGCGTTGCAACGATGTTCTTGGTATGGATAGTTCTGCGGAAGCACGTCGTGTGGACTTCCTTGGATTGTTCACAAATGTCATAGCCACTTTTTTTGGACGTCCAGACTTCGGTGCATTACTCACTGAACCTGTTTCATCAAATTTATTCCTTAGACGATAAATTGTTTGTCGTGAAGGCGGAGAAGTGTCAAAACTTTCTTGCCATGCTGTACGTACCATCTCGGCATTTTGAGATTTCCTATATTGCTTTAATATCCATTTCCTTTTCTCTTG
The DNA here is from genome assembly GCA_963556195.1 of Sepiola atlantica. Taxonomy (NCBI): domain Eukaryota; kingdom Metazoa; phylum Mollusca; class Cephalopoda; order Sepiida; family Sepiolidae; genus Sepiola; species Sepiola atlantica. The sequence continues at coordinate 43,685,497 of OY744527.1, read as the reverse complement.
ATTTAAATTGTTCGCCATTAACCCTGAAATAAAAAAAATATCATCAAGTAAAAAGTCGGCTTTACAGAAATAAAATAAATTACAATCAGCAAGGAAATAGCTGTTTATGTAGGTTAGATCTATGCTTGTAATTAGCAAGTAACTTCAACCATATCAAAAATAGTTTAATAACTGTAAACCTACTTTTGGGCCACCCTGTATATATATATATATATATATTACAATAGTTTTGTCGGTAATTATTAAATATTATTAAATGCTGACAAAACTATTGTAATATATATATATATATATATATATATATATATATATATATATATATATATATATATATATATATATATATATATATATATATATATATATAAAGTTGTGAACTAAAAGCGAACTTTTAGGAAAGGTAAAACCTATTGTGAAAGGAATACAGCTCAATATCCAGGATAGAGCAGATGAGTTTTTGTCTTTCTTCAGACTAGTCTTGTTTTTCAACGGGCTTGACTTTTAATATTAATTGGCTGTAGTTTTGCCTATTTATTCCTATTTCATGAACTTTAGCCCAGGAAGTCTTTTAAATGGCGAATACTTTCCACCTCACGTTTTACTGAGCCCTGTTGCATATACGACTGTACCGTTTATTGGACTTTTTACCCTCTGGATTCTACCTATCTTCGCCGCACCTGGAGACGTTGGTTTTGGGGGGAATTTAACTTTGAATCCTCTCTTGCCACTTCTCGTGCCTTTTAACGACCTACCTATCTACATTTCACTTTCTCCGCCGGACTATTTGACACCGGACTTTTTTGCAATCGGACATTTGCTTGCACTCGGGCAGAGTTTTGCCTTGTGCTTTTTTCCCTGCAATTTTTATTTTACTTTCTCAAATTTAAAATTTTGGCCTTTGCCAACTTATCTATCCCAGCGTCTTCCTCTGATGATAAGATTTTGATCTTTGAAAAGCCTGGCTTAAGGAAAAATTTAACTTGAATAAATTGCCTTTTTGCGGAATATACCTTGCTATGAGCAACTGAATTGAAAAAAGATTTGACTTTTGCTTTTCTAATTCCTTTTCATCCTTCTACATATATATATATATATATATATATATATATATATATATATATATATTACAATAGTTTTGTCGATATTTAATAATATTTCATAATTATTTAAAGCGATTTAATAACAAAAAAATAAATAACCAAAGCTTTTTCTTAAAATACTATATTCATTAATTGTTAAGCGAGTTAATTTAAACGTAAACTATTCGTTTTTAAAATTACAATCGATTTATATTAAAGATATGTAATGCAAGTTATACAATTAAAAGGTTATATTAATAGCCGCTTATGAGTATATTGTTAGAGAAAAGTAAATGTTAAAGACTTATAGTTATACCGATAGTAAAGTTACAAATGTTATAAATGACGTCACGAAAAAGGGGCGTTATTACGGATCCTTTGTTTATCAAATACGGATGTAAAATCGGTGTTTGATATACATGGCTATCTGATTGGTTAAATGACGCGTGACGTAGAGAAGGATATTTAGATATCTATATACAGAATCTCGACTGACGTCTTAGATCAGCTTAGTGTTTAGTGCATATTTTATACAAGCCGAGCTTCGCCACGACCAACGTAATATAAACAAGCAAAGTCACTGGAAAATGATGTCATGCTCTAAAATAACAAACGAAATATGTTGAACAGTCAGACTATGGGTATTTTAACCCCTCATTTCATTGAAAAATTCAGAAAAATTCAGAAAATCAAACAATCTTTATTAAATTAATGCTTAATAATAAAATGGCGTTGTCGTAATTTTTTTTAATTTTTAAAACATGAAAAATTTTCTTTGAAAAATAATTTGTCTGCTTTAATGTTCATTCTTTTCGGATTATTTTTAATGTCTGAGTTTATTGTTATGGCAATCTGGTCTACGTCGAATAAATGAGACTAGTATGAGTTATACTGCATGGAAATATCTCTTTGTTTATAAATACAAAAAAGAAGACAAACCCCTATTCTTAGGCAGTTTTATTCTTTATATGAACATTTCATAATAATTTGATAAGAGTTGTTCTGATTTCTGAAAAAAATAAATGATGTTTCTTGATTTTTTTTAACTTAAAAGTAAATCAAACATTAAAAGTAAAACAAACATGAAAGATTACGATACCAGTAAAGTAACACAAAATCAGTAATTCAAAATAATTTATTAATAATACATTTATTGAAGTAAATTAAAATGTGTGTTTTTATTTTGTTTTGTTTTTTGCGACAGAAACAGTTTATTTAAAATATAGTCAAAATTTTTCATAAATTAAAAAAAAGCAAACGAACAACATATTTTATTTGAATATCTCGCTTATTTAGTTGGATTTTCGTACACATTTTAAATGAAACTTATTAATTAGTCTTAAATTGTATTTTTTCCGGAAATGAAATTTTAATGTATTTAATTGAAAATCAAACTTTAATACAATGCATTAATCGTTGGAGGCCATGTTGTATTTTCCTATTATTTTTTTCGCGCTTGACATCTATAAAAAGGGAAATACGTTTAAAAAAAAGGAACAAGTTAACAATGATTTCAAAGTGAATGAATAATCTTGGCAGGGAAATAAAGTCCCAATAGCAGGAATAAGTTAACAATGATTTTAAAGTGAATCAATAATCCTATGATTGTGAGTCTGCTTACTATGATTATTTGCAAAAAAACAGATGGACGCATTCCTGTCAGCGTCTTCGGCACTTCCGATCCTCATTTATAGTGGTTCTTAACATCCACTATCAATGACGTCACCAGAAAAAGTGGACTCGGTTAAAAAACCTGAGTTATTACGTTGGGCATGGCTTGACCCCTGCACTCAATCTATGGTGGCTCCAGACCTTATTTTGTCGAGGTGACGTATGGTCCAGCTCAGTCCTATGATGTGAACTATTCCAGGGATTACCTTCTCCCTCTGACGAGGAGTTGGTTTATTACCGATCGCCTGAGGCGTCTCTACCGGGGAATACCGACGGGTTTGTTCATGGCTATTTTTCAAAGCCATTTGTACGTCTTCAAGAGTGCTAGCTGTATCTCCCCCACCTTCCGGATGTGTGCCACATCTTCCTTCAGTGGAAAGGAATTAAATAAACAGCTTTGTGTTCGATAGAGATTCGCGTCGGCGGTATGAAACATGTTGTACATTATGCAGTATATTGAATAGACGCGATATTTATACAAAAGACAATGATTATCGAGAAGGCAACAGGAAAAGGAACGCAAGTAGAAAAAAAACAGAGAATCAAATAGACTAGGTTAGGATATCTTTTATACAGCTTTTTGTTCTGCGGTTGTCATACTCACCTAAGTTCGCTTTTGCATCTAATCTGAAAGACCAGGGCTGCTGTGAAGGTGCCAGGTCTTCTTCTGTCGAGTTGAGGTATAGACAAACTAGGAGGTGCACCTTCCCAGGCATTACCTACTCTCGTTGAAAAGGGGTTGCTTTATTGTCGATTGCCCCCGCACACACCGACATATCTCGGCCTTGTGTCACATCTTCCTGTGGTGAGAAGGAAGTAAATAACAGCTATCTGATTGGCCAAATGATCTGTGACGTATAGCAAAGTATTCAGTAGTCTACATATTCAATGTTTTTATGCGCTTAGTTTTTTTGTTACGTATTTCATATAGCCGAGGTTATCCTCAGCACTCAATTCGGCAGAGTACGGACGCAAAACTTCTTTTCTCGGGGTGGAGTATGGTCCAGTTCATTTCTACAGGATTCTCCCCCCCCCAATATTACTTTCTTTATTCAAATAAGGTTTTATTTATTGACGATTGCAGAGAGCGCCACTACTGGGCAATGCTGACAGGTCTGTTCATAGTTATTTTTAGATCCAGTTTGTTCCCTCAGGGTCGTTAGCTTTTGGTGTTAAGCAGCGTTTTCTATACTAGCGGAAGTTTGTATTGGCACTAAATCCGACGCAGTTCTAAGAGGTCCACCCTCCCAGACTTTGCCTCCCCTCTTTAGGGAGGAGTAAGTTTATTGCTTACTGCCTGAGGCGCCCCTACTGGGGAATGCCGACGGGACTGTCCAGGCAATTTTTAATGGCCAGAGTGCTCACCTTCTCGGGCGCTGGCTTTTCAAGCCCCACTTTCCCGACCCGTTCTTGGGTCACATCTTACCTTGTGGGAGTAAGATAAAACTGGCTTTGTGCCTAACCTCCTGAAGAAGAGGTAAATAATACTAACTTCGACAGACCAGGACCTGATGTGACGGCTGCAGGTTCTCTGCTCTCGGGGTGAACTATGATCGGTTAGGTCTTGGGAGATGTACACTCCGAAGCATTATACCCTTCTGGAGAGGGAGTTATTTCCGGACGTCTGCGGCACCATTATCGGGGAATGCTGACATGTTCGTTCTCGACTTTTTTCGTGCCTAATCAGAATGTCCCATCGCGGGATCAGGTTTTACTTACATTCCGGCCTTGTGCCATATCTTAGCGTAATGAAAACAAACTTAGTGCATGCTTCAAGAACGTTTTCGCCTGGATGTCTGTAATTCCTCACTCATTATCCGGCAAAACACAATAAACTAGTTCTCAGTTAATTTTGGATGTTATATTTTTTCTGGAGATTTCTTGAAGATTCCTTCCCTGATTAAAACGAAACGATCGATCGGTGAAACTGGAGGCGTCTGTATCAAGAATTTAGTTAGTAAATCCAAAATGATATTTGTATTTCCTCTTTGTCCAGTCATGTCCAGTCATTGTTCGAATCTAGTTGATTCCTTGTAATATATTTCACTATAAATACGATGATTTTTTAGGAGATACTGCTGCCATATATGGGGAGCAGCTGCACGGAACACTCCTTCCTGCTTTGACAGTGCAAAATCGACTTCGAAATCTGGTGGGAAGTGATCCTTTCTCTTCCATGCACTATCCTTCTCACAGAAGAGACGTTGTTACTCTCTCTCTGTCTCTCTCTCTCTCTGTCTCTCTCTGCCTTTGTCTCTGTCTCTGTCTCTGTCTGTCTGTCTGTCTGTCTGTCTGTCTCTCTCTCTCTCTCTCTCTCTCTCTCTCTCTCTCTCTCTCTCTCTCTCTCTCTCTCTCTCTCTCTCTCTCTGTGTTCTGCTTTACCGTTATTTCCATGGAAGCTGTTCGACTGAGTTCTAATCTTTGGTTCCTCCTTGTAAGACATTCACAGCAGGAACTCGTTTTTCTACCACAGAAAAAATACTTTGTTTTCTTCCCCGTCGTGTGGAATTTCCATGGGCGGAACTTCTTTGCAAGGACTTCCCGCATGTGAAACACATTGCCGCGGAACTGATTTCCCGCTGATTACAACTTCATTGTTTTCAAGTCCAATGTTAATAAATACCTGTTAAAATCCGCCTCATAAGTAAAAAGGTCATGCCATTGATCAATGTCAGTACTCCCATAGTTTTCCTCATTTTTCAGCTGACAATAATTTCAGTCTCATTGACACTTATCCTTGGCCTTGATAAGCGGTTACTCAATAGTAAAAATAATCAATGAATCACCACTCATCAGGGCTAAAACCAATCGAGGATAAGGGTTAATGAGATGGATGGATTGTCAATTGAATAGTGAAGAATATTATGAGAGGATTTTTATACTAATGAATTCCCACTCATCAAGGTTAAAAGCCACTCGAGGATAAGGGTTAATCAGATGGACGGATTGTCAATTGAATGATGAAGAATATTATGAGGATTTTTTATACTAATGACTCACCACTTATCAAGGCTAAAATCCACTCGAGATAGCATAATTCACTGTTGAATTATGATGACGAATAATATGAGAGAGTTTAAAATCTGCACGTGCCACCCACTCAAACAAGAGCCGACCCCCCAAAAAAACAGCAATGCTTTGTCAGAGACATAATTCATAAGATGTTCAAAATAGGGTGAGCGAGAATTACGAGACTGCCTTATGAAGTTAGTTGATGCGGTTACCAGACAGCTTAAGATGCTGGTGGCGAATACTGGTGCCCACATCTTATTCTGAACAAGACCCCAGGCTATACATCTTCTTATCATATTCATTTTCTGTTAGAACTACATGAGAGCTTACGGGCACTTAATAATAGGGAGTCACTTCCTATCACTATGTGGAATACATTATTTAACAAAAGATTCAAAGTTTATCCACAGAAAAATGCTATATTTTTTTTTATTATAGTTAATTACTAAAATAACACCACTCAATAAGTCCGAGGAATAACATATAGATGGCGCCACTAACGACATGATTTTTATAAAGTACAACTTTGAGCTAAATCGGAGTATTAGTTTACAAATTAGAATTAGTTAAGTTAAGTTACTGTTGCAAATTTTCAAAAGAATAGAAAAGTCTGAATTGTTCATGTTGATAAAGCATTGCTTTCTGACGGAGAAAAATACTGTTCAAGCAGAGCAATGGCTTGATAAGTATAATTCGGACTTTGCTTCGTCAGAAACAACGGTTAGAAAATAGTATGCTTATTGTAAACGCGGTCTACAGAGACAAATGATGCTGAACGCTCGGATCGCCCAGATTTTGCAATTGTCCCGGAAAACATTTAAAAGATTTAAAAAAACTCGTTTTGTCCGATCGTAAATTAAAATTATGTGAGATAGCAGATGTGTTGAAAATATTAGAAAGCAGTGTGTTCAGCATTTTGCATGAATATTTGTCAATGAGAAAGCTGTATTCAAAGTGGGTGTCGCGTTTGCTCACAGTCGATCAAAAACAACAACGCGTCGACGATTCAGAGCGTTGTTTGGAATTGTTTCAACACAACAAAGAAGAGTTTTGTGTCGATATATGACAATGGATGAAACATGGATCCACCATTTCATTCTGGAATCAAATCGACAGTCAGCTGAGTGGACAGTGGCAGGTGAAAGCTGTCCAAATACGCAAACATCAGCAGGCAAGGTTTTGTCCTCCGTATGTGTGGATTCACAAGGTATTTTTCATCGATTAACTTGAGGAAAGAGAGGACCATCAATAGCGAATCCAGGGAGGCGCGAGAGCGCTCTATCCCTTAATAGACTCACGAATGGCCTATGCTAGAAATCTCATTTCTTTGATCAATCATAACTCAAAAAACAATAAACCAAATTAGTTAAAACTTTGCACACAATTTTTATTTGATAGGTTCTATAAGTGTGTAGAATTTCAGCATCATTAGTCAAGGCAACCTAGAGATCCACCCTGTATCTCATCAACTATTTGATTGATTCAGTTGATTTTTTGGCAGAGATAGAGGTTCTAGGGTCTAGTTGATGGCATTTTAATTTCAGTTTACCATATACCTTAGTTTTCCAGAAATTTCCAAAAAATCTTATGAGAAGGCATTGTATTGAGGCATAGCCTTTACAAAAGTAGTAACATTCCATGAAAAATGCCAGTATACTGAAATCATATGCCCTTAACAGGGTTAAGATGAAAATTCATATACACTAAATGTACAAAAGCAAGGAAATTCCCAAATGTGTACACTTTTATTGTCATTAAGGGTATGACTACATATCAACCAAACCATTTCATTATCACATCACTACAGTGTAAATCTTTATGCATGAGTGGATGAAGTGTGTGAGGTGCGCTGAAGAAAAATTCCTACCAGTAAAATACATAGCCCTGTTGTGCTCGCATAACCTTAATGACAATTAAAGTGTAAAAATTTTGGAATTTCCTTGCTTTTGTACATTTAGTGTATATGAATTTTCATCTTAACCCTATTAAGGGCATATAATTTCAGTATACTGGCATTTTTCATGGAATTTTATATAGAATACTTGGTGCGTTTCAAGGGAAAATCGGCAAAAAAACGCAAATGGAGAAAAAATTGATCTCTCAGCAAAACAATGCACCGTATCACAAGTCGATCTTAATGATGGGCAAAACTACATTAATTGCACTTCAGATTGCTTCCGCACCCACCCTATTCTCCAGATATGGCCCCAGAGAGTACTGGCTGTTTGCTGACCTCAAAAGACTGCTCCAGAGAAAGAGATTTCGCTTCAGTGAAGAAGTGATATCGGAAACTGAGGCGTATTTTGAGGCCAATTTCAGATCGTTCTACAAAAAATGTATCGATTTGTTAGAGAATAGTTGGAATCATTGTATCGCCCTAGAAAGAGACTATGTTGCTGAATAAAGTCGAATTTGGCCTAAAACGTGTTCTTGTATTGCTTAGGCACAGGACTTATTGAGTTATGTGTTATTTTCAATAAAGGTTGTCGACCTGAAAAATTGAAGAAAAAACAATCTCATCATTTTCTTTAATATACTCCATCTACACATCTAATAATGATTTTGATTTGTTTAATATTCATATACAATGGTTTCCGTGGCTTTACATATACAAGGGTGCCTATACAAGTACCCCCAGCATTCGTCTGTTGTTTTTATATAAGTATCTATTTTACCTCATAGAAATAGAAGCTTACATCAGGTAGTGTTGGGCATAAAAGCCAATCTTACCTCGGAATGCATTATTTATTGCTGCGTTATTAAATTTTTGAAAAGGCAAACGGCAAGCTTAGTAGGACGCCCACTAATTGTGTATATGTAGACAATTATGGATCCTCTAATTTGTGCGTATCACGTCTCCACGTACAAATTAGCAGAAGGCTGTAACAAAATAACCACTTGTCAAACGGCAAATGACTGCGTAGCAGAGAGAAAAAAAGAACAGTGTATGCCTGCTGTAATGGGCAGGAAGTAAGTAATCGAAGCTGAAAACAACAAAGAAAACAATAAAAAAAGGCGTAGGGAGTGACTTTCAGATAATTGACTTTGTTGTACGAGAACATAATCAAGAACAAATAGTGCAAACTTTGATCTGTTTTGACTTGTTTTTTTTTCTCTGATTTTTTTTTTCGCCATGATTTTTGTCCGGATGCGTTTTTCTTCGCGTTCCTTTCCTATTTGTTTTTTTGTTGTTTTTTGTTTTTTGTTTTTGTTTTTGTTTTTTTGTTATATTCTTTTAGTTTTTATTTAATCATCTTTTCTTGGCGAGAGGTTGGACTTATTTCTATTTGTTCTTTATATATGTTTTTCTTTTTTTTCTTCTTCTTTCAGTTGGATGGTTATTCTGACGCTATTTAGGTTTGGATACCGGTCTCATTTTTTTTCTTCTGATTCTTTTTTTTCTTTTTTTAATTCTGTTTGATTTTTTCCGATTCGCGCATTTGTTTTTCTCCGTTTTTATTTGTGTTTTTTTTTTTGCGGTTTTATCACATTTTTTTATATTCTTTATTCCCACCTTATAGTCTATTTTTCTTTTCTTCCTTGTGTTGCCATGTACATGTTCTTTGAATTCTTAGTGTTTCTTTTATGTTTTGTTTGCCGGCGTGCTACGCTAGTTTTTATTGCTCGTTTTACTCGGGTTCGTATCAATGGCGCCTCAGGTGAAATCGGACGGAATGGAACAAAACCATATACCGCAATATAACACATTCGGAAAACCGGATTCAACCGAGTGAACAGTCTTTGGATTACCTTTTGCCCAAGTCAAAATGAACGCATGCTTTCCGCTCCCAACCCCCATTCGGCCTCCACGCCCTTTACCCACTATTCTACGTCCACTGGTTCTTCATAATCACCTAATACACACAAACATAGACACATACGTACATACATACGCATAGACACCGTAAAATCTGACACGATAACACGCACATGCACACCTGCTACAGCTATAACAATGCGCTTATTATGTGTAAGGCGAGCTGGCCTGTTTATAGCGTCCGTTGGGTGATAAGACTGGTTGCCATTGATTCGTGCTTGTCTAAGCATCACATACGTGCACATCAACACGTCAGCGAAGAAAACAAAAGCGATAACAATGAACAACTCCGATGGAAAGAAAAAACATAATCATCAGTCATAGACGAAGGAAAAAACAAACTTATCGCCTTGTTTGGTCAGCCCTCCAAAACACAGTCTGGTCATTAACTCTACTTTTTGTGTTGGTGTCGGTAGACGCTAAATGCATCTCCATTCATCAGATCTGACGTCGGAGATTTTTTCTTTTGGGCCAGTATTATTGGTATTGCAGTAAAAAAAAGGAGAGGTAATAATTGCTAGTTTAGGTTATTTATATATATTTGTATGTTGACATCATCATCATCATCATCATCACCATCATCATCATCATCATCATCATAATCACCACCATCATCATCATCATCATCATCATCAGCAGCAGCAGCATCATCATCATCATCATCATCATCATCACCATCATCATCATCACCATCATCATCATCACAACCATCATCATCATCACCACCATCATCATCACCACCATCACCATCATCATCATCATCATAATCATAATCATCATCATCATCACCACCACCACCACCATCATCATCATCATCAGCATCAGTGCCACCATTATCATATCATGGCATTGATTTTGGTGTAGTCTATTTTGGAGCATATAAACCCTTATTGATTATTTCATTTTCGAGCAGACAGAATGCAAACGATTTATTGATGTCGAGCTTCGATTTTATCCATTGAATTATCTATTATTATACTTGCCGTTTGTTCGAATGGAAAGTTTGAGTGACACCTGAAGGGTTAGAGGTGACCCTTATATAGAACAAAAGTCACCGAACCCACGTCCTAAATGGGGAATGGGCATACACAAAGTAACTAGGTTTAATGAGACGAATTACCCGTCTGTCTTTGTTTCTCTACCACGCGTACGAATGTAACCTGTCTCTCTCTTATGTTTTCGGTGACTGTTCTTCTCGTTGTAATAAATGTTGTTTTTTTATAAACATCGGCGTTCGAGTTCGTTTATCAGCAAAGGGCTGGAACCTTGGTTCCTGACGAGTGTATGATAGTTTGTACATGGATCAGTAAGTGAGAATATAACATACTAAGCTAATAAACATTTGTTTCTCTATAGCTGTTTTCCTCTGCCAAGACGGTGGTTATGTTTTCAGTCGACTTTGTTTGTTTATTTGTTTGTGTCTGTACAGCCTAGCGGTAACATCGCTTGACCAATCGTTACCAAACTTGGTCAAAATATCGGCCATGGTCTGACTTAAAACTGATTTAATTGTGGCACATTTAGTCCAATGGGCAAGGTCATAAAAGGCTGATAATCACACATTTGGCGATAACCTCGATTCTGTTCATTGTAGAGACTCGACTTTCTTCAAATTTGATGTATATATCTGATGTCCTTTGATATGCCCTTTGATAGCAGTAACCACCATACAAATTTTCAGTCTGGTCAGATGAATAGTTTTTTTTTTAGTTATCAACGTTTCCATGGCAACACTTTGGGAATGCTTCATACAACATGAAGAATTAAGTACCAGATAAGACTTTGGCCAAGCCTTACGTCGTCAGGCGGAGTCATGCAGTTTCATGATTGACGTATGTTCGTGTTTCCTGGATATTTTAATCACACACAATACATGCTAAAACATTACTCAGTTTAGCGATTGAATTATGTTTGAAATATATATTTTACTTGTTCCAATAAGCCGTAATTTGCAATTAATTCACCACGTGACCCATCTCTTATTAAGTTTGTATCTATCATTCTCACCCTCTCTCGCCGGTTGTTATTTTACACCTCGCTTTTATTCTATCCGGTATCAATCACTTTCGCTTCGGACACTCATTGTTAATTAACAGTTGAAGGCAATAAGGAAAGGAAAGCATAAAAAGATTGGACGAGTCCATTATAAACACCAGTAGACAAAAAGAGGGAAATGCAAAAAGAGAGAGGGGATATAAAGCGAGTAAAAAGGGACCCATCACTTACTAGGTTTACATCTATCACTCTCACCCTCTTTCACATTGTTTGACGCACCCCACTCTTATTGTATACGTAATCTATCACTCTTGTTTCGCCTCCCTCTCTCTCCTTCTCTCCCTCTCTCTCTCTCACACTCACTTTATAAGTTGATAAAGAAAGGGGAAGAAATGGAATATCACCAGGTGTAGTAATATTACTTAACCCCTAGTTGTAGAGAGAAAAAGAGGGACAATGGAAATATAGCGAGCAGAAAGCGACTAATGTTAGATGTTGTCTTTTTGTTTTTATATTTACTTGGCTTTGAAAATTCACTTTTTCGTCATTCAAACAATCTACCTCAAGTTCAATGGCTGATCAAGCAAGTCACAATTTTTTAAAGATATTCTTATATGGAGACAATGGATGTTGTCGACTTTCGTATTTCATCGGATGAAACTGTTCTCTTGCTACGTTCATCGGGTAGACTGATACATGCATGAATAAGGAGACGACGACGATGTAAACGTTAATTATATTTTTTATTTACTTAACTAACAGGTATCCATTTCCTTAACTACAAGTTGCGTCTTGATTATAATCAGAGGAGGCACAAGGACTCTTTTTTCTTTTTCTTCTTGGGTTCCATTAATTGATGATTAAACATTCACGAAGTTTGTCCGTCATGATGCTCGCTCACTCATTGCGGTCAGTAGTTCCAATCTCGAGAGGCCAGTGTTTTTTCTCCAAAAACTCTCCAAAAACTCTTCATTGTAATATCCTAGCCTCCTAGCCTGTTGCTTGATCTCCAAGGACCACCGGAACACTATTCCAGCAGGTTGATTGGGTCGAGAAACATGTCCAGCCAGCGCCAAATGTCGACGTTGAACAACTGCAGATATGCGTGGAAGGCAATCATACAACATTTTGTTTGTTACATGGTCTCGCAACGATATCTTAAAGACGACGCATAGCATCTTGGTGTATGAACTATCAAGTTTCTAAGTTCTAAGCGCCCTCATTTACCCAGATCGGATGTCTCGTAACTGAAACCCTACTTAAAATATGTTCTATAGCTCATGAATAAGCTAAGCAATCAGCTGTCTAGCTAAAAATAGGATCTAAATGAGCACGATGATCTAACCACGTTAATCATACCGATTAACCCGTTGCATCTAACAAATCATAACCTTCACTTAACTTTTAAAATTCAATATAGGTTAACCTCCCCGATCACAAAAACTAACAGCTATAAAATCGTTAATAAAATTCACAATCCATTGTGTCATCCAACCATGATTGGTACAAATAAACTTCAGTCTCTTCCTAACTTATCCACCAAGTCTCAGTTACGAGTGTCCAACAGTCTTTGTTGTATCGCTGTTCAAGGTATGCAGGGACATTTTAGTGATCGTTTCATCAGTAGTAGCATGAATGAGCTTCACACTTTTCGGATACTAACTCACTGGAACTTTATCTGTGAAATTCTCTTAAAGATGATGTCTATCAAATTCTATAGAAAACCAATGGTCGTTCCCTGTGAGAAATCAAGGGTAAACGGCTATTTCGATAACGCAAAATAATTGACAAGTCTGAGGAGATTTGTTGTCACTCAAATTCCAGTAAACACCACTTATTGCCATTGACCAATCGCTGATGACTCGTGTGTAAAACTCCTAGTGAGTAAATAATAATAATAATAATAATAATAATAATAATAATAATAATAATAATAATAATAATAATAATAATAATAATAATAATAATAATAATAGACATGGGTGTGTGGGAAAAGCAGTGCAGTGGAACTTATGCAAACGACTGCATTTCGAACACGCGGACAAATGGTACAAACATTAACCAGAGACAGTACTGGAAAACGAAAAACACAAAATCCTCTGAAATATCGAAGGTGCAAAAAGATAAACTCATACAAGCAAAGAGACCGGATGTCATAATAATCGACAAGAAGGAAAAACCTGCCAAATCGTAGATTTTGCTGGACTAGCAGACCACAGGGTGAAAATCAAGGAAACAGAAAACCGAAGCAAATACACGGAACTCGCCAGAGAATTCAAAGGGATATGGAGTATGAAGAAAGTCAATATAATACCAATAATCGAAGGAGCACTAGGAACAATCCCGAAAAACCTGGAAAAATGACTGGGAGAAATTGGAATTATAAGGGAAGACTAGGAACATACAATGGACGGCAATGATGAAAACAGCATAGATTTTTAGGAAAATACTTGAATGCGGAAACCAACTCACATAAGCTACGAATGTTACCCATTCGCATGGAAGCTGCAATAGGAAGTAAACAAAAACACACAAACAACACCACCACATGAAACCAAGTAACAGAACATGCAAGAAATTTCATAAACTATCCCCTAAAAGAGTGATGGAAGCAGCCTAAGCAGCCTCGG
>OY744527.1:43603793-43666293 GCA_963556195.1 Sepiola atlantica | reverse complement strand
TATGGATTCTTCATAATAGAAAGTAAATTGCCTATTGAAATCAAAATTGATTATAAATGAATAATGAATATACTTAAAGCATTTGCAGTATAAATACCGTGAATAAGAATTCTAATACTCATCATAAAACCAATAATTATAATCGAATAAATAATAATGATAACAATAAGAATAAATAATAGGAATACATAAATTCAAAAGATAATTAGAATAAGAAGTTATAGGAAAAAAAGATCCAGATTGTCCTCGATGGAAATCTCTGCTATAAAAACTAGGAAGTGTTCTAAATTTAAAAAAACAAAAAAACAAATAACTTCCTAACAAAAAAAAAGATTCAGTTTGTCCTCGATGGCCGTTAATCTAAGCAACATGACATAAATGCTGGTGTACTCCAGGGATCCATCCATGGACCTCTACTGTTCCTGATTTTCATAAATGACTTCCCTGATGTCATTAAAACTGAGATAGGAATATTTGCTGACGACACCACACTCTACTCTCGTCATGTGGGCAAAACCGACGTGCACATATCTGAGGCAATGGCTGAATCTTTAGAAATTTACCTCTAGTCTGTAGTGGATTGGAGTCAAAAATGGATGGTAACTTTTAATGTCGCAAAGACAAAGCTCTTTTCCTTCAATAACTACAAGCGACCTCTTAAACCACCGGTTGTCATCGCAAATAACACCCTACGTGAGAGTTCATCATTCAACCCCCTCGGCCTAACTTTCACAGATAACATGAATTGGAATAAATACATTGAAGATATTGCCAGGGATGCTGCAAAGAGGTGGGCTCCCTCTACCGTGCTAGTAAATTGCTCACACCTGACATTATCCTATATCTCTACAAAGCCACCATCCGCCCATGCATGGAGTATTGTTGCCACATCTGGGATGGGGTATTATCCACTAGTCTCTCCCTCTTAGACAAGGTCCAAAAAAGTGTCGCCAACTTAATAGGTCCCTCACTATCCATCAAGCTCCAGCTCCTGTCCCATCGCCGCAATGTTGCTTCCTTGTGCCTGTTTTGCAAGTACTTCAATGTATTGTGCTCTGATGAACTGGCTACTCTGGTAGCCCCACGACGCAAATTCACTAGACTAACCTGACAATCTGCTAAATCGCATCTATTCACTGTGGAGGTCCCCAGATGCCGAAGAGCTTTCTACTCCAAAGGCTTCTTTCCTCGTGCTGCTGGATTCTGGAACTCCCTTCCTGACCCCTGTTTTCCTGACGGTACTAAATTTAAAACTAATTTAAACTAACATCTCGCTGCACCGCTTCCAATTTAGGTTTACCTCCCAAACTATTACTCTTTTTCTCAGTATCCCCTTACGTTTACAGTGGCAGTCTGCCTTGTTTGGCGTGGACTATGTTTAATATATATATATATTTGACACTTAATTTTAAATTTAGCTAAACATATACAATATCAGCATTCCAGAAGGGTTCACTGCCGCGCTGACTTCCGGTTTATTCTGCAGTAAATTTCAAGTACGAATGATCAGATATGATAAAAAAAACCCTTCTTTTTTTATTCATATAAGGTTGAGACTTCACAAATACATTTTATTAATAATGTAAGTGTTTGAAATAAATACAATGATATGATTTCGGAAAAACGGCGCCGAATAAAACAAAATTATTTCGGCCATATTCTTTTATTCTATACGCTTTTATTATTCTTTTTAAATATTTAAAATTATGTTGTCGTTTCACAAGATACAAAAAACATTTAAACACTTTGTTTAAAACAATGTTTGCTTATTTATTTTTGTTACTAAATTGTTATAAAATATTTGTTTTAAAAATCACTATTATTTTACTAAGCAATTTTATTATATTTTCATAAAATAATCAAAATACATATATTATGTTGGTGTTTCACAAAATACAAGACATTTCAAAACTTTATTTATATCAATAAAAAGAAGACATTTCAACATATTTGATCCATGAAAAAGATATTTTATTAAAGATTTGTTATATTTTCATGAAAAAAACATATAATTTGTTTTGCTAACAACTTATTTTATTATAATAAAAAGAAAATTCTAAATTTTCCGTTAAAAAATATATGTTTTTTATAATTTCTGATCATCCGTTCTTGAAATTTACTGCAGGATAAACCGGAAGTCAGTGCAGCGGTGAACCCTTCTGGAATGCCATAGTATCTGATAAGTATAGCAACAATAACTGATAATAGTAAGTAAAAATAAAAGGTGAAAAGGCAGGTAGAAGCTTCGGAAAGTAAACATTCATTTTTATTGTGATTATATGAATCGGAAGGTTAAGGATGATATAGAATAAACACCGCATAAAGTAAATAGGAAATTATTTTATACAAATATTCGGATTAGAATGATGAACCGAGAATCATGACGGAAAAATACGAAACTTAGCTTTGTAATAATAACACAAAATGGACCGACATTGCGTATTCCATTATAATTCTTAGATTAAAAATAGTCATCGTCACTGTCACTCGAATCGAGTATACGGATTTCCGGAAGCTTCATTTGTGGGTTCTCATATGAGGAAACAGTCCAATTCGAGATCCACACATTCTATTACAAATCGGGCATTATCGTTTGGCAACTGATTTTCGTGACGCACTATTCTTGCTGCTTTTAGATCTTGGACGCGATGACAACGTTCACTTTCAAATCTTTCTACACGACTCCTAATTCCATTCCTTCACTCCATTCTCCCGAGTGCACTCGCTCCCCATGTTGTATGATCAATTCCACACCGCTTCATATCCTCCTTCAAGAAATCTTTGTTCCGCTTCCTCTCTCTTCTACCCCCCCCCCTAGCTTCCACATTCAGTTAGGAAGAAAATATTTTCTTATGATAGGGCTGGTCGCTCATCCTTACAACGTGGCCAGCCCATCTCAAACGATTTTTAACAATTAAAGCCTCTATACTATAGCAACTAGACTCTTCCAGGATACTGATGTTGGTTCGACGATCTTGTCAGTTATTTTTTTTAATGTTGCACAAGTCTTTGATATAGTTTTTCCAGTGCTATACGATGTCGACGGTATGTCGTACAGGTCTTCGATGCATACTAGAATGTTGAAAGGACAATGGCTCGATACACTAATATTTTGGTATCAAGTCTTAAATCTTTATTATCAAAGGGACTAGAACGAAGTTTACCGAAAGCAGCACTTGCGTTCCTAATACGATATTGGATTTCGTCGTCAATGGTAGCAGTGGACGCGAGGTTGCTAACCAGAAGATGTTAATAAACAAACATAATAATTCAAGTAGTAATCAGATATAAATAGGAATTTAATATTGAATAAAGAAAAGATATCGTATATGACCTATCGATAAAATGAAATTCATCGTAGAAACACACGAGCAAATATACGAAATTAATACCTCTATTTCTTTTAATAAAAAATTAAGAAAGAAAGAAAGAAATATTAATTAACATAAATTTATTGTTTTATATATTTTTGTTACATGCGAGTAAGCTTAGAATAATAGTTAGAATAAAAATCAAGGAGTAAATCGTATTGCTATGGAAATGTTTGTTTACAATTTCGACCGGAAGTTGGATTGGTAGCGAAAAACTCTAGACTCACTTCAAAGAACAATATGAAAAGAGGTGTTAAAATAGAGAACCTAAAATTAGATAAAAAGAAAAAAGGTTTCCACTTAAACAGCTACGGTTAGTGAAAATGTGTATCACTTGTTTGTGTGAATTTTTTATCGATGTTTAACGATGAATTATAAACAAGCCGAATAAAAGTAAACGTACATGGTACGGACATACAACGATTGGAAAGCCAAACGACTTAAGGAGAGTATAAATAGACTAGCTAACATAACCTTTAAGACAATGATGGTTAAGTCAAATATATAACATGATATATTCAAAATACTGTAGGGATCAAATAAGCTCAATGTAAGAAATTTCTGGTCAAACAGAGCTATGATAGAGTAATGTTAGATCCACATCGTCAGTGTCCTGAGCGAACTTTTGCTATTATTGACCTTCCAAATTCTCTTCTGTTCGGCTCTAATGAAAAATAACAGACCCTTTTTCGTTTAATATACTACTTATTCTAACCAATCGTATAATTTCACTTTAGAAATTTTTCATGAGAATTAATATTTGTTTGAAAATGTTCCTTTTGACTTTATAATTTAAAGATCCGGCTAATAAAATGTATGAAGACTATTTTAATTTCTTTTGATAAGGTCCCTATAGATACGTTTCTGTTATTGACTCTTGTATGGTTGTATACATCTCACCCGTGTTTATAGGTTTATCTCGTTTTCTGTGCGTTTGTTGTTGTTTTTATGTAACCCTATTTATTATGTATTTGTTTGTTTTTTGTTTATACATATATGTGCATGGATGTACATATTATTTCGTATATATGTATGCTGATTTAGTGCTCTCGCCTAGTGTTTAAGAATATTTTATTTGTTTTTTAATTATGTTTAACTTTTGATTTATTTAATTCCTAAATTGTGTATTTTATATTTTTTATTTTAATTTTTTATTATTAATTTTCTTATTATTAATATTTGTATATGTGTGTGTTTTTTCCATGAAAACTGTGTTTATAGAGACGATTTGCTAAACATAAGGCAGGAGATTCTACAACATTGTCTACACCGACATAGGTATATGTTATCTTAGTTTATGCCTAAATTGCGGAAACCGGTTAAATTAAATAGCTTATGTCAGGTTTTGATTAAATATTACGGCAATTAATAAGTTTCGGAAATTATACACAATTATGCAAGCTTCCAAATAGTTGACTTGGCTTCTCAGTGTGCCTAATGGAAGGGTGAATTTCTGAAACCTATTTTTATATCTATGAAGCATGAGTGGTACAGCAAGAATATTTTGGTGACTATTTTAGAATACCAGGCACTGTATGTGGGAAGACGTCGAAAACACTCCACCAAAAATACAAACCTGAAAATACTTTAACAAGTACTCCAGTATATAACCGACTAATTAAACACGTGTTGATATAGCTAACAACTAATCTACACATGTGTTGATATAACTAACAACTAATCTACACGTGTGTTGATATAACTAACAACTAACCTACACGTGTGTTGATATAACTAACAACTAATCTACACGTGTGTTGATATAACTGTTGTGGGGTACAAATCACCCCTATTAGAGAACTGATGGTATCAATGGTTGCAGAGACTCAGAGAGACCTTCATACCATGTTTTACCGCATGTTATGAACCCGTTCATCTCCTACCACATTAGTGGCGTTCTATATTGCTTTATGATAGATACATTGTTATATTTTAACCCTGATACTATTTGTGGTTTATTTCTTTGTGACCCTTAGCACGGGTCTACAACAATAACTAACAACTAATCTACACGTGTGTTGATATTACTAACAACTCATCTACACGTGTGTTGATATAACTAACAACTAATCTACACGTGTGTTGATATAACTAACAAATAATATACACGTGTGTTGATATTACTAACAACTCATCTACACGTGTGTTGATATAACTAACAAATAATCTACACATGTGTCGATATAACTAACAAATAATATACACGTGTGTTGATATAACTAACAACTAATCTACACGTGTGTTGATATAACTAACAAATAATATACACGTGTGTTGATATTACTAACAACTCATCTACACGTGTGTTGATATAACTAACAACTAATCTACACATGTGTCGATATAACTAAAAAATAATATACACGTGTGTTGATATTACTAACAACTCATCTACACGTGTGTTGATATAACTAACAACTAATCTACACGTGTGTTGATATAACTAACAAATAATCTACACATGTGTCGATATAACTAAAAAATAATATACACGTGTGTTGATATTACTAACAACTCATCTACACGTGTGTTGATATAACTAACAAATAATATACACGTGTGTTGATATAACTAACAAATAATCTACACATGTGTCGATATAACTAACAAATAATATACACGTGTGTTGATATAACTAACAACTAATCTACACATGTGTTGATATAACTAACAAATAATATACACGTGTGTTGATATAACTAACAACTAATCTACACATGTGTTGATATAACTAACAACTAATCTACACATGTGTTGATATAACTAACAACCAACACTGGGTGGAAATTCTATACTCAATTATGTGACGAAGTTCTTCGGAGAGAATATTTAGTTCGTTGGTCAGTAAGTCATATATATATATATATATATATATATATATATATATATATAAAATATGAAATTCAATTTTTAATATTTTACCTACGTACGGCTCTTATCAGTGCAGGGAAATGGCAATCTCAGACGGTCACCAGGCACGAACACGGTACCAGAGACATCTTGAATTTGTAAGCGTTCGCGCAATCCCTTAGACCACGGGAGTTTGTCACGTGATAACGGAGAAAAATATATATATATACACTGAAAGCGTTGAGTGTAAACATCAGGACATCCGATAGAACTCAACGACAGAGTTGGAGTATTGCACTGAGGGTTCAGGTGAATGTCTATTTTTAATCTCTCCAACAGTGCTCGACTTAAATTTTAGTTAAAAGTACTTCTAATATATATATATATATATATATATATATATATATATATATCTGAATTATTTCTACACTTGATTATTGGGGAAATGGTCGTTTGATCAGTACCACTGGAGAGCCATGAATATTATAACTGTTTTTAAATCTCCAAAACAGTTACATGGTAAACAGCTGATGACCCCTGTTTTAATATTTCACGCTTAAGTTAAGGTCCCCTGTTTTTGTTTCACTGTTAGATACTTAAATCCCGTTTTTTATTTATGAATTTTCCAACGAAGGCTAAGTCTGCGATATCTTGGATTTAGTTAGTTTCTCTGGGAATTTAAACTGTATTTTCCTTCTTTTTTTTTAAATGACTCAAAGCTTCTTTAGACTACAATAATATTTTTTTTTATAAATATTAAATATTTAAAATATACCTAGAGACATCGATGTTTCATGCTAACGCAATCTTCAGTCTAGGAACTAATTCTCAACGGTCGACGGGCGCGAACCCCGAACACAAATCGCCACTGATTCGCAGTCGGAGATCTTACCCGCAGGCCACTGGAAACCAGTTAGTAAATAGAGAGGAATTTTAACTGTAAATAGCAGAATTACTACCATTCACCAAGTAGATAAGAGTGATCTACGAAACGTCGGACCATGCATATAGCTATTTGTACTGCTTGTTATTAAAGCTCCTCGAAAAGTGCCCAACCTCCGTGGGAGGGGGCTGATAAAAAATAATTTTTTTTTTTTTCATAAATATTAAATATTTAAAATATACCTAGAGACATCGATGTTTCATGCTAACGCAATCTTCAGTCTAGGAACTAATTCTCAACGGTCGGCGGGCGCTAACCCCGAACACAAATCGCCACTGATTCGCAGTCGGAGATAAAGCAATGATATTTATGTATGTCTGTACTCAAATAAGTTTATCTCTGAGCAAAACGTATAGCATATTTTGAATCAGTAGATATAGTAATCCTGGGGCACTATCTTCGTTAGAACTCTGCAGAGTCAAACTCGCTTTACGAAATCAGCAGCAGCAGAATGTTTTTATTTGACAAAATCTTCAATCAGTAATTTCTTTCAGCCAACCACATTATAACGTTTTCCCCTCCCTTTGTAATTGTGTATGTGTGACTTTCTGTTTTCGCTCCCCGTTAAGGTTGATGTGTCGCCAGCCGATTTTTTGCCTTGTTCTCGGGGCGTCGACAGCTGGCTTCTCTCTCTTGATGAAGACGGGAGAATCATCTTAGTTGATCGGTCTTGGGTTTCGTATCGGTTCAAAAGGTCGGCGTGGACTGGAGAGGAGAATAAATGGAACACAACAAGGGCAGAAGAAAAAGATTACACGACTACTCTTTATATAAAAAATAATTTTATAAAAATAATTTTATAAAAAATAAGAATGTATTATCACAAATAAACAGAAGTGACAAAATTACAGGTACAATAATGTTCATGGGTATGCGGGGTAAATACCTCGGGTTGGACGGGATTTCTATCTACCCTCGGCGAACTAACAACATTATCATTAGAGATTGTTTATAGTTCTCTCATATCGAGCGGTATGAATCATTAACAGTTTACATGGGCGTAGGCAGTCAATCTATTTCTACTTTGAAATCTCTGTCTAAAATTTATCTGCAATTCTCCTCATAAACATGATTTGTCTTCGTTCATATGACAAGTCGGGGCTACCTGGCGCTGCCCGGCCAGAAACATGCCTTCACCATGTTGTGTCGTTCCACTTGTCTCATTTTCAGGGTTTGACACAAGCCTGCTCATTCAATTTGGGTGTGCGTATTGCCTTGATTGCTGGAACACATTCTTGCCGCTCAAGTTGACAGCTTCAGCCATCAACACATACATGTCAATATAAGCGATTTGAAATTGTCAACAATCTCGCCATATCACGTTTAGTTAACATTGTTGACTAAGCAATTTCTTAATTCGTCTAGTTATTATTCTAATTATACACGCTCTCGTAAGGAAAGTCACCCGGCGAAAAATACACTTCTTGGTAGTTTACCCTGTCATATAAGGCATATATTTCTCTATTGAATCATCTTTTTAAAAAAATTTATATTTTATTACAATTAATTAATTACGAGAGAAGATAAAAAAAAAACGGGTGGGGGCAATAAGCGAAAATAAAATTAAAATAAAACGCCATTGTTTTTCAAGTGAAACGACATCCTTTTCCGCGAATTACATATTTATTTCAATTTCACTTTTCTCATAATTTTTTTCTTTTTGCTTTATTAACACAAATTATTACTAAGTTAAAAACATCTCCAAAAAATTTTAATGTAAAAAAAAAATTTTAATTGAATATCCTATTCCTCAAAAACTAAGCTGACGATTTACCTCCCCCACCCACCCCCTAAATGTCCAAAACAAGAAATCTTCTGTCTTATCAATATGACTTAATTCCAACGAAGAATATATTTTTTAATTCAATTATCTTTCCAAAATGTAAATATTCCCTTACAAGAAATAATGATATCTGGTGTCAACGAGCGAGACAAAAATGAAAGTTAAAAGACTCCCGGACAGCGCCGGGTAGATTCAGCTGGTAATGTATAATCAACAGTTTGGATTATTTGGTATAACGGCATATTAACCGTTACGGTCGTTTAATGCCGTGAAAGATTTATTTTAAACAAAGTTTACAAATTGTAAGAAGATCAGCAGCAGCAGCATTCGTATTTAAATGGGTGGAATGGGGAGACGGATACTTTCCCCATATTTTGTCAGTGTTATGGTGTGATGTTGATCTACCCTATTTCGGGTGTAGATGGACTCTTTCAGAGACTATGAATACAGTTACAACTAAGTGTCGTAGCAGTCGCAGCGGGAAATGCCGGGGAATGCCGACATGGTTGCCCAGGTTATGTTAGCTAGGCCAGAGTGCTCTTTCTTTGGGAGCGCTGGCTTGATTCTTCACCACCTTCCAAACCTTGTGTCACATATTGCTGCGGTGGGAGGCAATTAAATACCGTCGCGGCGGCATTCATTTTCCGTCAATCGACGTTGACGGTAAACATACCAGTCGATAATCCGATCTCAACAATCAGTCCGGCAGAATCTGGGCCATTTCAGTGGCCTTTTATCCGTCGAGCTGAGGCATGCGTCCTGGTTAGTCCTATGAGGTGCACCCTCCCAAGCCTTGATTCTCCTCTTTAGGATGGACTAAGTTTATCGCTTACTATCTGAGGCGCCCCAACCGGGGAATGCCGAAAGGGTTGCCAAGGCATTTTTAAAAGGCCAGAGTGTTCCTTCTTTAGTAGTGCTAGCTTGACTCTCCCCACCTCCCGGCCTTGTGCCACACCTTCCTGCGATGGTAAGGAAGTAAATACCGTTATTGGCGCCATTCATTTGCCGTCCGGTAGCGATGACGGACGTACAGCTTAGGTTTCGATCTCGACAATCAGTCCGGCAGAAACTAGGCAATTTCGGTGACCTTTTATCAGTCGAACTGAGGTATGCGTCCTGGGTAGTCCTATGAAGTGCACCCTCCCAGGCCTTACTTCCCCCCTTTGGGAATGAGTAAGTTTATTGCTTACTTCCTTATGTGATCCGACCGAGGAATGCCGACGGGGCTGCCAAGGTAATTCTAAAAGGCCAGAGTGCTCCTTTTTTAGGGGCTCTGGCTTGTTTCTCTCTACCTTCCGGCCTTGTGCCACATCTCTCTACGGTGGGGAGGTAGTAAATACCGTCATGGCGGCAGTCATTAATGGCAGCCATAGCCACAGTATCGGACGCAGACTTTCTGTAATTTACTATTTCTGTACTTTAGTAATGTACGTTTGTAAATATACCACCATACTGTCTTATTTATTATTGACCCTTCAAGGTCACAACAATTAGCTATATTCAATTTATTTGATACCCATGAAGCGTTAGGTAAGTTTATTAGTTAATAATAAGTATTAATAATAAAGTCTGATTTGAATTAAATCTATCTGTATATGTAGATTGGAAGAGCAGTATTATTATAACAATATGACAACAATTCTCTATGTTTTTTGAAGAAGACATATTTGTAAATATGACGCACCATCTTTGATAATTGTTACGTAGATTTGGTTGCAGACATACATAAACCCTTTATTAGAATAAAAATGTTTCTGTTGTTCTTCTTCTTCTTCTGCAATTGTCCTTTAGTCTTCACATTCCATAAGCGATGTTTCTGACAAAGGGGGAAGAATTGCTGTTTTTCTGGTTCAGAATCTATCCATCTAGCACTTATTGTTGGTTAGTTTTTGTTATCTTGAAGTAGTATTTTTCTTTTTAGCTCCTAACATCAAATGGCTTCATGCCTTGTCTGGAGTGACTTCCATAAAAAATGTGTTTAATTGCGTCCGAGATGGGTATATTGGCTGATGACACCATGCTCTATTCTCGACATGTGAGCAAAACGAACACTCACATATCTAATGCGATGGCTGAATCCTTAGAAAATGATTTCCAGTCTGTAGCGGAATGAGGACATAAATGAATAGTTTCATTTAATGCTACTACGAAAAAGCTCCTTTTCTTCAATAATTATAAGAAACATTTCCACCCACTGGTTGTTATGACTAATAGCACCCTACCTGAGAGTCAAACATTCAAACCCCTTGGCCTAATATTCACATGTAACATGAATTGGAACAAATACATAGAAGATACTGCCAAGTCTGCTGGAAATAAGGTGTGTTCTCTTTATCAGAGTACAAAACTTCTCACACCTGCTAGTATCCTATATATTTACAAAAAAAAACATTCGCTCATGCATGGAGTATTGTTGCCACATCTAAGCTGGTGCACCAACCACTAGTCAGCTCGTCTTAGAAAGTGTTTAAAAAGGGCTCTAATCTAATAGGCCCTGCACTGTCTACTAAGCTTAAGTCCCTGTCCCATCGCCGCAATGCTGCATCCCTGAGCTTACTTTACAAGCACTTCAATGAAATGTGCTCCGACGAACTTGCTGCACTTGTGGCCCTTCAACGTAAAAACCCCCGACCAACACAACAATCAGCAAACTCTCACCCCTTCACTGTTGATGTACCCAGATGTCGGAATAATTTCTACTCTAATAGCTTTTTTTCCTGGAACTGCTTGTCTTTAGTATTCCATTCCTGCTCCCTGTTTACCAAACTGTACTAATATGCAGAAATTTAAATGTAATATGAACAAACATCTCGGTGCACAATTCCCTATTTTAGATATTTCTATAAATCTGGCCCCTAATTCACAATAGTGTATTACTTTTCAGTGGCAATCTGCCTTGTTTGGGGTTAATAAAAATAAAAAAGAATCAGACTTCGTGCCTAAGTCTTGTCTGGCTATAACTATTCATTAGACCTGCAAGATTGACACCCAGATCAGTTGCTTACGAAGTCGGGAAATGTTTAGCCGAGAACACTCTGAGAAATGGCGATTGCTCATATGCAGAAGCAATGTTGTTATCCTCACTCGATCGATTTGCGGTTTCGAGGCTAACACGTCCTTGAATGCCACAGACGTAAAAGGAGAGACGACCAGAGGACAACATATCCTGGTATTGAGTCCTGCTGAATTCTAACTAGAATCCTGCTAGCCGCGCAACTCTAATGCTACCACATTGAAACCGCCCATACCATAGTGAAAAAGTGTTGAACTTTATGGCGAGGTTGCTGCTGTGGTTGTACATACTGTTTATATTGCGATTTGTAATATTATCAGTATTGGTCCCCCGATTTATAAAATCGGGGGATTTATGTTTTGAGGCATGTCCGTCCGTCCGGATTTTTCTCCGCAACCATCCATTGAATTTCTCTGAAATCTTGCATGAAGTTGTAACTTTGGTCAGGTTAGAAAGTGACATTCTCCAATTTTTTTTTTTAAATGTGGTTAGCCCCCAGGGCCTCAAAAGGCCCTGAAATGGCAAAAAATGACATTTTTTGCCCCATAACCTTTCATCCATCCATTCAATTTCTCTTAAACTTGGCCAAAATGTGGAGGCAATTGTTTCTAATAGAAAATAAGTATCGTTGACCTTGGAAGAAATCTGGTTCCCGCCCCAAGGGGGTCAAAAGCACCCAAAATGGCAAAAAATGACCCTTTTCTCCAATAACGTTTGATCCATCCATTCAATTTTTCTGAAACTTGGCCAAAATGTAGAGGCAATTGTTCTGGATATAAAATGAGCATCCTTGACCTCAGAAAAATTTTGGTTCGCGCCCCCAGGGGGTCAAAAATGCCCCAAATTGCCTAAATGTACTGCATTTTACACTCGCCACATCGAGTCACATACAGAGGGGGACCACGCACGCGCGGCTTGTTGCTATTATTAGTATTGTTGTCGTTGATGTCAGTTTCTTTAATATCATTATTATCGGTAATATTACCAGTAATAATTTGCTCCCTTCAATATCATATTTTTGCTAGTATATATAACGAACGAACATATGTTACACTGCTCCAACAAAGGATGGCGTAATAGCCGGGGGGATGGTATCATGACGAACGAACATAGACTACACTACTCCTAAAAGTAGGAGGTAATACCTGGGAGGATGGTTTCATTAGAAAATGACAGATGTTACACTATCCCCCCAATAAGAGGAGGTAATGCCTGGGAGGAGGATGTAGTGATATCAGAACATATACTACAATAACCCCAAAAATAGAGAGGGTAATCTCCGGGAGGAAGGTATCATTACGACAGAAAAGATACCACAGTATCCACCTGAAAAAGAAGAAGGTAATGTCTCGGAAGTGTATCATGACAACACAACAGATACTACACTATTCCCCTGAATTCATCATTGAAAGATAGTGATAGTATAGTTTCGACTTAAGACAGACAGATATGAAATTACCATTCGTATTTCTAGATAAGATGAGAAGATTAGCAATAGAAGTAGATCTATAGTTTCGGCTTCAGACAGATAAGTAGACATTTGGATTATTGTTGTATCGATGCTAAAATATTTTTTGTATATGTCCGGTGCAAGCAGTTGATGCGCTTGTAAGCATGGGTTAAAATAATATGAGTGTAACTACAGCATTGAAAGCGTCGTTAAGAGATATATTCGAAAATTTGAGGAACCAGTCAACAGACGCGTGATTTTATATCAATAAATGAAATTTATTAATCATTTTTTAATATATTTTATAGATCCGATTTTTCGGTTTAACAAACCTTAATTATTAGATAGTATTTTTTTCTGTTTTTTTTATTCTTCATGGTGAAAGTCAACGGCAACGCCGAAGATTGACAATGCTCTCCGATGTTATTGGAGTGTTTTGTTTTTATATATGTCCGGTGCAAGCAGTTGTTGCGCTGGTATGCCGTTGACTTATATAAAAAAAACACTGGTTTCTCAAATTTTCAAATATATCTCTAAACGACGCTTTCAGTGCTGTAGTGACACTCATATTATTCTAACCCATGCTTACTAGCGCATCAACTGCTTGCACCGGACATATATAAAAAAAACTAACTATTGTCAATGATGTTATACTATCGCTACTAATTTAACGAATGATAGTATTAATGGTTGGACATAATTCTACGAAGCGAAAGAGATGCCGGAGAATGGGTTGGGGAAACGAAAATATTGATAAAAATATAATATTTGCATTGCAATAAAAAAAAAGATAATAAGAAAAACAAACAAATAAATAAACGTGCTTGTGCAACCATAATCACGCAATTCTGCTATTATTACTGCGGGGTTTTACCACCAGCCCATCTTCAGTTTAGCGTTCACGAAAGAATTACAAAACAAGCACAAAAAAACAGAAAAGGAAAATAAAAAAACCCGCGGCCTGACAATAAATGATCTCAATCCAAAATGGCGACGGAGGGTAGAGAAAACAATACAAATGAGAGAGTCAAAATAATAATCGGATTTCCACGCTTCTAGCAAAGACACGCCATATCAGTCATCCACCCGATGATAATCAATGTTTTCAGCAACAATGGTTTCGGCACTAGAAAGGCTGCTCACTCATTGGACTATTGGCTTGAACTATCAGTCAGTGTGAGTGGGTAATGTCAGGTTCAAGCCTTGTTTATGCTACACCCGACCTTACAATACACACAAGCATAAGAATGAACGTCTGTTTGCTGCTAATCAGGCCATATATTAAAAGTGTTTATTTTCAAATGTTTACAATTTTAAAATATGCAAAATAATAGGTGCTCTTCCAATATGTGATCACTGAGTTTTTAGGGTTTTAGTTAGGGTTAGAGTTACGAGTTAGGGTTAGGGTTTAGGGTTAGGGTTAGGGTTAGAGTTTCGGGTTAGGGTTTAGAGTTAAGGTTAGGGTTTAGGGTTAGGGTTAGGGTTAGGGTTAGGGTTTAGGGTTTAGGGTTAGGGTTAAGGTTTAGGGTTAGGGTTAGATTAGGGTTAGGGTTTACGGTTAGGGTTACGGTAAATTAGTTAGGGTTAGAAAAAATTTGGGACGTCATCAATTTTCAAATATAGCTATATTAAAGTCGAACAGAGTGATCATCCTCTTTTCAATCCCACTTTCCGACCTTGTGTCACATCTTACCGCTGTGGGAGGGAGTATATATAAAAAAAGAAACTGTCAATCAGCTTTAAAGCAAAGTTCAGAATACGTTCGTTGAACCCTCTCGATTAGTCTTCTATTTGCTGCCCGCTTCTAGACACATAGATCTTAATTTCCCTTAATCACGTGACAGTTTCCGGTCGCCGTGACAGTGCGAGTGCTTGCAGATCCTAGGCTGTGAACTGAGTTCGCGCCTTCCGACGTCTGAAATTATTACTTTCCTACAAACTTGAAACGCTAGCGTCCGTAGGTTATAAATAATTTAATATTTATTCATATATATATATATATATATATATATATATATATATATATATATATATATATATATATATATATATCGAAACAGTCTGTATGTAGATGACTATTTAAGCTCCCTTTCTCGGGTAGAGCTTATCGTAACTGAAAAGGCATAGCTCATTGGGTAAAGCTAATTCGAGCTATCGGCATTTAATAATGTTTACATTGAGATTCTACTTACATTCAGCCAGTGTCCCATTATAGCGTAGGAGTAGGATCGCCGACTGTCAGCTCGACGGTTGAGTTCCAATCCCGATCCCGGCTTGAGGCACTAGCTGGTCTAGCCGCACTGAAGAGCTGTGATACAGCGAAACAGTCTGTATGTGGATAACTATATATATATATATATATATATATATATATATATATATATATATATATATATATTTCTTCATAATAATCATTCGGAAAGAGAGATAAGGAATGAGAGGAGAGACAGAGAGAGGAAAGGGCACAGAGATAAGGGAAACGAGGGTGGAAGGAGAGAAAGGGAGAAGATAGAGACCCTTAGTAATATACTAGATGACTCGTGGATCAGTATTTGTTATATTCACTCTCCTCTTTCTTGTCCCCTTTCCCTTTATCCCTTTCACGCTTTCTCTCTCTCTCTCTCTCTCGCACACACACACACACACACACTACCCGTCTTCCAGTGTGCATGACGCATTTTCGTATACCATCCAATGTACACGGTGACAAACATTCAAGACACCAAACAAGCAAACAAGGTCCACAGTTTTATAATTATAATAGACCCCCAATAGTAGATAACACGGTCTTTTAATGGATGACGTCATGCATTAGAAACGTCATTGCTTATGACGTCCTCATTTTGTGACTTCATCAACTGTGCATGGTTATCCTCGTTTGAATGGAAACGTCATCTTTCAGTGACGTCATCATTTCTGACGTTTCCTTTTATGACGTTATCTTTTATAACGTCATCCATTGCGCATGAGGAAAAAAGATAAGATCCATAGTGTTTTAGCAGTATACATCATATTCGTTGTTGTTATCTTCACAACGTTTCGACCGATGTAATTCCTGGCCTTCTTCTGGTGCATTTTCTCGTTTTCAATAACATTTGGAGAGTTCAGAACTACGAGGGGCGTTCAATAAGTAATGGGTCTGACCAACTTCCAGTTGTCTGATCTAAATGAAATTTTGCATGTGTAATGATTTATATATGTATGGGTTATGTTACAAAAGACAGCTCTGAACTAATTGTGGTTTCTGATTTACAGGTGTTTGAACTGAGTACAGTGTAAAATAGAGCCAGTTTAGTGTCGCGCAGTGATCCGGTTTTTGTATTTGAAAGGACGCACACCAAAGGAGACTTTTGATGAAATGAAAGAAACTTATGGCGATGATGCCCCATCATATGACCTTGTAAACTGCTGGCATCGTGAATTCAAACATGGCCGGAAGTCTGTGGAAACAGCTCCCAGACCTGGTCGTCCCTCTTCTGCCATTGATGAGGCATCTGTCCGTCAAGTTGAGGCTGATATTTTGGAAGATCGACGCATTACTATTCGCCAAACAGCCCAAGATGTCAAGATTAGTACAGGGTCTGTGGAAACTATCATTCATGACCATTTGCATATGCATAAGGTGTCTGCCAAATGGATTCCCAGGTGGCCCACACCTTTGCAGAAGCAATAACGCGTCGAGTGCTCGAGGATGAATTTGGAGATATGCCAAGAAGATGAGTCAAAGTTTTTCAAAAGACTGATTACACAGGATTAAACTTGGGTCCATCACTATGATCCAGAGACAAAAGCCCAGTCAATGCAGTGGAAGCACTTGGACTCACCACCTCCAAATAAGGCAAGGGTGCAGCCCTCCGCTGGCAAGGTCATGCTCACAGCCTTCTGAGACCAGGACGGAGTAGTGATGACATATCCCCTGGCAAAGAGTACCACAATTACAACAGCCTATTACGCTTCACTTTTGATGAAATTAAAAGAAGCTATCAAGATCAAGAGGCGGGGCAAGATCAGCAACGGTATCCTCCTCCTGCAGGACAACGCTCCGGTCCACAACTCGCATGTCGCCAGATCAGATGCACGGGTGCCTGGCTATGAAATCCACCCCCATCCCCCTTACTCTCCTGGCCTTGCAACCTCTGACTTTCATCTCTTCCCAGTCATGAAGTTGTTTTTGAAAGGAAAGCGTTTCCCAGATGATGCAGCCTTGATTTCTTAAGTTACAACGTGATTGGAGGACCAACCTGGGGTGTACTACAAAAACGGTGTCCAGAGCTGTATCAAACGATGGGAGAAATGCATAACTCTGGGTGGTTCCTATGTAGAGAAATACTAATAACTGTGCCAAGTTTCATTAATCTACTCCTATGGGGAATGGGTCAGAAGCATTACTTATTGAACGCCCCTTGTAGATCACTGATTTAATTCACTTGAGTACACTTTTCACATTCCACGTGTTGTGTCTTAATATCTAATACTAGCGGAACTCCGTGGAAATTCCATGATGCTTTTTACGTTAACCTGTATATAATTTACTATAATAATAAAAAAAATCGAAATAATAAATGTCTGTCAGGGTGAATAGTAGTAAGAAATAAAATTATTATTTCTTCTTCCGTCAAAAAATTGTTATTGTCAGCTAAATGTTCTTCAAACGTTATAAACACCAAAAAGCATGAAGACAAACTTTTTTATGTTCGTTCTACAGCCTACTTGGGAAATTGTATGATTTACAATTGAGGGGACCCAGACAGATTAACTTGGTTATGATATCTCCCCCTCCTCCCCCCTCCCTATATACCTTCAGTTTTAAATCATACAATGTCCACCTCTATATATATATGTATTGCTCTCTTTCCCCCTCACTATATGACTTCCGTTATAAATTGTACAGTCTTCCCCTCTCTCGATATATATATTAAATATTATCACTCTCTTCTCCCCTCAATATACGCCTTCCGTTATAAATTGTTCAATTTCCCCCTCTCTCCATATATGTATTAAATATGTCGTCACTCTCTTTCCCACTCACTATATGCATTCCGTTGTAAATCTCCCAATTTCCCCCTATATATATATATGTGTGTATTGAATAGTGAGTGTGAATTTCTCTTTTTTCATTTTTCAAACATGTAATCGCCTCGTTTGGATGCTTGAAAAGGCCGGAGGTTCGAAATAAATTATCGCTGGGAGTATATTATTGCTAGTAGAAGTAATGTAAATATCAACGAAACCTCATTTCAGAAATATTATCACAAACTACTTTTAAGAGTTTTCTGAAATTAAGTCTATATCAGTGGCGTGCAGAAGTGAGCGGCAGGGCGGTGGAACGTGACATCCAAATTGGTAAGGGGAGGAGGAGAGATAGCCAATTATATTCGAACTATATTTCTTACTCATAATATTTCTAAGTGCTAGAACTTATATTTAAATATTTGGGACATACGATCAAGGAGTTGGTCCCGGGCATAAGAGAACATCACGAGACTTCTGCACGTCACTCGTCTCTCCCGATAATATATTTTGTGAACAAGTTCAAACACATCAACTTAAAATCTAAATGATGAGCGTTGATCACGTTATAATAATAGTAATGAACATGAGCCTCTCAAATTGACGTTTTCCAATTTAATGTTTGATAAACATGATGTGTTACCCGTTAATCATTTTGGGATGTTTCATAAAATTTTAATGTGGATTTTTTTTTTATCCTTCATCTTAAGTCCGTTGAGAATTTCAGTAAAATTGTTCAGTGTATATTTTGGAGTTAGAGACATTTGGACAAATAAATCTACGCGGCGATGATTGATCTTTGCCGGCTCTACATTAAGTGCCTTCCCAGATGTTGATGAATAACACACTATAAACTGCTTTATTTAATTAACAGCGATGATAAAATATCGAACGGACACAGAAATTCACTCAGATTGAAAAATAAATCAAAGAAGAAGAAGAAGAAGAAGAAGAAGAAGAAGAAGAAGAAGAAGAAGAAGAAGAAGAAGAAGAAGAAGATGCACCGTTGATTGAATAAAAAACATATATGAATATAAGAAAGAAATCCATTCCGTCATGAATCAACTAGAACCATTGATGAGTAACCCGGTTGATTCTGAGAAGAACAATCATTGCACCCCAGAGATCAGTAGGGCAGGAGGAAAAAAGTGGCTTTGATTCAGAGATTACGCAATGAAGTGAGAAGGAGATCCGATACGGACGCCATTTTGGATTTCGACTCATTGACTCACAATGAGTCACATATTAATGAAGGAAAATACACTTGAAGCGATAAAAACACTATATATATATATTTGTATAGAGACAGGAGGAAGAGGGGAAAGAAAGCGAAAGAGAGTGTATACCATAAAAGAAAAACTTTAACAACAACAAATTGCATTTCTTTGCACAATTTGAAAAAGAAGCGGCCATGTGTAAGATTCTTCTGTATAATGATCAGATTGTAACGGCCTCCATTACTGATAGATTAGTGAGTATTTATTTACTCCTCTCCAGGAGTTAGGCACAAGGCCAGTTTTTATCTTACTCCCAAAAGTAAGATGTGACCCAAGGTCGTGTCGGGAAAGTGGGGTTTAAAAATTGCCTGGGCAGCCCCGTCGGCATTCCCCGGTAGGGGCGCCTCAGGCAGTAAGCAATAAACTTACTCCTCCCCAAAGAGGGGAGGCGAAGCCTGGGAGGGTGGACCTCCTAGAACTGCACAGGACAGACCCATAGACCGGCGTAAATGAAGCCCCGAAGGCCAAGACAATACCAGTCTATGGGGTGCAGTATCCATCGGAACAGATACTACACTTTGATCTTAGCCAAAAGGCCAATGTGAGTAGCAGAATGCAGAAAGTTGGTTTTGGTTTTGTTATTTTTAATACTGAAACATCATAACCTATTATAAACGAGTTATTGTATATGATTAATTACTCACACGTTTCTAACTACCCATATTTTTGGGGGGGTGGAGGGGGAGAGGGGGGTAAACGCAGAATTAATTCATTATTCAATACAATTAATCGAATTTGAACACGACATAGTTGATTACATATTCAGATCTCGGAATAATTCGTTTTGCAAAAACAAAATAGTCACGCGCAGTGTGCGCACACGCCTTTGACATACGTTTTTTAGGTCTGTCTAGAGAGCTTAGGATTTGGTTTAGGGTTAGAATCAAGCTCTCCACGTTAAGATCGATGAAACACTTATTTCTCGCCGCATGTAGGGTTTTAATGAAGGTTAAGTTAAGATTAGGGTAAAGATTTATATATGTAAAGAGCTATTCTTAGAAAAATCAAAGTTATAATAACATCTCGTGTTTTAATGCCACGAATTCTGAGCTTAGATGAGTAAGCTTTAAAGCTCATAATCCTAAAATAATTTATTGGCTTTCTCAATAGACAATGGTTGCCCTCTGAAAGAATGCCTACGTGATGAAAGGTTGATAGTGAAGCAAAGGTTGCACAATTTTACCCACATTTCACTTGACCTGACATTCTTTAAATCAAATGACAGTAGGACCGGAAACAATGCTGCAAAAACGATAAGGACTGGTGTTATTTTCGCGTTTTCTTTCTTTAAAAACAGTTGCCGTTTTAATGGTAAAGAAGCTACCCTATTATTTGACCAAGAGATAGAGGGATGAATCGATTCATAACTTTTCGAAAGTGCAAGTCATTTAAAAATCCCACCTGAACTTTAAACCTTAACCCTAACCCTAACCCTAATACCTTAACTTTAAAGCTCACAGTCGATTAACTGTAACACTAGTTCCATTTACAGTTTAGTTATACACAACAAGGATACTATGCCTGAATACATTTTTATTATATATACCACCCCTGACTCGTTGGGTCAGTATTTGTTACCTCTGCGAAGGCGAAGAAACTCTTTTCGGTTGAGTTTGTTTGTTTATGTACAGCTTAGTATGCACATCGCTTGACTAATCGTCACCAAACTTGGCCAAAATAGTGGTCATCGCCTACCTTATTTAGTTTTATTTATATCTAGGTCAAACGTCAAGGTTACAAAAAGGTGAAAATCACACTTTTGGTGATGACATCTGTTCTGTTTCATTGTGGAGACTCAAGATTTCCAGATTTGATGTATGGATCTGATGCGCTTTGATAACAGTAACAACCATGCTAAATGTCATCTATTTCTTATATTAGAATTCATGACGTAATAAATTGTCAAGACCTAATGTCTTCAATCTTTATTATTTGATGACGTCATCACATATATTCTTTTGTAACGTTATAACGGATTTGTGCGGTGTCTTGAAAACCTGTTTGATTTTATTCCCTTGCGATGTTATTCCTTTGTGCTATTCAGTGTGCACGGAGACAAGCAAACAGACAAAATAATAAGAACCGTCCACAAATTGTTAGTAGTATACTAGACTCTTAGACGTCTAATATATATATATATATATATATATATATATATATATATATATATATATATATATATATATATATATATATATATATATATATATTGTAAGGTATACGATAATTCATGGAAAAGAAATGTCGTGGTAGACAAAATGTGTGAAAAAATGACAAACAGAAAAAGAAGTTAAAGTGCAGGAGAAAAACAAAAACAAAAGATGTTGACCGGTTTCGTTCTGTTGTTCATGGTCCAATCAGATCATCCTCTCCTCATCCCATGTATGTGCCTTCAAAATAAAACTATTTTAATACCTTAATTTCTGAAGACGTTCTCCAACAGAACGAAACCGGTCGAAATCTTTTGTTTTTGTTTTTCTCCTGCACTTTAACTTGTTTTTCCGTTTGTCATTTTTTTCACACACACATATATATATATATATATATATATATATATATATATATATATATATATATATATTTATACATAAATGAAACAATAAAGATAAATATTATATCTTTATAGTATATCCTATCGTGATAAGTCAATGCTCGACATAGTAGATAGAGCAATAATATGAGAAAATGAATGATAAAAATAAAATTTGGAACCACGTCAATTCTTTTATGAAGTCATCCCTTTTGTGACGTCATCCAATATGCTCGGAAATAAACAAGCAAGCAATATCCACAGAGTTTTGGTAGTCTACTAGACCATCCCTTTCTAAAGGGGTCGCCTTATATATATATATATATATATATATATATATATATATATATATATATATATATATATATATATATATATATATATATATAGTTGAAAGTTGAGCACTGTCGGAAAGATTGAGAATAAATATTCACCTAAAAACTTCAGGGGCATGCTCTGACTCTGTCGTTGAGTGCTATCGAATGTTTAGATGTCTATGTTCGCCGCTTTCAGTGTAATCATCACTTAAATTATTTGTTATTGTGTGACAATCTCTCGTGGCCTAATAGGACTAAGTGAACGGTTACGGATTCAAAGTGTATCTGTGAACCGTCTGAGATTGTCATTTCCCTACGCTGATGAGAGCCATAACCTGTAAACGACTCCGTACGTAGGTAAAGTATTAAAATAATAATTCTTATATATATATAGTTTATTTTAATTGAATTGTTTTCTGCATATATATATATATATATATATATATATATATATATATATATATATATATATAGTCTCGGAAGTTTCTCAACCATTAAAACTATATTAAGAAAAAAAAAATTTTTTTTAAACTTATAGTCCCAAGTCTTCCAGTGGAAAATCACTCATGTAAGTCGATTTATTTTTTACAGTTATTATATTAGTTTATTTCTAACACTATTTTAAAAGAGATCATCAGTTGTTTACCATGAAAAACTGTTTCGGGAATTATATACATACATATATATATATATATATATATATATATATATATATGTAGTCACTGTTTTAACGGACGACGTCATTCTTTTTATTACTTCATCATTTATGACGTCATTAAAGATATGCTCGTGTCTCGATTTATCTTCCTCCAACAAGGTAAGATGTTACACAAGGTCGGGAAAGTGAGAAAAAACCAGGGCTCGAGAATTTGAGCACTCTGGCTGATTAAACCTGCCTGGGCAGCCCCGTCGGCATTCCCCGGTAGAGGCGCCTACGGCAATTGGCAATAAACTAACCCCCTCTGAAAGGGTGAGAAGGCAAAGCCTGGGAGGGTGCATCTCTTAGAACTGCACAGGACCGAAAACCTATAGACCGGCGTAAATCTAGGCCCGAAGGCCCGGACGCTACCGGTTTATTAGGCGGGGTAAAAAGCTCGTGTCTTTCACTTGTTTAGTGGATAATGCCACCGGTTTGTGACGTCATAAATGATTTTCTGGCATGTTTCAATACTGCTTTAGTGGATGCGGTCATCATTTTATGAAGTAAACTCTTTTTATCGTTATTCTTTGTGCACGGAGACAAACAAACGAACAGAAAAGATTTTAAAAAACAATAGATAGATAGACAGGCAGGCAGGCAGGCAGGCAGGCAGATAGATAGATAGATAGATAGATAGATAGATAGATAGATAGATAGATAGATAGATAGATAGATAGATAGACGAATGATATATTATTGCGTTGGATTATTATTTTTAGTGGGCGCAGAGGTTTGATATTGATGAAATAATTATTTAGTTTTAAACACAAGGTTCTCACATTTTGTTGTTACATTCCTGAAATGTTATTGACGTTGGTCATTTTTTCGTTTGTAATAATATATTTCAATTTCTGTTTAAAAACATTGAATTTCGTAAAAAAATAAAAATAAAAGAAAGGATCATTTCTTAAAGCAGTCCGACAGTGGCATTGCTGCCGTCGGACTACTGTTCTGTTCAGTCCTGGGAGGTCCGCCCTCCCAAGCTTTGCCTCCTCTCTGAGAAAGGATTAGTTTATTGCTAACCGCCTGAAGCGCACCTACCGGGAGAATGCCGAAAGGGCTGTTCGGGCATTTTTTTGTAGGCTAGAGTGCGCCGGCTTTTCAAGCCCACGCCTGACCTTGTGTCTAACCTCCTTGAAAGGAAACTAAAACAAGGTGTTTGGTGGACGTCTACGCCGTCCGAGTGTTTCTATTCGGTGTAGTGCCGAGTTTCAATGCGTTCATTTGGTCAATCGGATACTAATAAATAAACTATTATACTGATATAATTTGAATGATCTTTGCAGTCTGCATTTTTAACGCCATTGAAACAAAAATTCAAAGCGTCTATTTTGACTAATGAAGCAAGATCTTGTTCGTACTTGAAGGCAAATGATTGTTAATGACGTCTGAGTCATGATTGTTGATAATGGGTTTAAATGTTTACTTGTGCGGTTGGCACAGCATTCCATTGCAGACAGATCATTGCAATAGAATTTGCTAAATAGTGATTTCGTACAATGTGACCTTATTTAGTATATTTCAGCTACGCACATCACCGAGGAAGAGCAAGAAAAGTGGACAGAGTGAGCGTGCGTGTGAGAGAAGGGTGGAGGGACATGTGAACCCGAAAGAATGTCAACAAAAATCTATTACTAGTATATTATAGTACTTTTATTATATATTACTAGTACCTATATTTGATATATTTGGATTATTCGCACTCCTGTTCTAATCCTCAATGTTATTCTTACCTCTGACTTTCTTCAGGTGCGTCTTGTCGAACACGGAAATCTGAATGTTGGACTCGGGAATCTGTACGGAATTTCGAACTGATCTCTTTATTTAATCAACGGGAGTAGCTAGCTCTCGTTCCGAGTAGAAGTCTTAAGTAATTCGTAATTGTATACTTAGTCCGTTCTGAGTACTGTAACTTTCACCCTACAGAAAACTGTCACGGGTCCTTGCGGGCAATTATCGTGTGAATTTTGATGTAAACGTTGTGAGAATAAAATCCAAGATGAGAACAGTAGTCCGAATAATCCAAACAAAAGTGTAGTATCTGTTCCGATGGATACTGCACCCCATAGACTGGTATTGTCTTGGCCTTCGGGGCTTGATTTACGCCGGTCTATGGGTCTGTCCTGTGCAGTTCTAGGAGGTCCACCCTCCCAGACTTAGCCTCTCCTCTTTGGGGAGGAGTAAGTTTATTGCTTACTGCCTGAGGCGCCCTACCGGGGAATGCCGACGGGGATGCCCAGACAATTTTTAAACCCCACTTTCCCTACCCGACCTTGGGTCACATCTTACTTGTGGGAGTAAGATAAAAACTGGCCTTGTGCCTAACTCCTGGAGAGGAGTAAATCAATACTCTAGGGTTTGCGCCTAATTTCCGTGACTGCTCGGCACAGCGATCGGGCAGCTCGCGGAAGCGTCCGAGACCTGCCGAGTCGAAAACGAGGCTGTAAACAAAACTGGGAAAAAAACCCTGACCAATCAGGATGCTGCAAGGCAGTTTATAGCAAGCAGCCGATAAAAATTGGAAGGAGACGCTAAGACAAACTCAAAAAATGAATTTTCAGCAATTGTGTCAGAGCCTAGAATCTCCGGGGCAGGTTATGAATTTCTGCTATCAGAAATCTCTACTGCCCACCAGAATGCGGTGTAGGCGATGCGCACGACTTTGCCGGTTGACGGCAAGACAAACAATATCGGACAAATATGCATGGAGATGCCCCACCCAGGAATGCAGGGCTTGGGTGTTTTTGCGATCGGGGACATTTTTTCCGCAGTCAAATCTGGAGATAGCGACCATACTGAAGATGATCTACCTGTGGTCCCAGGATATGGCGACAGGAAAGAATCTACGAAAGGAATGCGGCGTACTGTCTCCGACCACACAAGTGGATTGGAAGAATTTTCTGCGGGAAGTCTGCACTGAATATCTGTTGCGCAACCCTCGGAGGCCCAGGGCATACGGTGAAGATCGACGAGACTCTATTAAAAAAAAATGGTTAAAAAAAATTTTTTTTTAAGTTTATTTATTTCAGCTATGGATTTGTTCATTTCTTTCATTTTTTATAAAAATATATGCATTTCTTTCTTTCTGTATTCATCGTCTTATATTGTCGTCTGCCAACCTTCCATTTTTGTTTTACGCATTTTGCGGTTTTGTGCATATGTATGTGTATATATGCACGTTTTCCTGTTGATCACATAAAGGTTCTAAAAACTATTCAACCGGGTTCGCGCCTTGCGACCGTCTGAAAATTTTACTTTTCTGCACTGATGAGAGCAATAAGCTTGAAACGCTAGCGTCTGTAGGTTATAAATAATTTTATATTTATTTATAAATATTATGATAAGCCTCTTTATAAAATAGAAGTCGAACATTTCATGGGGTGTTAAAAATAGACTGCCAAAATGCTCTAATGCAAAGTCCCGATTACGTTCGTCGAACACTCTCTTGACTAATTTTCTATCTGTACCCGCTTCTACGTACATATAGATCTTGATTTTCCTTAATCACGTGACAGTGTCCGGTGGCCGAGTGGATATGGTGACTGCTGACTGTCTTAAATTGTTACTTTCGTGTAAGAAATGTTACTGGTAAGAACAATAATCTTGAAACGCTAGCGTCTGTAGGTTATAAATAATTTAATATTTATTTATAAATATTATATATATATATATATATATATATATATATATATATATATATATATATATATATATATATGTATATATGTATGTGCGTATGTATGTATACATGTGTATATATAGTGTAGTATTTCACGTATGCTTTGCTTGTAGACATGCGAAGCATACTTCGAATAGTACACTGTAGAACGTATTTAAAACCTTACATATACAAAAAAAAGATTTCACGCCAGAAAAAAATGGTTATTAAACAAATGTGGTCGCTCCAAACAACTGCATTCGTTTTAAACAAACAAAAGAAGTTCTATTGAGTTTCGCATTTTATTGACGAAAGACGAAGATCCTCCGAAAATTATCACTCTCCAAAAGAAAAAATATTAATATGTGCTTCTAATTGTCCAAAACAAAATGCCGAACGGAGATTAAAATTAGAACCGCAGTGACTTGTAGTTTTTGTAATCTGTTTATTTTTTATTTTTTATTATTTTACTCAAACGCCAATACATATCTCTCTCTCTCTCTTTCTCTCTCTCTCTCTCTTTCTCTCTCTTTATATATATATATATATATATATATATATATATATATATATATATATATATATAAAGAAATGTTCTTATTTTAAAATACCTACTCCTGAAGACGACTAACAAAGTCGAAAGCGCTCGAAAGAAATGGCCGAATTAATACTCTACGGACTGCCACCTAAAACCAGAAAGATAGCTCGACAGTTTGAGAACCTCACGAAGAAGATTTACAAACGACAAAGTTCCGTGACGTTCAACAACGCTTGCTTGGATAATGACTTGCTGTGTAAGATATATATATATATATATATATATATATATATATATATATATATATATATATATATATATATATATATATATATATATATAAATTGAAAGGGGGCTTAAGTTTGAGGTAGCAATAGTATTAGTTTTGTTTTATTTTCGATTAGCTACGTCTTTTTCTTGTCAATTTATTTTGTCTAATCAATTAGTTTGGTATTTTTCTTATCGGTTAGTTTCGCCTGTTTCTTATCGATTAGTTTTGTCTTATCGATTAGTTTGGGTTTTTCTCATCGATTAGTTTCGTTTTTCCTTGTCGATTAGTTTTGTCTTATCAATTAGTTTTGGTCTTTTTCTAATCAGTTAGCTCCGTTTCAATGATTTCAAGTAGTGAATAGGAATTACATTGCGAGGCGATAGCAAATGGGTGAAGCCAGCTAAGAATACTTATGCACAATACATAAACGAAGGGTAGAAGAATGCCAGAATTGTGAAACTGGTAGCAACAAAACTGCTTTTTAGAATTTCCGATTAAAACCAGGAGAAGCTTTACTCACGCATAACAGGGTGTGTGGGCGGGTGGGTGAGTTTGTTCATAATCAAAGTTGTAAACTTGTCTAGCGTTAGCTGAACCGAAATACACAATTGATAGACTTATCAAATAGCCTGATCTGTTTGCCATATGTGGACATGGGAGATTTCTTCGTGATCTAAATAAGTTTGTTCTTCGGTTTGAAATCGCATCCAGTTAAAATATCGAAAGGCAATAGGTCACTGATTGCCATGAGTCGCTTATTCCCCCGGCGATGCTTAGAATTTTGATTTTAGCAACGGCTCTGATTTTATTTTGTCCTATTCGGCCGAAGATTGATATCTACTGCCAGATGTTACTTTATTTTATTATTTTTATTTTTTTAGTTATTTTTATTTCTTTTGCTTTTGCGTATGTTTTTTTTTTTTTTTTTTTATTTTCATTTTTAAAAAAGTTTGTTTTTACTCCATTTCTGGTTAAAAAGGACGTTCATTTTATTTATTGTTTTAACCATTATGTGTTTGATATGTGTTCATTTGGGTTACGACTCATCGTTTCTCATGTCAAAAATGTCCATTTGATTGAAAATTATTAATCACTAAAAAAAATACCAAAATCAACGTTCTCTTTAAAAATTAAATCAGTCAGAGAGCGTATACCTCCGCCATTGCCCAACAATATATTATCTATAATCCTGACATGATGAATCAACCCGCAATACTTTTCTCCAGATGTTTACATCAAATGCGAATTTTCCAGATATATGAGCCGTACTCTCTTGCTACCTGCCTGCCTAGTACGGCATTCCCTCTGGTGGAGTTGAGTCGGCTTCCTCCGAACGCGGAAGTTTCTAGGGAATATTAAATTCACAAGCGGTCACAAGTCACATGTATATCTCGATCAGAGAAGATGACAACGTTGGTTCTTGCAGAGAGGTGTCGCCTTTATCCCACATACAGCAACTGATATTCCCAAATGGTCACCCATCTGGTATTGACCATGCTCAACGTGGCTTAACTTCGGTGATCTATCGAGAACCGGTGTCTCAGCGTGATTCTACCGTATAATCGTGCTACCTGAACGCATATACATTGTTAGAGATAAGCGTTTCTTTTTAGATGATAACAGTGTTTTGCGTAAATAAACGTATATTAATTATTTACGGGGCTGAAACATAGAAAAGCCCACAAAGAACAAAAATAAGACTCCAACGGGATTCGAACGTGTCATTAAGCGATTTAAGTCAGCGTCGCCATTACCACTTGACGATCGAAAATCTCATTGATTAACGAAGAGGAAATAGTGCTTAAGTAAATCACCTTCTTCGTGAGATTCTCGATACGGGTTCGAATCCTGGCTGAGTTTCATTTTTCTCTTTTTTTTTTCTATTTTAAGGTCCCGTAGATGTTGGTTTTGTCGAACTCTGTTCT
This sequence comes from Sepiola atlantica, assembly GCA_963556195.1. NCBI lineage: Eukaryota > Metazoa > Mollusca > Cephalopoda > Sepiida > Sepiolidae > Sepiola > Sepiola atlantica. The sequence continues at coordinate 43,636,657 of OY744527.1, read as the reverse complement.
AGTTGTAGTAACGAAAGCAGCGGTAGAAAACCAATTTCATAAAGACTTTAACAAAATCCTCAAATTCGATTCATTACCAAATTCGGACTTCAACAAATCAGAAATATATATATATATATATATATATATATATATATATATATATAGTAAATATGTTAAGAAAGCTGAGGGCAATGTGAAATGCCGGATTGAACATAAGCTGGAAAGATCAAAAATAATAAATTGAAGGGGGAGAGGGTTTACTATTTATTTTTTTCTTAAACATTTTACACACACACACACACACACACACATATATATATATATATATATATATATATATATATATATATATATATATATATATATATATATATATATATATATATATATATATATATCCATTTTGGCGAATTCTCCGCACAGACGGATTATTTCATTGGGGTGGTGGCATTTTTTTTTACTCATTTTTACTCATCAAAATTATTTTTTCCTGTTTTAAACATACATGGCGGGCAGGAATTATACTTTTTACAATTTTTCAATTCCTTACATTATTTTTTTAGAGGAGGGGGTCTTTTTTATTAAATTCTCAAATTGACAAAAAAATCGACCACCATGAAAAATACCCGTGTTTGGCTAAGTAAAAGTGACGATAGTAAACGTTTTATGAACTTCATCGAACAATCTATAAAATACGAACCAATTTTTTGCTTGATTTTTACCCTTACTTAACCATAACACCACCCTAAACTAACCCTAACCTAACCCTAAAGTAACTCTAACCTACCCCTAAGCTAAGTTTTAGTTTGTAAAGTCGATTGTGTAGAAACATCGGAACTTGATTCGACTTTCTCGACTTTCTCCGAAAAGTCGGAACTGCTTACGTCACGACTGCAAATTTCTGGATATCTATTCTAAAAATCTTCCCCCCCTAATGAACCTCCACCCACTAACAATAAACAATTTAAGGGGCCAGAAAAATGTATCCTAAAATATCAAATATTGTTTCCGCACTTAATTGTAGTAAACACCACCACTTACCCACAAAAAAGAACAAATAAAATAAAAAATATATGCTTAGTTAACACTAGCACAAAGTTTGATTTTCCTAAAATATTTGGAGAAAAAAAGTGTTCTACATCTCCATATTACCGTTAAATAGCGTGGAATTGAGTGCTAATTTTACGTTGAAGTTATATAGGAAAGTGGTCCCCACTCTAAAAGCTAACCCATTTATTTTTTTAATTCCTTTGTTGCAGATATGTTTTTATACTTAAATCATTCTTTTAAATTCCCCGGGTAACGCCGGGACACGGAGCCTGCTAGTATATATATATATGTACATATTTATATATATATGAACATGTGCTTGAATGAACCAGTACATGTCCATATATAAAAATAGACGCTTAAAGTTTCTGTTCACAAAAGGTTATTAGTGACGTCGTTTAATAGCGTTCATAAAATATCCTTTCTACTCAACTGGAGTCAGTGTTTAATAAGAAAAAGTGATTAGTTCTAAGGACAAACGTTGTAAATCATGTGCCAGCGAGCACTTAGCTCTTAATCCTTGTTTGTCCGTCGCATTCAAGTCAGATAGACAGATGTTTTTCTTTTCCATTTCTATAATAAAATAGCGCAATTACCGCCGCTTACCGTGTCCAGTTGACTTAATCGTACACGCACAAATACAATAATCGGCGCATCCTGAACGTTTTTTTAAAAACGCGTTCATTTGTCCGACACTTACGCATGCGTGCGATCTGCGCTGAGTAACATTTCGGCCAGAATACATATTATAAAGAGAACATAAATTTTACTTTGACTTCTTCGTTTGTTTATTCGGTGCAGAAGAAATGATTAAAACAGAAAATATGCGATCTCAGCGTTAATATTCTGCAAAGATGTTCGGCTTTCTTTAATGTATTTATGTTACATTTTATGTTTCCATATCCGAATATCGTTTATTCTTTATACTTACGACAAATTAAATATATCGAATCGATAACCCCTTTTGGCTAGGAGCAAAGTGTAGTATCTGTTCTGATACTACACTTCACCTTTTCTATCCTCGGTCAGTGAATGACTGAGGCAATTTCCAGAGTTCAAGTTCCCCTTTTCGGGGAGGTGGATTCTCCCCACATTAAAAACTGGTGATTAACCTTCCCGTCGTAGGGAGGCAAGTAAATAGGTACCCTTCATCTTTTCTGTTTTCTGTCAGTAATGAGAAATCCTTCTAGACTGAGGAGATTTTTACTTTTGCCCCTATCCAGAGGGCCCCTTTTGGGGGAGCTTGATTTTTGCCCACATTAAAAACATATATAACTGCCCTCGTGAGGAGTAAAGTAAATAGAGACATCAGGAAAAGTTGAATCGGACAGACCTAGATTAGAAATGTTAAATTGCTGTATTAATTTGTTAACATTTTGTCAGTCAGACAGACGAATATAAACAGATAAATATGTTTGAGAAAATGTAATATTTTTTATTCTTTAATTTTAGAAACCTTTTAAGTATCTAATAGCGGTAAAGTGCCACAGATAGCTGTTTCTGTCTACTATTGGTGGGTTGGAAAGCTGGAGGCCATGGACGACTCGAAAGCACCAGAATACTGCAAGAGAGTGACCTACATTCGAAAGACTCAGTGCTCTTTTAATACATTGAAGGCCGCAAGTTGTTGGCTGGAGAATTGCAACGAAGATGTGAAAGATGACTAGCCGGGAGGAACATAGCTGAGTGTATCCGCACAACAAAAGTCGTCGGGAAGCTGCAAAAGTCTTACAGGATGCAGACAAGACAAATGGATCTTGGTGAGAGAGGTGGGCGTTGGCATGGCAACTATAAAGAAAGTGCTTAACAAAGATCTTCATTACTCCTCATGCAAGAGTGGTAAGACCCTAGAGAACTGCCTTACAAAAGCCAATAAATTCTTCTACAAGATCAAACACCCAATCAAACCTTGAATGCTCCGGTTCTTATCAGGATCAGTTACACAAAAAGTATTCTATTTTTATGTCAATGTTGGCTTTTCTTACGGCTAGCTTTTTGGATTGAAATTACCTTTATTATATTTTTTTACCTGAATATCTCCTTGAAAACTCTCTCTGAGTGCATGGAAGATTTTAACGGACTTTTATACACCACTGACGTCCTCAACTTGCACAAAGTGCAACTTTTTTCCAACTAGATCATCTGAGCAATTTAATGATTTTGCTTTTTCACAACTTCAACAGATTTTTACAACTTCAGATTCCAATTTTCTCCTTAAATATGATTGGATTTTACCTTATTTCGAACCTGCTGATAGAAACTCTCATGGTGCCTTCAACGATGAACTGTTGCCTATATTTTCAACCTTTTCTTTTTACATTGTATATTTATTTATTATCTTTATTTTTATATCTTTTCAAATAATGACTTTTGGCAATTTCCCTTTTATCAACTTATCTGTTTGCACTCCTCTGATAATAAGATATCATTCTTTGAAAAACCATGGCTTAAGTAAAGATTAATAAAATTGATGTTATTTTAAACCCCTTGTTTTGAACAACTAATTACTTAATAGACATTGTATTTTATACGATTTTTATTCTTATCTTTTATTTGTTTATATAATTGCTCTATCTCGTATATTGATAGGTTCTACTTTAAAGGTATACATCATATCTTTATTCTGTTGTTCTTATATATATATATATATATATATATATATATATATATATATATTTATATTGATTACACTGAAGAAAGTCGCAAGAAGCGACCGAAAATTCTGTTTTTTTAACATTGTGTATTCAAAGGATGAGATATAAAATATAAATATATATTTTACATTATTGATGCGTGTGTGTGTGTGTCCTAATTAAATTCCCGATATATCACAAAATGAAAAGTAGTGGAAACAGAATGTATTAAGGACAGAAATGAAATTAACAATTAAACACATGGAGAAATACAAGAAAACAATTTTTCTGAAAACGTCTGTTGGTCCAAGCTAGGTCGATCAAATCTACAGTTTGTGTGTTATTTCTTCATGTGTTTAAATTGTTTTTTCTTTCTGCCTTTCACATACACAGATATATACTCAGGAGAGTTTGAATTACCTACTGGAGAGTTTGAATTACATACTAGGCATCATCCTCGAGTGTCTTCGGTATCTCTGTACAAGGGGTTGTCAGGACAACCTAATATGAGGATACTTCACCCTACAATATATAGACAAAGGTTGTCTGTTACATTTAACAATATATATATATATATATATATATATATATATATATATATATATATATATATATATATATATATATATATATATATGAAGAGTTCGAATGCAAAACGCTATAAACGCCATTTTAAAAATTACGAAGCTACTACTATGAAACATGTTGCATTTCAACACATAACAACACCACGAAATCCTGTTTTACAAAATATGAGACCAGGATAATTTGTTTTTGCTTTCCATTAAAATCTGATTTTAGTCGAAGTCTAGATTTAAAATATTTTACTTTTTTATTGTTTAATGTTTCAATTAAACGGATTGGATTTATCGCGTTTTGCATTCGAACTCTCCATATATATATATATATATATATATATATATATATATATATATATATATATATATATATATATATATATATATATATATATATATATATGGGAGAGAGAGAAGGGGGCGTTCAGACTAAATTTTTCCTAATAATTTATCGTTGCTCTGCCTACTACTTAATAGCCAAAATACAAACGGAATTGCCCAGTTGTTCTAGGATTTCCAATCGTCGTCAGCCATCATTAAGATCGTGAATATGATAGTATGATTAGCATAATTATCTTTGTTAAAAACGTCTCGTTTAATCTTTTAACTCTCGTGTTCATAGCAAAGTAGATTTCAGAAGTGATTTACGTGTTCTATATATTTATAATTTAATTTGGGAGACAAGAATGCTTGAATCTATTCAATCATTGCAGGATACATATAGAGTATCAATTACTAATTGAATTGTTTATTTATGCATCGTGGTTATATTTTCCCCGTTGAGTTTTTTTTATTCGTTGTTTTCAAACTTCGAAAAAGATTTTTTACCGAAGGATATATTGTTAGAAAAGGTATTGCTAATTTTCTTTTTTACCGGGGGATGTATTGTTAGAAAAGGTATTCCTAATTTTGTATTTTACCGGGGGATGTATTGTTAGAAAAGGTATTGCTAATTTTCTTTTTTATCGGAGGATGTATTGTTAGAAAAGGTATTTCTAATGTTGTATTTTACCGGGAGATGTAGTGTTAGAAAAGGTATTCCTAATTTTCTTTTTTACCGGGAGATGTAGTGTTAGAAAAGGTATTCCTAATTGTGTCTTTTACCGGGAGATGTATTGTTAGAAAAGGTATTCTTAATTTTGTCTTTCACCGGAGGATGTATTGTTAGAACAGGTATTCCTAATTTTGTCTTTTACCGGGGGGTGTATTGTTAGAAAAGGTATTCCTAATTTTGGAAGTTACTCCGAATTTACCGGGCAACGTACGAAACAAATTTTGAATCATTGATATAAATTTATCTTTGTACATTTTTGTTGTATTTGAAACGTAATAATCTAAAACTACTCCGTACAAAAAGAAAAATAATTTTACTAATATAAGTAATTGAATCAAATTTTTAAGACAATTTCCCACGAAATTGTACGCAAAAACATGAACAATGTTAGACATTTGGTAGAAATGTTAATGTACTTTCTTTGGAGTTCTTTTCTATCACTAATGGAGATTTGGTATCTATATGTCTGAAACAGAAACTATTACTATTAATTCTGTATCTGAAGACAAAACTATACTATTACTAACTTTTAATGCTCAATTCATGAGGATGGATAGTGTAACATCTGTTTTGTTGTGATAATAATATCTTCCCATGCATCACCTCCCACTTTGTTGAGGTAGTAGTATATGCTATATTATAATGATACCATCCTCCTATTTCTTTTGGAAGTAGTGTAGTATCTGTTGTGTTTCCATGCGAACATCCTTCCAGGCATTACCTTGCTTCAATAATTACGTATGCAAATTTATTTTTATGAGCAAAGAACGGGAGGCTTAATCTTAATCTTGATAATACCTGCTAATAATAAAGAAAGGAACGCATACTCAAGTATGTAAAATGTAATTTATGAGCAAAGAAAGGGAGGCTTAATCTTAATAACTGATAATAAAACATAAAGGAAAGAGTTTCTTTCACTTTTGATACACAAAATAATATTCTCTTGTTTTTAATATTTTTGTGACTAAAATAGAAATTGATCTACGGGTACACAAATGCTTTATGTACACATTCAGGAGATTAGTTTATTTTTTTTAAGTAAAACTTATCTTGAGTATTTTTATTTATTTTTATTTTTTGTCAAAACTTTACGCGCGTATTTGTTCTTTAAGTAAGATTTAACTCGCATATTTGTTGGGTTTTTTTAATTTTGGGTTGTGCTTCGCGAGCGACAACAGTAGGGAATCAATTGTTATTCATAAAAATAAATTACTTACTACTCTCCGGGCAACGGCGGATTGCCCTGCTAATTATTAATAAAATAACTTCCTCCACATGAAAAATGTAGTTCTGTTATATTTTAAGCAAAAAGTAAACATTTTTTTTAAATAATATAAACTAAATGTTCAATCAACATTTTCCGATTATATAATTTCATTTTCGAACGACTTTTTATAAAATATTTTTTACATATCGTCAATATGATAGAATTAGTAGATTTTACTCGTAATAAAATAAAGAAAGGGCGATATAATCACATAGGTTCCAATTAGATTACCGAAGTTAAGCGATGTTGATCTTGGTCAATACTAGATGGGTGACCAATGGTGAATACCAGTGATGCATGTACGAGGAAAGCATTATCAAAAAGTTAATTCTCCATCAATAACAAAAATACAAGAAAATGAGTTTGCTTAGAAATGAAATGACACAAAAATAGAGGAAAACATTTTTTATGGATACCTCGTTTCCTTACTGGGTTAAAAAACACGAACTTTGAATGTGGAAATAATTCCATACATTACCGAGGTATTTGACAATAGATCTATTCTTGTGATTTTTGTTTGTTTTTTCGGTGTAGAATTAATTTTCTTTGGGCGTTGTTATTTTTTCTGGTTAAATACGAAATGCCGTTCTGATAAGAGTCGGTTTTTGAAAAAAAAGTGTGTTTTATTGTATGACTAAAAATTAAAAAATCATATTAAAACAGCTGTAAATACCTTTGTGCAGACACTTTATTTGGAATATGATTTAAAAATACACACACGCACACATTTTGAAACCTACTAAAGAATATTCTCGGCTGTCTTCGGTCTCTGAGGATATTTCACCCTACAAGTAAACCCTGGCCAAATATTCAAAATAAGATAGTATTCAAAGGCCAAATAAGATCCCCTCGACAAAGCTATACACTGACCCATACCAGGAAAGGTGCCTTTTCTCCAAGTAATGTTACCCCAAGTAACAGCACTTAGCTGGATACTCCACCAGACAAGATGAATTATTGACCTGGAATCCGGTACGACAAAAAGACCACAAGAAAGATATACTATAACACAGTAAACTGGTCAATTGGGAAGATGAAAATAATGTTCTTCACTTTTTTACTAACTTAACGCTAGAGAAGAATCTTGATTGAACACTCGGATATTTACGTATCTCATATAGAGATCAAGTGTTAGCCCTAAAAAGAAGCCTCTTGATTTCTGAGAACGTAGTTACTGATGTAAAGTGAAAATAAAACAATATATATATATATATATATATATATATAGTGTGTGTTCCAGAAGGAATCTGAGTATGAGAACTCAATATAATAAACAGAGCAAAAATAAAATAAAGTAACACGGAATCACATAATCACTGTGTGATGATTTATTTTGACCCTCCGGCCTTTTCATGCACCCAAACGAGGAGATTACATTTTTTAAAATGATTTTCCAACATGTAATCTCCTTGTTTGGGTGCTTGAAAAGGCCGGAGGGTCGAAATAAATTATCGCACCAGTAATTATGTGATTCCGTGTTACTTTATTTTATATATATATATATATATATATATATATATATATATATATATATATATTAACATTTAGCCTGACGATTCCCCCCGGGGATGAAACACGGGAGCCTCTGTGTAGCTTGATTGCCATATATATTTTCATTGCTTACTACCTAGCTCTACTTACGTATCGAGCACTGTTGAAGTAAATACTGAAAACTGACACATAAAAAATTATATCTCCTTATAATATTTTATGTGGATACATGAAGTACTAATATATATATATATATATATATATATATATATATATATATATATATATATATATATATATATATATATATAACGCAATCATTAATTCGTTTTCAACTGTGTTATATATCGGCCAAATATTTTGTTGGTATTTTAAATGTAATCATACCATCTGGGAGTTTAAACTAAAATTAAAACTTCAAAGAGAAGTTTTCATTTTCTTTTCAATGTAATTCTGAAATAGACGTCACTTTGTCAGACAGATACTTAATAAAACTTCACATATGAAGTATTTAGATCATATATATATATATATATATATATATATATATATATATATATATATATATATATATATTGGCAGACAAGTGTCATTTATATTATGGTGGTCTGACGCGATGAAAAAAGTAATAAAAAATAGCATTTGTGAACTAGATAATATATCAGTGGATTGACGTTTGACAAAATGATCAAATAAAAGGACTTATTTATTTAATACCAATTCTGTGTAAATACTCGCAGTGGAAGTCATCAGTTTGTTGTAGATTTCAAAAAAAGGCAATCTAAAAACCTCCATACAAAATATTAAAAGCTAAATATATAATAAAAACAAAAAAAAATAGAATACATTTTTATCTCCATACCTTATATCAAACAACTGATACAACCACATCAACGAAATCCGAAATGAAAATGCATTTATTCGTCATTCATTTACTCTTCAAGAAAGATTTACTTAGTAGACAGTGTAGACAACATACTTACTGATATTGATGCTAATCCATTCAATCCTTTAAAAATAAGTTGTTTTATGAAGTTACATATGAAAATGATCATCTTGTTTGAATTACTTACGGCTACATCTCGTTGAAGCGACAGTTCTCGCGAGATCACCAAAGTTAATCAACGTTGAATTTTATCAGTACTTGGATATTTGACTGTTATAGAGTAAAACTCATTATATATATATATATATATATATATATATATATATATATATATATATATATATATATAAACAAAAAAAAAACAAGAAACTCTGAAGATAGGGTATATCTCTTAAATTAATAAGATAAATGTAAAAAAATAAATAAATAAATAAATATATCTTGCATTGAAAAGGGCTTTTATTCTCAATTTATAATACTTATCCTTCGATGCTTATAAAATAAATTAACGACCAATAGTTTAAAATACCAGCGTGCCCGGTGCATTTCCGTTCAACACAAGAACCGAGAATTACACCACATGCGGACATTACGTCAAACCCAATACAAGGACGTTTTATCGATAAACAAAACTAAAAAGTGTGTTTATTTTTATTTTAAAAAACAAAACAAGAAACTCTGAAGATGTAGTATATCTCCGAAATAAAAAAAATGAATATATCTTGCATTGAAAAGGGCTTTTATTCTCAATTTGTAATATATATATATATATATATATATATATATATATACAAAGCTTTACGGAGCCCTCCAGAAAGGAGCGCGCTCCAGGAGCACGCTCCTTTTTGCTGGAGCGAAGGAGAAGGGGGCTCATTTTATATTCAGCGGGAGCAACTCCATTTGGGACTAAAGAGCGGTGGTTTTATCGCTCCGCGCTTCTCGCTCCAAAATTATTTGATTTTTTTTAAAACATTAGGCTTTTATTCAGCAATAAAAAGGAAAAGAAAAGAAAGTCTCAGAGTTTACTCTGGGTTAGTTTTTAAATTATATCTCTGGTAAATGTATATGAGAGAGAGAGAGAAAGAGGAAGAGGGAAAGAGAGAGAGAGAAAGAGGAAGAGGGAGAGGGAGGGAGAAAGAACGAGAGTTTTACGCATGAAAACAGAATATTTTTACATCAATATGTTACATTTTTGATGTGACAGCTTTCTTAAGGCAGGTGACAATTTGGCGACAAATGTCTTTAAATGCGCCAGTGAGTCTATAGATGTCTTTGAAGTTATTTTCTTATATATTTAAACTTTTTTGGGTATTTATGACAATGGTGTTCATTGCTTATTGAATAAATAAGCCAATTTTTCTTTTAATTCGTGTTTTTAAATAAAGAATTTTAGGTTCAATTATACTATAGGGGCCGTTGGATTTTCTCACCCATTTCGCTCGGTATTCATCCGAATGTTCGATAAAATCGATTTTTGGTTGAAATGGTACTCTTTGTCCTGACAAAAAATTATAATTTATTTTTTAGCATATATCAAATTGAACTTTTATGCCACATTTTTACCCGGCGTCTTTTCGGCGACATTTTGTTATACTTAAATTCACGACGAGTATGTTTTAACCTTTTCGTGTAAAGCAGTATGTTAAAGCAGTAAAAGATATCTTTAGTCCAAGGAAAAAATATATTTAGTCCAAGGTAAAAACAATAAAAACCAACATGGCCGCCAACGATTAAAACCTACAATTAAAGTTAGATTCTCAACACTTTAAAAAGTAAATGAGAATTTTATTTTAGGACCAAAAATACAATTAAGATCAACAATCAGTTTTGTCCAAAATTTGGGCGAATACCAAGCGAAATGAACGAAAGAAAACAGCAGCCCCTATTCTACAATTAAACCGATGTTTAAACTTAATTAAATTAAAGAAAATATATTTTAATTTAAAACAGCAAATAATTAGACTTTCTGACTAATTTGTTGTCTTTTTAGAACCGAAAGTAGATTAGATATATTTCTTTATCTTAAAAAATCTATTATCGAATATTAAAATTGTAAGCAGTTTGTTTTTTGTTAGAGATTTCAAATATAGACGTTTTCACCTTTTTTATTAAAATTTTTAATTTTAATAAATGTTTTTGCCCGACCTAGGAAAACTTGCTCCAGTTAATTTTTCGGTGGAGGAAAATTTGACCCGATATTTTTTCAACTCCCAAGGTCTAGGCCAGATATTTTGTATGAAATTTTAAGACATTAAATGGATCTCTGAATTGCTTATTAACAATTTATTGATATTTTTTGGCCAACTTATGAGAAATATTTTTTTTATTCAATCTTTAAAAAATAAACTTCATTGGTTTTTTTTTCGCTCCAAATTGTACTATTAAAAGGGAAATGGATGAATCGATTTGTTTGAAAGTACTTGCGCGTTTTTCTGTTGTAAATAATTATATACATTATACAATATAGTTACGTTCGTAAAACAAACAAATATTAAACAACCAGACAACGATTAATGTTGACCTGGCTCTCTCTCCTCTCCCAGAGAAATGTCTTCTTTAAAAAAAAATAATCACTAATAATGTTTAAAAGTAAAACTTTATTTACTTAAAACAAATCAAAATATATCGGGTCAAATTTTCCTTTCCTGAAAAAATAGGTTGTTAATGTAATGAATATTAAAATTATTTTTAAATACTTCAGGGATTTTTTATTTCTATTTGATACTTCAGGAAACGAAAATTTACATATAATCCTATACTTCGTCCGACATGTTCTCCTATAACTCTCAAAATATTAGCGAGATTTTGTCAAATATTATCTTACGGTCTTACATTTAAAGTGACACCCCCACCCATATTGACGAGATCCTTTGACGCCCACTCCTATCCTTCGACCACTCATTGGCAGAGTAGAACGTTTATGAAATAAGGTAGATTTTCATTATGGAGCGCTGATAAAGAGCCGCTCCTTTTTTATAGGAGTTGGAGCAGGAGCGGTTCCTTTTTGAAAATGGGGAGCGTGAGAGGGGCCAGCTCCAATTTTGGGCGTTGGAGCAGGAGCGGGAGCAGCTCCAAAAGTAGTGGAGCGCGTTATTCGGTACAGAAAATCAGTAAAACATCAGTAGCATTGGTTAACCTCCTGGATATATTCAGCTTTGTTGTCACTTGTTTTTTTTCTCTCTACCACGTGACAACAGAGCTGAAGATAACCTGGAGGTTAACGCCTTCTGGGCTTGAAACTAATGGTACTGATGTTGTACTGATTTTCTGTACCGAATAATAAATAAATATTACGCTGTTAATTTTGATTTTCTCAATTAATTGAGCACTATTCATAAGTCACTTAGCTATTTAAAATGATTAATATATGAAGCACAAACATACTATGAACTTTTGATAATTGTTATCTTACTCTCTAATTACTGCTATTTGTTATTTTAAATTTGTTCGTTTATATATTTGTTTCTATATATATTTATTTTTATTTATTTAAATTTGTGTAAATCATCATATGTGCTTTTTTTCAGGCAGTATGTCATTTACAATTGAAGAGCGAATTTTTGCCAAATTTGATGAATCTCCCACACTTGTTGAAAGGCAATGGAAACGTGATGTGAACAGAAAGCCTCCTTCGCACAACACCATACGCGCAATTTTTTAAAACTTCAAGGAAACTGGAAGCGTCCAAGATGATCAAAAACCAGGTGCTCCGAAACGTAATGATGCAAAAGAAGAAGAAATCCAAACCTTGTTTGAAACAAAACCTTCAACATCAATTCGCCAGGCTGCTCAAGTGTTATCGACATCATATAGCTGCGTTCAACGAACCCTTCAAGATGTATATATATATATATATATATATATATATATATATATATATATATATATATATATATATATATACATAATATAAGTGTTACTACAGTTTTGAAAGCGTCGTTTGAAGAAATAGTTGAACATTTTTGAAAAACCAGTTAACAGACGCGTGAATTTATATCAATAAATGAAGATATATTTAATGATTTTTTTATTTTATATTTCATAAATCCGAATTTTCGGTTTGAAAAACCATAATCATGGTAAACAGACATAGTATTTTTTTCATGGTGAAAATCTAACGGCGTGACCGAAGATCTACGATCTCCTCCGATGTAATTGGATAATTTGTTTATATGTCCGGTGCTTGTAGGGAATTCCCTGGCAGGCTTGAGATGAATAATATAAGTGTTACTACAGTATATATATGGCTTAATGTTAATAACAAAATTCCGTTTTTAGATGTTCTCATTGACTTTAACAATGACGCATCCATCAGCTCTCCCTATAAAAACCCCTACTTCTATTAATACATGCATTTTAAGTTATAAAAGCGAATGCCCATATCGATATCAAATGGCAATGATTAAAAATCTATTAAACCATGCAAAGTTAATCTCTTCAACCAAAATAATATTCCTTAACTAATTAAAAAACATTAAGCAAGTCCTAATTAATAATCAATTTTCCAATTATATTGTAGATGAACAAGTAAAATTAATGATTAAAAAATTAGACAATACTAATAATAATCAGCTAAATAATTCCCACTACATGAATCTATTCTACTGTAACCAAATGCATCCGAAGTTTAAATTGAATGAAAAAGCTCTTAAAAATATAATGCATCGCTACATATCTCCCATCAACTCTGCTAATAAAATAAGATTCATCATTTATTACAAAAAATGAAAACATCGAACCATGTAATTAAAAATAACACTTCTCAGACGCCAAATACATTAGGAAGAACCAATGTAATATATCAGTTTCAATGTCCCATGGGAGAATGTATCTCTGACAATAATAATCAAAACTAATTCTTACATCGGTTTCATAACCACAACACTTTCCCGAAGATTAACCTTACATCTCTCTGACACTAGCTCCATTTGCCAACACCTAAAAAAATATGACTGCCCCCTTCACAATATAGACACATACTAGTTAACAATACTAAAATGATACACCACGATACCAACACCAAAGGATTAAAAAATCTTGAAGTCCTCTGCATAAAATCTAAACAATCAATAATGTGAATTACGAAACTAGTCATAATATTTTAAAGTGTCTAGCATAGTAATAAATGTTACCAAATTCTTAGCCATTAAACAATTATACGTTTGAATTTTAACGCGCTCAGAATGTAATCAAATTCTTAACGGTGAAGCAATCAAACCTTTGAATCTTTCTCGCTCTTAGAACGTAATCACGCTCTCATGTAACATCTCAATATTATACGCGCTCCTTTTAAGTTGTAAATTACTGGCCGTTATAATAATTTTAAAAACTCAACAATAAAAACATATTTTTAAGAAACCAAAATTAACACCGCCTGAAGATGATTTGACGAATCAAATCGAAAGTACTCGCAAAAAAGCAAAGAAAATGGAACAAGAAACACATGGAACTTACATACAGCAATTTGAACGAAACACTAAATGGACAATTCGGAAAATTAAAAAAAAGTCTTATCAAGCAAAAACACTCCGTGTTATTTAATAATGTTTGCCTATATATATATATATATATATATATATATATATATATATATATATATATATATATATATATATATATGGGGGTGTATGTGTGTGTGTGTGTATTTAGGCAGCATTCTTTCATTTATGCAAACATTGTTAAACATAACAGAATTTTCTGTTTGATTATGCTTTTTTTTACTTTTTCAATTTTTCTAATGATTTATTTTGTGTCAAAATCAAAATAAATATATATGTTCCATATGTATCACGAACGTTTTCCATTCTTTGTCGAATCATTTTCAGGTGACACAAACAAATGAACAAGAAAGCTGGAGAAAAGAAGAGAATTTCAAAAAGCAGCCGAGAACTCGCAAGTGTAGGCGGTTAGAACGAATGAGTGCATATTCAAGGGAGACGTTAACAATTTAGATTCCGGGGCGCCAAGTTGAATTGTATTACGTTACGCATGTCCCGGAATTTAAATTTTTAACGTATCTCTTAAATATATGCACTGGTGTGTTCTTTTAATGTCTAAACGACTTAACGTGCGCTTTCTCGGCTGCTTTTTGAAATTCTCTTCTTTATAGCTTATTTGTCCATTTGTGTTTGGTCACCTGAAGATGATTCGACGAAGAAGGTAAACGTTCGTGATGCATATGGAATATATATAAATCTTCTGATTTTGACACAAAAAAGATTATGAAGAAAATTGAAAAAATAGTCATAATCAAACAGAAGAATGCTGTTATGTTTAACAATGTTTGAACATATATATATATATATATATATATATATATATATATATATATATATATATATATATATATATATATATATATTTATATATATATAAAGTAAGTTAAGATAAATAAAATTAGTATATTATTCAAATGCAAAGAGTATTTGGCGTACGATCTTTTCTTAAACGATTTAGAATATTTTATTTTGTATTATACTTTAGATGATTCCAAAAATTCTCTTCGTAAACGTCCTGCATAACATCATATATATATATATATATATATATATATATATATATATATATATATATACATATATATATATATATATATATATATATATATATATATATATATATATATGTATATATATATATATATAAATTAGTAAATGTTCCGAATTTGTTTAAAACTACATTTTAATTCATAAAATTGTTCTGCCCTATTTTAAAATATATATTCCCTAGAGAAAAAAAATCAAGAGGTTTTCAAAAGGCTTCATCAATGAATTGAGCAAATTACTTGCGCTTAGCGGTAAGAAGAGAATTGATTCTCTTTTGTAGTTAAAACGTACGATTCCACGCGTGTAGGTACGGAATGTCATACTTGGACATTTGAAATGAGCGTGGTTCAAATTTTAAAATGTCTAGTTTTACATAAAAGTTTCGTATTAAAACAACTTTTAGCTTTTCGATAAAGGTCGGTGGAATGTCCGAAATATTAAAATTATATTTACGCTTGTAATTTACATAACTTCCGTGGGGGTGTTTGTTAATATTTAAATATGAAGAATTAAAACAAACAGACACACACACACACACACATATATATATATATATATATATATATATATATATATATATATATATATATATATATATATATATATAAACACAATATTTTCAGATAATAGAAACACCGGCAATCTATTTGGTTAAGGCCTTATAGTGACAACACTAAATAGCTAAAAGCCTCATACATATATATGTGAATGGTATTCCAAAACCGAAAAAGTTATCCAATCGGGAAAACTTTTATGTATTTTTATATATATTTTTATATATTTTCAAAGTTGAATTATATTATCTGCAGTAATTTCATTGCGGTAATTGTCCTCTGAGGAGAAGAATTTTCTTTGAAAACTCATGAGTTAAGGACTTTAAGGTACTTTGCCTGAATATTGAATTCTAATAAAATTTGATTCGCACCTTATTTTATTACTTCATCTTATATTATGCTATATATATATATATATATATATATATATATATATATATATATATATATAGTAAGTTATGAAAATTTATTTATGGCAATTAATCTACACAGAGGCTTCCGCGTTTCATCACCGGAGGGAACCGTCAGGTGGTCATTTTAGCCTGACGATTCCCCCCCGAGGATGAAACGCGGAAGCCTCTGTGTATCTTAATTGCCATAAATATATTTTCATAACTTACTACCTAGCTCTGCTCACGTATAAGCACTGTTGAAATAAATACTGAAAATTGATACATAAAAAAGTATATCTCCTTATAACATTTTATGTGGATACATAACATAATAATATATAAATATATATATGTGTGTGTGTGTGTGTGTGTGTGTATGTGTGTGTATTATACTCTTATCATTGAATAATCAAGCATTCTGTTGGATTTCTTTCCACCAAACAAAACCAAAAATTACATATATATATATATATATATATATATATATATATATATATATATATATATATATATATATATACGATTTTCAGGTGGTTTTAATTTTCTTAAAAGACAAGAACACATAGGGTCGTTTTTGTTGACGTTATCTTTT
The DNA here is from genome assembly GCA_963556195.1 of Sepiola atlantica. Lineage (NCBI taxonomy): Eukaryota > Metazoa > Mollusca > Cephalopoda > Sepiida > Sepiolidae > Sepiola > Sepiola atlantica. The sequence continues at coordinate 43,619,633 of OY744527.1, read as the reverse complement.
AAGTAAGCGCAGTCGGACCTTATGGATTGTAACATATTATTGAACAATTTCTTTGGTCTGATGTTAGTCGGCCTAAAACTGACATAAATAGAAACACCGCCGTTCTCTTTGGTTAAGGCCTTATAGTGACAACACTAAATAGCTAAAAGCCTCATACATTAATATATTAGTTGGAAACCAGTGGTCATTGTTGTTGTTAAATTAGTAAAACCCCAGCAAGGCACCATGACACTTTCAGAGGTATCCCTTGCGAAGAGGAGACTCCTTCATTAAGGTTCTTATCCATAAGTATAAATTCTAATTTGGTGGGCTTGTCACCGCAGTATTCGACATGTTTATCGCTGCTTTCCTTTAGACTCCATTAAATGATATTAAAATGTTGCAGCAGGTGTGTGACGCGACAATGGACCCTGTCGATTTTTCGACTTGGACCGGTGACAAATATTGTGTTGTCGGAGACATAAATCACAGCAATTATATTGTGAAGGGGTAACGGAGATAGGAACACGGAGGTAAGATCAAAAAGGTCCCAAAGTCATAAACCACCTGGCAAGCTTTCAGTGTACGTATTGAGTTTCGTCTGGCAATCTCAACATGCACTTCTTGGCTGACGCATGTTGTATGAATCTATTTGTCTACCTAACTGTGTGCATACGGATGTAACCGCACGCACTTGCCCATACATAGATGCATAGATACACGCAACACACACATACGTATATATATATATATATATATATATATATATATATATATGAACACACGTGTGTGCCTGTCTTCAAATATGTGTCTATACTGTTCGTTTGCCCAAGGTTAACGTGCTACTTGAACATGTGTTTATATTTCTTTCGCTCAGTAAATCTATGTGAAACTATTCCAATCTGCTTATATAAATAATAAATTGTGTATTTGCTGTTCGTATACGTCTGTTCATGTATGCGTATGCGTACCTTTATGAATGTACACAATAGCATCGACCGGTTTGCATATTTAGCGTCGAGGTTGAAGTGTATATATATATATATATATATATATATATATATATATATATATATATATATATATATATATATATATATATATATATATATATATTATTATGTATGAAGTCATCTACAGAACAGACAGCTAGACGTGGCAAGTGTTTTCACGCTGAGATTCGAAACCCGATCGCCCAACGACTTCCACTTGTGATCAGCGGTCAGAAATCTTACACCTACACCACGACTCACGTCCCCGGTAATAAAGATTATAGTATGTCGAATATTGCGCTGACAGGCGTATACAATTAGAATTTATACTCGTGTATAAGAACCTTAATGAAGAAGTCTCCTCTTCGCAAGAGATATCTGTGAAGATATTTCATGGTGGTTTTTCTGTGTTTCTAACAATTTAACAACAACAATGATAAGACTAAAGATGATCAACGACACTTATTTAACCCACACTTTTGATGGCCTTGTACCTTATTTGTTTTAAATGTAAAGTTTTTATATTTTCTGCAAATCAATAATACAAAGTGTAGTATCTGTTCTGATGTTACACTTAGTCTTTTCTGCCCTCGGTCACTGAAAAAGAAATCATTCTAGACTGAGGTACTTTTATTTTTGTCCCAAACCATTGCTTTCCAACGAACAAATTAATTCATGCTACCCTTGGCTTTTTGGCTAGGAGCAAAGCATAGTATCAAAAGGACACCACCCATTTTTCAACTCCATCCCCCGTTTCTTTCTGTTTCTCCTACTTAGATCCCACTCCCATTTAGAGATTGAACTGCTTGTTTTCGGTTCTGAACAAAACGGAAAACATTATTTAGAAAGAGTCTGGAGGATCTTACTAAGCAAGTTTTTTGTGTTTGTTTGTTCTGTTCATCACTCTCCGTTTTATTCAAATGAAATCTGTGTACACATGTATATTTATGAACAATAACATTTCAAACAAATTTAGGGGTATCTTAAGTAGGACGGTCCCTAGTGTAAATGCGGTATTGTGGTGATAAAGATTATTCTAGTTAAGAGTAGGATGATCAACGACACTTATTTCAACCCACACTTTTGATGGCCTTGTACCTAATTTGTTTTAAATGTAAAGTTTTTATATTTTGTGCAAATAAATATTTGCAAAGTGTAGTATCTGTTCTGGTGCTACACTTAGTCTTTTCTGTCGTCGGTCACTGAAAAAGAAATCATTCTAGACTGAGGCACTTTTATTTTTGTCCCAATTTAAAGTGCCCCTTCTTGGGGAGCTGGATGTTACCCACATTAAAAATCGATCTTGTGTCTTACACTGCTCTCGTGTGGAGATAAGAAAATAGAAACAAATTAATATATGTAGGCTTTTAGTTATTTGGTGCTGTGGCTATAAGGTCTTAACTAATGATGAAGCGATTCTAATATTTTTCCCGATTCCGATACAATTACCGATTCTGTTCCTAATTCTCGATTCCGATGCAATTACCGATTCTGTTCTAAATTCCTGATTCCGATACAATTACCGATTCTGTTTCTAATTCCCGATTCCGATGCAATTACCGATTCTGTTCTAAATTCCTGCTTCCGATACAATTATCGATTCTGTTCTAAATTCCCGATTCCAGTACAATTACCGATTCCGATACAATTACCGATTCTGTTCTAAATTCCTGATTCCGATATAATTACCGATTCTGTTCTAAATTCCCGATTCCAGTACAATTACCGATTCCGATCTCGATTCCGATTCTTTTTAAATCTCTAAATATTTATTTGTGGAATTTTTCTTGTTTTTTTCTTTTAATTTAAGGATTACTGACTGTAAAACCCCATGTAATATGTGCATATATTTTCGGAAATGTAAAAGTACACTTGTGAGGAGTCTATATATTTTAGTTTCACTGGTAGCTTAAAATCAATAAATATTTATTATTTTATCAAGAGTACAAGCAATTGAAAAGTGTGTATTAAACAAGAACAAACAAAATAACAATAAAAAGAACCGTTTTTGTGCATTGGAAATTAGACACAAATTTTTCCGATACCCCCAAAAGTTCCGATTTTTCCGATTCCCGATTTCCGATTCTGATTAATCGCCCTAACATTTAACCAAAGAGAGTGCCGGTGCTTCTATTGTTCACATTCAACGCTACCGTTTGCCTAGGGAATGTTATTCTATATAGAAGATTAACGCTGTAAATGTAAACCTGTATTTCCCTTACTAGAGATCTCAACACATAATTAATAGTGCATGTATACATAGTAATCCACAGACAGTTGTTTCGCTGTATCACATCTTTCGGTGTTGCCAGTGTGTTCACACTGAGATTTGAAACCTGATCTACAGATTACATTCAGTGCTAACGGCTACCTAGGGAACGTTATTCTATATAAAACAATAATGCTGGAAATGGAAGCCATTATTTCCCCTACTATAGAGCTCCACTCGTAAGTATGCAACATATACATGTAGTCATCCACAGACAACAGTTTCGCTGTATCACGATTTTTCAGTGTGACTAGAGATGTCTAGTGTGTTCACACTAACATTTGAAACCAGATCCCCATACTACAGGGTGATTCATAAGTCACTTAGCTATTTATTTTTTAAATTCTAAAGTTAAAAAATACGGTAATACAAACCAGAAAGTTTATTCAACAAATTCATTTATGGGAGTTTAAAATTACAGCAAATTTTCAAAATTTCCACCTTCGTTCTGCATGCATAGCTCCATTCTTTTTTGCAAGGAATTTACGACTCTTTTTAGCATATTTAATTGATTATGGTGTTGTGCGAAGGAGGCTTTCTGTTCACATCACTTTTCCATTGCCTTTCAACAAGTGTGGGAGATTCATCAAATTTGGCCATATGAATAACAATAAAAATTCGCTCTTCAATTGTAAATGACATTTTAAATAGTGAAGTGACTTATGAATCACCCTGTATTATAAACTAATCAGCGGTTAGAAATCTTACCCTTACGCTACGGCTCTACCCCTCGACAGTAAAAGAGATTATACTGCATTTTTTTTTTTTACATTCAACGCAACCGGTTACCTATATTGGAGAGAAATAGAAAAGGGGGAGAGCAATACTTTTGTCTTTTGGGCGACGTTTCAACTTTTGGAGACTATCTAATGTCAAACGCAAAGCACCTATTGGAAAACGATTCCTTGTATACAATTAGGTAAACACAAATTGCTTCTTTACCAATAGTTAGGGTTAAATGACAAGTCCGTGCCTTTCCCGCCAGTATCCCTGCGTAAATAATAATGGATCCGATTCGATTTGGATGTAGACATAGATAGATATTTGTGTTAAGATTCTTACAAGTGACATATGCATGCTTTAATTTATTTGTAAATGTATCGTTCCATATATCTTTATTTATATCAATTTAGGTTTGTGTATATGTTTATATATTTCTATCTAGACGATCCTCTCCGGACGAAACTAATTCACCGATTATTATGAATTGTGAAACACATCTGCTAGGCGCGAGGGTTGGAAAGGTGTGCTATATTTAGTTTAATGTAGTTTTATGCAAAAGAGATAAAGAGAGATGGGAAGCTTTTCGTGATAATTCAAATCCCTCCGAATATTGTGAAATTTTAACAAAAAGGTATTAGGCATTAATAAATAAATATTCCATCTGTAATAGGTGGAATACTTATTAATTGATGCCTAATATCTTTTGTTAAAATTTTCTTTGGAGTATTTTAACGTCCCATTTGAAAATGGATATATTTAAGATTTGCATTTAAATTTATCCATAGTCATTAGAGACAAATTAAGCCAAATTCCCTGAATTTCAATTTTCTTTTTACAACTTCTTCAGTTTAAGCCTTCAATTTTAGAAATTTTCTACCATAAAAATCATGTAAATTTGGAATAAAGATTCTTAGTTTTGCTTAGTATTTTATTTACCTCCTCTCCAGAGGGTTAGACACAAAATCAGGTGTGAGTTTTGATAAAAGTGTTTCTGTGGAACGAACTGAATTCGAACCTGGAACGCGCAGGTCTTCAGTCCGCGTCGTTAACAACTGTGTTACCGTGCCATCCCCACATATGAAACATATATATATATATATTATAGCGTTTTCTTAGTATTATATTATGATTTAAAACTTCGTAATATTCCGACATAAAAGTGGTGCAAAGCTGTTCTATTCGAAGAATTAAGTTTACTTCTATCCCATCCTATTCTTCTAATTAATTCATAAATGTACATTATCATATATATGTATATTTAAATTCCCGAAACAGTTTTTTATGGTAACTGTTGTGAAGTTGTCCCACAGTAAATAATAAATAAAGGAAGTCAAGTCGAGGGTTGGTTTAACAAGTGTATTAACAAAGTAAGAAAGTGACTAGCACTTGGCTAGACAGTTACAAGACTGAGCTTTGTCTTCTGGTGACTCGCACTATTTATAGTGACAACCGGTGTAGTTTCTCCTGTGTAAGAACGGCCGGTGTAACACCCCCCTTTGAAAATATCCCCTCTGGGGATTAATAACGTTTTTGTTGTGGAATCACCATCATCAACTCAGTCGATTTCCGTTTTCTATTTGATCTCCTAATCTCAGGAGCAGTCTCTGGTATGGGCACCTGAAAAGTATCAAACACTGCATCCATGATCTCATCCTCGTCGCCAACCTGTTGTGAAGTTGTCCAACAGTAAATAATAAATAAAGGAAGTCAAATCGAGGGTTGGTTTAACAAGTGTATTAACAAAGTAAGAAAGTGACTAGCTCTTGGCTAGACAGTTACAAGACTGAGCTTTGTCTTCTGGTGACTCGCACTATTTATAGTGACAACCGGTGTAGTTTCTCCTGTGTAAGAACGGCCGGTGTAACAGTAACCAACTGATGATCCCTTAAATAATGTTAGAAGCAAACTAATATAATAACTGAAAAAGTTAAATTTACTTACATGAGTGATTTTCCACTGAACGACTTGGGACTTCAGGTTTTTTGGGGTTTTTTTTAAATATAGTTTTAATGGTTGAGAAACTTCCAAGACTATATATATATATATATATATATATATATATATATATATATATATATATATATATGTGTGTGTGTGTGTGTGTGTGTGTGTGTGCGTGTGCGTGTGTGTGTGTGTATGTGTGTGTTAAGGTTTATCAAAACATATCGTTCAAGAAATCATTCATCACAACAAAAGACTTTTTCCTTTCATAGTTTTTTTTATTTTTAAGATTTTTCAAAGTTAAAGAAAGTTTCCCTACACGTGATTCTCTACTCAACCAGGTAAAGTAAATATACACAGGATAAAAATAAAAGTAAATATCAACTGTGTTTATAAAGAGTGCTCAATATCAAATAGAGCTTTTATATATATAATTATTTTTATATATACAGACATGTACATAATCTGCGACACTGGCATGTCGATGATATAGATCAACAGCTGTTAGAAATTGATATCTCATCAGTCAGAAAAAAATCTGATCCTTCCCTCAGATCATATTTAGTCAGAATGAAGTCGAAAAGAAGAGAAAAGAAAGAAGAAAGTGAATTCAAAATTTAAAATTTAAGATTGGAAAGTCACGTGGTCAGATTTGAAACCGTTGAAAATAAAATATAATATAAAGTCATGTTGAAAAAAGAGAAAAGAAAATGGGGTCATTTCACGTGGCACATTTTCAAGGCTGTTTAATGTCTGGATATGTGTTACGAGTTACTTCGGCGTGTCAATATTATGCGAGATGGGGGAGTGTGAAGGAAGACACAGTCTTCAGTCTGGCTTTATTCTAGATGAGGATGAAGGTGTTAAGTCTTTTAGATCTAATCGTGTTGATTTTTAATTTTTATATTTTTATTTGTTATACTTTTTACTGTTTTTAATTCTTTATTTTATTTTTTATTTTATAGTTTATAATTAATGATTTAAGCCAAGGACAGCTAGTTGTTAACGGCAATTAAATAATAATGATGATAACATTAGGAAAATAAATACAAAACGACTATTTTAATTATTCTTTTTTTTTAATTTACAACTTTTCGCATAATGTAATTACTTGTACATTTTCTTACTATTTTTCTATTGTTGTTACGATGCCAATATTTTTATAACACAGACATAGGAAATATAAAATTGGTTGAAGAATTGTTTCCGACTGAACCCAAGTAATGAGAAACTCTTTTCATCGACTTAAAATAAACTTTGCACATTTATTAACGAAAATGATCGCGACAGATTCTCATGTTCAATTTCCAACATAAATTTCATAGATACACTTGATTCGTTTTTCTTTTTTGCATTACTTTTACCATAAACGAATTCTGCCTACTGAAACAAGCAGGTAAAAACAGTACGTGTTTACCATCGATTAAAAGTAAACGTTTTAAACATGTTTAGTGAAAATTGTAGAGACAGATTCACATGTTTCATTGGACTTACGTGTTTAGTCTTCGACGTAAATTTTACAAATATAACTGTATTCCATGATAAATGCCCGTATACTGAAATCATATGCCCTTAATAGGGTTAAGATGAAAATTCATATACACTAAATGTACAAAAGCAAGGAAATTCCCAAATTTTTACACTTTTATTGTCATTAAGGGTATGCGAGCACACCAGGGCTATGCATTTTACTGGTAGGAATTTTTCTTCAGCGCACCTCACACACTTCATCCACTCATGCATAAAGATTTATACTGTAGTGATGTGATAATGAAATGGTTTGGTTGATATGTAGTCGTACCTTTAATGACAATAAAAGTGTAAATTAAAGGTACGACTACATATCAACCAAACCATTTCATTATCACATCACTACAGTATAAATCTTTATGCATGAGTGGATGAAGTGTGTGAGGTGCGCTGAAGAAAAATTCCTACCAGTAAAATACATAGCCCTGGTGTGCTCGCATACCCTTAATGACAATAAAAGTGTAAAAATTTGGGTATTTCCTTGCTTTTGTACATTTAGTGTATATGAATTTTCATCTTAACCCTATTAAGGACATATGATTTCAGTATACTGGCATTTATCATGGAATGTCACTACTTTTGTAAAGGCTATGCCTTAATACAATGGTCATTTTTAAGGTAAACTGAAATTAATATGCCATCAACTAGACCTTAGAACCTCTATCTCTGCCAAAAATCAGCTGAATCCATCAAATAGTTGATGAGATACAGGGTGGCACGTACGTACGTACGTACGTATGTACGTACGTACACACAGATAACATGATTTCATGATTGAACTTTCTGTATCTCTGGGTTTCCTTGATTAATGATGCTGAAATTCTACACACTTATAGAACCTATCAAATGAAAATGTTGTGCAAAGTTTTAACTAATTTGGTTTATTGGTTTTATGAGTTATGATTGATCAAAGAAATGAGATTTCCAGCATAGGCCATTTTTGAAGTCTATTAAGGGATAGAGCGCTCTCGCGCCTCCCTTGATTTCATTCGTTTCTTACTTCCCTTTTAACATAGACGAAAGAACCAGAAATAGTACGTGTTTACCAAATAGATCGTGGATGGTGAAACTATATTGTTATAAACAGATAACTAATTATTGCTAACATATTGTTGCTTTAATGTACTTACAATTATTTTGATAAAATTACTTTCATAAGATTCAATTTATTTTATACATGACGATTTTTATGTTTATTTTGTAATACTAAAGCAATAAAGATCTATTTTTATTTCGGTCACTATAAAATAGTGCACTCTAAAGAGGTAGAGAAAAGGCCGCTCGCCTTACCACCACGAAGCAATGAAAAACATTGCGCCGTCTGTACGGCCACGCAACATATATGATCACGTGATATGTGTGAAACAAAATGAAATGCGGATCGTCTACCGACATTTTTATTGCATTATTTCATTAGCTTTTCTTTTCGCATAGGATTTTTAGACTTCAGTTTAGAACATTACCCGTATCTTTCGGTAAGGTTGGTCAATGAAATAAAAGGCAATATAAATAGTACCTGAAAATGCCGGGTATGGGTAGCTAGTATAAAATAAAATTAGCATGATCTTTCTTCCTTTAAAATATTTAACTAAATTAAATCTGAACTTATAATTGGTTAATTAATTCTTTTACTTTTACGAAACATAAAAATTATTCTTTATAAATAATTCTTATAATACTCTATTTTCAACGCGGTAGACCTTCAAAGTAAGAAATTGAGTTAAAAAAATTATTTTTACATTTCACTCGGATATTTTTCAGTGGCAACATTTTATAAATGTTCGTTTGATCTCATTATTGTGATAGGTTTAATAATAATTAGCTTTATTCCACATTCAACTATGGTTTTGAATGGAACAAATCAAATAAAGATGTCATGATGATGATGATGATGATGATGATGACTTTTTGCAGTTTTACTGTTTACCGTTTTGTTATTAAATCACAATTATTTTTTTATTAATAGTGTATAACAAGAAAAGAACCAAAAGAAATTCCGCCATTTTGTTTTGTTTTTCTTATTAAGTTTATTCTTCACAGTATTAGTAACTAACAAAAATAAAGCAGGAATTTTCTGTAAACAAAAACCAAATTAATGAATTATTCCCCCTCCCTACCCAACACACACTCACTCTCCGCCTAGATCTTAGCATATTTTCTATTAAGAGATTTGAATTCTTGTATCTTGAGTCTAAGAAGTAAGCTTACTTTTCAAAATGGATATCAGTGAAGTGCAAAATAAAAATAGGTTGGTTTCTATCCAACTAATCATACAGTTCATCTATCTTAGCAAAAAAAGTTAAAATCTATCAAGGAAACCTGGCGTTGACCCGGAGTAATTACTTTAAACCTGAAAGTTTCGAGCAAGTTTCACGCTTTTTTTATTTCAATAAAACTTGATATTTAAAAAGTAACATTTTCTTTGGTCTGTCACGACAATTTTAAACATTTATTTTTATGCAATAGCCGAAATTAACTCTTACGAGTATTTTTTTATCAATAAATGAAAGCAGAATTAAATGAAGATGTGTTCATACTATGGAACTAGTAATACTACTAGTGTACTTACGTAGTATGTGTGTACAGTTTTAGGGTGTTTTATATTAAATTTGAATAGTTTACTTTATAACATAATATGTAATCTCTGCACAAATTGCACATATTTCCCTTTTTAGGTTTTCTTTTGACATACATTGCATAATGATGTTTATTTTTACTGTTTTCAAAGATTTTCTGATCAATTAGTTGACAAAGGATGTTTATTAAATTCTACTAATTCGCCGATTCCAAATATTGTCTAACTTTTACTCTATGGTGCTTGAGATTTCGTCTCCGCGAACATCCATTGATATTCAAATTTGATAAAGATATGTGTGTTATATGCGCATGTTTATTTGTGTGTGTACATACATACAACTGAATTTAACTTAAATAATGTGAAAACACATACATATATTAAATAAATATATTTCAGTATTTGCATATTTCAAAAGGGATCGATGTTATAAATTTAAAAAGTATATAACAGAGCTGACATAATTTTTTATATAACAAAATAATTATAGAAGCCATGTTTGTAACCCTCTCTCGCTTCCTGTTCTCCCTCTTTTTTCTCTTTCTCCCTCTCTCCCTCTCTCTCCCTCTCCCTCTCTCCCTCTCTTTCTATTTATAAGTTATCGAGGGTAATATAGACATAAAATATATGAATAGAATAGTCAATTATAAACAAAAGTTAATATCACCAGAAGAGGAAAAAAAATAAAAATAAAAGTTAAAATTAAAAAACAAGAAAGAACAACGATAAAAAAAGAAAGTCCTACGATAAAAAAGTCCTTCGATAAAAAGAACAACGATAACAAAAGAAAGTCGTTGTTTATTTTTTATCGTTGTTCTTTCTTGTTTTTTAATTTTAACTTTTATTTTTATTTTTTTTCCTCTTTTCTTCATAAGTGACCTTAACTATTGCAACGCCACATTGTGTATTGTCGGCAGTTGAAACCCGTATTCCAGACATTTAATTTCCCTGATGATCTGCCAAGCAAGCACCTGCTTGGTAGTGAAACACGTGTAGGAAAAAACATTTAATTTGAATAAATAAAATTTGTAAGAAAAAATATCTTTAATGGTGATCATTGGTGTCCTGAAAGGAATGCTTTGGTAAGCCTTCATAAAATCACATATAAATACTCTGTACTCTGTAATCGAGTATCATCGAGCTTGTTTTTATTGGAACAACCCCGGTCTTCACTGAATGATCTATTTTATAAGTGAAAAATCTAAATATATATATATATATATATATATATATATATATATATATATATATATATATATATATATATTTTCTTTGTCGTACAAAACTTTAAAATAGCATTGTAGAGACAATATTTATTATTCATAATGAATTTAAGAAATTAAAAAGATGAAAGGGCAGCTGACCGGTTTCGTACCTCGCTCAACAGAGCCAAATATCGAGGTAATGTATAAAAAATATAAAAAGATGCTATGAGAATTATATATATATATAATTTATTTAGATACTGTATATTACATATTTCAGCAATGTACCGCGGTGTCATCCAAAAGGGCAAATTTAGACATCTTTAGTAAGTTCCTGTGTCCAGTGGAATCATTGGCAAGTTGAAACGATTGTAGTTACGGCCGGATAGGGAATGGTGTCAACAATGAAATCGGGTCGTGCCCACAATCGTTTCAGCTTGCCGATGATTCCACTGGGTACAGAAAATTACTAAAGATGTCTAAATCTGGCCTTTTGGATAAAACCGTGGTACATTGCTTAAATATGTAATATAATGTATCTAAATAAATTATATTAGCTCTCTTATATGATCGAGCACTTTATTTGATTTCTTTTCTTATACAACTTGACACACACTATATATATATATATATATATATATATATATATATATAAAGTGTGTGTATTTGTATGTGTGTTGGTGTGCATATATATATATATATATATATATATATAAAGTGTGTGTATTTGTATGTGTGTTGGTGTGCACGGGTATACAATCTTTATATATGTGAATGTAATTATATATAAATATATATATGTATGTATATATATAATACATATATATATACGTATATATATATATATATTATACGTATATTATATTATTTACATTATATATGTAAATATACAGATAATTTATGTACAAGTGAACATATATATATATGTATACTAATATATATATATATATATATATATATATATATATATATATATATATATATATTATACGTATATTATATTATGTACATTATATATGTAAATGTACAGATAATTTATGGACAGGTAAACATGTATATATATACTCATATATATATATATATATATATAGAGAGAGAGAGAGAGAGAGAGGGAGGGAGAGAGATACTCATATATATATGTACTTATATATATTTTTTATATTTATATATGAGAGAGAGAGGGGGTGGGGATTAAGATTAAAACTCTTTTATGCTTTCTTCGAAATACACATCGGTGTGTGGGTTCTAAACTTTGTCACGCAGTATATACATCATTCCACAAGTGGCATGAAGTTCTATGAATGATAAAGCAAACTGTCCGTTTGTGACCCCTAGTAAAAAAGTAGGCAATTGACATTTATCTATTTCAGAATTTTGACAACCTCGAAAATGAATTGTATTTTAAAGGTCCTTTTAACAACTTCGCTTGCAAGGATCATTTATTTTCGTCCCTGTATAATTTTTTTCTTTTTCGGATGTATTCATCTCGAAGAATGTACCCACATATACCCCTAAACTTGTGTATGTAAATATATATATATATATATATATATACACACAAACACGAACACACATATACATATATAAACAAAGTTTTTTAACATTCCTTATATATATATATATATATATATATATATATATATATATATATATATATATATATATATATATATATATATATATATATAACTTTCGTGTACAACAGAATCGTAGGATCAATTTTAGAGGAAGCATTATTTTAATTAATGAAACAGACGAGTGGAAAAAGAAGGTAAATTGTTAAAATTACCTTAAGGCCTTATCGTCTGACCCTCTGAGAGGAAACGTCAGAATGGTAAATTAAAAACTAAAAGTCGAATGAGATATGAGGGGAAAAACTTATTTCAGTTGGAGGAAACGATTGAGAGAGGAAAAAAAAGGGAAATCTCAACGTTATGGTGGCTTTGAATCATTAAAGATCTCCAACTGATATATATATATATATATATATATATATATATATATATACAGGGTGTTTCAAAAGTCTTGGGAACATAACGATTTTTAATAACTCAAAAACTATTAGGAGTTGAAAAATGAAATTGGTACCGTTGGAAAGGTTAAAGTTTCAAGTTTTGTGGGGAATCTTCAAAGTTGCTCAATATGAGCACCATTCGTCACACGGCAGACATCTAGTCGATAGTCCATTTCCTGCCAAACGCGTTCCAGCATCTTGACGTCAATGGTTCCCACAACTGCCGTTACTCGAGCCTTTAGTTCGTCAATATCTCTTGGAAGGGGCGGCACATAGACTTGTTGCTTGACAAAGCCCCAAAGGGAAAAGTCACACGGGGTAAGATCTGGAGACCTAGGAGGCCAGGGCATGAGAACGTCATCACCTCGCCCAGATCTCCCAATCCATCTACTAGGCAGCCTTGTGTTAAGAAACTGCCTTACTCTAAGACTCCAGTGTGGTGGTGCACCATCTTGTTGAAAAATGAAGTCATCAGATTCTGCTTGTTCCAACTGAGCCATTAACCAGTCTTCCAGCATGTTGAGATAGGATTCACCAGTGATAGTTGCCTCTTCAAAGAAGAACGGTCCATAGACACCTTTCTTGGAAATTGCACAAAACACGTTCACTTTTGGTAAATCTCGCTCGTGCTCAAGAAGTTCATGAGGATTCTCAGTACCTCATATGCGAGTGTTATGCTTGTTAACTTTGCCATTCAGATGGAAGATCGCCTCATCGCTAAAAACAAGCCGGTCATCAAAGCCGTTATCTTCCAACTTCTCTTGCATTGCAATGCAAAAGTCACGGCGAAGTGGCTTATCAGTGTCCTTCAACTTTTGGACCAACTTGAGCTTGTAAGGTACCATTTGCAGTCGTTTCCTTAAGACACGCCAGACAGTTGCTGGAGCAAGCTGAAGTTCCCTGCTGGCTCTTCTCACTGATTTACGGGGGCTCCGCTGAAAGGCTGTCCGAACTTGCTCAACTGCATCTTCTGAAGTTGAAGGGCGACCTGTTCGCTTACTTGGGCACAGACACCCATCTTTCACAAATTTAGCATGCCATCTGACAATGGATTTCCTTTCAGGGGCTTCTTTTTTAAATTTCCTGCGAAATGCACGCTGAACACATGTCCACGATTCAGTCTTTGCAAATTAGAGGACGCAAAATGCCTTGTCTTGTTTAGAGAACGCCATTACTGCACCTGGAAAGATAACACGAAAATCATTAGTATGACCAAAAACTTGATTAAGCAAGCTTTAAAATGGCACCAGTTTCATTTTTCTACCTGGAATAGTTCATGAGATATACGCATTTGTAATGTTCCCAAGACTTTTGAAACACCCTATATATATATATATATATATATATATATATATATATATATATATATATATATATATATATATATATATATATATATATATATATGAGAAAGGAAGGATGAGAGTAATCCGACGTAATGGGAAATGAAAAAGAAAAAACCAAGAGATATTATCACCCCATCATGTCAACCCAAAATTTCGATGTACTTGCATGACATTTTTCTTAAAATTATCATCCTGAGGAAGTCTTACAATAAAGATGAAACGTTGATGAATACATAAAAAATATCTCTTGGTTTTTTTTTTTCATTTCCCATATATATATATATATATATATATATATATATATATATATATATATATATATATATATATATATATATGATCATAATATACATATGATAATAATATATACATATGTAACCATACGCACACACACATATATGGGTGTGTGTATGTTTTAGGCATGTTTTTATTCAGGCAAATGTTATTAAATAATACGGAGGAATTGTATTTGTTCGGTGAGCCTTTATCTTATTGTTTTGATTTTCCGAATAGTTCATTTAGTATGTCGCTCAAATTGTTGTATATAAGTTCGTGGTTTTCTTGTTCAATTATTTCTTTTTCAGTATTTTTTGGCGTGTACTTTCGATTTGATGCATTAAATCCTTATCAGCTGGAGCTAGTCTTGGTGTGTTTACAACTATTTATTTTACTGTTTTGCTTTTAACAGTTGGTAATTTCTGATTTTAAGGTGAGCGTCTATAATGATGAGATGTTGCATGCGAACGTGATTACGTAGAACGCACATACAAAATCAAAAACGAATATTGTCTAATATCTATTAATTTGTAAATGTTAATTACTAAATCAGGCACTTTTTGTGACGAGTTCCGTAATTAATTTTATTAATTGTGGTATGTCTAGTTTTAATGTAAATGGCTTCAAGAATGTCGTCAACTTGAAATGACATAAATAGTGTTTATTTATTTTCTTACGCATAGTTATTGAAGGTGGATTCATCGGCTGGAGCGTTTTGAATTGAATTGCCCGGGTGTTCGAATCGTGCAACGGGATGAACAGTTATATCCACACTGAAGATTCTGCAAGAATAAAACGCATACGTATGTGGATAATAATAATAAATTGTTATATTAAATAATTGAGTATATATATATACAAGTTTTTACTGAAAAAACTCAACACCACCATGCCAGTTAATCATAATATTTTATTTCACCTACGTCTTGTAGCTTCTTCGAACTAACAATAAACATTTTTAGCAAAGAAATCGAAAAGTCGAAAAAACTG
>OY744527.1:43566293-43598793 GCA_963556195.1 Sepiola atlantica | reverse complement strand
GTAAACAATACCTTATTATTTCATTTCTTTTATTCATAATATTTCCCCTATATGTTAGTAGTTCTACATATTCCGTTAGGCCTAAATTGCATTTTTTTACGTTTATTCAGCAAATATTGACTGGCTTTTACTAACATTGTCCATTCCTTGGTATACTTAATATTTTTCATTAAGTTCCTTTATATAATCTGCTAGTGAATGGGTAGATTTATCACCCCCGCCCAGCAAGCACTTTTTTATCTATGCTACATGATTATTGTATCTATATTTAAACGGTCATTCCGTGGAATGCGGACGATTTATTTCCTTTAATGGCATTACACATATACACTATAGATTCAGTCAAGCATTCATCATTTAATAGGCATTTAAAATTTCCCTTCACAAGATTTCAGAGTTATTTATAATATCATTTGATTTATTAAGTTTAGATTTGCCTGATTAAATTATGGTATTTTTTATATTCATGATGGTTACATAAAATAACTTTATTTTATTTTTATTTAGCAATTTACTTAATATTATATCTCATTTAAAATTATTATCGATTATTTTATAAAATTCCTTTGGTATGTACGTTTTACATCTTTCCCAAATTCTATATTATATGATATAATATAATTCTTTCTTTTTCTATATTCCTGTTAATTTTGGTGTAAATTATCATCACTTATATACTTAATAGTTTCATTGTTGCCCGATCTTTTTAGTGCTATAATTAACACTAAATTCTTAGACTTAGTTCAATTATATAAACTCTCATAGCGAGAGACTAGAACTAAATTAGAGTTGAGGCTTCGGAAAGAAAACAATCAATTGTTAGGTGAAAGTACAAAACAGTTAACAAAGCTCCCTTCCCATGTTAAGAACGGGTTTCTTAATAATTTCTATTCTGATGATCTAAATCGAGAGGTTATGAATGGTATGAAATAATCACCCTATAAACTAAAAGAAAGATTATGGGAAAATGAATTATAAACTTGATAACTACAGATAAAATATGAAACTAAACTCTTAGCAAATAAAATATATAAATAAATAAAGAAAAAACATTATAATTACATATGAACTGAAATATAACATAATTATAATTATTTGGTGAAAGATATTATGAAAGCGGTAATAAACAAAAATAATAACTTATTTAAAAATCAGATATAAAGAGTAACTTATTTTCAATCAAATAAGATATTATAACATAGATCGATCTGACGTATCGAGAAAAAGAAGAAACACATCGATGTTAGCACTAGGCAAAACAAAAGACTAAAATATCTAGTTTTGAAAATAATAGATTAAGAAAGTAACAGATATAAATCTGCATAACTGTATTGTAGTTTTAAAAATAATAGATTAAGAAATTAACAGATATAAATCTGCATAACTGTATTGTAGTTTTGAAAATAATAGATTAAGAAATTAACAGATATAAATCTGCATAACTGTATTGTAGTTTTAAAAATAATAGATTAAGAAATTAACAGATATAAATCTGCATAACTGTATTGTAGTTTTAAAAATAATAGATTAAGAAATTAACAGATATAAATCTGCATAACTGTATTGTAGTTTTAAAAATAATAGATTAAGAAATTAACAGATATAAATCTGCATAACTGTATTGTAGTTTTAAAAATAATAGATTAAGAAATTAACAGATATAAATCTGCATAACTGTATTGTAGTTTTAAAAATAATAGATTAAGAAATTAACAGATATAAATCTGCATAACTGTATTGTTGTTATATATTTTATTTGAACTGTTCGAGGGTAAGCTTCGAATAGTAATCAGAATACGAATCGAGAAATAGATCTTATTGATGTGAAATGTTCGTGTACAATTCTCTGACCGGAAGATGGATAGGTAAGCTAAAATTATAAATACGATTTTACGTAAAACTCCGAAGAAGAAACCTGAAAAAAGGGGTTTGAATAAAAAAAAATAAGGCCAGAAGAAGGAAAACAGGTCAAAACCTATACACTAACGGTTAGTGAAGATATTCATCAATTATTTGAGTGGATTTTGAACGGATATTTTCATGGATGGTTTACAATTACATATATCACATGATAAGAATATACTACAATTTGTACATTCAGATGTAAACTAGACGTTAACATACTTTTTCCCCATTGAATAATATGATCGGAAAATATATGAAGAACAAAATATATATAGAAACCATCATCGCCATCACCATCAGCTTTTTTTATCACTCTTTGCAGAAAATCTGTGGTTTCCGTCATTCAGAGGTTCGAAATAATAGAAATATAGAAATAATACGAGGCCTGTCTAAAAAGTATCCGACTTTAGGCCAGAAAAAATATTTCAAATACCTAACGGGGTAAGGGCCCTAATTGCACACACTTGGCCCACCGATCCATCCACTGCCGAAAACACCTCTGCAACTCTTTTGGAATGGTGTTCATCTCCGCCGTTGCGTCCGCATTATATCTTCTCTAATCTCAAAACTGGAACCTTTTAGTGACGTCTTCAATTTTCGAAACAACCACAAGTCTTAATGAGCCATGTCTGAAGAGTAGGGAAGTTGGCGAACGATATTTGGCCAAGAAATGTTGGATCAATTAGGATGAATGTGCGGGGGCGTTGTCGTGATGCAGTTGCCAGTTTTTCGCCGTCCACATGTCTGGTCTTTAGCGCCAAACTGCGCCACGGAGACGCCGGAGAACATCTTGATAGTGCTCCTTTGTCACTGTTTGTCTTTCTGGTGCGTATTCGTGATGCACAATTCCACAGATATCAAAGAAGATAGTCAGCATCACCTTGATTTTGCTTCGAACCTCTCGCGCTTGTTTTGGCCTTGGGGATTCGAGATACTTCTATTGCGACGACTGCTTTTTTGTTTCTGGATCGTACCTGTACATCCATGACTCATATCCATTTATCACGGTGTTCAGAAACCCAGGGTCGGTCTTGGCGGTTTCCAGAAGGCCCTGTGCAACTTGAAAACGGAGGTTCTTTTGTTCCTGCGACAATAACTTCTCCAAACACCTGCTGAATCTTACGAATTGTTTTGCTTTGAGAATCACCCAGCTTTTAACAAGATTTGATGCAGTATCTTTGCTCAACACGTTCAGTCATCTTGGGAGAATCGTTAATCCGAGGAACATGTTGTATAGCACCTCACTCAGCGACCGACAGGCAGCGACTAACGCGCAGAAAGGCGGTGATAAAATTCACATATGCGCATGAAGGTGTCTTCCCTCACTGTGTGGAGTGGCGCTGCCCTATCGTCTCTATTTCGTACGGAAAAAAGGTCGTATATAGAATAGATTTTAATCTTTGAAAAGCCTTGGCTTAAGGTAAGAATAATAAACATATTTTTATTTTTACCGAGTACACCTTGCATTGAACAATCGAAGTTTAAATAAATGTGTCATTCGTACATGTTTATCCCTCTTCTTTCATATATATATATATATATATATATATATATATATATATATATATATATATATATATATATATATATAGTTCCTGGCATCCGTCTGTCTCAGGTGACAATTGAGTTCTGCGCCTAAGATGTGTCCTTTGCCGAATGGCAGCATCTACTGTGACTGTGGTGTAGGTGGTGTTTTGTTGAGAGTGCTCTGTTTCAGCTCTTTGCCGTCTGTGCTCTCTCCTATCCCTCCACTGCTGCTCTCTTCTCTCCTCAATACTCTTGCAGCATGCCTTTACAGCTCTTCTTCAACGGCTGCGATCTTCAGCGACGGACTCCCAGCCTATTGGGTCGATGCCACCTGCTTTCATATCTCGCTTGCAGATACCTCGAGGGTTAGTGATGTTTGGGGTACTGCTTACATCTTGGCCGAGGATGTTAGTCTTTTTAGGCTGATAGTCGTGCCAAACTCTCTGTATACATGCGCGAAACAGTTGATGAGTCGCTGAAATGCCTGTTTAGAATGTGCCGTCAGGGCTGCATTATCAGCGCAGAGCATCTTGCGTATAATTACCCTCCGGACTTTGGTCTTAGCTTGAAGGTGGGCAAGGTTGAAGGGGGTGCCACTGCATCTGGTATGAAGGTACATAATTTCCTCCGACTTGTTAAAGACGTAAACAACATCGGAGAGAAAAAAATGTCAAAGAGTGTCGGGGCGAGTACACACCCCTGTTACACTCCGCTCTTGATTAAGAAAGGATCTGAGGAAGAGCTATCGTACTGTACGGTGCCCTTCATGTCCACATGAAAATATGTCATAATTTTCAGGAGCCTGGGAGGACACCCCATCTTGTAGAAGAGTGAAAAGTTATGTTATGCTGACAAGGTCAAAGTTCTTGATTAATTCGATGAAGGTAATGTACATGGTTGTCTCTGTTCATGACCTTTTTCTTGCAGCTGTCTTCACGAAAAGATCATGTCGATAGTTAATCTTCACGAAAAGATCATGTCGATAGTTAATCTTCACGAAAAGATCATGTCGATAGTTAATCTTCACGAAAAGATCATGTCGATAGTTAATCTTCACGAAAAGATCATGTCGATAGTTAATCTTCACGAAAAGATCATGTCGATAGTTAATCTTCACGAAAAGATCATGTCGATAGTTAATCTTCACGAAAAGATCATGTCGATAGTTAATCTTCAGGAAAAGATCATGTCGATAGTTAATCTTCAGAAAAAGATCATGTCGATAGTTAATCTTCACGAAAAGATCATGTCGATAGTTAATCTTCAGGAAAAGATCATGTCGATAGTTAATCTTCACGAAAAGATCATGTCGATAGTTAATCTTCAGGAAAAGATCATGTCGATAGTTAATCTTCAGGAAAAGATCATGTCGATAGTTAATCTTCAGAAAAAGATCATGTCGATAGTTAATCTTCACGAAAAGATCATGTCGATAGTTAATCTTCAGGAAAAGATCATGTCGATAGTTAATCTTCACGAAAAGATCATGTCGATAGTTAATCTTCACGAAAAGATCATGTCGATAGTTAATCTTCAGGAAAAGATCATGTCAATAGTTAATCTTCACGAAAAGATCATGTCGATAGTTAATCTTCACGAAAAGATCATGTCGATAGTTAATCTTCAGGAAAAGATCATGTCGATAGTTAATCTTCAGAAAAAGATCATGTCGATAGTTAATCTTCACGAAAAGATCATGTCGATAGTTAATCTTCACGAAAAGATCATGTCGATAGTTAATCTTCACGAAAAGATCATGTCGATAGTTAATCTTCACGAAAAGATCATGTCGATAGTTAATCTTCAGGAAAAGATCATGTCGATAGTTAATCTTCAGAAAAAGATCATGTCGATAGTTAATCTTCACGAAAAGATCATGTCGATAGTTAATCTTCAGGAAAAGATCATGTCGATAGTTAATCTTCACGAAAAGATCATGTCGATAGTTAATCTTCAGGAAAAGATCATGTCGATAGTTAATCTTCAGGAAAAGATCATGTCGATAGTTAATCTTCACGAAAAGATCATGTCGATAGTTAATCTTCACGAAAAGATCATGTCGATAGTTAATCTTCAGGAAAAGATCATGTCGATAGTTAATCTTCACGAAAAGATCATGTCGATAGTTAATCTTCACGAAAAGATCATGTCGATAGTTAATCTTCACGAAAAGATCATGTCGATAGTTAATCTTCACGAAAAGATCATGTCGATAGTTAATCTTCACGAAAAGATCATGTCGATAGTTAATCTTCAGGAAAAGATCATGTCGATAGTTAATCTTCACGAAAAGATCATGTCGATAGTTAATCTTCACGAAAAGATCATGTCGATAGTTAATCTTCACGAAAAGATCATGTCGATAGTTAATCTTCACGAAAAGATCATGTCGATAGTTAATCTTCAGGAAAAGATCATGTCGATAGTTAATCTTCAGGAAAAGATCATGTCGATAGTTAATCTTCAGGAAAAGATCATGTCGATAGTTAATCTTCCTGTAACCCCAAACTGTGCCTCGGGGTATACACGCTCTACAAGTAACTGTAGCCTGTTAAGGACGACCCGGGCGAAGACCTTCCCAACAACACTGAGGTGGAATATTCGACGGCAGTTGTTGCAGTCGCCGCGGTCACCCTTACTTTTGTTCAGAGTGATGATGCAAGCGTCACGCATCTCCTGGGGCACTGTTTCTTCTTCCCAGCATTGTAGCTGGTGCAGGTGGTGGAACAGGGCTGTCTTTATTCCCACCTTGATGATTTCAGGTGGAATGCCATCTTTTCCTGGAGTATTGCCGCAGGTTAAATAGTCGATGACCTTGTTTATTTCTGTTACAGAGGGGAAAACGTCTAGCTCTTCTTTAACAGGTAGGTTTGTCAAGCCATTGTACATGCCATGAATATCGCCGCAGTCAGTAGAAAGCTGGATACTCTCATAGAGGTTTAGCCAATGCCATTTGCACAGCACCGAGCGATCCGCTGAGTGACGTCTCTGGCCTTCCTTGGTGCAATGCTTGTTTTTTCAGAAGGCTTCCTCCTGTAGTTTACGAGGGCTTCTCTTTTTGGCATTGATTGCTAGCTCTGATTCCGCAATGCAAGCTACGAACCAGTCTGGGTTTTTCCTCCCTTTCCTGCCAAATGTGGTCACTGCGGAGTTAAAAGTGGCATCACATATGTGAACTCAATTTTACAGCATTGCCAGTAGGACAGTCTGTGAGGTAGTTTTCGATGGTGTTGGCGAAGCACTCGCGTAGGTCTGGTATTTCCGTTCTGCTGGTGTTAATGCGAGGTGGGTCTTTTCTGCTTTGTTCGATAGATCAACTTGGACTGGAGACAGACTTTACTGCCAACCATGGAGTAGTCGATGTTACAGTCAGCACTGTGGTAGTTACGTGTGGTGAGAACGCAGTTCAGTCAGAGTCTCCATGCAGTCTTGGTTCATCAAGTTCTTTGCCATGCAACAAAAACGTAGTTCTGTTCTCTGAGGTTGCAGCCACGTCAATGTTGAGCCTTGTGAGCTCTCGTTCGATGATAGCTGGGGTTTTTTTCTGGGATCATTGACCTTTGTAAATCATTAGAGAGGCCAGGGCATATTGTCCTGACATTTCAGCTTGCTAATCGGAAAGATTGTGATTTTGTGTTTCGTTGTTTGTTTGGTGCAGGGTTTTCAATCTGATTTTTGGTATATTCCCTAGCTCCAAGAACCCGTAGAAGCAGGCAGACTATGGCGGGTTATTCACTTTCTGGCTGGGGACTGCCAAGCTTGAGGCGAGTAATAGATGACCAGTGAAATTGCGATGGTCTCTCCCACCGTCGGAGACAACCCGTAGCGCCTGGGGTTACGCCAATCGTACCTAGCTTATTACTCGTAACTGCTGTCCCCTATGTTGTTTCTGACGCTGCAAACAGCGGCACTGAAATGACCGATCGATGGCGCAAGCCTGGGTAATTTGTATAGAGATTCTTAGCTGCCCAGATATCAGGATTTTATTTCTTGGTAAAAAAGAGAGCTGAGCAATACATTTGGCACCCGCTTAGCTGCATGAGCTGCCAGATATAATTAATTATGATATCTAACTGCCTTAGGTACTCCACTCTGGATTTAGTTTCTAGGTTTACTCTCATAGCCTTTACTCCTCCCGGAGATACCAACAAGGCAGTGGGAGCATAATCCAATGGTTGAGTTTCACGTTGTCATTAAAGTTCTTCTCAGAACTCTTCTGTCATGGCCGGTGATCTGCGTCTAGGAGATTCATACGCTGAGTGGTGCAGTATAAACACATCACACCCTCACATGTTTTTACCTGCTAGCTAAAGCGGTTTCCCGGGGCATGGCGCTTGGAGTCAACATATGAGAGATTGAAAAGATGAGTGAGGACCAATTATGCCGTTCACCTTACCAGGTATGATTCAGCTTGCCGAACTTCAAAGGTACTACCTCATCCCAGAGCCTCGGATGGATATATATATATATATATATATATATATATATATATATATATCATGGACGGAGGCACCGGGGGGGCAGGGGGGGGGCTCAAGCCCCCTCACTTTTTGACTTGTCCTCCCCCACTTTTCGGTTATCAATAATTAAGTTTGTATGCATGTGTTTAATTTTATCTAATTAGCTTATCTAGTAATTGATTGTTGGTCTTATATTATCATCATTACAATATAAGACCAACTATCAATTTTATCTTAAATTTGGCGAAAACCAAGCGAAATGGGTAAGTTTTTGTTAAAGGTCCCTATTCTATAGGTATGTTTACGGACTTTCATTCTCTTCTCCAAAAAATCGACATCCCGAAGCAAAACACGTGAAACTTCAATTAAACTGATTTTGGCATTTCTTTAGTTTAGCTGTGAATCACAATTTATTTTCTTTCCCTTTTTGAAGACAGCGGCAGACAATCAACCGGAATAACAGAATTAGGAGTTTTTATCCAAAATCTTCTTCTTCTTCTTTTTTTCTTCTTTTCTTTTTTTTATATATAAAGTAGAGAGGATTTTCCCCCTGTACATATTTGCTTAATAGGAAAATAACCCCATCCATCACAGGCTACTAAACTCACCAATTTATTACGCTTATTCACTCGAGCGTGTTATAGTAAATTTTCATTATTTTTCACCAACAAACACTAAATATTACATTTGGCCCACCATCTACGACTCTCCGCCAAACCAACTCCATATAGGTGGTAGCAAAAACTTTTCTCCCTAACAATTCTGTACTGTCACTCCACTGATCCACACCGTGAACTAAAAAACACAGTTTAATTTTCACAAAAGACTCCGTTCTTATTTATTATTTGGCTGGTATTAATTTACTACATAATATAAAGCAATACGCAAAGACTTAATGACCGCTCCCGTTCACTCCGATGATTTTCCGCGAATATCAGATTACGTTATTTCTATTTCTACCTATGACTTCTATATTTATATTCATTCCGGAATTAATTTGATGGTAGCTCGGGATTATCATAATCCATGGTTTAGCCTTCTCATCGACGAAGGAAATTCTGAAATGAAGCATTATCTCGATGCCCAAGGTTTTCAATGGTTCCACATGCACAAGTTTGTTTGTGACAGACTGGGTGATAGTCAGGATGATGTTGGTGTTACTCATGAACGTTTCAAAATTTTCGCGATCGACGCTGTTACGGATGAGAGAACATCCGTAAAAGCGATGTTGAGAGCTGAAAAATCTGTTGCAAAGCGGACCATTATTTGTATTTTCTCCACTCGCACATGGTGCATCCATTAACATAACGGTGATTTTTCAAATTGCATCGATACATTCTTTTTTCGCATTGTTGAAGATCCGCATAATATCTAAAGTTATACATTCCATCCTCCCTCCAGTCTTTCTGTCCACAGAACAACCGATACAGTATCTTTTGAGCAAAGTCCAGTGAACATTTGAAGTGAAGAACAGAGAAACAATGCAAGTCTGCCTTGTTAATACGCTTCCAACGAGCTATTCCAATTCCAATACATACATTTATACTTTTATACTTAATACATTAAAACTTTTATACTTTTTACTTTTGTACTTCTATATGCACCTTGTCAGTTAATACTTTTAACTTTATGTATTCTCTATATTTGATAAACCAATTTATTCTTGAATTTTGTCATTTTTACTAGAAGCGATTTGCTGATATATTTCAAATGAGCCATCAAGCAGTGTCAGAAAATCATTTTTGTCTAGATTAAGTCCAAAAAGGTGTATTTGCCCAAAATGACAAAATATGATAATTTGGGCCCAGGCCCCCCAAAATTTAAATTTCTGCTTGTTCTTTTTTCACCAGAAGCGACTTGCTAATATGCTTTCAACAAGATCTTAACCACTATTAGAAGATCATTTTATGTCTAAATTATGTTAAAAAAGGTATTTTTGGTCCAAAATGCCCTAATATGGTAGTTTGGGCCCAGACGCCAACAAATTTAACTTTTTTAATGTCTCTTCATCTATCACCAAGAGTATTCCATTCCGCTTCTAACGAGCCATAAACCACTACCAGACGATCATTTTAAACCAAAATATGCCCCAAACAGTGATGTTTCCCCAATATGCCCAAATAAGGTAATTTGAACCCAGACGTTTAAGTTTTCTTTTTTTATCACCAAGAGAATTCCATTCCGCTTCTAACGAGTTATAAAAGTGGGGGAGCTCTCCTAAAATGTGGGGGGGGACGGCCCACATTGCGCCCAGAATTCCAAATATGGGAATAAATTCAATATCTTGACTAAAAATGATCGTCCGATAGTGGTTGCGGACGATCATTTTTATAACTGTCCCGCCGACCTTGTATATATATATATGACGATGCCTATACATAGCCAAACGGATTTATTAAAACCAACGACTGTCAGGGCGTGGCTATAAGCAATCGGACTCACAAACTCACTCCATTACCATTGGGAGATCTCGACAATGAAAAAGAAAAGAAAAGAAAAAAATATATGTAAACACTGACGATGACATGTTTATGTCGTAAAAATGAATGTTTCATTTATTTGAAAAGATCTCGCATCGCATAATCTCGTTTTTCAATCTGTTTTCATACTTCTCACTTGCCGATGCTTATAATCGCCCAACGAATATATATATATATATATATATATATATATATATATATATATATATATATATATATATATATATATACAGTCGGCAATCTTACTTACTATGATTCTCAATCAACGAAGCGTATAGTAATTACGAGTTTTCAGTTTCACTAGACTTAAATAAGAACTTTTATCTGAGATCGAAACCAGAAATTTTGGCAACAGTCAGACTCATACCCGTTACGACATCCATATATATATATATATATATATATATATATATATATATATATATATATATATATATATATATATATATATATATATATATATATATTAATATGTTAAGAAGGCTGCGGGCAATGCAGGGTGCTTTCTTAAAGATACTACTATTATTCCCAGCAATGCTTCAAGCAAACTGCCATTCTCTACTATATATATATATATATATATATATATATATATATATATATATATATATATATATATATATATACTATGAAGCCCTTGTTTTGACGATACATTTTAATGCATTTTTCGTAACATCTTTGTTGGATACTTAACCAATAATAAAATACATATCGCACATAATCCCCACACATTGGATTACTATGAGTGCAAGGGTCTGCATTGTTGGACAAGGTGTATACATTATTTTTTTTTCATGTGGTGCATTGTGGAGAAGACCAGACAAGTAATATTTGCAGATGTGTCTAGTTTGAACAACGTTACGGATACTTATTTGCGTACAAGTGTTATTTCGGAGGTTTTCCTCCTCTGGTAGACGGTAGCCTATCAAAGCTAGTTTACCTTACTAGTTCATACGAAATCTGTTAGTTCCTAAGTTTCTACCGACTCATTTATTAAATTACTGCTTGAAAACTACTTAAAGTCCATGTTCTCTATGTTTCCCAGACAGAACAGTTTTGAACACTATTCATGTCCGCTAAGCGAGATTAAAATGAATATATAATGATACTAAACATTATGTCTACAATCTGATTCCTATTTAATCAATATCTATTACATGACTTAGAAAATGTTTAAATTCAAGGCTAAAGCTTAAAGGGTCTTAAGAATAAATTGAATGTCGTCAGAAAATCTTTATTAATTGGTGTCTAATGACTATGGATCAAATTCAATGCAAATCTGAAATATTTGCATTTTCAATATTATGCCCCATAAAATCCTTTTTAAATACTACATAAAAACTGAAATGTTGGTAATATTTATTGATTGATGTCTAATATCTATTGTAAAAATTTCATAAAAATCGGAAGTATCTGAATTTTACCGAAGGGCTTTCACCACTTCCTGCCTCTTTTGCATCAAAGTAAATTAAACTAAATATAGCCCACATTCATAATAAATTGTTAATTAGTTTAGGAATAAATCACATATGTACAAATATATAAACATATACACATACCTAACTTTATATATATATATATGTGCGTGTGTGTGTGTGTGTGTGTGTGTGTGTGTGTGTGTGTGTGTGTGTGTGTGTGTGTTGGTGTGGGGGGTGCGCGCGCTCGCTGTGTGTGTGTTTTAACAGGGAACGGAATGTACAGAAGAAACCTATATGTGTGTCTCAACTGTATGTATTCATTGGCATTTTCTTCTTTATATAAAAAGAAACTCGAAAGCGTGTAACGAAAATTATCCATTTAATCGATGTTCGATCTTTACCATATTCCGAAAGAAGACCCAGTCTTATTAATAGGCTTTCAACTCAGTGAGGAACTCTGCAACAACCAAACCGAAGAGGAAATAGGTAATTTGATCTTGGCTCTCAAGCGATCGTCACTCTAATGAGGCAGAGCAGATAGGAGCCGTGTATAGGCACTTCCTTTTGTTAAATTAACGTCGACAGAGGCAGCGTTAATAGAAACTGAAGCGATGCTCTGATAATCCCCGTTGATCTACAACCGGATAGTTCAGGGAACGGCGCCTTGATCTGTCGGAAGTTCGACTATTTCTTAATCCGGACTAATGATACCAATTATGCTTCTTTTTTCCCCGGTGTTACTGACTCCACCATAAACAAGCTCATCAGCTCGGAGAGAAAGGTGAAGAATTCGGAAAGAATATGGCAGCGTTTCCGATCAAATTCGCCATTTGGACGTTTTGTTTGTTCGCCTTTTACATGCCGCAATTTCTTCTCTTCAATTCTTTTTCTTCTTCTTTTCATATTCCATTATCTGCAGATAAAATGTTTCTAACCATATCTATGCTACATCGTGTTTCCAACCATCTCATTCCCCTTCCATACACACACATGCATATATATATATATAAATATATATATATATATGCATATATATATGCATATATGCGTATATATATATATATATATATATATATATATATATATATATATATATATATATAATATTAATTATTAAAAATAATAATGAGCAATTAGAACGCCATACAATGCATTTTAGTTTTATTAACTTTTTTTTTCCAATTTAATTTTCGAAATTCTGATGAAGTATATCTTCGAAACTTAAATTGAAAAAAAAAGTTAATAAAACTAAAATACATTGTATGGCGTTCTAATTGCTCATTATTATTTGTAATAATTAATATTACCATATAAACAATGCTTTCTAAAACAAGGACAACATTTCTTATATATATATATATATATATATATATATATATATATATATATATATATATATATATATATATATATGTAAACATTGTTAAAAATAATAGAATTCGTCTGTTTTATTATACCTTTCTTTTATTTTTAAAATTTTTCTAATAGTCTTTTTTGTATTAAAATCAAAAAGATGAATAAATGTTCCATAGGTTTCACGAACGTTTTCCATTCTTCGTCGAATCATCCTCGGGTGTCAAAAGCAAATGAACAAAAAAGCTGGAGAAAAAAGAGATTTTTTTTTAAAGACTGCGGAGAAACGCGCAGGGAACGTTTTTCGCATTGCTCCAGGAAGTCGTTGACGATTTAAATTCAGCAAAGCTGGAGGCATCAAAGAAGAAAATCGCATTACGTTAAGCGTTTTAAGATGTTACAACTGTTTTATATGTGATGTTTTTTTTATTTTAGGTTGTTGTGTTTTTATGTAGATTGCTTCCAGTATTTTAATTTGTTTTAATTGGTTTCGGCATGTATCATTTTAGTGTTATTAACTAGAATTTGTCTTAAGTCAGAGGGAGGGCAGTTATGTTTTTGTAGATGTTGGTAAATAAATAGATAAGTATATATATATATATATATATATATATATATATATATATATATACATATACATATACATACACACTTATCTGTTTCGTATAATTATTGTATTTATGCAAACAGTTTTTGCTAGATATTTGCAGACCTGTTTTAGTTTTAGCTGGGAATCAGTAAAACTTCGTAGGGTAAGGTTATTTGTATGAAAGCGGAGATGAATACTAAGAATCTTGTCTAACGAAGTTCAACTGATTCAGCTCTATGTAGTATTGAGAACTATTTTATAAACAAAGTAGTCTTCTATCTGTGTCCGCTTCTAGGTACATATAGATCTTAATTTCTCTTAATTACGTGACAGTTTCCCTTGACCGAGTGGATATGGCGACTACTTGCAGATTCTAAGCTGACTCTGTGAATTGGGTTCGTGCCTCCCGACCGACTGAAATTGTTACTTTCCTGCACTGATGAGAGCAATAAGCTTGAAACGCTAGCGTCTGTAGGTATTAATAATTTAATATTATTCATAAAATATTATATATATATATATATATATATATATATATATATATATATATATATATATATATATATATATATATATAGTAAGTGATGAAAATATATTCATGACATTAAGCTACACAGAGGCTTCCGCGTTTCACAACCGGAGGGGATTGTCAGGTTAAAATGCATGTACTTAGTTTTGCCGGGTGTTTTTATAGACACGTCTAGCTAGTTAATCAATCAGATTCTTTGTGTTTATCTTAGCCAATCGTTGTGCTTCTCACAAACAAAGGTGCGGTTGATTTTCATTCCTAATTCCTATTCTAGTGTCTTATTTTCTATAGGATGTTTCTTTGTTGTTCTCTTACTCAATCGTTGGGCTTCACAAACAAAGGTTCAGTTTATTTTACTTCTTATTTCCTATTCTATTGTTCTGTTTTCTATAGGATGACTCAGCCATGTTTCTTTGTTGTGTCAATATAATGAGTGGCTTTATTTTTACACGTGATTGCTTGTATTTCTATTTTAGGTTTTAGTTTTCAAGTTTTTAGGTTTTAGTTTAGTTGATTTTTATTTTTTATTTATTTATTTATTATGTATTGTTAACCTAAGGTAAATTTTATTCTGTGTAGGCAGTTGTTTGCTATTTCACTTCTACAGTTTAATAGGTTGTGAGGGTCTTTAAAGTTTAGGATTTCAAATTTCTCATTCAGATATATATATATATATATATATATATATATATATATATATATATATATATATATATATATATATATATATATATATATATATATTGGCTCAAAACCCGTTGTATTAAAAATCAAAAGTCCTTTTCCTCCTCCTCACTCTCTTCCTTCCTCTCTCCGAAGAAGACAGTACTTTATGGTTCACTATCCACTTAAGCCCGTTTCCGAAAATGTCTCTAATATCTCTGCTTTGATACCTCTTGGGTATCTTTGCACATCGGTGTCAGAATGTAAGGAGCGGCCAAAGATATGTTAGTCAGTACACCGTAGTCACGTGCAAATGTCTCTTCATCCAATTGGCTCTATTTTATTTCGCTGATGTTAACAACAACTGCCCACACACATATTGTTTTAAACTGAAGAGGTTGGAGGAAAAGGGCGAAAATTCTGCTTTAAACATATTTAGTATTACTAGATGTAATGTACAGCTAAAGTCTAATCAAAGGGCGATAACCCTTCCCATACGAAAAAGGGAACACCGGAGTAGAACAAACAGTAAACGGAAACAGAAGTCTACCGGCAATCAACCAGCTTGCTTAATCGAGTAAAATCTATCATCAAATGCAAGACATCCTTACGTACAAAGATCAGAATAATACATACTACACTAGCGATGAGAATAGATCAACAAATATGAAATAAAATACAATAATATTTAAACACTAATACATTAATTAATTTTGTATGCATATATATGTGTGTGTATGTGTGTATGTATATTGTCCAGGTAAGTATTTTAAAGTGTGATCTATTTCACATTGTCTAATTTAATTCATTCTCTAATAATTTGTGGTTCGTGGAACCTCATGAATGCGTAACAGGTCAAATATTTTGATACACATTTTTCATGTGTGAACTTACATCGCTATTATAGCATGTGGTATGTAATGGAGCGTGATGCTTATAAGGGTTGTGACGAAAGACTGGACGTATCTGAGTGTTTGTTTTCCTGCCACTGCTACTCGTTATAAGATCAAAGTGTAGTATCTGTTCCGATGGATACTGCACCCCATAGACTGGCATTGTCTGGTATTGTCTTGGCCTTCGGGGCTTGATTTACGCCGGTCTATGGGTCTGTCCTGTGCAGTTCTAGGAGGTCCACCCTCCCAGGCTTCGCCTCCCCTCTTTGGGGAGGAGTAAGTTTATTACTTACTGCCTGGGGAATGCCGACGGGGCTGCCCAAGCAATTTTTAAACCCCACTTTCCCGACCCGACCTTGGGTCACATCTTACTTGTGGGAGTAAGATAAAAAAAAACTGGCCTTGTGCCTAACTCCTGGAGAGGAGTAAATCAATACTCGTTATCCGCTGTTGTTGTCGTTGTTGTTGTAGTTTCTCACGAAACACTAAAACAAACACAAACGTTTACTATTCTTAGTTGTAAAAGGGCTTCCTTCTGTTTATTTATCATTTCATAAACACGAAACAATATTTTTCGTTGACAATTAATTGACAATTTAGTTGAAAGCCTGCTACTGCTGTTTATGTGATTTAAAACGTGGAAGTACTGGCTTTTTTATCACAGTAAACGTACGACAGTCATGTGTGTGTGCGTTTGCCTCTGTTTGATTCAACTATATTTTAACATAGTTCGTGTTTGCAACGAGCGAAGCAGTTCACTCTGCTTTAAATTCTTTAATCTTATTTTCTGTTCTTATCCCTGGCAAGCTTATGTAAACATATCGTCGGCGTCACAATTACACCAAACATCTTTTTCGTGTTAATCTCGATTCGATATGTTTTTGCAAATATTAATTGTTCATATCCGACCTGAAAACTTAATTTATTTCACTTGTCCATTGTCTAATGACGTCCATTATTTTACAAAATCCAAACAGTTATTTTATTCATTGTCTGCTGACTTTGCGATATAAACAAAATTCTAACATGAAATTGTATTTTCAAAATTCCTAAAGAAATTACGTTTTAATAATGTTTTACATTACATGGCTTCAAAGCTTCATCAGTAATTTATGTTATATTATCCGTCTATCTTGGTACAATATGTTTTGTAAATGTGTGCGAGTTATTCCCCTTTGCTTATTTGCTGGTATTAATTAACGAAACGGGCATTCAGCATCTACGCCATCATTTTTCCGGTGCTAACTTTCAGCCTCGACACCGATCTGTTTTTAACGAACAGCATCCCGACAGTAACGTCATATTTTCGTCAGGATGAAAATTGAGGCGAAAATAGATCAGCAGGAACACATTTACTTGAATTATTCCGAATTCAACTGGAATTATTTTTGGTTTGTTAACAAATGGCTATAGAGGTTTGTTTACGTTTATTTAAAATTTTGCGAAAACCAATGTGTGTCCGCATAAATATTCTTCATGAATCAAAATAGTGTTCTCAATTGTTACTGCTGTTACATGTCTGCTATTTCGAACTAAAAGTCAGCATTTAAAAAGAGTATTAATATCAAACAAATAGAGTGGTAAACGAATTAATACGCGTGTTATCAATTTAACCGGTAATATTTATGTAAAATTTTGAATGGCCTTATGCCAGAAAAAGTTGCTTCAAAAGTCATGTGTTTTCGAAGAAGTCACAAATTTGACCTCGATAAGTAACGGAATGCAACAACTGATGCTTGATGAGTAACATATCAGGATCAGCTTAAATCGCGCTATTCGTGGATATGCCTTATCAATAAAAAATATGAAAGAAGTAACAGACGCCAAAAAACAGATTAAGATTATAATTTTAACACGATTCACAAACCAGACAATCTAGCTCGTCACATTGGCTTACTCATCGCATTTTTACCCGTTTTTAACTTGAAGACATCTGATGTCGAAGTCGTTAGGGATATACTGAAAGAACTTTACTTCGTGTGAGTTCAACTATAGTTGAATAAAGTAAAACGTTTATTATTTAGAAGCTGTGTTAGTGTCTTCGTTAATTACAAACGTTTTATAACAACCCGTAGATTTATAGAAAAAACTCTCTAAGTAGAGAGTAAAATAGATATGAAAGTTTGAAGTTAAGCAGATAGTTGTGTTATTCAACCAACTCTGAAAAGCAGGTTCAGAGAATAGCCAAAGCAAGACAAGTAATGGCTTGTGTGAGTTGCTTGCTTGCTCTACGGTGAATGATTTTGATTTAAAGAAACGCAAAATAATAATATATATAAAGAGATAATGAAATGGATGAACGACTGGATAGAGGAAGGCAAAATCGAGAAACAAAAAAGAAAATATAAATGAAATAAATTAAATAAAGAAAAAAAATAAAAAAAGAAGGAAAGAAAGAAATAAAGAAATAAAGAAATAAAGAAAGAAAGAAAGAAGAGAATGAAGAAAATCAATGATGAAAGAAATAACTAAGGAGGAAAATAAACAATAAGGGAACATTTGAAAGAAAGAAAGAAAGAAAGAAAGAAAGAAAAAAGAAAGAAGTGAATAAAGGAAATAAAGAATTTTTAAAAATAACGAAATAAAAAAATCAGGGGGCATTGGAAAGAAAGAATGCAAAGAATGGAAAGAAAGAAAAGAAAGGGAAGAAAAAGAAGAAAAGAAAAAAGAAAATATGTAATGAATGAACAGAAAAGCAACATGGACATTTTTAAACTAGTTTAACAAGATGTAAATATGATCGATAACGCTGTTAACACACACACACACACATATATATATATATATATATATATATATATATATATATATATATATATATATATATATATATATATATATATATATATATGTATATATATATTGATTTTTAAATAACTAAAAAACATAAGAAAATCTTAAATAGAAGTGGGTAAACAAACGTCAATTTTGAGAAGAAAGAAAATTGTTAAAATAATATTTGAACATCTTTAGATTAAAACATAAAATCCATCAATAGATTTTTTAAATGTTCAACTTACTTATAATAGTATATTTTTTCACAGTAAATCTATATTCAAAATTCCATTTCTCTCCTGTTTCAATTCTTCTGTCAGTATTTTTTACATTATTAGAACGAATGTGTAAAGATAGATTTCGAACGCATAAAGAAAAGAGAAACATAGTCGCAATCAATATAAAAATGAAATAGAAAATAAAAAATAAATGAAAACATGTATAATACATAGATACTTCCTGTATGCATTTCTTTTTTGTATTATCGGTTTTTCTTTTTTCCCGTGTGGGATTTTGACAGAAACCTTGGAAAGAATGAACGAAAGTATATGACAGAACAAATATTCTTATGTGACATTTGCCATAAAGATTCATTGTTTTAATGTTGAACAATATTTTTTAAGGAAGAAAAACTGAAGTAATAACTGGGCCGGGTTGATTCATCTTCTTACTATGACCTCGAGCACCGACGTTAATATTTGGACTCTTGTGCATGTGATCGATTTATATGGTTTAAAGCCAACAGAAGTGAACGTACAAGCGAAAAACAAAAAAAAATAAATACGCGAAAAAAGTACGTTTTCCTCTTTGCTTGAGTGGGGAGGACATATTAACAATAAAATGTTACGTCCGAGTTAATATATCTGAGCAAAAGTAATGAACCACAAAGAAAAAACAGTGTCTTAGAAATGAAGGTGATAAAAAATCACACCAAAAATAGCTTAAGCAAATATTGAAGGACCGTTCACGCAAAAACATGAAGATTATTAAAATACAAATATACAAAAGGAAAACTCCAAGAACTAAAATGCCATCAACTATTATTGCCATTACTACTTTCATTACTAATAACACTAACACCATAAATATAACCAATAAAGTTAAGTATATATAATTTTGGTTATTCGGACTACATTTCTCATCTTGAGTGTTATCATCACAACGTTTCGGCCGCTGTAACCTCCGGCCTTCTTTAGGTGTGTCTCTTCGAACTCGAAAATATTTATGTCGAACTCGGGAATCTGGACGGAATTTCAAACGGAACCCTTTATTTAATCAACGGGTGCAGTGGGTATAGTACTAAGTTAAATTCAGTTCTAAGTAATAGTCATCTGAAGGTTGAAAGTTCAATCCTCGGTGCGGGCGAAACAAAGAATTGCGAATTACTGAAGACTTCTACCAGTCATGGCTGACGGAACAAGAGCATGCTACCCCCGTGAGAAATGTAGTCTGAATAAGCAAAATTATACAAATTATTAATCCTCATCTCAGAAATCCAAAAATATAAAATTAAGTATGTTTATATGTTCATATAATTGCATGAATAAGATTAACTCCTAATCTAATTAACAGACTGTGAATTTTGGAACACAGCTGCTAGGCGTAAGGGGTGGTAATGTGGGCTATATTTCGTGATATCGACTATAGTTTCATTTAGTTGTATGCAAAAGGGATAATAATGAGGTGGAAGCCGTTGGTGAAAATTCAAACACTTCTGAATTTTGTGAAATTCTAACAATGGGTATTAGACATCAATTAATAAATATTCACCGAACCTCAGTTTTGTTAATATTTTAAAGGGTGTTAGGTGTGTGAATGATATGGGCACAACATTCAATTTAAAAATTCAAATATTACAGATTTGAATTAAATTTAATCCATAGTCATTAGATACAAGTTAAGCAAAATTCCCTGAATTTAAATTTCTTCTTAAGACCGCTTAAGCCTAATCCTTAAATTTTAGATATTTTCTAGAATTGCAATCATTCTATTGGATTTTTATCCAAATTGAAGAAGGATTTTAGACATAAGGTTTAGTATCATTGCAACTTGATGTTAATCTTCGTAAGGGGCAATAAACGTGATGCAAAACTGTTCTGTTCGTGGAGTTCATTTTACAATTCATGGGACGGGGATTTTTCTAGTTTGTATATAAAGAAATATATGTAATTCCATCCGGTCATGAAAAAGTTAGCGAGTAAAACACGTGCCTTTTTCTAGCCACCAGACGAAACCATTTCAAGTGGTGAGAGGAAGCGCGAAAGCAAATAGAAAGTCAGATAAGCACCTTAGACTTACCCCTCCGCCTGAAATGAATTCGGAAAGAAATCCCCCACTATATATATATATCAGAAATGATATTAATAATTTATATATGAAAAATTAAATTCCTGACGTAACTCTATGCGTTTATTTGAATATTTTAGTAATATATCTAGATAAATAGCGAGTGCGAACATTGCGAGACATAATTGCTTCCGTCATTTTTTACGGATGGTTTACACTTATATATATATATATATATATATATATATATATATATATATATATATATATATATATATATATATATATGACATAAACAGAGGCTGAAGAGAGTCCGGCATAGAAGGCCAACTATAGGTTCGTTTTGTTTGAATTTGACGGAAGGCAGAAGGTGTACACTAACACACACACACACACACACACATATATATATATATATATATATATATATATATATATATATATATACATGTGTGCGTGTGTGTGTGTGTGTGTGTGGTGCAGAGTGAATGATTAATCTAATGAATACCATTGCGGCTTACGGATGCGACGGTGTAGTGTCCGAATCCCATATCGGATCTATTTTCGGATTCCCAGTTACACATTAATACGGTGAGGATACGTGTGAATCCACAAGCTTCCATCAGATTTAAGTCAAAGTAGCAACTTGTGTTATATACATTGAACCAATTATAACAGGTAGTATTTTCTGTCTGTCTGCCTGCATGGCTGGTGTGGGTTTGCTGACTCATCCTTCAAAATTACTTTCATTTGAATTCACCTTTTTTATATTTATCCGCTCCAGCGGTTACTCTTTGCTTAGTATTGTCAGCACGAGAGTAGGAGTGAATATCCACCACCCCATTGTAATAAGTCCTCATTCTTCGACTCGGAACATCGTTATAGAAATACGGTATACATCTTATTATGGTCAGTTTTTCGTATTGCATCGTGCGTTTGATAATTTCGTTTTAATTACTATATCGATTACCGCTTAAGCGACTGATGAAAACAATTAACAAAATTTCGTTTCTAGATTAAAATTTATATAAAAGAAACCAATAAAACGTCTTCACGGTGAAATTCTTAGAATATACTTAGCAAAAACGGACCCTAAATATATTTGTTTAAAACTAAAACTTACTAAAAAGCATGCATGTTTTTTTATGTTATACTTGCTCATACATGAGTGATTCGGTTTGCAGAAGAATTACTGCTGCGTGTGTTGATGGCTTATGGAGGTACATACTTACAGAGTGATGCATTATAATCATAAACATTATAAAATTAATCCGTAAAGAATATGTCTTCCTATTTAGTTACAACAAATTGGCAATTATAATATAATTCCAAACAGACTTAAATGGCGGAAAAAAAGCATTTAAACAGGTTTGACTATTAAGAAATTGGGTAAAATGTAGTCAGGCGCGATAAAATAAAAAAAACAGAATGTCTTTGTCATCGTAATACGTATATAACTGCCCGTTATTTTTCTTTTTTTTTATTGCTCACAATAAATCATAATTTAAATAGTTTTTTAGATTTATATTTTTCATATAGTTGTACCTAAAATAAATGTTATAATAACAAACAAAAACATTATGACGTCGCACGTGTTGAATAAGCGGTCATAACCAAATTCAGTTGCAGACGACATTTTTAGTGCTGCAATTTGACGTCGTTTTTCATTTTTTGTACTGCATTTAACGTCGTTTTCCATACTTTTAAATTCAATGGAACATCTCCATACTACTGTCTTCTGTGTGTATTCTTCGGATATCGATGGAACCAAAAACAGGACGAACGAAAACTGACACTATCGGAAACCATTGATTCACAGACATTTTATGGTTGAAAACAGATTAAATCGACAACAACAGTTGTGTTAGTTTTGTTTATTTTATATATATGTATTGTAATAAACATATCTATTTACTTATCTACATATCTATAGTGCATCTCTTCCTCGAGTAAATATATCTAAATAGATATTGTTCGCGGAAGATATTGTAACGTTAACTATTAGAAATATATACGGACGAGCAATGAAAGTACCGGTAATTTCTCTTCTATTACATACTCGAAACTGACGTTTTAAATTTATTTAAAATCTCCATTTTTTTTTTATTTCCACGTTTTTACCTAAAGTTGTCTTTATTTTCTGTTCTGTCTTCGTTCGGATGAAGGGAAATTGTTACCGGTTATTTCCTATTTTAGTCACATCATTTATTACCGGTTATTTCCTATTTTAGTCACATCATTTATTTATATATCCATTTCGTAATGCTTCTCTCGCGTATACGTAACTTTAATAAAACACAATTGTTATCTTTTGTTATAGATAAACGATAAAATAAAGGACATAAATGGATGAGGGCAATAAACGAAACACAATTGAAAGTCAACAGACTCCCCGGGCAACTAGTTGAAAATAAAAGTGAATCTGTGAGTAAAGTTCTTAACCTAGATGTTGACGAAGAGATGAGAAATAGAAATATGCACATGAATTTGGATCTCTTAAATGATAATCTTTACAAAATATTCTGTGATATTGTAGAGCGACAGGTACATGGAGGGGCTTTCTTATACTTATACTTCATTTTAAATCATCTTGTTGAAAATGTATTTGAGTGCTAATATGAATACTACTCATACCTATAATAATAATAATAATAATAATAATAATAATAATAATAATAATAATAATAATAATAATAATAAATTATGCAATTATAAAAATAGACTGAAAGAATGGAAAGATTATAAGTAATTACAGGCCGATAACGTGAATACAGATCATGTGGTAAGTTTTAACAAGCACAATTTAGCAAACAAAATGTCTACCACTCTCTGGATAGTCGAGGATTTTCGCTTAAAAAGAAAACGGGCATCGGAAAGCGACAAGTGAAACAAACACCCTACTATATATCGACCAAAAGATTGTGAAGTAAATATAATTAAGAGACTAGTCATTGCGCATAATTATAAATTTACCTAGATGTTAACGACAAGATGAGAAATAGAAATATGCACATGAATTAGGACCTATTAAGCGACAACCTTAGTAAAATATTGTGGGATATTGTGGAGTGACAGGTACATGAAGGGACTTTCTTATACTTATAATTTATTGTTAATACTCTTGTTAATAATAATAATAATAATAATAATAATAATAATAATAATAATAATAATAATAATAATAATAAATAATTCAATTAAAAAAATAAAAAGACTGAAAGAATGAAACGATCACGACAAACTACAGACCGATAACGTGAATACAGACCATGTCGTAAATATTAGCAAGTACAACACAAAAAAAGTCTACCAACTAGAAACAAACGACCTTCTATATTTCGACCAAAAGATAATGAAGTAAGTAAATATAACAAGCCGCGCGTGTGTGGTCCCCCTATGTATGTGACTCGATGTGGCGAGTGTAAAATGCAATTAATTTGGGAAATTTGGGGCATTTTTGACTCCCTGGGGGCGCGAACCAGAATTTTTCTGAGGTCAAGGATGCTCATTTTATATCTACATTTTGGCCAAGTTTCAGAAAAATTGAATGGATGGATCAAACGTTATAAGAGAAAAGGGTCATTTTGGGCCATTTTGAGGGTTTTTGACCCCCTGGGAGTGCGAACCAGATTTTTTCCAAGGTAAGCGATACTTATTTTCTATTAGGAACAATTGCCTCCACATTTTGGCCAAGTTTCACAGAAATTGAATGAATGGATGAAAAGTTATGGGGCAAAAAATTTTTTGCCATTTCGATGCCTTTTGACCCCCTGGGGGGCTAACCAGACTTTTTTCAAAAATCGGAGAATGTCACTTTCTAACCTGACCAAAGTTACAACTTCATGCAAGATTTCAGAGAAATTCAATGGATGCGGAGA
This sequence comes from Sepiola atlantica, assembly GCA_963556195.1. Lineage (NCBI taxonomy): Eukaryota > Metazoa > Mollusca > Cephalopoda > Sepiida > Sepiolidae > Sepiola > Sepiola atlantica. The sequence goes on along the minus strand of OY744527.1, from coordinate 43,574,037 downwards.
AAAATCCGGACGGACGGACGGACGAACATGCCTCAAAACATAGGTCCCCCGATTTTATAAATCGGGGGACGGATTAAGAAACTAGTCATTGCGCATAATTATAAATCAACCAACATGGATGATTAAATACTTAAAGATGTTTAAAATACTAAAAAAAATAGTCAAAGTCATGATCATCTAAGAGGATGGAAAGCCTGAAGACAGATAGCTGTATCCAGACTTCGACTGGAATCGAACTGAGAGTGCAGAGAAAAGCACCAGGCGTTACCTGTGATAACGCATTGGCAAACGGCTGGTGCGCGATCACCAAGTGAATTACAATGATAATAGAATGAGATGAGGAGAATTGGGAATCTGAAGAGACATGCTGTCACTAAGAGTCCAGAGGAAAGTTAACGGTTTCGTAGGCGATAAATCACGGATAACAACTGATATAAATATGTGTTATGCCTCATCTTCGGCATCCAATTGCAAAGGCATCACTTGATTACAAGCTCCTCAACTTAACGCATGATCAGAACAATACAAAGAACAAGAAAATGTCCCAATGAATAAATAACGAGTTGAACCGCCGTAAAGTCACTTTCTGCATTTATTTTTAATTGTAAACAACTTATTAGAAACTTCTGACAATCACGCCTCATGTAATTCTAATTTGTCAGCGCGGCGCCATTATCATTTTATTTTTTTTCAAAGATATTAAATTATCATTAACTGATAATTCATCTTATTTCTTCTTTTGTAAATTCTAATCAGACGGAAAATATTCGACAGAAAAAAAAAACAGTATTTTTCATCGGAATAAACCAATTAAGAGTGACTGGTTAGAAGGTTGTTCAACTTGGGTGGGTGAGTCGAAGAAGGAAACGTTGTTTCAAACAAACTTGAGCCATAATAGCGCACACTGAATGGTAACGCTGGACAATTATTTTCCGAAAAGGAACGGTCAGATGACGAATTTGATAGAAGCCAAAGGACGAAGTGTTGGGGTAGCAGGGCGTGGCAGTGGGGATGGGGCGCGGCAGAAGAAACAAAGCAAGCAATCGAAGTAGTTGTGAGTGACCTCGTACCAGCAAGATGGTCCTATCCATCACGCAGTTCGCTGATTCTCACTTTCGTATTCTGCTTCCTGTCAGTCGATCTGAACCAAAGAATGGCTTCTGGTGATTATCTCAAAACAGAAGAGACACGGCCTACGTATACGCGTGTGTGTAGGAGTGGAGAAAAAGCCACAGAGCCACACAGAGATGGTGCATATATAAATATATATATATATATATATATATATATATATATATATATATATATATATATATATATATATGAATGTATATATAAAGAGAAAGGCCCACATACACAAAACACACACACACACACATATATATATATATATATATATATATATATATATATATATATATATATATATATATATATATATGCGTGTGTGTGAGCCTGAGCATACGAGTTGAGTGTACCGTGGAAATTAGAAAAATGATGGATGAGGTTTTGTCATTAAACAAGCGCTCCCCTTCCCAGAGTGCCACCCAAAACTCTTTAGTAAAATTGTGAAGCCTCTGACAAATAGACAGATAGATTAAAATAAGAATGAAAGATGCAAATTACCAGAACAGAAAGAGAAAGGAAGGAAGGAAGGAAGAAAGAGAAAGGAAGGAAGAAAAAGGTGGGGAAAGAAGGAAATAGATTATAAATTGTGTATAGAAAGAGAAGGAACGCCATGAGCAGACTGCGATAAATGGATAAATAAACATAGTTATACATGGTGAAACAAAGGTAAAATAGAGAGAGAGAAAAGAAACTGATAACTGCGATAGCTAGATAGATAGATAGAGAGAGGGGGGAGAGAGAGATCGAAAAAATAAACGAATTGACACATAGATGTATCTCTCTTTATATATATACATGATGAAAAAGAGGAAGAAAGAGAGAGAAACAGAAAAAAGTGATAGATAGATAGATAGATAGATAGATAGATAGATAGATAGAGAGAGAGAGAGAGAGAGAGAGAGAGAGATAGTGTGGGAGAGTGGGGGGGGAGATAAAAAAGAAACGAATTGACACATAGATGTATCTCTCTTCATATATATACATGGTTAAAAAGAGGAAGAAAGAGAAAGAAACAGAAGAAAGTGATAGATAGATAGATAGATAGATAGATAGATAGATAGATAGATAGATAGATAGATAGAAAGATTAACCAATTTACACATAGATGTATCTATATATAGATATACATTGTGAAACAGAGATGGAAAGAGAGAGAAATGGAAGAAAGTGTTAGATGAGATAGATAGATAGATAGATAGATAGATAGATAGATAGATAGATAGATAGATAGATAGATAGATAGATAGATAGATAGATAGATAGATAGATAGATAGATAAAAAGAAAGAAAGAAAGAAAGAAAAAAAAACTAATTGCCATATAGATGTATCGATAGATAAATAGATAAACAAGCAAAAATATGCGCCCGGATCGCGCATATATTTGCTAGTATTTTTCTCAACACTAAGAAAACAATATGAGAATATAAGACAATAGTTTTGGTTACAGACATGAAGACACTAAATCTCTATTATATTTTCCTTATTGATTTTAATATTTAAAAAAATCGGCAGATCGCTAAAAAGTGAGGCGAGGTAAAAAAACAAAAACTGTACTATAAACAATAAAAAGAATGAATAATTAATCTCTCTCTCTCTCTCTCTTCATATATATATATATATATATATATATATATATATATATATATATATATATATATATATTTCCTTCTCCCACCTAGAGCCGTAACAGGCAGAAAAGTTTCCTTTCTCTCTCTCTCTCTCTCTCTCTCTCTCTCTCTCTCTCTCTCTCTCTCTCTCTCTCTCTCTCTCTCTCACACACACACACACTCTCTCTCTCTCTCTCTCTCTCTCTCTCTCTCTCTCTCTCTCTCTCTCTCTCTCTCTCTAGCTATCTTTCTTTTCGCCATTTAATTCTCCTACTCTTTATATCTTATATATATATATATATGAAAGTAAAAGTGAAAGTAACTAAATAACAAACGATAAAAGAAAGAAACAAACAAAGAAAAAAAGAAACAAAGAAAGAAAGAAAGAGAGAAAGAAGGTAGCAATGTAACAGAAAGACGGAAAAACAAAGAAAGGTGAGAAAACCCAAGAAGAAAGAAAATACCGAGATAATTTGAAGAAAGAATGAAAGAATGAAACACATACAGAGGGGAGTTGCCTATACGTCAATTAACGTCATCTCAATATACAATATATATATAAGCTTGATAAAGAACTAGAAAAAATATGCATTAAAAATAACAATGTGATAATATAAAGTAAATAACTTTGAGAACGTGACGTAGTTTTGGTTACAGACATGTAGAACAAATTTTATATTTTTTTACATTTTCCTTATTTGTATAATTTTGGTTATTCGGACTACATTTCTCATCTTGGATGTTATCATCACAACGTTTCGGCCGCTGTAACCTCCGGTCTTCTTCAAGTGTATCTCTTCGAACTCGGCAATATTTCTGTCGAACTCTGGAATCTGGGCGGAATTAGCATTCTCTTGTTCCGTCAGCCATGCCTGGAGGAAGTCTTCAATAATTTGCAATTCTTCGTATCGCCCGAACCGAGGATTGAACCTTCAACCTTCAGATGACTATCTCTTAGAACTGAATTTAACTTAGTACTATATCCACTGCAGCACTAGCATGAATTTTGGGAGCCTTAAACCTATTCTTGTTTTTTTCTGTGTAGCCTTACTACTTATCACTATATATCAGTCGTTTATTACTACATATCATATATATATATATATATATATATATATATATATATATATATATATATATATATATATATATATATATATATTAGTACTTCATGTATCCACATAAAATATTATAAAGAGATATAATTTTTTATGTGTCAGTTTTCAGTATTTACTTCAACAGTGCTCGATACGTAAGTAGAGCTAGGTAGTAAGCAATGAAAATATATATGGCAATCAAGCTACACAGGATATAGGAAAATCCATTGTTAACAAAAATAGGAGCGTCACCAACAATGCCTTTGTTCGAGGGAAGCCCAACGATTGGCTGAGGGAACAACAAAGAATCTGATTGGTTAACTAGCAAGCCACGTATATAAAAACACCTGACAAAAATAACTCCATGCATTCAGCCTGACGATTCCCCCCGGGGATGAAACACGGGAGCCTCTGTGTAGCTTGATTGCCATATATATTTTCATTGCTTACTATATATATATATATATATATATATATATATATTTGTATAGTTTCCTTATTTTTTATGTAGAGAGAGTAGTTAGTATAATTTGTAAGCGTTCAGCAGTTCGCTAATAATCAGGCGACATTTTTTTTTAATTATTACATAACTATAAAGCGAGAGAAAGAATAAATAATTGATCACTCTTTCCTCACATTGTCGAGCTGCGAACGTCTTTTCCACTTTATTTACGCCCCTTTGCTCGCTAGCTCAATATCTTTGTACGTAGTAAGAAACACCGATATAGTTATCCTAAGTTTCGATTTTCTTTCTTCACTTCTAGTCTATGATGAATGAACTTGCTGGTTATTTCATCTTCAGCGACTGACTGATTAAATCTAAATATTTTATTTACTCCGTGAAATGGAAATTGTATTTTACTTTATCTAACGGAAAGAATAATAGTTAAGTAAAAGGTATTTTATTTATTCCGTGAACTGGCAATGAGAATTGAAATCTTTTTCTTTATCAATAAAATTGAAATAAATGTTTAAATTTATATTATTCATGATTATTGTGTCGTCTTATTTTCAATCTGAACTCCTTCATTATTGTACTGGCAAGTAGTGTGACATCACTTCTCTCTGGGTATGAGTTAATATATAAGCGTAGTTGAGGAGATAAATAGAAATCAATTAATGGTTGATAGATATGGATTGATTTAATTGTGTCTGTTTTATGGTTGATCAACGAGTGTGTAATCGATTCAGTTTATACAATTAACAGAACACAAGTTGCTATTTATGCACACACCCAAAAAAGTTTCGCCACATGCTTGAGAACAAAAAAACGCCCGGAGGTCGATTGTTTTGTTGCGTCATAAGATGTGTGGTTTAACAGTTTATACTGAAGTAATTGTTAAAGGTATCTTCAGGACTGGATAAGAATACAACTCGCTAAACCTGTACATGTTTACTGTTCTTTGTTCACTGGAGCAGTGCCTCTTTACCATTGTAAAGGATGATCTTCTGTGATGCTACGATGTTCTCTTTGCCGATACATCAATTTATCGATGGTCGCCAAATAGAGGGATTTTTTAACATAGTTCACCCAAACAAGGCAGGCCGCCACTGTAGACGTAAGGGGCTACTGAGAAAAAAAGGGAGAAGGTTGGGGGGGTCAACCTAAATTGGAATCTGGGCAGCGGGATATCTGTTTACATTAGTTTTAAATGTCTGCATGTCAGTACTGTCGGGGAAACAGGGGGTAGGGAGGGAGTTCCAGAGGCCAGCAGCACGAGGAAAGAAGCTATTTAAGTAGAAAGCTCTCCGGCATCTGGGGACTTCTACAGTGAATGGATGGGATTTAGTTGATTGTCGAGTTGGTCTAGTGAATTTACGTCGAGTGAGCACCAGAGTAGTCAATTCATCGGAGCATAATTCATTGAAGTATTTGTAAAAAAAGCACAAGGATGCTACATTGCGGCGATTGGGCTTGGACTGGGGCTTGGTTGACAGTAAGGGACCTATTAGGTTGGCGACTCTATTTTGGACCGTATCAAGGAGGGAGAGACTAGTAGATGATGCCCCAGCCCAGATGTGGCAACAATACTCCATGCGGATGGTGGCTTTGTAGAGATACAGGATAATGTCAGGTGTAAGGAGTTTACTAGCACGGTAGAGGGGGGCCACCTTTTTTTGTTAATGGTTTACTCCGCTAGATCCGCCGGTTTCTCTCTATGACCATGCAAATTAACTGGCTAACCTCGTGAAGGATGTGGCTCTTCACCACGCACAGACGGTCATTTACTATAGAGCGGCTGTATTTTACGGATCACATAGTGCTAGGATGTATGATGACCAGTCAAGTATGCCACGAATAGGCCATTGCGAAAGGTCCTACTCTACAAACCCTTTGGCCGCCGACTGTATTAGAGCGTAAATGGCCAGAAGAGGCGTCATAGCGTTAAAACTTGGCATAACATGTATCAAGTGACATATGGATAAATAGAATAAATCAACATACAAACACACACACACATATATATATATATATATATATATATATATATATATATATATATATATATGTGTGTGTGTGTGTGTGTGTGTGTGTAATCTAGTACAAAATTATCTCTTCTCTTCCATGCAGCCTCTTTCTGACAGAAAAGACGTTGCTAATCTGTCCCTCCCCTATCGGTATTTCCATAGTAGGTGTTCGACTGAGCTTTACGCTCTGGTTCTATTCTTCCCTGTAAAGCCTTCTCAGCAAGAACTCGTCTCTCTAACAACACTGCAAAGAACTGTCCTTTTTTCCTCTAAGTTCCTAAAACCAAACGGAACTTCCATGAACAAAGTTTTTTTTCCAAGAACTTCCCACATGTGGAACACGTTACCGCGGTAATGTTTCCCTACGGACTACAACATAAACGTTTTCAAGTCCAATGTCAACAAATATCTGTCGAGTCGTCCTGTGAATTAATCGTAGTTCTCAATTCTTTCACAGTACTGTTCCATCATCCAACTGAAAATCTCACTAACCCTTATCCTCGAGTTGATTTTGGCCTTGGTAAGTGTTGATCCATTAACTACTAGGCAAAATGTAACTCTTTGGGTGATCCATTGAGACATGGTTGGATTGTTTGAATCAAAAAGTGAGTTTGCAAAGCCAGTTAAATGTTTTTAAATTAAGAGAAAATCCAAAATTAGTCACTTTCTGCTCGCTCTATCTCTCTTTTCTCTCTCTCTATCTCTCCATCTCTTACTTTACTCCATCCGGTTACGAGTTAAATAATATCATTATTTTTTCTTGCTGTCTCTCTTCATCAATATACAAAGAGAGTGAAGAAGAATTTTTTTAAAAGCGGCGACGGAGTGAACGTTATATTCTTTGACTGTTACTAACAAAAGAGAGTGTGACAAAAACGACAGTGGTAGACACCGTATAAAATAAGAGCGAAGGATCACCCAACATACAGTGAGAAGGGGTGAGAATGATAGATAGAACATTAGTACTTGGTGAGTTAATTGCGAATTACGGCTAATTCGAACAATTTTAATGGAAGCTTTTTAGATATAACGAAGTGCGAACATTGAAGAATATTTTATCATGGATTTTCTATCATTAAAATATATAGGAAAAAAAGCCTTAGAGAAACAGACGTTGATTTACTCAGCTAGAGTATAATAATAAAGATATATATGTAGTTATCCACAGCCAGATTGTTTCGCTGTATCACATCTACTCAGTATAGCAAGATAGACAAGTGCGTCAGACTGCGATTGAAACCGGATTGATTTTTTTCGACAATACTGACTTCTATCCACTGCACCATCAACGTTAGATTCAAATAGCATTTAAGCTGACAAATGAAACTTTACTTCTGATTAAGCAATTTATATTTGTTATTGTTGTACTGTGTTATTGGCAGTATTGTTATACTTACATACAATTTATTTTCAAAAAGTATTTAATCGACTGGTAATATGAA
>OY744527.1:43078793-43561293 GCA_963556195.1 Sepiola atlantica | reverse complement strand
GGTCATCAGAAATCAAGTTAGTCAGTGGGAGTCAACATTTGGTGACATTTTTTCCATCAATATACTGTTTTGTCTTTCGGGCTACTTCGGGATAGGATCAAAGTGTAGTATATGTTCTTTCTTCTATCGAAGAAATGGAAATCTTGTTTGGCTGCGGAGAGTGGAGGGAAGAGAGGAGTGAAAGATAGGGGAGGAAGAGAAGGGGGAAGGAAGTGAAAGGGGGGATAAATAGAGAGGGGAGATAGAGAAATGTAGAAGGGGAGAAGTTTTGACAGAAATATGTTACACACACATTTTAATTCGTCTATTTTGTTGTCTACTTGACCGGGTAACGCCAAGCAGCCATGCTTGTATGAAGTTGTGTTGTCATATTAAGGCTGGCGAATCTTTGTTCAATTTGAGAGTTCTTGATAAGGTGCAGAAACGTATCTGCAATTTGATTGCCCACACTCTTCTTCTCTGCACCTTCTCTCTCACATACGTGATGTTGCTAGTCTCAGTCTTTTCTATAAATATTATTATAGCATGTGTTCTTCAGAATTATGTGATCTGTTCCCTGCTTCTTTTGTGCCAGCCGTTTGACTCGTTGGTCTTGTGGTCTCCATCAATTCGTTGTTTTGATATCTTATTGTAATATTTCTTCTTACTCCAGTAGCTTCTTTCCAAGAATTGCAGACTTATGGAACTCTTTTGCTGCTGACTGTTTTCCTTCTACCTATAGCCTTAGTCTTTTCAAGACTAAGGCCAATAGGCATCTCCTGTCTTTACGATAATTATATTTCGTTATTGTTAGCTCCTTGCATTAAGTGGCTTCATGCCTTTTCTGGAGCGATTTCCATTAAAAAAAAAACTAGTATCAGCGTTTATAGTTTAACGATCCATAGTAAGTTTAGATTTGAATCGACTTGACGAATTGAAATGAAAATGAAACAACTAGAATGAGAGAAATTAATAAGTTCACGTATCATGCGTCATGTTCTCTCATCTCTAAACAAAACCGATTTTTCTTTCTTCCTATGCAGTACTTTTCTTTTTAAAACTTAGAAGCATTTTCATCAATAGATTTTGAAAAACTGTCATCATAGTTTTACTTCATAACGCATTACGTTTTTTAGTTGCTTCAATCAGTTCGTCGTGAATAATTACTTAACTTTTAATCCCATTACTTAATTATATCCTCGTTAGATTAGCACCATGATTTATACATCTTGTCTCAACTGAGGCTTCCACAAATACTACTAATCATTTACCGTCGTGTTAGACCGCGTCTTTCGAACTGGCGATAATTGCGTGTGTTCAAACTTTTGACGTCATATCCGATTAAATATAGTTTACTTCCTTTCACACGAATTTTCGCTTATTTTAGGCAGAGTTACGCCGTGACCCCTTCGTGACCCCTGTCTGAAACGCATCATGTTGTTTTTTAATATAACGCCAGATTTATATAAGAAAATATATTGCAACTAGTATTCATACTAGCAAACGTACCTACCAATATTTAATAGTTTTACTAATTATTTTTTCTTTACTAATTTTTATTTATCGGCTATCGATGTTTTATAGAGAGCTTTATAGTGACAACAGTTTATGTCACAGTTTATGAATTTTTGTTGAGTAATATATATATATATATATATATATATATATATATATATATATATATATATATATATATATATATATATATACACCCTCCGTCAAAACTACCGAAAAATTATCCTTCGCCAGTGTTCACATTTGCTATTTAACTAAGTATATTATTAAAATAGTCATATAAATTCATAGAATTATTGCAGTAATTTAATTGTTCATATATAAATAAGTTACTTCCATTTCTCATAACCTAAAGAAAAACAAACGCCTATTGTTGATATTTTATTATATAGTGAGGGATTTCTTTCCGAATTCATTTCAGGCGGCGGGATATGTATGAAGAGGTTGGCTGACTTACTATTTGTTTCCTAACTACCCTTCACCACATAGAAGTATATTTATCAATATGCACCTAAATACACATTGGTATTTATTATAGAGCGGAGGATAGCTATCCACAGGCAGCGGTGTTGTCGTCTACAACTCATCAGTGTGTCTAGACGTAGTGAGATTCGAAACCTGCAAACAATTGGTTGGCGTCCGATGTTCTACTGACTGAGCTAAAAAAAAACTACTATTAGTAGTGAAGCTTAACCCTCTTACCACCTCTAATAGCAAACGATGCTACATGAAAAAAAATGTTTTTTATTGCAATATAAGACACAACAGCGTAAATATACATTCGGCAATTGACTAATATGTGCATGACAAAATGACGATTTTCCATAAGCGGATTGTCAACCTGATTATAAATTCAAGATGGCCGCCATCACAATATGCAAATTACTCAAATTTTACCATTTATTTTGATAGTCCTACTTATATGTTACAGATCTAATATACATTGGGCATCCAATGAAGGATAAAGCTTAAAGAGTCATTTTAAAAATAGATGTAAAAACTGATTTTTCTACAAAAGAAATTCAGCGCTCAGAGGGTTAATAGTATTTATTTTATTTAAATATTAATACAATTTAACAATAAAACAATTATTTTTCTTGTTCCTTCTTTAATTTGACATTGTTTCATACGATGTGTATTACTTACACGACTTGTGCATTTATCATGGACATATGTGGATCTTTACTTAAAGGCTTACTATTTATGAAGACACTCCTCTAAGCAAAACAAAGAAGCCACAGGGCAAGAGTCGGGGCCTAGTTTTGAGTTAGGTGACAATAAGAGCAGAGACCGTGACACCGGCCTAGATTTTTATCTAGAGCCTAATTAAAAGTACTGAGGCTTTCTAACAATTTATGTATTGTACATTGGCTCGAAAATACATCAAGCGTTCACAGCAACAAAAAAATGTGTCCGTATATAAAAAAAAAACCGTCACATAAATAGACACTTTATCATTATATATTTCTTTTTAAAGTAGCAATAGCATTTCATTTTATTTTACGGCTATCAAATGTACCACCGAAAGTAATGCGCTAGAGTCAGAGAAGAGAAAAGAGGGCAACAAAAGAAATGTACCCGGATGTGGTGAGACAAGTTTCAATTAAAATGATGCTGTTTGTGTCTAATAACAATGAACAATGGAGGTAAACACGCAGAAAGGGGAATGAGAGATGAAATAGACAGACAGAACAAGGACGAGGTTAGAATCATAGGGAAAGGGGATGAGATATATTTAAATAAAAGGAAAAAAAGAGACAGTGAAAAAAAAGGAAGAAAGGAGAAAAAAATATTTAAAGGCGGGGGGCGAATAGAGGAGGTCACTTAGATAAGGTGACGTAATGTTTCTGTTATCTCCTGAACTGGCTTCTTTTCCAGCTGCTCTCTATATCGGAACAGATTGAACAGGGTCGGAAGGGCAGACATAACAGGCTTTTGTCTTCTTCAAAACAGGATTGCATTGAGGGCCCGTAAGAAGTGATAATTAGCGAGTATCATGCTCGAGACTGCAACATGAAGGTTACGTCCCTAGCATTGTTCGCACTTGTTTTGATGGAAGTTAGCAGATTAGTTTATGTCTGTGTTTTTTTCTTCCCTCATAATACAGCTGACCCTGCATATGTCCTTTTATGCTTTCGTGAGAATAATAAGGTGACAGGTAAACTTATACCAAATCCCAAACCTCAAATTGCACAAAGTGCTGGTTGCGTAGGAGGTGCAGACTACAAAGGTCACAATTGCTTTTGAGAAAAGGGACCTTTCATTTATTTGTAAATATGCAGATTTTATGCAGAATTTATAAAAATATGAAAAGAGTGTCCAATTAACCAATTTATTTGTGTGGGGGTCGGGAAGACTTTTTTATGAATCTCATTATTTCTTTTTCATAATTCTAACGAAACTTTCTTATCATATGTCTGCTTGAAATTTGGTTAATAATCAATAATTCAGTATAACTTTTTTTCTAATACTAGTAAGTTATCATTTACGAAGGCCAAAAGCCAGTTGAGGATAAGGGTTGATCAGATTGTCAGTTAGATCATGAAAAATAGTATGAGAGGATTGAAACCGACCAATGGGATGGACAAAATGTGATTACTTAAAATGACAGCTTGACAAGTATGTGTTGGCATTGGACTATATAACGATAATGTTGTAGTCTACAGGGAAGCATTCCAATAACACTATATCCCACAGTTCTTGGACAGAAACTCCGTTCATTGAAATTCTGTTTAGTTTTAAGTACACAGAGGAAGAAGGGAAAGTTCTTTGCAAGTGGTGCTATCACTTTTGAGAGAGGGTCAGTTCATGAGATTTCTTGCAGTTTCCATTCCTTGGTTCGTGTGATGTTGTTCTTCCTGTGGTTTTGTTTTATTTCTATTGTAACTTCCATGTGACTGGTTACCGTTCGTAGCTTATGCGGGTTGGTTTTCGCATTCAAGGATTTTCCTTAAGATTACAGCTGTTTTGATACTTGCCGTCGTTTGCATGGTCTCAGTGATCCCTTTTTTCCAGCTTTTTTGAGGACTGTTCTCAGTACTCCTACGATTATTGGTATTATATTGACTTTCTTTGTGCTGCATATCCCTTTCAGTTCTGTGGCAAGTTCCGTGTATTTGCGTCGTTATTCCGTCTCGTCCGTCTGTGGTCTGTAGAACAGCAAAACTACGATTTGGCAGGATTTTTCCTTCTTGTTGATTATTATTACATCCGGTCTCCTGGATTGTATAAGTTAATCTGTTTGCACCTCCATGTCCCAGAGAATTTTATGATTTTCCTTTTCCAGTACTGTCTCTGGTTTATATTTGTACCATTTGTCCACGTGATCGAAATGCAATCGTTTGCATAGTTCCCAGTGTATTGCTTTCCCCACGCAGTCGTATCTGTTCTTGTATTCTTGTTTTAGCTGATTTTACTTATTATGTGATTTACTGTTTCGTCTCTTTGTCCACAGAGTCTACATTTACTGATTTCCCTGTGTTTTATCTATTTTAACTTTATAGTAGTTAGCTCTAATCGCATTGTTCTGTGCAGCTTTCAGTAGAGATTCCCTTTCTCTGTTCAGGTGTCCTTTTCTTAGCCATGCCCAGGAATGTTGGTTGGTCTCTTATCTGATCATTTTTATGAAACGTCCATGTAGCTGTTTTTCTTCCAACTTTTCTTTTCTTGTCTTTTTGTTTCTGGTTTCAGTGTTTCCCTAGTTGGTCATTGAGAAGATGTCTAGTGCTGTGGTGATCAGTCTTCTGTGTTCTGAGTTATGTATTTCTCCAGCTCTTTTTTGTGTCTTCTACACGGTCTTCTATATTTACAAGTCCTCTTCCTCCTTCGTTTCTGTTTACGTAGATTGTCCGTATCGTATTTTGGGTGTAGTGTGTTGTGCATGGTCATTACTTTTCTAGTCGTCTGGTCAATGTTCCTGAATCTTTCTTTAGTCCAGCATATGAATGGTCCAGAGTATCTTATTAGTGAAACAGGTGTTTGTTACTTTTACTAGGTTTCTGTTATATAATTTTGTTTCAAAGAGTTCCGTTGTTTGTCTCAGGTATTCTTTTCTAATCTTATCTTTCATTCCTGTAGATTCGATGATGTCTGCTTCCAGAACTAAATATTTATAGCAATCCTGTTCGCCCAGCGACATCATCTCCTCTTTTCTGGGCAGTTCCATGCCCTCTATTATTATTATTATTATTATTATTATTATTATTATTATTATTATTATTATTATTATTGAATAATGTTAATTATAATTGCAAGTATGAACATGATATCCAGAGGCTAATACCTTCACATTTATGACATATAAAATTATTTAGAATGAAACCAGTATTTCTTAAAATATTTTTTTTAATACCAATAAATTGTAATTGATGATATGTTTTAGTTATACTATTTATAATAACGGTGCTACAAAAGTATGTGTCTTACAAGAATGTCTTCCCGGCGTACGTGAGTGGTAATGGGCTAGTAGATCTGAATGTGAGAGTGAAAACTCTTCCGACTTCTTGTATGTATGACTTATTATAAAATATAGCAATCAGGACTAAATATCAAAAGCGATGAAAGCAAGTGAAGATAAAATCTCTGTTCCTTAAAACACGGATCCATAAGCGATCTCTAGCACTAAGGAAACAGGGGTTTTATACAGCTTCCCTTGGTAAAGCTATCCAGGTCAAAGGAATAGAGGGAATTCATGACTTTACTTTAAATAAAAAATATGTTTTTGAGGTGCTGAAGTACATATAGTAATACGATATGGGAATGAATAATCAAGAAATAAAGGGCAGATAATCCAGGAATTAAAAATGGTATTATCTATATTAACAAGTAATGAACAAGCCGCGCATGCGTGGTCCCCCTCTGTATGTGACTCGATGTGGCGAGTGTAAAATGCAATAAATATGGGTAATTTGGGGCATTTTTGACCCCCCTTTGACCCCCTGGGGCGAGAACCAGAATTTTTCTGAGGTCAAGGATGCTCATTTTATATCCAGAACAATTGCCTCTACATGTTGGCCAAGTTTCAGAAAAATTGAATGGATGGATCAAACGTTATGGGAGAAAAGGGTCATTTTTTGCCATTTTTAGGGGTTTTTTTACCCCCTGGGGGTGCGAACCAGATTTTTTCCAAGGTCAGCGATACTTATTTTCTATTAGGAACAATTGCCTCACCATTATGTTAGTTTCAGAGAAATTGAATGAATGGATGAAAAGTTATGGGGCAAAAAATGTCATTTTTTGCCATTTCGGGGCCTTTTGACCCCCTGGGGGGGTAACCAGATTTTTTTTCAAAAATCGGAGAATGTCACTTTTAAAGCTGACCAAAGTTACAACTTCATGCAAAATTTCAGATAAATTCAATAGATGGTTGCGGAATAAAATCCGGACGGACGGACGGACGGACGGACGGACGGAAATGCCTCAAAACATAGGTCTCCCGATTTTATAAATCGAGGGACCAATTAAAGCATAAGCTAAGAACTCACAATAGATAAATAATCATGCTAAAGAGATTGTTTTTTTAACTCCCATAAAATGTTACTAGATACATGGGCAAGTGGATAAAGCTGCTCGACACGCAATTGTGTGAATACTTGCTTTAAAATTAACAATAAGTGATACGACAGTTAGATTAGAGTTACATTGTAGTTAATATATATTCATAAACAGACTGTTTTGTCGTTTCACGACTCACCATTGTGGCTAGACGTAGCAAACGCATCAACTACGAGATGGGAAATTCGAATGTCAGTCACTACCACCCGCGACCTTTATTGTTCGATGCTCTACCATCTGAGCTAACGAACCTGCTATTGGGAGTGGAAGAAAATATATCATATTGTTTTTAAATGAGTCTATTAATTTGTTTATAAATTTTACGATACTAATGACCGAGAGGACTCAATTCTTTTTAGTGAACAGTATTGCGTTACGCTTAGTGGAAGCCATAATTTTCTCAACCAGAGTGCTCCACCCATAGAGAAACGTATACAAACATATATATATATATATATATATATATATATATATATATATATATATATATATATATATATATATATATGAGAAAGGAAGGATGAAAGTAATCCGACGTAATGGGAAATGAAAAGGAAAAACCAAAAAGGATGTTTTTATATATATTCATCAACGTTTCGTCTTTATTTGTAAGACTTCCTCAGGATGATAATTTTAAGAAAAATGTCATGCAAGTACGTGAAAATATTGGGTTGAAAATTATCATCCTGAAGAAGGCTTACAAATAAAGACGAAACGTTAATGAATATATAAAAAACATCCTTTTTGTTTTTTCTTTTAATTTCCCATATATATATATATATATATATATATATATATATATATATATATATATATATGTCTGTGTGTGTGTGTGTGCACGCACGCACGCACGCACGCACGCACGCACGCGCATAAACTAATAAAAGTCTATAACGCAATGCCAATATCTCTTGATCAGCTGCAACCAGGACCATTGAGATCACCTCTAACACTACTATTTTCAGACTCCAGCATGCAGTCGGCGACCAACTGGGCCAACAAGCGTTCAGACGCTCTCTATCATTGCCTTGGCTTGGTTGACATTTAGCTTCTTTCAGCGACCGCCGCGCCCATCTACACACGGCCATGATGGATGGGCCACTCAGGTGGTGTCGTAATTACACCTTCTGTGAGAATTTATGAAACTGGCCTCCCCGCGTCGATTCGGACGAGGCGACTGCAAAGATGAAATTCAAAGGACTTTACACAGTAGTGTTAACCACGAAGGGTAGCATCGTGTAAACTACGTCACGGGGAGTCTTCCTTTTAAAGGCGAGAGACGATGACGCCTGACATATATACGCGGGTGGTTCGTACGAGCATGCTTACCTCGTGGACACTGTTGTAAAGAAAGATGTAGAAGAATGACGTAGAAAGGAAAGGGGGTTGTGGTTAATGTTCCCTCTTAGCTGTCTGGTTGCACGTGTTTTATAGCTAGCGTGACGAGGGGAAATATGTGTACACACGAGTTTTGCATGTTTTGATCCAGCTAATCGTATAATCACACTCTATAGTAATTACCGTTGTGTATCCGTTGATATATATATATATATATATATATATATATATATATATATATATATATATATATATATATATATATATATATATATATATAACTAGCAGAGGAATCGATGCATGGCGTTGCCCGGAAAAAGAATAAAGAACCAAAGAAACTCCCGCTCACACATTCTAACCCTATATAAGTATCTTTATTCGATCTTGTAACTATATGTAAGTATAAATTACAGTGTTCTATAATTATTAAATTTATAGATATCAATGAACATTTAAATATTCGTATTATTTTATAAATAAGAAACAGCATCCCCGCGGCAACGTACTCACATAGAGGCGAGGATTTTTGGGGTGGGTGGGGGAAGGTAAATAAGTATTTCTATACACAAACACTCGAAGGAAGGTATTATTTTATATGGATAAAGTATTTTCAATTAAGTAATGTTTATAGGCATCAATTTTTAAAAAGTCAGCTTTTAATTAGAACGATAAGCTAATATTGTGCAAAAACAGTTTGGGATTTGAATAATAATTATAAGATAAATAAAATTTTAATTTTAATTTTAAAAAATAGAAATTAAATGTATAATTAAAACTGAAACGTTCGTATTATGTTTCACCTGAGAACGGTCATCCTCGAATCATCGTACGTTTCTATGATAACTGGCCTGCTTTCTCGTGCGACGCGACGACTACGCTATGTTTCTATGGTAACTGACTGGTGAGAACTAATATTTACTAGCTCGAATCTGATAACTTCTATGACGATTCTTCTTTTTTTTCCTGGGTCACTTGACCTAGAACTGAAACCTTCATGTTTAATAATCGAGAGTAAAAGATAGTCGTCATGTTTTATTAAGTTTAAGTTTAAAAACAAAAAACGTTGACACCCTTCTGTTATGTCTATTCTTATAACATCATGGGAAAGAAGATTGTTGATGTTTGTGCATTTGTTGTATGATCCACTCCTGCATGGACCGCGGCGGTACACGTTTCGTATCTAGTCCCACTACGGGCCGTGGCTTTACTCGTTTCGTACACTCGTCCCTGAAAGGGTCGTGGGGGTTCACATTTAATACTCGTCATTTTTAAAACATCATAAATCACATAGTTAATATATTGTTTGCATACCTTAGATTTCTTCCTCGCCGTGTAGAGGGTCGTGTCGTCTAGTGGATGAATTCTTTCTTCCTTCCTTCCTGCCGTGAACCACACCGTCCGTTGTCTGCAACAAAATATTCCCGACCGAACCACCAAACAACGATCTCTTTAAGTTTCAATTCTTTTTATTACAAGCGTTTGTTATATCAGCTGGGAGTCATTCACTACGTCGAGAGAGAGAGGGAGAGAAAGGAATCACTACTTAATCGTAGTTAGTTAACAATTATTTTCTTAGCCATTCATAGAGAGGGGAAAAGGATATCTCTCGCTTGTATTTTCTTAGGGAAATATTTCCCTTATTTGTTGTAAATTACATGTTAACAATTACGTCTCATCGGTTTGCCTCCAAAACCCAGACTCAGGAAACTCGCTTCTCACGAAGTACGAGTGACGTCACTGATCCCTCTGTTTTCCACGCAAGAGCCCGTGATGTCACAGCCTCTCGCAGGTGGACACTGGCCCTTGATCTGGGGTCTCATCACACGATGAATCTGTCACGTCTGTGATTTCTGACTGTGAGAACAGACCCTATTCTGCACTCGACTGCCGGTCCACCCCGCGTTAATTCGCGTAAGTCAAACCAACGATTTCCAACAGATACGTCCATTCCCATAGGGCCATTATCCAACACATTATTCGTAATCTGGAAACGTTACTTTAGAAAGTATTAATTAATATGAACTGAACGGGCAGACAATGTAATTCGCAAAGGTGACTCTAATTCGATTTCTACTGTATTTCTTTTACAATGTTCTGGGTCGAAGGATGAAGACTTATTACTGAAGGGGTAGTCACTCGGACTCCCACGCTGAAATTACTCTTTAACTGTGACGCAACAATACACATGCACACATACAGACAAATTTGTTTCATATATATAGATGTATAAAATGTCACTTGAATGTTTGATGTAAACAATAATACTTAATGATCGAAGCTGTGACAATCTAATTGAGGAATACTACTAGCTAGACTACTCGTGATCCGTTGGATCAGAAGTTGTTTGATATATTATGAAATTTATATTTTTTTAATTTTCATTTTACTTCTGTGTAAGTTCTCAGAAATCAAGGGGCCCCTTCCTAGGGTGAACACTTGATCTCTATATGAGATACATAGATATACGAGTGTTCCATTAAAGTTCTCTTGATCTCTCAAACATTGAGTTAGTAAAGAAGTGAAGAACATTAATTTTCCTCTCCCCAATTGTCCAGTTAACTATGTTGTAGTATATCTTTCTTGTGGTCTGTTGGTCTTACCGGATTCCAACACAAGAATTCATCTAGTCTGGTGGAGTATCCAGCTTAGTACTGTTACTATATGCAACATCACTTGGAGATGGTGCGCTATTTCTTGTATAAGCTAGTGCTGTGTCGCCATACCGAGTTGATGGTATTTGGGCTTCGAAAACTATGTTGTTTTGAATACTTAGGCAGGGTGTACTCGTAGGGAGAAGTATCATCGTGTCAGGTTGTCCTAACAAACCCCTGTACAGAGAGAACCAAGACACTCGAGGACAGCGTCTAGTAGGCATTCAAATTCTCTCCGGTAGACATTCAAATTAAATATTTGTGAAAAGTTTTGTGAATTTTCAAATATTTATGAAAAACACTTTGGAGGTTCGAAAATGTTTTCATAAATATTTAATAATATATATAACACATATTTTTACACGGATAATAAAATATTATTAATTTAAAACATTTTTATTTACAATATGTTTTGTACATTTATCTTAATTTACAGAGACTTTCCATTTGCTTCTCTTTAGCGCAACATAAAACTGGTCATGTTGAAACACGGGGTTGCATTGTGATGTCATAATAGACCCTCTCTCTTTCTTGTGATGCGATAATAGGCCCGCTCTACTTCCTCTCTTCTCCACCGTCTCTTCTCTTCTCTCTTTTCCCTTCCTCTTCTCTTTCTCTTCCCTCTCTTGCTCTCTCTCTTCCTTTTCTCTCATTGTCTCTCACTATCTTATTACTTCTCCCCCTCCCTCTCGTTCTTTCATTTTTTTTCAAATTATTTACATCATCCCATTACTCTCACCACTTCCCTTTATTTACATTATTCGCCCTTACCCCCACCACCCACCACCTAAAACATTCATCTACAGATATAAAATGTACACGGTGACAAGCAAGAAAGATTAAAAAAACATCGTCAGAATGTATTTTTGGGGTTGTTTTTTTAAACTTAGTTCACCCCAAACAAGGCAAGTTGCCACTGTAGACGTAAGGGGCTACTGAGAATTAGGGTTGCAAGTTTTGGGGGTCATCCTAAATTGGGATCTGTGCAGCAAGATGCTTGTTCACATTAGTTTTAAATTTCTGCATGTCGGTAGAATTGGGGAAACAGGGAACAGGGAGGTAGTTCCAAAGGTCGGCAGCTCGAGGAAATAAGCTATTGGAGTATGGGGGCTATACGACATTTTGAGACCTCCACAGTGAATAGATAGTATTTAGCTGATTGTCGGGTTGGTCCAGTGTATTTACGTCGAGGGGGGGGGGCACCAGAGCCGCAAGTTCATCGGAGCACATTCCATTGAAGTATTTGTAAAACAAACACAAGGATGCAACATTACGGCGATGGGACAGGGGCTGAATCTTGGTGGATAGTGAGAGGCCTATTAGATTAGCGACTCTTTTTTGGACCTTGTCTAAGAGGGAGAAACTAGTAGGAGTGCACCAGCCCGGATGTGACAACAATACTCAATGCATGGGCGGATGATGGCTTTGTAGATATATAGGATACTGCCAGCTGGGAGAAGTTTTCTAGCATGGTAGAGGGAGCCCACTTTCTTTGCAGCAGCCTTGGCAGTTTCTTCTATGTTAGTAGTATAAATATGAAGACAAACACAATTTTTCACGAGAACACTAGTATCAATATAAATATTGTGATAAAAGAATTTGCAGAGGGATATTACCTTTCCGAGTTGGCATCCATGGGTGTCTCGACTGGTGTCTGTTTATTACAGCAATATGTGATGCGCAAAATATAGCCTCTCGACAATGAATGAAGGTCTGTGCGCGGTGAAGGGGTAACATCCTTCTCGTGGTTACCCTGTTAATACGCATCGACATAGACAGAATACGGCTGATCTAGAAGAGTAGATCTTGACCACAAATCCTGCTATCCCACGGGTAGCAGTAGTTTTGGTTGCACTCATCAATAAACTGATGGTCTGATTCTGAGAACAGCATGGCTTCGCTGATAATCATATATATTTGACAATCGGAAGGCATAACTGCTTCAGTTAGTGCAGTACCATAGACTATGTGCAGGTTTGGCGTGCCGCATATACAACAAGCCTTAAGTAAAAAACACAATGACGTTTCACCATCAATTGATGGATGGTCCAAGAAGAAGAAGAGTATAAACATTGATTCTGAAGTGTAATGCATCAACTTGTTATTTGTATGACTAACATTACATCCTTTATAAAAAGTTAAAACCGTATATATCGACTCATCCACAAATAAAAATGTACTTACATAACGTGTCTGTCTACAACACAATATATCTTAGTGAAAATACGCGAGGAAAGCACATTTAAATCTACAATTTCACCAGATTTATTGTTACATGTATATTTGTTGTACACGAACTCTATTTCAGATGCACAAGTATAAAAAATGTATATATTTATCAGTAAAAATATCCTCTTATACAACCACACTGTCAGATAGGATATTTTATTGAAAAACAAGTTATTATATGTTTTTTTGTTGACACAGAGTATCATGTTTGATACATAAGGTTTTCGCTTACGAAAATTTAAATGTAGCGTTTCTCAATCCTGGTCACAATAAAGATCATTGCGACAAGAATACTGCGGAGGGTGCTGGGACATTTTGATTAGACCTGTCATTTGGTGACTATTAATTTTTAATGTAAACTACCAGATATCTAAAAATATAATGGATAATAATCATCTTCTTATATATAAAAAAAGACGAATTTCTCCCGTATCTTTTTACTACAAGCTACATAACAAAATCTGTTTCGTCAGTCATGTAAGACAAGTAGTGGTCTGTGTTGTTAAACCATAAAAATTGTATTTTCGATCGATTTTAATATTTGAATATTTAATCCTGATCAATATTTTTTTATTATTAATCATGAATATATTGTTAAGGGGAAGAGTTTTTATCTGCTCACTTCCATCTACTTTCACTATCCTCATAGACACTGTAAAATAGTTTAATAAGACAAACTTTTAGAGAGATTCACATAGACTCCGCTTTCTTTCATTGTCTATTTCTGACCCACATTCTACGATAGATGGGAGGGGGAGAGGAGGTAAGATAAAGAAAGTAAAGAATGGAAAAGGGGGAAGAAAGAACTCTAAACAGCCATTCGCATTTATGTATTTACAAGTGCCACCTGCTTTACTTGACTCGGTTAGACTCTCACATTTAAATGTAGAGGTTCTGAGTTCGAAGCGGTGCAACCTTTTTCTGGTTTGCAAATGATTATGGAAATTATTCTGTAACAGAAAAATTACGATTCAGTTTTATATATTGGTTGTGCGATGAACCAGCGAGAGGATGCCGTGGGGGTAGAACCTAATTATAATTTTTTAAAGAATTTTACGAACGGAAGCAAAGAAAAATGCGATTTTAAACGTTATTTAATACAAATATTTTTCGTATTTGTTGTTTAAATTTGATGTTTGTAAACTACACGTGTTTCAAGCACGTTTGCTATCTTTAAGCATTTAGTGATTTGAAAATGTTAGTTCAATTCTTTTTATCTAAAGTTCTGTGTTTTTGTTTGAGCTTGTCATTCTTTTAAGCTGTGTATTATGCCTTCTCCTTTCTTTTTAGAATCGTCGCTATATTTTAGAAACACGGTACTTAAGTTTACTGAAGCGTGTAATTGTTTGTGTTCAGTAAGTGTGTTGAGTATCTCTGTTTGTTTTCTATCGGAAAACACAAACACACACTCACACACAAACACACACTCACACACAAACACACACTCACACACAAACAGAAATTTAAATAAAGAGAATCGAACTAACGTTTTCAAATCGGTAAATGCATGAATATAGCAAACATTTTTGTAACACGTGCAGCTTACAGACATCGAATTTAAAAACAAAATACGAAAAATGCTGACAAAAATTTCTTTGGAAAATATTAAGTAATAAAAATGTTAAAATGTTGGTAGCTTCACTCATTTTAATATATATATATATATATATATATATATATATATATATATATATATATATATATATATATATATATTATAACTTATAATATAACCGATAACGACATCGGCGCGGATACACCATAACAAGGACATTTTATCGAAATAACAAAAGGAAAAAAGTTTTTTTATTTTTGTTTTTGTGTTTTTGATGAAACAAAAAATGACACAATACTGGTCAACTCTGATGATGGAATATTATTCCGAAATTAATACGATTAAAGTTTAAAAAAAAGTAATTAATCTTGCATTGATAAAGGCTTCTATTTTCAATTTTATAATACTGACCCAGCAATGCTTTGAAATGAACGACTCATTTCCTTAAACTTCTAGCATGGTAATGCTTTCTTCGTTCTTCAACCAGAATTTGAATTCATAACCGCCAACGACATCGGCGCGGATACACCATAACAAGAAAAATAATAAATTAATCTTGCATTGATAAAGGCTTTTATTTAAAATTTTATAATATATATATATATATATATATATATATATATATATATGCAAACATTGTTAAAAAATAACAGAATTCGTCTGTTTAATTATACCTATTTTTATTTTTTTCAATTTTTCTGATGCTCTTTTTTGTATTAAAATTTTTTAAACTAATAAATGTTCCATAGGTTTGACAGGTTTGACAGGTTTCACGAACGTTTTCGATTCTTCGTCGAATCATCCTCAGGTGTCAAAGGCAAATGAACAAAATAGCTGGAGAAAGAAGAGAATTTTAAAAAAAACGGCGGAGAAACGCGCATAGAACGTTTTCTGCATTAGACACCTGAGGATGATTCGACGAAGAATGGAAAACTTTCGTGAAACTTGTGAAACCTATGGAACATTTATTAATTTTTTTGATTTTAATACAAAAAAGACCCTCAGAAAAATTTAAAAAATAACAAAAGGTATAATTAAACAGACGAATTCTGTTATTTTTTTAACAATGTTTGCATATATATATATATATAGTCTCGGAAGTTTCTCAACCATTAAAACTTAAAGTTTCTCAAACCATTGAACCATTATATATATATATATATATATATATATATATATATATATATATATATATATATATATAATCTGCCTTTCTTCATTTCAAGTCGGCTTTCTCAACGGGCGAGCTTTAAAATATTTTCGCTGTCTTTTTCCCCATTTTAAAACACTTTCCTTGATATCTCAGCCCAGGAAGTATTTTTAATGGCGAATATTTTCCACCTCACTCTTTACTGAGCCTTGTCTGCATCCACGAACGTACCTCTTATTGGACTTTTTACCCTTTGGATTTTCTATTTTCGCCGCACCTGAAGTTGTGGCTTCTTGGAATTTAACTTTGAATCCTCTCTCACAACCTCTCGTGCCTTTTAACAACCTACCTATCTACATCTCATTCTCTCCGCTGGACTTTTCGACACCGGACTTTTTAGCAATCGGACATTTGCTTGCATTCGGGCAGAGTTTTGCCCTGTGTTTCTTTCTCTACAACTTTTATTTTATTTTTTAAAATTTTAAATCTTGGTCTTTGCCAACTTATCTATCCCAGCGACTTCCTCTGATGATAAGATTTTGATCTTTAAAAAGCCTGGCTTAAGGAAAATTTAACTTGAATAAATTGCCTTTTTGCGGAATATACCTTGCTCTGAGCAATTGAATTGAATTTTGATTTGGCTTTTGCTTCTCTAATTCCTTTCCATTCTTCTTCATATATATATATATATATATATAGTCATCCAGAGACAGACTCTATCGGTGTATCATAGCTCCTCAGTGCGGCTAGACTAGCACCTCTCCCTAGTCAGGTATTGAACTTTTAACCATCCAGTTGATAGTTGTCATCTCTATCCATTAGGTTAACAGGAGAAGCGCTCGTAAATGATATTTACAATGTATAATTATATAAACACCGACCGCCGCTTCACTGTGCTAAAGTTGTTTATTTCAAAGAGCTTTGCATTATACTAAGAAGCAGAAGAAGACATCACCCAACGATTGTTTCGCTGTATCACAGCTCTTCAATGCGGCTAGACTAGCATTTCTCCCTATCCAGGGATCGAACCTTCAACCATCTAGTTGATAGTCGTCAGCTCTATCCATTAGGCCAACGGGAGACTAGAACAAATCTCACATATTGAGTTCGGGTTCCATTGTTTTGAATCAAGAAAAATGTGAGTATGCAAAGCCAGTTAAATATAAAAATAAAACGAATAAAATCCAGCCAGCTATATGAGATGACCCAACAAGAACCCTGGAGTAACAAAATCAAACGGTGGAACGCCTTGGACACGTTCGATGTCTAAACAAAGAGCATTGAGTAAATTCTCAAGCCCATACAAGAAACCACTAGGAAAACCAAGGGAAACTTGGTTATTATATACTCGTTAGATACTAGCGAACAGTGATGCCAGAATGAATTACACAAATAATGAATCTATGATAGAAGACTTGGAAAGACTTTGTAATGGCGGAAGTGGATATCGCAAGAGTGCTACTACAGAATTTGAACCGAACCAAACTAACTTTTTCCGAACTAAACTAAAAACTTAGGTTAGGCTTAGTTTAGGTTTATGTAAGGACTAGTTTAGGGTTAGGGTTAGGGTTATGGTTAGAGTTAGGGTTAGTGTTAGGGTTAGGGTTACAAACTACAGTTTGGTTCAAATTCTGTTGAAATACTGGCGCAAGAAATATGAAAGTGTAGTGTACGTGTAAAAAAGAATGCAGAAAGAGGGGAAAAGAAAATGGAGAAAGAAAGAAAAAAAATGAAGAAAGAGGAAAAAGTAAATGGAAAAAGAGAAAAAAGAAAATAGACAAAGTGGGAAAAAGAAAATGGAGAAAGAGGACAAAGAAAATGGGGAAAGAAGTAAAAAGAAAATGGAGAAAGAAGGAAAAAGAAAATGGAGAAAGAGAAAAAAGAAAATAGAGAAACAGAAAAAGAAAATGGAGAAAAAAGGAAAAAAAGGAGAAAGAGGAAAAAGAAAATGGAGAAAGAGGAAAAAGAAAATGGAGAAAAAAGGAAAAATAGGAGAAAGAGGAAAAAGAAAATGGAGAAAAAAGGAAAAATAGGAGAACGAGGAAAAAGAAAATGGAGAAAGAGGAAAAAGAAAATGGAGAAAGAGGAAAAAGAAAATGGAGAAGGAAGGAAAAAGAAAATGGAGAGAGAGGAAAAAGAAAATAGAGAAAGAGGAAAAAGAAAATAGAGAAAGAGGAAAAAGAAAATGGAGAAAGAGGGAAAAAAAATGGAGAAAAAAGGAAAAATAGGAGAAAGAGGAAAAAGAAAATGGAGAAAAAAGGAAAAATAGGAGAACGAGGAAAAAGAAAATGGAGAAAGAGGAAAAAGAAAATGGAGAAAGAGGAAAAAGAAAATGGAGAAGGAAGGAAAAAGAAAATGGAGAGAGAGGAAAAAGAAAATAGAGAAAGAGGAAAAAGAAAATGGAGAAAGAGGAAAAAGAAAATGGAGAAAGAGGAAAAAGAAAATAAAGAAAAAGGAAAAAGAAAATGGAGAAAGAAGGAAAAAGAAAATGGAGAAAGAAGGAAAGAGAAAATAGAGAAAGAGGAAAAAGAAAATGGAGAAAGAGGAAAAAGAAAATAGAGAAAGAGGAAAAAGAAAATGGAGAAAGAGATAAAAGAAAATGGAGAAAGAAGGAAAAAGAAAATAGAGAAAGAGGAAAAAGAAAATGGAGAAAGAGGAAAAAGAAAATGGAGAAAGAGGAAAAAGAAAATGGAGAAAAGGGAAAAAGAAAATGAAGACAAATGAAAAAGAAAATGAAGAACGAGGACATGGAAAATGGAGAAAGTGGAAAAAGAAAATGGAGAAAATGGAGAAAAAAGGAAAAAAGAAAATGGAGAAAAAAGAAAAAGAAAATGGAGAAAGAGTAAAAAGAAAAAGGAAAAAGAAAATGGAGAAAAAGGAAAAAGAAAATAGAGGAAGAAGGAAAAAGAAAATGGATAAAGAAGGAAGATTTAAAAAAGAAAGAACATAAAACACGAACCAGTAAGTTTGTTAAAGATGTGTTTTACGAATAAGAAAATGAATCAAGTGCTAGAACCAAGTTAATAACCTTAAACGAATGAAAATAAGAGGATAACAAGAACTGATAAGACTGTAAATGTAAAGCCATATTGTGATAATGACCAGAACGCTAATTCGACGACTTCTTGTTTTTAGATCCGCATGGATCTTCAAACTGACAGCAATGATTCTTCTAACATCTATGTCTATTAATCTGTCATCCTCTTAGATATTCACTGTTTTGCTATAAACAAATTATTATCGATGTTTGCAAATACATAAATCCTGCTCGTATGAATTTTTTCCTCGTTGCTTTAGACATGGCGATCAGAGGGATGGGTGTGTGTGTGTGTGTGTGTATGTGTGTGTGTGTATGTGTGTGTGTGTGTGTTATGTTTGGCACGCGTATAGGACGGGGAAAGGGATAAGTGGATTCCAATATAATATTTACGTGCCTTCCTAAATAAGCTGCATTTTTTTGTGTTGTTTTTTCTCATTGTCTTGTGCAAAAACATTCATAATTCGCTGAGATATATGAATTTAATATACGAGAAGGCTTTGACAATGTCCGCTTCCTATTGATAAGCCAGGTTTTATTAGCCGAAAGCACGGCCATGTTAATGGTGTACCCAGATACTGTTAAGCAATGGCCTGCTTCGCGAACTGGCTTATCATTCATCTACAGCAAGGATTCTTAAAAGAGAAATATTAGTAAGAGAAAGAATTCTAATATATATATATATATATATATATATATATATATATATATATATATATATATATATATATATATTATGTATTTAGGCAGCATTTTCTCATTTATGCAAACATTGTTAAAAAATAAAAGAATTCATCTGTTTAATTATACCTTTTTATTTTTTCAATTTTTCTGATGGTCTTTTTTGTATTAAAATCAAAAAAATAATAAATGTTCCATATGTTTCACAGGTTTCACGTTCTATGCGCGTTTCTCCACCGTCTTTTTAAAATTCTCTTCTTTCTCCAGCGTTTTTGTTCATTTCGTTTTGGTCGATCCTAAATTGAAGTTGCGTGAGATAGTAGAGGAGTTGAAGATATCAGAATGTTAGTGTTTTCACCATTTTTCTTGAACAATTTTCAGTGAGAATACTGTGTTCAACGTGGGTGCCGCGTTTGCTCCCAGTCGACCAAAAACAACAACGCGTCGACGATTCAGAGCGTTGTTTGAAACTGTTTCAACGCAATAAAAGAGACATGGATGGAAAAGGGATCCACAACATCATTCTGGAGTCCAATCGGCGATAAGCCATCTTTTAGGATTCGCAAGGTATTTTCTTCATCGATTATCTTGAGAAAGGAAGAACCATCAATACCGAATATTATATAGCATTATTGGTGCGTTTTAAGGAAGGAATCGTTCTAAAACGGTCACAAATGAAGGAGAAAAATGTTCTCTTTCACCAAGACAATACACCGTATCACAAGTCGATCGCAATCATGGTAAAACTACATGCATTGAACTTCAAATTGCTTCCACACCCAGCCTATTCTCAGAACCGCCCTCCCCAAGCGCCTACTAGTTGTTTGCAGATCTCGATGGAATTCTCCAGGAAAATATATTGAGCTCAAATGAAAAAGTGATATCAGAAACTAAAGCATATTTTGAGGTCAAAGACAAATCGTTCTAAAAAAAAAGGTTTGAATTGTAAGCTACACGTTGGAATCAGTGCATCACCCTAAGACTATGTTGATGAATGAATTCAAATTTTTCCTAAAAGTTTTTTTTTCTATTAGTTAGATCTGGCACGTATTGAGTAATGTGTTATAGATAGATAGAAAAAAAAGGTTTGGCTTCTTTAATCCAAGACGCGTTTTAGTTTTCCGTTTCTTAAGCCAAAAAAAACGGACTCTTTTTCGCCCAAACAGCTAAGCCTTTATACACGATATAAAAATATTTGTAAAATGTTTATTGGGATGGTGTGTGATATTTATTGACTTGTTTCCTTGGCCGCGGTGTGTGTGAGTTTGGGGGGGGGGGGGACTTTAGTTTTCATTTATAATTTAACAAAAGAATAAAATGTATCGAAATGCATTAGGATGACATTTTATTTCGTCATGAAATTAATGTGAGGAGGTTGACTCACTGATTGTTGGTTTGGACGTGGTGCGCGTGTCTGTATATTAGAGTATGGAGGGGCTTTTTATAACTGACAATTGCTACCTTTACCCCGGAAGTAAATTGCCCTAAAAAGATTGGAAACACTTTTTACCCAAGTTTCTATCCATGAGTCTTTTTCTAGAGACAGTGATACACTGATTCCAACGCTTCTTTAACCATTTTTACCTCTTCTGATTTGTTGTAAAAAATGTGTGTAGCATTTTCCTTATCAAACCTCTCTTTCTCTCTTTATCTCTCTCTCTTTCTCTCTCTCTCTCTCTCTCTCTCTCTCTCTCTATCTATCTATCTATCTATCTGTCTCTCCCTATCTATCTATCTATCTATCTCTTTATCTATCTATCTCAAGATTTGTCAGGAATAAATTACTATTTCACACCAAAAGACGATGGGAAAAACGCTCTAAATATCGACCTCCACTGACTAAATTTGTTCGTGTTGCCTCTCCCACCTCTTCCCTAAAAAATTAATATTACAAAAAGATATGTGTCAATATTCTGTTCTGGGCACTTCTAAAAAAAGAATGTATCAGCTTTGTGAATGTGTCTTAGGTAGTTTCTAACTTTTAGGTGAACACACATTCATACAAACAGACAACTGCTCTTCATGTAATAATCTATATTCTCAACAAAGTAGTTTTATTTATATGAAAATCTTTTAATGGAAAAAAATTATAAATTGGGGTTTTAATAGGTTAACTTGTATAATATATACACATCGTAAATTTAAACTATTTAGCTATCTATCTATCTCTCTCTCTCTCTCTCTCTCTCTCTCTATATATATATATATATATATATATATATATATATATATATATATATAGTAAGCAATGAGAATATATATGGCAATCAAGCTACACAGAGGCTCCCGTGTTTCATCCCCGGGGGGAATCGTCAGGCTCAATGACGATTCCCCCGGGGATGAAACACGGGAGCCTCTGTGTAGCTTGATTTTCATTGCTTACTACCTAGCTCTACTTACGTATCGAGCACTGTTGAAGTAAATACTGAAAACTGACACATAAAAATTTATATCTCCTTATAATATTTTATGTGGATACATGAAGTACTAATATATATATATATTAAAAATTATAAATATATTTTAAAATAAAGTATTACTTAATAGTTAAAATATGCCACGTGTATATTCCTGTAAAATGTCATTTTCCTTCTAGTTCTTGCCCATAGAAACTAATTATTAAAATTGCCACCCAAAAAAATATAGCCTAATAGAAAGATTCTTGGGTTCCTCAATTTTCTCAGGCAACGTCAGGACACGGGCCCCGCTAGTATATATATATATATATATATATATATATATATATATATATATATATATATATATATATATATATATATATATATATATATATATATGAAATAATGTAATAATTAAGCAAATGTAAAGTTACATGCTATACAAGTTTACTGCATTCAAATATTACTACAAATAATAGTTTATTGGGATGTCCTTTAACCCATGTATTTTCAAAAGATAAATCCTATCATAAGGAGAAAACCGATAAATTATTAAGTATTGATTAGTATTATCAATTTGAAAAGATTTTACAGTTAATTATGAGTTCTGAAAGAAGCAAAAATTCACATATGAAAGATGCAGAAAGTCTTTGTAATGATGAATCTCTAGATACGTTATGATGGAGGTAATAATGATCTGTCCCCAATGTTGAGCATTATTGAATATTTATTTTGTATTAAATCCTAGCACGATAGAAGCATTACTACCTCCATCATGACGTATCTAGAGATACATCATAACATCGGTTTGTTGTTGACATTTAACAACCATCGCATATTGCGTTCTCTCTTGTTTTTGAAATTCTCTTTCTTTTTCTCCAGCTTTTTGTTTATTGTTTTTGTCACCTGAAGATGGTTCGACGAAGAATCGAAGGTACTTAGGATACATATGGAAGATTTTGTAAAGATTATTAGGAAAATCGAAAAAATAAAAATCATAATCAAGCAGAGTAATTCTGCTGTATTTAACAATGTTTGCTTAAATGAAAGAATGTTGCCCTAATATATATATATATATATATATATATATATATAATATATATATATATATATATATAATATTTATAAATAAATATTATATTATTAATGCCTACAGACGCTAGCGTTTCAAGCTTATTGCTCTCATCAGTGCGGGAAAGTAACCATTTCAGATGGTCGGGAGGCGCGAACCTGGTTCACAGAGTCAGCCTATATATATATATATATATATATATATATATATATATATATATATATATATATTCATGTTCTAAATGTGGTTGCTTATACATCTGATGAGACCGATCTAGGTCGAAATAAGTTATAATGTGTACAACCCGAATGTGTGTCTACTTTGTTTCCCCTTTAAAATGTATTCATGCTCTGTTTAAATTCACATTGAGCTCTTTTACTCGGATTCCTATCGAAATCATTCGAACCTGCACACTATATATACAGTCATCAACATACAGACTGATTCGCTGTATCACAGCTCTTCAGACCAGTTAGTGCTTCAAACCGGGATTTAAACGCAACCGTCGAGCTGACAGTCGGCGCCTCTTCTTCTGTACTATCATACGACACTGACTGATTGTAAGTGATATCTCAATGTAAACATTGGCAAGTGCCGGGAGTTCGAATTAGTTTTACCTAATGAGCTATGTCTTAAAGCTAATGATAGTTGGCGATATCCTTACAAATAAGCTCTACCTAAGAAGGGAGCTGTATATAGTCATGCACATACAGACTGTTTCGCTGTATCACAGCTCTTCAGTGCGGCTAGACCAGTTAGTGCCTCAAGTCGGGATTGAAACTCAACCGTCGAGCTGTATATATATATATATATATATATATATATATATATATATATATAGAGAGAGAGAGAGAGAGAGAGAGAGAGATAGATAGATAGATAGATAGATAGATAGATAGATAGATAGATAGATAGATAGATAGATAGATAGATAAAAAAACACACACAACAATAAAAATGTAAATAAACACCTTTATTATCATTAATAATAACAACTGATCTATAAAAACCACACACACCGTCAATACGTTTTCCCTACAATTCTCCATGCATATTGACTAAAGAAGCGTATGAAAATATATAAATAAAATAAATAATATATGAAAATCTATAAAGAATCGTAGAAAAAAAAAGGTATTGACTGTTAATGTGTATTTTTTTATATTTTAAAGAAGTCTCGTATTCTTTAGAAATTGGATTATTTTGTTTGACTCGATTTTGTTGAAAGCTTTCTTCGTGTTTATTGACCTGTTAATGTCTTGCTCATAGCAGACTCAAGTCTGAGCGATTCAGTAACATATGTTCAAGTTGGTAGCGATCATCTCCTGCCATACGCATCGATCGTTAACCTTTCAATTTGTAGCCGTGAGCGATATATATGTGACCCATGTGAAGGCGGGTCAATATTATCTACACCTTTCTTAGTTTTCTGAATTCAGCTTTGCCGTTCTTTAATATCAAGTTGGATATTATAGAAATGATTGTGTGAACAGTTGTTCCACTCCACTTGATCTGCTACATTCATGGTCTCTAAGTGAAATGTCTCTTCTCGAAATGATCTTGGTTTGTGTTGCTTTGGCTTCTGAGTCTGCAGTTTAATTACTATGTAAGCCAATATGGCTTTGAATCAAGCATGAGGTTATGTATTTTGTTCTTATGTATGTGATGAATTCTATTGATTACTTTGGAAATAAGTGGATTTGGGATTGTTATATTTGGTGGTGATAAAATGGCTGATTCTGAGTCTTCATGAATGATGGAATTCGTGACAGCTGAGTAAATTGAAGCATTTGTCAGGGAATGTTTAATTCGTTTTGTACTGTCAAGTATGATAGCATAATCTAGATTATATTTTAGTCTTGAGCCATATATATATATGTTTTAGCAATTTACTTGTTTTCCACCCAACCCGTTTCATTGAGTAAAAATAATGTTTCCTCTTGAATATATCTTACAATTTTGTTGTACTTGTAATCTGCTTTTATTTATATATATATATATATATATATATATATATATATATATATATATATTTGTTATTTTTTGTTATCTATGTACGTATACGTTTCGTCCTTAAATAATCGGGACTCATCAGCATAGAGGTATGACTATTCACTACCGGTCATGCGATTCGAAACCCCGGATTATGAGTATTTTTGCAACTCAAATCCGACGCCTTAACCACTCGGCCAATTTTGAACAGCGAATAAACGGTGATAATTTTAACACTTTATACGGCGGCTTGACGTCTAGAGCGTTCGACTTTTTTAATGAAAGGAACGATGCATTTAAAGCTAGCGACGTAATGCTGTGTTAATACTACACTTACAGTGCTCTACTAGACGGGTTTTTCGAGGAGCTACAAATATATATATATATATATATATATATATATATATATATATATATATATATATATATATATATATATATATATATATATATATATATAAGTAGACATTCACCTGAAGCCCCAGTGCAATACTCCGGCTCTGCCGTTGAGTTCTATCGAATATCTTTATATTTAGACTCGCCGTTTTCAGTGTTAAATATAACTTAATTTCTCTGTTATCACGTGGCAATCTCCCGTGGCCTATGGGACTATTGAATGTTTCAAGGTGTCTCTGTGAACCGGGTACGCGCATGTGACCGTCTGAGATTGTTACTCCCCTGCGCTGATAAAAGCCGTAAGCTTGGAACGACGCAGTGTGTAGGTAAAATATTAAAAATATATTTTATATATATATATATATATATATATATATATATAAGAAATATTTAAGAAAGTAAAGTAACGTACTTTACAAGTATGTAGTGGAAGGTGGTTGATCCAAATAAAATCCAGTAATGGCTTTTGAATAATTCCTGGATTTTATTTGGATCAACCACCTTCTACTACATTATACTATTTTCAAAATTGATTTTTTTTCGAAAACTGCATTGATACAATGACTTTCTTCTCATTATTGAAACTTGTTGCAAATCTTCAAATTAATACTTACCAATAATTAGTAATTTATTTGATCCTTTCCTTCGTAGGATAAGAGTAATTCTTTGAAAATCCATGGATTAAAGGTAATTTTATTATATTCCTTGTGTAAATATCTGATGATTATAATAAACTTGTAAAGTATATATTTTTACTTTTTTCATCATTTTAATATTTCCTATAATAATGCACTATCCCGAACATCGAGCATCTCCCTATAACGATATATATAGTCATCTTTATATTATTCAAATATATATATATATATATATATATATATATATATATATATATATATATATATATATATATATATATATATATATAAAGTATTAAATTCAAGATTATATCATTCTACGATTTAATAAAAATTTCGGAACGAAATAACTGTTACACTTTGTCCTGTGTGTGACGTAGTGGCTTAAGTGGCAGAGTATACGTCTCGCAATTCTTTTTTTCAAACCTTATTAAACCTTCCTTACACTAAACTTAAGCAAACATACATAACACTCTAAGCAAATAACGCGTCCAAACGAGAGTGACACGTGACTTCACATTTCCGAAACAGATGACAAAAGAAGCTGAAGCGAGCCGGATGGCTAAGTCCTTCTGTGCTTGAAACCGACGGTACGAATGTTGTACTAATTCTTCTGTACCATAATATATATATATATATATATATATATATATATATATATATATATATATATATATATATATATATAACAAGAAAATCAACATTTCAATCGAAGCAAACAAAACCGAATTAATACAGCAGATCTTGAACAAACAAATACTTTTAAATTATGATTAAAGGAAAGATATGAAATTATAAACTTAAAAAACAAAAAAATAAATTATTTGAAAAAAAAACCGAATGTGTAACTAAATGCAGACATAAATAAATACGTGCTTTGCTATTCAAGCCCTGATTTTATAAAACATATGTATGTGCTTAATCTAACTTGATGTTTAGGTTCTGTGAAAAGGCTATTACGTTCACTAGTATATAAGCTATGTGTATAAATACTGTTAATCGTTTTACTATTCGATTGATAATAGTTGCATGCACTTATGATAATCGGTGAAGCTGCATTAAAGTGATAAGCTAAGTACATTTTATTATGATATATATACATATATGTACATATATATGTGTGTGTATGTATATATATATATCTATGCATATATACATATACATATGTACATATATGTACATATATGTACATATGTGACAAAGTGTCCGGGCCGCCATGGGGATCCGGTACCCTGGTTACGCACTAGTATGCATCTTGGTGATGATGCTAGGCTCTGCGTAGAGACGAAGTGGAAATATAAAACTAGTATATATTTGACGTGGAAACGAGCTTATTCAAACAACGGAAAAAGGCGCTGGATTGTCTCGATTGGTCCTGTTTGGTAGTCAGCACTGATCGCCACTACAACGAGGAGACAGTGTCCAGATTGGAAGTTAGAGATAACGAAAATTCTATTTATTTTAGGGAAACGCGAAGTGAGGCACCCGTCCTCACACACCCCTGAGAGAGGAACAGACGCAGAGAGAAATATAGCAGAGAAAGGGGTTCATGGCGATAGACACCTTCAATAATAGGAATAGACACGAGAAGAGTAGACACGAGTACACAGGACAGACGGAGTTGAATTGTCGCACCCGACGCCGCGCGTCAATGATGGTGCGCGACGAAGAAAAGAAAACCGAACGAACTCCCCATCGTTTTCTTAGCCAGTTAATTTGTGACTAAACAACCACTTGTGAACGAATTTACATACACACAGAGTACCAACGAGATAACTTAGTGAAAACAACTTTTACGAGTACGGTAGACTCAGGTAAAATCAATTCTTTTATTTTATTAATAATTACTCTTCCATACAAAAAAACCCGACCGAGTTGTTGAACATTGTTCTTTTTTTTTGTTCTGCTTTGAATAATCTTTCGCTCTCACAGAGCCAACCGATTGCTGTTCGCCCAGTGATCGGTCGCTGATATAAACAGTTTCAACGTGGGAGTGTATTTGTAGCTGAACGAGACGACAAGATCAGCGACGTGACGTCATCATCATCATCGTAGCCATCCCGGCCTAGAGGAATTTCGATCGACATGTTTTTTTATTGCCACTACGACGATCGGATGAAGTTTGTCCACGGTCTGGCAAGACTGTGCGCGCGAGTGGGGTTCACACATTGGCACGATCCCCACACGGTGCAGACACGTGTGGGGTTTACACACACACACACACACACACATATATATATATATATATATATATATATATATATATATATATATATATATATATATACATATATGTGTGTGTGTATATGTATATCTATGCATATATACATATACATATATACATATATGTACATATATAAATATACACACACACACATACATATATATATATATATATATATATATATATATATATATATATATATATATATATATATACATGGGTGTCTGTGTATGTGTGTGTATGTATATGTATAGAAGGCAAGTAGAGACCAGGACGATACATATATAATATATACCTTTAAAGTCGAAATTATTATGAAAGAATTGATGCTCGCTATACGAGATAGAGCAGTTATATAGACAATTAAAAGATGGGAATAAAAATAGTAAAAATACAAAATCTATTGCGTCTTGAATTGTTCAAAACAAGAGGTTCATTATTCCTTGCTTAAACCATGGTGTTTCTCTTGTTTTGAACAACTGACGACACAATAGATTTTATATTTTTATTCTCATCTCTTAATTGTCTGTATATATGTATATATATAATTATTTTAATAATAAATATTTAATTGTTTAATTATTAATATTCAATTATTTAATATATTTAATTATATATGTGTGTGTGCGCGTGTGTATACAAGCGGGACTCGTGTCACGGTGTTTTACGGAAAAATTGAGTAAGCCGAAAAACATCCTTCTCCCGGTCCTGTATCCATTTTTACAGTCTAAAAGATAAGGAAGAAAATATAATCCTCGAATGGAATTGAACCCTCACGCTGTGTAGAAGCGTAAATCTTATATATAAGGTACAGTGAAACATTCCCTTGTTTCATTGGTCGGAATAGCTTCATAAACAAAAGCTACATAAAATATATTGATGTAATGAGTGGCGGGCGTTGTACATGTTTATGAGAGTGTACAAACTCCGCTACCTTTTCTTAATGAGACGATAAAAATTTTGATTCTGGCCAAATAATGAAATCGATTAACGGAAGCGAAAATGAATTGATTTCATGACACGAATCAATTTATTGGAAAAATAAATAATGAAACAGGTTTTTTGTAGATTTTGTTTATGAAGGTATTTCGGTCAATTAAGTAGAGGAAAATCTCACCAAATGATCGATATTTATAATAAATAAAAAATATGGTTTATTTTAATACATACTTTAGTTTCTCGAAACATCTGATACCAAGAAGTATATTAATAAAAGTATTAATACAATTTAATAGAAATTTAAACTAACCAGGAAACTGAATTCTGCTAATGTTTTTTTACAAATGTACTTGGAATGATATCACCCGCATTGTCATTTTTTATGAATAGATATCGCATGTATGATGTGACAATATTTATAAACAGGTGATCTCTTTTCGTATGTAATTTGATTTATCTATTAAAAGTGAGAAATATTACAAAAAAAACGTTTATTCTCATTTATCTTTGTTTTAAATATAAAATATTAAAGATAAACATTTATTCAAATCTATTACTAAAGAGATTTGGGATATGGCTGAAGCCGAAACTATACTATTACTTCTATAAATATATTATTGTACTATCTTTTAATGCTCAATTCAGTTTACTATACTATTTCAGACTAATGTACTATCTTTTAATACTCAATTCAGTTTACTATACTATTTCAGACTAATGTACTATCTTTTAATGCTCAATTCATTTTACTATACTATTTCAAACTAATGTGCTATGATTTAATGCTCAATTCGGGGGTTTGTAGTATCTGTTTTGTTGTCATGAAACCATCTTCCCATGCATTATCTACTCATTTTTAGGGGTAGTGTAGTATCTGTTCTGTCGTCATGAGACCATTATTCCAAGCATTACCTCCTCCTTGGGAGTAGTGTAGTATATGTTTGTTCGCTATGATATCATCATCTTAGGCATTATGATCCTCCTTTGAGGTCAAGTGTAGTATATGTTCGTTTGTCATGATACTGTTCTCCGAGGCTACGAAGGATATGTGAACGAAAGGGATCATATATTTGCTAGGTTGTTGTTTTTATTATTATATAACCAATTAAAGTATTTCAAGACACATAGTCATCATAACTATGAAATTAAATTGATTGTGAAGAAGAAAATGTTATTAAACTAATAGGATGGAAGTTATTCTACTTCCGTAATAATCGTAATAAGTTATTCTACTTCCGTAATAATCGTAATAAGTTATTCTACTTCCGTAATAATCATAATAAGTTATTCTACTTCCGTAATAATCATAATAAGTTATTCTACTTCCGTAATAATCGTAATAAGTTATTCTACTTCCGTAATAATCGTAATAAGTTATTTTACTTCCGTAATAATCGTAATAAGTTATTCTACTTCCGTAATAATCGTAGTAAGTTATTCTACTTCCGTAATAATCATAAGTTTTTCTACTTCCGTAATAATCGTAATAAGTTATTCTACTTCCGTAATAATCATAATAAGTTATTCTACTTCCGTAATAATCATAATAAGTTATTCTACTTCCGTAATAATCGTAATAAGTTATTCTACTTCCGTAATAATCGTAGTAAGTTATTCTACTTCCGTAATAATCATAAGTTATTCTACTTCCGTAATAATCGTAATAAGTTATTCTACTTCCGTAATAATCATAATAAGTTATTCTACTTCCGTAATAATCATAATAAGTTATTCTACTTCCGTAATAATCGTAATAAGTTATTCTAATTCCGTAATAATCATAATAAGTTATTCTACTTCCGTAATAACTGTAATAAGTTATTCTACTTCCGTAATAATCATAATAGAAAGTAATAACAGTGATATTAATGATTACGACAGCAACGACTAGAAAAACAATCACTTCGAATGTAGAGTATGAAATGCCCACGTAAAAAAAGCAGAATATAATTAGCAACATTTGAAAATTAATTTTTAAATATAATCAACATTTTAGAGTTTAGACAAATCAACAACCATTTCAAAAATATGTTTTTTTGAAAGGATATGGAAACGCTTTATAAAAAGGATATCAAAACGTTTTATAAAAAAGATATGAAAACGTTTTATAAAAAAGATATGAAAACGTTTTTTAAAAAAGGATATCAAAACGTTTTATAAAAAGGATATCAAAACGTTTTCATAAAAAGGATATCAAAACGTTTTATAAAAAGGATATGAAAACGTTTTTATAAAAAGGATATGAAAACGTTTTCATAAAAAGGATATCAAAACGTTTTATTAAAAAGATATGAAAACGTTTTTATAAAAAGGATATGAAAAGGTTTTATGAAAAAGATATCAAAACGTTTTAATAAAAAGGATATGAAAAGGTTTTATAAAAAAGATATGAAAACGTTTTTATAAAAAGGATATCAAAACGTTTTATAAAAAAGATATCAAAACGTTTCATAAAAAGGATATCAAAACAGTTTTATAAAAAGGATATCAAAACGTTTTTGTAAAAAGGATATCAAAACGTTTTATAAAAAAGATATGAAAACGTTTTATAAAAAGGATATCAAAACGTTTTATAAAAAAGATATCAAAACGTTTTATAAAAAGGATATCAAAACGTTTTTTAAAAAGGATATCAAAACGTTTTTTTTTTCAAAGGATATCAAAACGTTTTATAAAAACCGATAAATATAGAAGAAATATCAAATCGGTAATAAAACAAATAGCAAATTAGTGTGACATTACAAAATGTTATAAAAGATAAATGATTAAAGAACTCAATCATAAACAAAGAAGCAAAGATTATATCTTCAAAGCTGAAATTAGATAACGTTATCATAAAATGTATTATTTTTATCATAAAATGTATTATTTTTATCATAAAATGTATTATTTTTATCATAAAATGTTTTATTTTTATTATAAAATGTATTATTTTTATCATAAAATGTTTTATTTTTATCATAAAATGTATTATTTTTATCATAAAATGTATTATTTTTATTATAAAATGTATTATTTTTATCATAAAATGTATTATTTTTATCATAAAATGTATTATTTTTATCATAAAATGTATTATTTTTATTATAAAATGTATTATTTCTATCATAAAATGTATTATTTTTATCATAAAATGTATTATTTTTATCATAAAATGTATTATTTTTATTATAAAATGTATTATTTTTATCATAAAATGTATTATTTTTATCATAAAATGTATTATTTTTATTATAAAATGTATTATTTTTATCATAAAATGTATTATTTTTATCATAAAATGTATTATTTTTATTATAAAATGTATTATTTTTATCATAAAATGTATTATTTTTATCATAAAATGTATTATTTTTATTATAAAATGTATTATTTTTATCATAAAATGTATTATTTTTATCATAAAATGTATTATTTTTATCATAAAATGTATTATTTTTATCATAAAATGTATAGTCAAGATAGAAGGATTCATTTCGCTCACTTTAGTAATAAACCTATTTTCAAAGTATTAAACCCTACAAAAGCTATATATAATTTTAAAGTGTGGAAACTAATTGTAAGATTTAATATCTTTTAATATGGTATCGTTACTTTGACTTAGCCAAACACAAGTCAATCAAAGATGGTGGTCTATTGAAATAAGAAAAAATACATAGACTTTGCATGGATGGTAGTTTAATTAGAAAACATGTTTATTTAACACAGTCAGTACTTTCTCCAGTAAGTGCTGGTCTTAAACTTTATTTTTATTAAATGGTTACTACTTATCCAGACCAGGTGCCACTCGAGGATAAGGGTTAATGAGATAGAATGATTGTCAGGGTCAAGTTCGAATACCTGTCGGGATGGTTCTAGATAGCAAGCTTTCGCCATTGGCTTTGAAGACGACAAAGTTGTAATCTGCAGAGAAGCAGACTCATGGTAATGTGTTCCAAAGACGGGAAACGCTTGTGATGAAGCTCTGTTTGTGGAAATTTCGCCTGACGCTAAGCACAGTGGGTAAGAAAAGAAAGTTTCTCTTCGTTGTGGTAGAAGACGAGTTCCTGCTGTGAATGTTTTACAAGGAGGAACCAGAGATTGGAGCTCAGTCGAGCATCTACTCCAGGAGCGGGCAACCTTTTCAGAGTGAGGGCCAGATGAGACTTTTGGAAGGAGATCGCGGGCCGGAGTGAAAAACGAAATCTCAGAATTACTATATTTTGTTTACATAAATAACTTGTACAAAAATTGCATTGAACATTCTACAAATCTGATATTTTTTCTCAGGAGACTTCTGTATGTAATGTTATAAAAGGTGCCGACGAAGAGCCATTTTGGAATCATAAAAAA
The DNA here is from genome assembly GCA_963556195.1 of Sepiola atlantica. Taxonomy (NCBI): domain Eukaryota; kingdom Metazoa; phylum Mollusca; class Cephalopoda; order Sepiida; family Sepiolidae; genus Sepiola; species Sepiola atlantica. The sequence continues at coordinate 43,527,613 of OY744527.1, read as the reverse complement.
AATGACGGGGGAAGTAGCAAGTTGATCCAGCATTCGTTTTGACACACCTCGCATATGTTCTCTGTTTCATGCCCTTTCCTCGTCTCTCGTTTCCTCTTTGGCTTTCTCTCTCTCTCTCTTCAAGGATTTGAAATTAATAGTTAAAGAAAAATGAAATATACATGCATCATCGCGCACTGATATTTATACATTTTTATTCCACTGTAAATCTTAATTGAAAGTATTTTACGTCTATGTCACAAAATGATATGAGGTTTACTGGGAGGTCTGCGGGCCGGATTGCATAATAAAGCATGGCAGGGTGGTGGGCCGGATTGCATAATAAAGCATGGCATGTAATTTGCGGGCCGGAGGTTGCCCGCCCCTGATCTACTCCTTTAAAGAAACTAAGAATCTCCCAAATACTGACTATTGTAGAACAAATATTTCCCTAATGTTAGGCGGAATTTCCATGGACAGAGCTTCTTTGTTAAGGCTTCCCACCTGTGGAACACATTACCGCAAGACTACATCCGTGCTGATTACAACTTTGTGGTCTTCGAATCCGATGTCAGCAAATCATTTGTCCTAAAACGCCCCATAACTAAGAAATCAAACGCAGTTCATACAATTGATCAATGTTAGCATGCTCATAGTGTTCCCCATCTTTTGGGTGACAATCATTCCCTCTCATTTAACCTTATCCTCGAGTTGCTCTTGGTCTTGATATTGGTGACCCGATAGATTTAAAAAAAATATACCATTGTCCTAGGTAGGGAGAAATCTATTTACATTTGAATAAAAATGGTGAACGCTTCAAACTTTTTTATTTCCAGTTAGTCTAAAATCAATTCAATATAAATCAAAGGATATAATACAATTTATATAAAAAAGAAAATTTTTAAAGAAAAAAGAAAAAAAGGACAAGCAACGGCGTCCCAACTTGTTAGTAATTCAGCAATCCATTGTTCCTCAGTTCCCCTACTTTTCTTCCAATTTTTCAGAGTTCATAGGTGATAGTGTCCACCAGTTTAACAAAGGTGGCATTCAACAAACAAGTGAGAAAGGTCAGAAAGCAAAAAGGTCTGGTGATGACAGGCTTAAAAGGTCTCACTTGCAGCAGGCGGTGGGAAGAAAAGAAGGGGAAAAATCAAAAGGGAGAAAGGGTGTAAACATGGGAAGAGAGACACAAATAAAATTAAGAGAAGGCTATGATATTTAACTTTGTGTAATTTTCAAAGCCGACAATGAATGTAACAGCTTTTTTGCTTTTTTTTTTTTTTAAATATAATAATAGAAGAATGATTTGCTGCTTACTCATTCGAATTTTTTGTTTTTCTTTTTACTGTCAATCAGCAACCTACAGGGAGTCATTTTTTTGTGTGTGGTTTTTTTTTTTTTTCAATTTTTTTAAAAGAATTGACTTTATACCTTTTCTAGAAGCACAAAAGCATGCTCTATATGAGTTCAAATCGTTGGGAAAAGAAAGCTAAAGTCTGTTACAAAACCTGACCAAAAGAATAAACTAGTTATCTACTGTAGTATAAGAGAAATATAGCGACAGGAGTTATAATTGGTCAATCAGTTGACATTAATTAGAAAAAAAAAGTAAAACATGACCAAAAGAATAAACTAGCTATCTATGGTAGAAGAAATGTGGTGACAGGAGTTATAATTGGTCAATCAGTTGACATTAATTAGAAAAAAAAAGTAAAACATGGCCAAAAGAATAAACTAGCTATCTATGGTAGAAGAAATGTGGTGACAGGAGTTATAATTGGTCAATCAGTTGACATTAATTAGAAAAAAAGTAAAACATGACCAAAAGAATAAACTAGCTATCTATGGTAGAAGAAATGTGGTGACAGGAGTTATAATTGGTCAATCAGTTGACATTAATTAGAAAAAAAGTAAAACATGACCAAAAGAATAAACTAGCTATCTATGGTAGAAGAAATGTGGTGACAGGAGTTATAATTGGTCAATCAGTTGACATTAATTAGAAAAAAAAGTTAAACATGACCAAAAGAATAAACTAGCTATCTATGGTAGAAGAAATGTGGTGACAGGAGTTATAATTGGTCAATCAGTTGACATTAATTAGAAAAAAAAGTAAAACATGACCAAAAGAATAAACTAGCTATCGATGGTAGAAGAAATGTGGTGACAGGGGTTATAATTGGTCAATCAGTTGACATTAATTAGAGAAAAAAGTAAAACATGACCAAAAGAATAAACTAGCTATCTATGGTAGAAGAAATGTGGTGACAGGAGTTATAATTGGTCAATCAGTTGACATTAATTAGAAAAAAAAGTAAAACATGACCAAAAGAATAAACTAGCTATCTATGGTAGAAGAAATGTGGTGACAGGAGTTATAATTGGTCAATCAGTTGACATTAATTAGAAAAAAAAAGTAAAACATGGCCAAAAGAATAAACTAGCTATCTATGGTAGAAGAAATGTGGTGACAGGAGTTATAATTGGTCAATCAGTTGACATTAATTAGAAAAAAAAGTAAAACATGACCAAAAGAATAAACTAGCTATCTATGGTAGAAGAAATGTGGTGACAGGAGTTATAATTGGTCAATCAGTTTACATTAATTAGAAAAAAAAGTAAAACATGACCAAAAGAATAAACTAGCTATCTATGGTAGAAGAAATGTGGTGACAGGAGTTATAATTGGTCAATCAGTTGACATTAATTAGAAAAAAAAGTAAAACATGACCAAAAGAATAAACTAGCTATCTATGGTAGAAGAAATGTGGTGACAGGAGTTATAATTGGTCAATCAGTTGACATTAATTAGAAAAAAAAGTAAAACATGACCAAAAGAATAAACTAGCTATCTATGGTAGAAGAAATGTGGTGACAGGAGTTATAATTGGTCAATCAGTTGACATTAATTAGAAAAAAAAGTAAAACATGACCAAAAGAATAAACTAGCTATCTATGGTAGAAGAAATGTGGTGACAGGAGTTATAATTGGTCAATCAGTTGACATTAATTAGAAAAAAAAGTAAAACATGACCAAAAGAATAAACTAGCTATCTATGGTAGAAGAAATGTGGTGACAGGAGTTATAATTGGTCAATCAGTTGACATTAATTAGAAAAAAAAAGTAAAACATGGCCAAAAGAATAAACTAGCTATCTATGGTAGAAGAAATATGGTGACAGGAGTTATAATTGGTCAATCAGTTGACATTAATTAGAAAAAAAAGTAAAACATGACCAAAAGAATAAACTAGCTATCTATGGTAGAAGAAATGTTGTGACAGGAGTTATAATTGGTCAATCAGTTGATATTAATTAGAAAAAAAAGTAAAACATGACCAAAAGAATAAACTAGCTATCTATGGTAGAAGAAATGTGGTGACAGGAGTTATAATTGGTCAATCAGTTGACATTAATTAGAAAAAAAAGTAAAACATGACCAAAAGAATAAACTAGCTATCTATGGTAGAAGAAATGTGGTGACAGGAGTTATAATTGGTCAATCAGTTGACATTAATTAGAAAAAAAAAGTAAAACATGGCCAAAAGAATAAACTAGCTATCTATGGTAGAAGAAATGTGGTGACAGGAGTTATAATTGGTCAATCAGTTGACATTAATTAGAAAAAAAAGTAAAACATGACCAAAAGAATAAACTAGCTATCTATGGTAGAAGAAATGTGGTGACAGGAGTTATAATTGGTCAATCAGTTTACATTAATTAGAAAAAAAAGTAAAACATGACCAAAAGAATAAACTAGCTATCTATGGTAGAAGAAATGTGGTGACAGGAGTTATAATTGGTCAATCAGTTGACATTAATTAGAAAAAAAAGTAAAACATGACCAAAAGAATAAACTAGCTATCTATGGTAGAAGAAATGTGGTGACAGGAGTTATAATTGGTCAATCAGTTGACATTAATTAGAAAAAAAAGTAAAACATGACCAAAAGAATAAACTAGCTATCTATGGTAGAAGAAATGTGGTGACAGGAGTTATAATTGGTCAATCAGTTGACATTAATTAGAAAAAAAAGTAAAACATGACCAAAAGAATAAACTAGCTATCTATGGTAGAAGAAATGTGGTGACAGGAGTTATAATTGGTCAATCAGTTGACATTAATTAGAAAAAAAAGTAAAACATGACCAAAAGAATAAACTAGCTATCTATGGTAGAAGAAATGTGGTGACAGGAGTTATAATTGGTCAATCAGTTGACATTAATTAGAAAAAAAAAGTAAAACATGGCCAAAAGAATAAACTAGCTATCTATGGTAGAAGAAATGTGGTGACAGGAGTTATAATTGGTCAATCAGTTGACATTAATTAGAAAAAAAAGTAAAACATGACCAAAAGAATAAACTAGCTATCTATGGTAGAAGAAATGTTGTGACAGGAGTTATAATTGGTCAATCAGTTGACATTAATTAGAAAAAAAAGTAAAACATGACCAAAAGAATAAACTAGCTATCTATGGTAGAAGAAATGTGGTGACAGGAGTTATAATTGGGCAATCAGTTGACATTAATTAGAAAAAAAGTAAAACATGACCAAAAGAATAAACTAGCTATCTATGGTAGAAGAAATGTGGTGACAGGAGTTATAATTGGTCAATCAGTTGACATTAATTAGAAAAAAAAGTAAAACATGACCAAAAGAATAAACTAGCTATCTATGGTAGAAGAAATGTGGTGACAGGAGTTATAATTGGTCAATCAGTTGACATTAATTAGAAAAAAAAGTAAAACATGACCAAAAGAATAAACTAGCTATCTATGGTAGAAGAAATGTGGTGACAGGAGTTATAATTGGTCAATCAGTTGACATTAATTAGAAAAAAAAGTAAAACATGACCAAAAGAATAAACTAGCTATCTATGGTAGAAGAAATGTGGTGACAGGAGTTATAATTGGTCAATCAGTTGACATTAATTAGAAAAAAAAGTAAAACATGACCAAAAGAATAAACACTCCGAATTGCCTTTGAATTTGCCTTCCTTTCGACTTTCCGATGAAGAGTGTGTGGGAGTAAACATATGTAAAATTTTAACTATATATATATGCCATTTATTTGTTAATTTTGTTTGCAATACTTTTGAACCAATTCACTTATTTATACAAAAAAGCATTTTACCTTAATGCTAATGATATCACATTTGTGAAAGGAAAATTATTCCTAACTAGCAGTAAGGTAAAATGCTTTTCTATATAAATAAATGAATTGGTTCAAAAGTATCGTAAACAAAATAAACAAGTAAATGATATATATATATATATATATATATATATATATATATGCATGTATTCTTCTCAGGATTTTGTTTTCTTTCGACTTTTCGATGAAGCGTGTGTAGTAGTAAACAGCCTGGATTACTTGTGTGTACTTCCGACTTCTCTAGAAACATATGGAAAAGTTATTTTGTTTTGAAATTATTATTAAATTATATAGAATGATAAAAGAAATGTAGACATAGGAGTAGTAATTGTTTTTGTTTTTTTTGTTTTTTTATGGAATTCGCTCCAGACAAGGCATCAAGCCACTTGATGTAAGGAGCTAAAAAATACTTCAATGTCAAAAACTAGTCAACAATGAGTGTTAGATGGACATATTCCGACCCAGAAAACAGCAATTCTTCCCCCTTTTGTCAGAAATATCGCTCATGGAATGTGAGGATTAAAAGACAAAATAAAGGAAACAAAAGTAAACCCAAGGTCCCCTTTCTACCCTCTTTGTTCAATCAGTTGACATTAATTAGTTCAAGTAATCATCATATTTCTTGAAGGGGCCAATCTTCTACTGAAGGCATGTGTGTCTGATTCAATTGTTTTTTTCATACAATTGTTTACAATTGCAACTTCTACAGTTTCGTTCAATGATTAGTCTCATAGACATAGGGTGACCCGCAAAAATGCCACCCATGGAATCGTGAATAAAATTCACAATTCTTTCTGCAATTCAACCATATTTGGTATAAATGAACTTCAGTTTATGTCTACCTCGTCCACCAGGTTTCAGTCATCGATGTTCAACAGTCTTTGTTTTATCGTCCTTCAATGATATGTGGAGTACTTTGGTGATTATCTCATCAGTAAGAGGTGTGTTCCTAAATTAAATTTACACTCACCGGACCTTAATAACCATTATTTTTTATCTGTGTCGTTATCTCAATGATAATGTCTATCAAAAAACTATTCCTGAACAGAAGGGGGCTATTCCAGTCAAAATCAGTTGTATCCAGATGGTCTTGTAATGGAGAGGGGTTCATTTGGAGAACGTCATTCAACAATTATTAAACAAAAACTGTTGGACATTCAGGATTGAAACTTGGTGCACAATTGAAGAGATATCAGAAGAGTAGAAAGTGGATTTTGGGTTTACTTTCGGTAGCCTCATAACTCTTGCTTCCTTTATTTTGTCCTTTAGTCCTTACATTCTATGAGCGATCTTTTTGACAAAGAGGGAAGAATTGCTGTTTTCTGTAGTCGGAATCTATCCATCTAACACTTATCGTTGGCTACTTTTTGACCTTGAAGTATTTTTTTTTAGCTCCTTACATCAAGTGGCTTCGTGCCTTGTCTGGAGCGATTTCCATAAAAAAAATGAAAATAAAATAATAATAATATAGAGGAACAAGCAAACTCGCTCAAGCAAGAAGAGCAGACGTCATAATAGTTAAAAAGAAAGAAAGAGAAAAGTGCCAAATTGTAGATGCTGTCGTCCCAGCATCCACAGATGAAAAGGACAGATGAAAAGAACAGAAAAACAAAACAAATATACAGAACTTGCCAGATAACTGAAAGGAATAGGAAAGTCAATATAATACCAATAAGGTAGATCTTGGGTTTACTTTCGGTAGCCTCGTAACTCTCTCTTCTCTTATTTTGTCCTTTAGTTCTTACATTCTATGAGCGATTTTTCTGACAAAGAGGGAAGAATTGCTGTCTTCTGTAGTCAGAATCTATCCATATAACACTTATCGTTGGCTAGTTTTTGATCTTGAAGTAGTATTTACTTTAGCTCTTTACATCAAGTGGCTTTATGCCTTGTCTGGAGCGATTTCTATTAAAGAACAAAGAAAAAAATTCAGGCATATACTGAAGTTTATTTGTATAATTTATTACACTTATGAATCTTTGTAACTTTTTTAGTGACGATTTATCTGAAGCTTTTTTTATGACTAGACTTTTTGCTGGTAGAGCATTTATTCCTGTTTTATTAATAAAATGTCCCAGAAATGTGATTGAAGATAAGCAAAAAATATATATTTCTATATATTTTTTGCTCTTCTTCACTCCAAACATGGTATATTTCCACTGAAGCATATGGGGGTACTGTGATAGGAGTTATATTTTAGGGGAGGGGCATCCTTGGTGGGGAGCTAGGCAGCAAGATGTTTGTTCACATTACATTTAAATTTATGCATGTTTCTACAGTCAAGGAAACAGGGAGCATGGAAGAGAATCCCAAAGGCAATCGATCCGAGAAAAGAAGCTATCAGATGAGAAAAACTTCCGGTATCCTGAGATCTCTACAGTGAAGGGGTGCGATTTTGTTGCTAGTCAGGTGAGTCGGGAGTATTTACATTTGTGGGGGACAAGTGAAATAAGTTCACCAGAGGAAATTCTGTGCAAGTACTTGTAAAACGAACACAGGGATGAAACTCTGCGATGATGTGACAGGGGCTCGAGCTTGGCAGACAGTGCAGAACCTATTAGGTTAGAAGAGTGTTGTGTTCTCAACGTTGTTAAGAGTCCGATTCACAACGCCATTGCCAGTGTATACTTCTTCGAGTAAATGTTTATTGACTAACAGAATTTGCGAATGCCGTTTTGTTTTGGGTTATTGCATTACGAAAGATTTTCTCAAATCGTTCGTTACTGAGGCCAAGACTGATTTTGTACACAAATGATTTTGCAGCAAAAAAATCAAAACGTATAGAAAAGTGATAACATAATTTATACTATAAAAAAATTGATGGTGTTTTGGGAAGTTTGTCTGTTTGTACGCAAATAGACAAATAGAATAATGTGATTTGTTGACAAAAAAGGAATAGGCAGAGTGCACGTTACTAAAGCAGTAGTTTTATGATGTCAATACCCGAGGTCGAATCTCACATATATCTAAAAGATTTTCTTTAACTAGATACGTGTTTTATAAATTTAAATAAATTAACATAACATAATAAAAACACTACATAAACAGCGGTGAACATTTGAAGCTTATAATTGAACTGCGATTAAAAAGACTGTTAGATATTCATGACTGAAATTTGGTGGACAAGTTAGTCATAGACGGAAGTTTATTTCTACCAAATATGGTTCTATTTATTTTAAGGAAATTGCTCCAGACAAGGCATGAAGCCACTTGCTGTAAGGAGCTAAAAGAAAATACTACTTCGAGGTCAAAAATATCCAACAATAAATGCTAGATGGATACATTCTGACCCAAAAAACAGCAATTCTTCCCCCCTTTGTCAGAAACATCGCACATTGAATGTGAGCACTAAAGGACAAAATAAAGGAAGCGAGAGTTACGAGGCTGTTGAAAGTAAACCCAAGGCCCACTTTCTAAGGTCCTAACCTATCTTTGGACAGGTCTTTATTTTCTCCTTTTTCTCTCAAGTCCATTCTTATCACTTCCTCCCATGTTTTCCTTTGTCTTCTCCTTTGAATTGAACCTTCTACCTCAACTGTTCTACATCTACTAACCCAAGAACTTTCATGCATTCTTCCACCATGGTCATGCGATTGAAGTCTCCTGTTCTGCACACATCTCCCTATATTTTCGAGATGTAATCTTCCTCTTCCTCTTCCTCTGTCTTGAAGACTCACATGACATGCCTAAAAGAGTCTTCCCTTGGTCACCAGTTGTAACGCTCTGCTGGTTAGTAATGTTTTTTTTAATGAACCCATGGAATTGTTAATTAAATTCATAATTCTTTCTGCAGTTCAACCATATTGAGTATAAATGAACTTTAGTTTTTGTCTAACTCGTCCACCAGGTTTCAATCATCGATGTTCAACAGTCTTTGTTTTATCGTCATTCAATGATATGTGGGGGCACTTTGGTGATCACCTCATTAGTAAAAGGTGTGTTCCTAAATTGAATTTACACTCACCGGACCTTAATAACCATTATTTTTTATCTGTAGTGTTATCTCAACGCTAATATCTATCAAAAGACTATTCCTGAACAGAAGGGGGGGGGCGCTATTCCAGTCAAAATCAGTTGTATCCAGATGGTCTTGTAATGGAGAGGTATGAATTTGGAGCATGTCATTCAACAATTATTAAACAAAAACTGTTGGACATTCAGGATTGAAACTTGGTGCACAAGTGAAGAGATATCAGAAGAGTAGAAAGTGGATTTTGGGTTTACTTTCGGTAGCCTCATAACTCTTGCTTCCTTTATTTTGTCCTTTAGTCCTTACATTCTATGAGCGATTTTTCTGACAAAGGGGCAAGAATTGCTGTTTTCTGTAGTCGGAATCTATCCATCTAACACTTATCGTTGGCTACTTTTTGACCTTGAAGTATTTTTTTTAGCTCCTTACATCAAGTGGCTTCATGCCTTGCCTTTTCTATAAAAGAAAATTAAAATAAAATAATAATAATAGGAGAATATAAAGCGGACCTTGGGTTTAGTCCTTACATTCTATGTACAATGTTTCTGACAAAGAGGGAAGAATTGCTGTTTTGGGGGTCAGACTCTATCCATATAACACTTATCGTTGGCTAGTTTTTTACCTTGAGGTGGCATTCTTTTTTTTAGCTCCTTACATCAAGTGGATTCATGCTTTGTCTGGAGTGATTTCTATTAAAGAACAAAGAAAAAAATTCAGGCATATACTGAAGTTTATTCGAACTAAATATGGTTGGATCGAAGAATAGATTGTGAATTTTATTAACAAATCCATGGGTGACATTTGGGGTGGGGGGTTACTGTATAATTTATTACACTTATGAATCTTTGTAACTTTTTTAGTGAGGATTTAAGATAAAGCTTTTTTTATGACTAGACTTTTTGCTGGTAGAGGATTTATTCCTGTTTTATTTATAAGATGTCCCAGAAATTTGAATGAAGATGAGCAAAAATATATATTTCTATATATTTTTTTGCTCTTATTCACTCCAAACATGGTATATTGCCACTGAAGCATATGGGGGTACTGTGATAGGAGTTATATTTTAGGGGAGGGGCATCCTTGGTGGTGAGCTAGGCAGCAAGATGTTTGTTCACATTACATTTAAATTTATGCATGTTTCTACAGTCAAGGAAACAGGGAGCAGGGAGAGAATCCCAAAAGCAATTGATCCGAGAAAAGAAGCTATCAGATGAGAAAAACTTCCGGTATCTCATGATCTCTACAGTGAAGGGGTGCGATTTTGTTGCTAGTCGGGTGGGTCGGGAGTATTTACGTTTATGGGGTACAAGTGAAATAAGTTCACCAGAGAAAATTCTGTGCAAGTGCTTGTAAAACGAACACAGGGATGTAACTCTGCGATGATGTGACAGGGGCTAGAGCTTGGCAGACAGTGCAGAACCTATTAGGTTAGAAGAGTGTTGTGTTCTCAACGTTGTTAAGAGTCCGATTCACAACCCCATTGCCAGTGTATACTTCTTCGAGTAGATGTTTATTGACTAACAGAATTTGCGAATGCCGTTTTGTTTTGGGTTATTGCATTACGAAAGATTTTCCCAAATCGTTCGTTACTGAGGTCAAGACTGATTTTATACAAAAGTGATTTAGCAGCAAAAAAATAAAAACGTATAGAAAAGTGATAACATAATTTATACTATAAAAAAAGTTATGGTGTTTTGGGAAGTTTGTCTGTTTGTATGCAAATAGACAAATAGAATCATGTGATTTGTTGACAAAAAAGGAATAGGCAGAGTGCACGTTACTAAAGCAGTAGTTTTATGATGTCAATACCCGAGGTCGAATCTCACATATATCTAAAAGATTTTCTTAAACTAGATACGTGTTTTATAAATTTAAATAAATTAACATAACATAATAAAAACACTACATAAACAGCGGTGAACATTTGAAGCTTATAATTGAACTGCGATTAAAAAGACTGTTTGATATTCATAACTGAAATTTGGTGGGCAAGTTAGTCATAGACGGAAGTTTATTTCTACCAAATATGGTTCTATTTATTTTAAGGAAATTGCTCCAGACAAGGCATGAAGCCACTTGCTGTAAGGAGCTAAAAGAAAATACTACTTCGAGGTCAAAAATATCCAACAATAAGTGTTAGATGGATAGATTCTGACCCAGAAAACAGCAATTCTTCCCCTTTTGTCAGAAACATCGCACATTGAATGTGAGGACTAAAGGACAAAATAAAGGAAGCGAGAGTTACGAGCCTGTCGAAAGTAAACCCAAGGTCCACTTTCTACTTTCCTACAATAAATTGCAGAAAGGGTTTTGAATTTTATTAATGAATCCATGGGTGGTATTTAATTTTGGGTCACCCTGTACGAAATGTGTCTGAAACGATTTATTTTTGCACTTAAAGGCACGGTTAGAATTCTATAAAGATCTAACGGTTGGAGTCTCTGAAATAATAAGAGAATGTTTGCTATTCAGTAGAGTGCTCCATTTACAGAAAGAAAAACAAAAAGATGAAAATGCAGCAAGAAATACAATGTTAATACAGATGCTGTGTAAATAATTTTGTTTTTATTTGATAAAAATAAATATTTTTTTAAACTGTTGAAAAATATCATTGCCAAATTAAAAGACATTTTCGCAAGTAGCATTCGAAACTTTTACACTTACAACAAATGACCTCATTGTACTTTCATGTTGTTGGCATCTGTCTGTCTCAGGAGACAATGGAGTTCTGCGCCTCAGATTTGTCCGTTGCCGAATTGCAGTGTCTGCTGTGACTGTGCAAGCCTATCCTGGATCGACAAGCTCTGTTACATTTACCACAGATGTAGGTTGTGTCTGGTTGTGAGAGCTCTGTTGCAGCCCTCTTCCGTCTGTGCTCTCTAATCTCCCTCCACTGCTGGTCTTTCTTCTCGTCACTCCTCTTGCAGCTCTTCTACAGCGGCTGCGATCCTCAGAGACGGACTCCCAGCCTGTTGAGTCGATCTTCATGTATATCAGGGGCGGGCAACCTCCGGCCCGCGGGCCGGATGAGGCCTGTGAAGGCTTAGCGTCTGGCCCTCCATCCTGCTATGCTTTATTATTGCAATCCGGCCCGCGGACCTCCGAGCATTGGTGGTGACAGGAAAGAAGCTTGGTTTTAGTTGTATTAAAAATAACCAGAATTTTTTTTCCATGTGTTCCAGGTTGGAAGAGAGAGAATCAGAAAGATCTTGATCATTAATGTTCTTTGAATACTGCAATAGATTATGGTTGTCTCATCTGCATAGATGTCAATGAATAATGTTAGAATGTGATTTGAGAGATCATTGATGAAGATCAGGAAGAAGGTTGGACCCAGAATGGATCCTTAAGACACGCCAGCATTGATAATATGTGTTTCAGACTTCTGTCCATCAACAACTATTTTTATGAATCTATCAGAGAGAAAGGATTTGATGGTTGAAAACATATTTCCAGATATTCCATACCTAGCAATCTTGTGAAACAAACCTTTGTGCCAAACACTATCAAAGGCTTTTGATATGTCAAGAGCTATTACTCTAGAAACAAAGCCCCCATCAATAGATTCACTGTTCCTGTGTGATATTTTTTTTTTTTTTTTTTTTTTTTTTTGGCTAAGAAAGCATACGCACAAGCCATGTAAGATAGGCAAAAATTTAATCAGTGTACAAAAATAAATCAAGTTTTCTCTTGAAAGCACTGATAGTAGGCGCTTGGATGACCTCAGCGGGAAGCCTGTTCCAGGGGTTGACAGAACGAATTGAGAAGGATGCTTGACGCCTCTGAAGCCGAAATTTACGACAGTAGAGCTTCTGGTCATGACCTCGAAGGCCTCTGTCTGGCGCACGAGTAAAGAATTCGTCAGCGGGGAGATTGATGAGCCCATTCAGGATTTTGTAAACCAGGATGAGGTCCCCTCGCATCCTTCGAATTTCGAGCGTCGGAAGTTGAAGACGGTGGAGTCTTTCTTCATACGAGAGATCGGCAAAGCCAGAAATCATTTTGGTTGCACGCCTCTGGATGCGTTCAACATGAAGTATATCCTTTCGGAGATAGGGACTGCACGCCTCAACACCGTACTCCAGCAAAGGTCGAACAAGCGTCAAATAGAGTGGACGGAACACTTCGGCCGTCAGGTTGATGAAGGAACGTCGAATTTGAAACAAGACGCCCCGGGCTTTGCTGGACATTTCAACGCAGTGACGAGACGGTTTGAAAGAGCTATCCACTCTTACACCAAGATCAGTTGCCTGAGATACTGAGGCCATTTCATGGTTGTTCGGACCGATAGTGAAGAGCTGGGATGGTCGCGCGCCAACTGGAAGATGACTACATTTGGCTGCGTTGAGTGGAAGGTCCCAGTCTGAGGCCCAGATTGCAGTACAATCCAGATCGGTTTGCAGGATGGCATGATTGCGTCTTTGCGCTATGAGTTTGACATCATCAGCGAAAAGCAAAACTTTGCCCTGAAGTAAGTCTGGAAGGTCGTTGACGAACAGGAGGAACAAAATCGGGCCAAGCACTGAACCTTGTGGTACTCCGCTGCAAGCATTTGCTTCTGCTGAAGTGCATCCACTCACAGAAACTCGAAAAGTTCGTGCTTGTAGAAACGACCTAATCCAGCTGATGATGGACCGGTGAATCCTGTACCGATCAAGCTTGTGAAGGAGCAGGCGGTGGTTTACGGAGTCAAACGCCTTGGAGAAGTCCAGAAACAGGATATCCGCAGCATCGCCATCATCCAAAATCTTGGTTATCCATTCTTCCGTAAGAAGGAGGTTGGAGAGGCAGGATCGCATTGGGACGAAACCATGCTGGGTCTGAGTCAAAGATTTGGTTCGTTCAAGGTGGTTCATCAATGCATTTTTCAGGATTTTCTCCATAACTTTGCAGATGATTGAAGTCAGGCTCACGGGGCGGTAGTTAAGAGGGTCGGTTTTAGCGCCTTTCTTGAAAATGGGGCATACTGTAGCCACTCTCCAGTCCTCTGGTACGACACCGTCTGAAAGTGAGTGATTAAACAGGTCCGCTAGTGGAGTTGCCAGAACTTGCGCCAAAACACGAAGGACTGCTGGATGGATATGGTCAGGTCCTGGGCTTTTGTTGGTTTGAATGCTGGAAAGGGTCACAAAAACTTCTTGAGGAGTGACTTCAATAGCTTGCATTGGCTGAACATCATAAGTCGGCAGTGGAGGAGGTTGTTGCTCGTTGTCCACCCGGTATATTGAGGAGAACCTGTCGGCAAATAGCTCGCACTGTTTACCAGGGTCGCTAATCGTTCTTCCATCTGGAGTTCTCAACGTTGCTATACGGTTCACAAGTCTCTTGTTCCGCTTAACGTGGGCGTAGAATCTTTTACGGTTTGAGTTCACTTTGGATGCCAGACGTTGCTCATATCGAAATCTTGAAATTCTCAGCATGTACTCTGCCCTGTTTCGCTGTTCACGGTACACTTCATATGATGCATGAGTCCCAAGCCTCAAGTATTCGGCCCATGCAATGCCTCTCAGTCGCCATTCTCTTTTGATTCTGCTAGTTATCCAGGGCTGAAGGCGCCTTCGAGGAACAGTGAATGGAACAGCCAAATCAGTCGCCCAGAGAATAGCCTGCTTGGTGGCTAACCATTTTTCTTCAACTGAGGGGAGATTGGCTATGGCATTCCAGTCGATTGTCGAAGCTGCATCAAGAAGAGTGGTATGATTCAGTGCAGCATAATTGCGTATCGGCAACTGATCTGGTGATTGAGTAACAGGTTCCGTGTGTAGGATGAAATCGATGACAGCGTGATCGCTGCGCGACAAGGGTGGCTGGAATTTTACATCTGACACCGTCATATCGTATTTTGAGAACACCAAATCGAGCGTCGACGCCTGTTGACCACGAAAGCGGGTGTTTGATGCAACATGCTGGACGAGAAACTGCTCTTCAGCTGTTTGGAGAAGTTGGCAGTCAAAGTTCGAAGCGGGGTTGCATACATGGTCGCTCCATTCAATAGAGGGTGCGTTGAAATCACCAACAACCAGACAATCAACAGAGGGACTCGAAAAGTCTTCGATAGCCTTGCATAATCTCTGGTTATCGTCCTCGTTTGCTTGTGGGCTACGGTAAAGGGCGAGAATAGGAAAGGAAGATCTGCGAGTCTCTATTTGACACAGAACTGCATTGAAAAATTTTGTAGGGAGCGCATGAGGAGGCAATTCTAGCTGAAGGGGTTTCAAATGATCTCTGATGTAGACGATAACTCCACCGCCTCGGGCACCTTCGCGGTCGCAGCGAAATGATACAAAACCGGGGATGTCCACCTCGGAGTCCTCGACACAACTCTCGAGCCAGGTTTCAGTTATGACAATGACGTCTGGATTGGATTCTTGAATTCGCAATTGCAACTCGGAAAATTTGCGAAGAAGGGAGCAAGCATTGGTATATAATACTTTTAGGGCAGACTCATGGGTGGGCAGCTCATTTGATTGGCAGATTTTGGGGTGCTGGTGAGTTAGGACTCCACCCGTGTTGGGGATTGGGAGGGGGCTCTGACTATGAGAGGATTGAGCCAAAGGAACCGCTTCATAAGGCGACCGTCCTTGATGAAGAGACCCTTCTCTCCCTTCGCTTGGCGTTCGGTTAACTCGCGTTTTACAGTCCTCCGTTTTATTCTCTCCTCGGGGGAATATTCCTCTCGAAAACCCCACGTTTGGTTGACAGTGCGGATTTTGTCTCCGTTTTTCAGGAATAAGTCAGTTTGTTCACGATCGGCGAAGATGATCTTGATAGGTCTTGGTCGCTGGGACGATGGGTTGTTGTTGAGCGTACCGATTCGCATAACCTTGCGGATGTGCGCAACTTGATCGTCTGACTCGAATGTAGCACCGATGCACTGAGAAACTGCGTTTTTGTCGTGCTCTAAACGCTCTTTGTAGTCGGCCGAGGCCGATTCTTCAACCCCATAGATAACGACTGCACAATTCTCAGGCACTGGGATCTCTAGAGGGACTTTGGTTTGGTTAATATTGAGCTTATGATGACGCCCGTTTGTGGAGGTTTGCCAGGCAGCTAGGTCATTTACATTGGACCTGGCACTTTCGATGGAAACCGTGGAGGGGTTGACACTAGCGGCCTTGATCTCGTGAGCTGGTTGAGTGGCAGAGGTTTGGTTGGCGGGCAATGTCTTTGGCTTAGAGTTCTGTTGGCTTTGCTTGGCTGCTCTCTTCGATTTCGGTGCAGCTTTAACTTTCGTGGCTTTTTTTTTCGTAGCTTTTTCGTTTGCAATTGCGTCTCCCTTTTCTTGACTTGAGGATTCAGTGACACAGGGAGGAGCTTCACAAGGAAAGAGTTCGGGTAACAGTTCTGCATGCCGAGAAGGTGGTGCTAACTGCGCTTCAACTCTCAATTTCCACCGCATTAAGCATTGCAAGTCTTGGCTGAGAGAAGTGATAAGCGAATCGCTTTCTTGTTTGGATGCGAGTAAGCAACTGAGTTGTTCTTTGAGGCGGCAGTTTTCGGAAATGAGTTCGTTCAGTAGACCCCTCAGGACATCTAATTCGCTTGCATCATCATCTTCGGTGTTGGAAGAAACACAGCGCACAGATGTAGATCTTGTAGATGCAGGCATAGTGAACTGGAATCAGAATTTGATGAGATGATGCAGAAGTGATGACTGAATAGATCTGCCGGGAACGGATGATGATCCTCAATTGAGAAGGTATTTTTTTTTTTTTTTTTTTTTTTTTTTTTGAATTGCTTTCGGAGTTTTTTTTTTTTTTTTTTTTTTTTTTTTTTTTTTTTTTAGAGGTAACGTTTAGAGGTAACGTTTAATTAAATTAACTTGTAATGTACTAAAAGCACGAATTAGGTAGTAATTAAACTAACCTGTAATGTACTAAAAGCACGAATTAGGTAGTAATTAAACTAACCTGTAATGTACTAAAAGCACGAATTAGGTAGTAATTAAACTAACTTGTAATGTACTAAAAGCATGAATTAGGTAGTAATTAAACTAACTTGTAATGTACTAAAAGCACGAATTTGGTAGTAATTAAATTAACTTGTAATGTACTAAAAGCACGAATTTGGTAGTAATTAAATTAACTTGTAATGTACTAAAAGCACGAATTAGGTAAACTAGCTTGTAATGTACTAAAAGCACGAATTAGGTAGTAATTAAAACTAACTTGTAATGTACTAAAAGCACGAATTAGGTAGTAATTAAACTAACTTGTAATGTACTAAAAGCACGAATTAGGTAGTAATTAAACTAACCTGTAATGTACTAAAAGCACGAATTAGGTAGTAATTAAACTAACTTGTAATGTACTAAAAGCATGAATTAGGTAGTAATTAAACTAACTTGTAATGTACTAAAAGCACGAATTAGGTAGTAATTAAACTAACCTGTAATGTACTAAAAGCACGAATTAGGTAGTAATTAAACTAACCTGTAATGTACTAAAAGCACGAATTAGGTAGTAATTAAACTAACTTGTAATGTACTAAAAGCACGAATTTGGTAGTAATTAAATTAACTTGTAATGTACTAAAAGCACGAATTAGGTAGTAATTAAAACTAACTTGTAATGTACTAAAAGCACGAATTAGGTAGTAATTAAACTAACTTGTAATGTACTAAAAGCACGAATTAGGTAGTAATTAAACTAACCTGTAATGTACTAAAAGCACGAATTAGGTAGTAATTAAACTAACTTGTAATGTACTAAAAGCATGAATTAGGTAGTAATTAAACTAACTTGTAATGTACTAAAAGCACGAATTTGGTAGTAATTAAATTAACTTGTAATGTACTAACAGCACGATTTAGGTAAACTAGCTTATAATGTACTAAAAGCACGAATTAGGTAGTAATTAAACTAACCTGTAATGTACTAGAAGCACGAATTAGGTAGTAATTAAACTAACTTGTAATGTACTAAAAGCATGAATTAGGTAGTAATTAAACTAACTTGTAATGTACTAAAAGCACGAATTTGGTAGTAATTAAAAACTAACCTGTAATGTACTAAAAGCATGAATTAGGTAGTAATTCAACTAACTTGTAATGTACTAAAAGCATGAATTAGGTAGTAATTGAACCAACTTGTAATATACTAAAAGCACAAATCAGGTAGCAATTAAACTAACTTGTAATGTACTAAAAGCACGAATTAGGTAGTAATTAAACTAACTTGTAATGTACTAAAAGCACAAATTAGGTAGCAATTAAACTAACCTGTAATGTACTAAAAGCACGAATTAGGTAGTAATTAAACTAACTTGTAATGTACTAAAAGCACGAATTAGGTAGCAATTAAACTAACTTGTAATGTACTAAAAGCACGAATTAGGTAGTAATTAAACTAACTTGTAATGTACTAAAAGCACGAATTAGGTAGTAATTAAACTAACTTGTAATGTACTAAAAGCATGAATTAGGTAGTAATTAAACTAACTTGTAATGTACTAAAAGCACGAATTAGGTAGTAATTAAACTAACCTGTAATGTACTAAAAGCACGAATTAGGTAGTAATTAAACTAACTTGTAATATACTAAAAGCATGAATTAGGTAGTAATTAAACTAACTTGTAATGTACTAAAAGCACGAATTTGGTAGTAATTAAATTAACTTGTAATGTACTAAAAGCACGAATTAGGTAAACTAGCTTGTAATGTACTAAAAGCACGAATTAGGTAGTAATTAAACTAACCTGTAATGTACTGGAAGCACGAATTAGGTAGTAATTAAACTAACTTGTAATGTACTAAAAGCATGAATTAGGTAGTAATTAAACTAACTTGTAATGTACTAAAAGCACGAATTTGGTAGTAATTAAAACTAACTTGTAATGTACTAAAAGCATGAATTAGGTAGTAATTCAACTAACTTGTAATGTACTAAAAGCATGAATTAGGTAGTAATTGAACCAATTTGTAATATACTAAAAGCACAAATCAGGTAGCAATTAAACTAACTTGTAATGTACTAAAAGCACGAATTAGGTAGTAATTAAACTAACTTGTAATGTACTAAAAGCACGAATTAGGTAGTAATTAAACTAACTTGTAATGTACTAAAAGCACGAATTAGGTAGTAATTAAACTAACTTGTAATGTACTAAAAGCATGAATTAGATAGTAATTAAACTAACTTGTAATGTACTAAAAGCACGAATTAGGTAGTAGTTAAACTAACTTGTAATGTACTAAAAGCACGAATTAGGTAGTAATTAAACTAACTTGTAATGTTCACCATTTCGTTGCAAGCAAACCTGTATGGTTTTAGGTTAGATCATGCTGACCCTGAACGCGTCGTTCGAGTTGATGAACGCTTTGATACATACGAATAAGAACATGTGTCAGTCGTGAGACTGCACACCTCCGCCTCTCTTGCTTATGGTCAGAAGTCAGATTTCCGTAACTTCAGCAGGTCAGCTGTTTATCTGGCAGGAGAAAATCCATATTGCTTGTCACTGAATATATTGATTTTGCTGAGGTGGTTTACAACTTCCCGATTTATCACAGATTCAAGCAACTTACTCATGACGCACAAAAGACTGATTGCTTTGTACTGAGATGCAGAAGACCGATCTATAGTATTTTTTTTTTAATTCTGGGCAGACTGATATAGTTTTTCAAGATAATGGGAAGCATTTCTTCTTTAAGCAACGATTGAACAGCTTTGTTAGAATAGGAGCTAGTTCCGGTTGCAGCTTCTTAAGTGCAATGATTGGAATGTTGTGAGAGTAAGTTGCTTTGCTGACATCAAGGTTCTGGACGAGTTTGGCAACATCCCAGACATATATGTGGATGTCGCTCAGAGGGTTTACAGTCAAAGGGAGAAAATAATGAGGTAGGCAACCCTGATTGATTGCAAAGAGTAGAATTTGATGTAAAGTTCTTTCCAAAACACTTGGCTTTATTGGATGTGAGATCACCACTGTTCCATTGATGATGGTTGTTAAAATAGAAGTCTTACATCTGTTCAGGACTATTTGTTATTCGCCAAAACTCATGAGAAACAAACCTCTGCTTAGCCACTTTAGATTTAACGGATCGGCCATAGGAAAAGAATCTAAATATGTAATTTGCACTAAGTAAAGTAAGTAAATTCGTATGAATCACAATGGTACAACTTTGTTGACCGGTTTGATTCTGCTGTCAGCATTCTTGCAGGAGGAACCACATAATGGTTGCCAACATCCCTACGTAAAAGTGGTATTATGGAATCGACTGGATTCGAACTTGGCACACCCAGGTCGTCAGTCCACGCTGTTATCCACTTAACCATCATCACCTTTGTACTGTAGCAGTTATATGATTGCGATCTATTTTCTTTTGTGCAAGTTTGTACTCACACGCAAAGTGATGAGTACATTATCCAATCAGAACACTTTGCATGGGAGACACTTCTGCTGAAATGTTGTATACTGTTTTCATGCTTTTTCTCTAGTCGGATGATTTGATGTCAAGCTGTTCCGGTCTTGTCCCAAAACAAAGACTTGACATGCATGAGACAAATGGACTCCAGACGTAACTCATCACATCATCATATTCGTTTTAACGTCCGTTTTACATGCCGGCATGTGTTGGATGGCTTTTAGAAATTGACTTCCAACCTAACCTATCACTGGACAGGTCTTTATTTATCCCTCTTTCTTTCAAGTCCATCTTTATCACTTCCTCCAATGTTTTCCTTGGCCTTCCCCTGTCAACTGACTCCGCTACCTCGATTGTTCTACATCTACTAACCCAGGAACTCTCATCCATTCTTTCAACGTGGCCATACCATCAGTCTCCTGTTCTGCATGCATCTCCATATACTGTCCAGATTTACTCATCCTCTGACCTTATCAACTAATGGTACATATGTATGCATGCCTGCCGACTCATTATGTGTTTATATTTCTGGCTATGTAAGTTCTTCCTGGTCTCTGGCTGTTTGTTAGTGAAACCATGTATGAATAAAATCAATTTAAAATGTAAAGAAGGATTTTGTCCTTACAATCAACCTAACAGTAACTCCTTTTTTTCTTACCAAACGAGGCCGACAAGATGGATATCTACTCGACACCTCTTTCTTATTGTAATTGGTTCTCCTGACTTCCTTACCAATGACCAACATTCTCCTCTCCTCCTGCAGTACTATATTGTTTCTGAGTCAAATAAGTCATGTATTGGCAAAAAGCTTATTGTAAGTGTGTGCCTAGATGACCTCCAGAAACTATTTTGTACAGGTGATGGATTACCTTCAGAAATGTGATTTCTAACAATGATCCTTTCTGACTGATAGTTTGTGAGGACTGTCATAAACGTAATCTACTCTTCCACAATCCTTTGTAACATGTTGTATATATGAAAAGAAAAGAGACAGACTTTACTCCACAGTTTTTTGTTCATGTCTTATAATGAATTCATGGCATCAACAGCATAAGTCTTTTCATCAGATTGAAATAGATCCATTTGCTTTTTTTAGGTCGCTACTTGCTCCGACCCTTTCATGCCATCAAGAATTGCAAAATCTGCTCTCAATCTTGGCTCTACGACTCGGTTTGCTAAACCTGAAAAAAAACGACAAATACAACTCATTAAGTGACCGTTTTATTTTCCAGCCTATCTCAGTCCTCACTCACAATACTTCACGATTCATATGCGAAATTAGACGGATGATAACCACTTGTAAGAACTTGTTGGATGTTCCAGTTCATCTTCCTAGCTATCACCCGAGACGACGCCATGTCAATTATGACGTCATCCCGCAACGTCTAAGTCTTGAAGAAGAAAATAGAGACTTATTGAAATACATTTTAGGCATTTATGTAGTATAGTTAACAGAGCAGAAATCGAGAAAGAAACAAAATATATAACAAATAAATTTCACCAAACGCATGAAAATTAATTTTTTTACCGACCTGCATAGTTTTAAAGTTCTAAAACTGTTTTAAAGTTTTGTCGATATCTGTCTCTGAAAGACAGTAAAAATCCAATATGTCTGATCCATGTGTTCTTGGTGGTGTTTCATTTCTTAAAAATGTTTTTTTAAATAATATAATGATTTACCTTACCATTAACTCTAGTTCCACTGACAAACCCCCGGACTTAAGGTTAATGGTAGAGTAAGCCTTCTTTTTGTAACTATTTTTTAAGCCTGAAATTAGCGACAATCTCTAAACAAAATCGACCGTCATTTTTTTATTTACTCTAAATAAAAATGACGATAGTAAATTTAGAGATAATAAATCTTACAATCAGTGTCTACACATATAGTACAGGTCGGTAGAAAATTAAATTTTCTTGCTTTTGGTAAAAATTATTTGTTGTATATTTTGTTTGTTTTCGATTTATCGACTGTTAGCATGATTGCCCACTTTTATTTCTTTAAATAAGTTAAATAGACCCATGGTGCCACAATAATTTCTTTTATCAATGCACACTTAAGTGGTGTTGTCAATAATCAGTGTTCATCAAACCATGAACAATTATCTGATACATCACACTGAAAAGACCCATGCAAATTATATTCTCAAGTTTCAGAAATTTGCCTCATACTGTGAGCTAAACTGTTTGACTTCTTTTTGATAAATTTCCTTTTAATTAATGTTTTATGGCTGTCAAATTTTGATGACATCACTTTATGGTAGGCATGTCACACTTGTAATTCCATAGGTCGTATGCAGCTCTTTACAAACACACTTTCACCCGGATAAAAGAAAGATCTCTTGGTTGGTCTCTCAAATAGCGGGCGAATGTCTGGCATCCGGTAGGATGCTCCATCCTCAACAAAACAAGAAGATAAGAAAATTGAAAAAAGATACTGTAATTTCGTCATTTAACGGCCCAAATTGCAATTTTTATAACTAGCAAATATATGCTCTCTGAGGTTTTGCTAGGCCGGGAGCATGATATCATGATGAACGGATTACATACATTGACCCCCTCCTCACAGGAAAAGGTCATGACTAAGAGGATTATATCATAACGAACGAACACTATCCGCTCCCCCCCCCCCCAAAAGAGGAGTCAATGTCTGGGAGGAGGATATTGTGACAATAGAATAGGTAGTACACTACCCCGACCCCCTAAAAAAAAGAGAAAGTAATCCTGGTACGATGATATCGTGAGGAACGAACATATATTATACTGCCCCACCCCCCAAAAAGAGGAGGTAATGCCTGGGAGTATTGTATCATGAGGAATGAAAATATACTACACTACCCCCCCAAGGAGAGGGTAAAGAGTTAGAGGATTCCACCCACCACACACCAAAAAAGGGATGTTCTTATGCCAGGTCGGATGTTATCATGACAACAGAACAGATACCACCTCTAAAATAGAGGAGGTAATACATGGGAGTATCAACTCATAAAAGGAGAAGATAATGCCTGCGAGTATGGTATGGCAAGTTTTATTGTATACGTAAAATGCCGAAATGAAAAGTGGGCTGAAAAATATAGTCGCCATCTTTATGATCAAAGAGAAATATGCTAGCTAAGGAAAAACGATTACTTCCTTTCATATTTTTTTAATTAAAAAAGACATGTTTATAACCTTGAGTTGTCGTTCTTCGTTAGCTAGTCTCTTACTCGACTTGTTTAGATTGCGACTATATATTTCAGACCTAATTTTTATTTTGGCGTTTCACGTAAACGATTAAACTTGGCATAACTTAGGGTTTTTAATGTTTATTTTTGTTTTGTTTTTACTAAAACATGGTTTAAGTAAAAAATAATATAAGTTCAGTAATGCCAACACTTATTTTACTCTAAATAATTTTTGTGACTGAAATAGGAATTAACGCCAAATGAAAGAAAAAATGCCCATATTCCTAAAGAGTAGGGGTTAATTTTTTTAAAAAACAGCGTACCTGGGTTTTTTTATTATTTATTTAATAAAATAAAAGTAAACTACCTTATTTATGGATGTCAAGCGCGTAAAAGAGAATAATAGGAAATTACAACATGGCCGCCAGCGATTAAGGCATTGCATTAAAGTTTGATTTTCACCTTACATCAAGTGGCTTTATGTCTTGTCTGGAGCAATTTCCATGAAAAAAAATATTAAAATAATAAATTAAAATTTTATTTCGGGATTAAAAATAAAATTTAAGACTAATTAATAAATTTCATCCAAATTGTATGCGAAAATCAAACGAAATAAGCGAAATATTCAAATAATCAGTATGATTACGACAAACAGAAACATCTATTTCGTCCGTTCAGTCTTTAATTTTAACTATTGAGTAATTAAAAAAGTTGGGTTTTTTTCAGTTAAATATAAAGTAGGATCATTTTTTTTTCAATTAAATATTAAGGAGGATCATTTTTTCAGTTAAATATAAAGGAGGATAATTTTTTTCAGTTAAATATAAAGGAGGACCATTTTTTTCAGTTAAATATAAAGGAGGACCATTTTTTTCAGTTAAATATAAAGGAGGATCATTTTTTCAGTTAAATATAAAGGAGGATCATTTTTTTCAGTTAAATATAAAGGAGGATCATTTTTTTCAGTTAAATATAAAGGAGGATAATTTTTTTCAGTTAAATATAAAGGAGGACCATTTTTTTCAGTTAAATGAGGGCCATTTTTTTCAGTTAAATATATAGGAGGATCATTTTTTTCAGTTAAATATAAAGGAGGATCCTTTTTTTCAGCTAAATATGAAGGAGTATCATGTTTTTCAGTTAAATATAAAGGAGTATCATTTTTTCAGTTAAATATAAAGGCGGATCATTTTTTCAGTTAAATATAAAGGAGGATCATTTTTTTCAGTTAAATATAAAGGAGGATCATTTTTTCAGTTAAATATAAACGCGGATCATTTTTTCAGTTAAATATAAAGGAGGATCATTTTTTTCAGTTAAATATAAAAGAGTATCATTTTTTTCAGTTAAATATAAAGGAGGATCATTTTTTTCAGTGAAATATTAAGGAGGATAATTTTTTCAGTTAAATATTAAGGAGGACCTTTTATTCAGTTAAATATAAAGGAGGATCATTTTTTTCAGTTAAATATGAAGGAGTATCATGTTTTTCAGTTAAATATAAACGAGGATCATTTTTTTTTCATTTAAATATAAAGGAGGATCATTTTTTCAGTTAAATATAAAGGAGGATCATTTTTTTCAGTTAAATATGAAGGGGTATAATGTTTTTCAGTTAAATATAAAGGAGGATCATTTTTTTTCAGTTTAATATAAAGGCGGATCATTTTTTCAGTTAAATATAAAGGAGGATCATTTTTTTCAGTTTAATATAAAGGAGGATCATTTTTTTCAGTTAAATATAAAGGAGGACCATTTTTTTCAGTTAAATATAAAGGAGGATAATTTTTTTCAGTTAAATATAAAGGAGGATAATTTTTTTCAGTTAAATATAAAGGAGGATCATTTTTTTCAGTTAAATATAAAAGAGGGCCATTTTTTTCAGTTAAATATAAAGGAGGATCATTTTTTCGGTTAAATATAAAGGAGGATCATTTTTTTCAGTTAAATATAAAGGAGGATCCTTTTTTTCAGTTAAATATAAAGGAGGATCATTTTTTTCAGTTAAATATAAAGGAGGATCATTTTTTTCAGTTAAATATAAAGGAGGATCATTTTATTCAGTTAAATATAAATGAGGATCATTTTTTTCAGTGAAATATTAAGGAGGATCATTTTTTCAGTTAAATATTAAGGAGGATCATTTTTTCAGTTAAATATAAAGGAGGATCATTTTTTTCAGTTAAATATGAAGGAATATCATGTTTTTCAGTTAAATATAAACGAGGATCATTTTTTTTTCATTTAAATATATAGGAGGATCATTTTTTTCAGTTAAATATAAAGGAGGATCTTTTTTTTCAGCTAAATATGAAGGAGTATCATGTTTTTCAGTTAAATATAAAGGAGGATAATTTTTTCATTTAAATATAAAGGCGGATCATTTTTTCAGTTAAATATGAAGGAGGATCATTTTTTCAGTTAAATATTAAGGAGTATCATTTTTTCAGTTAAATATAAAGGCGGATCATTTTTTCAGTTAAATATAAAGGAGGATCATTTTTTTCAGTTAAATATAAAGGAGGATCATTTTTTCAGTTAAATATAAACGCGGATCATTTTTTCAGTTAAATATAAAGGAGGATCATTTTTTTCAGTTAAATATAAAGGAGGATCATTTTTTCAGTTAAATATAAAAGAGGATCATTTTTTTCAGTGAAATATTAAGGAGGATCATTTTTTCAGTTAAATATTAAGGAGGACCTTTTATTCAGTTAAATATAAAGGAGGATCATTTTTTTTTGTTTAATATGAAGGAGTATCATGTTTTTCAGTTAAATATAAACGAGGATCATTTTTTTTCATTTAAATATAAAGGAGGATCATTTTTTCAGTTAAATATAAAGGAGGATCATTTTTTTCAGTTAAATATGAAGGGGTATAATGTTTTTCAGTTAAATATAAAGGAGGATCATTTTTTCATTTAAATATAAAGGCGGATCATTTTTTCAGTTAAATATGAAGGGGTATAATGTTTTTCAGTTAAATATAAAGGAGGATCATTTTTTCATTTAAATATAAAGGCGGATCATTTTTTTAGTTAAATATAAAGGAGGATCATTTTTTCAGTTAAATATAAAGGAGGATCATTTTTTTTTCAGTTAAATATAAAGGAGGATCATTTTTTTCAGTTTAATATAAAGGCGGATCATTTTTTCAGTTAAATATAAAGGAGGATCATTTTTTTCAGTTAAATATAAAGGAGGATCATTTTTTTCAGTTAAATATAAAGGAGGATCATTTTTTTCAGTTAAATATAAAGGAGGATAATTTTTTTCAGTTAAATATTAAGGAGGATCATTTTTTCAGTTAAATATTAAGGAGGATTATTTTTTCAGTTAAATATAAAGGGGGATCATTGTTTTCAGTTAAATATGAAGGAGTATTATGTTTTTCAGTTAAATATAAACGAGGATCATTTTTTTTTCATTTAAATTTAAAGGAGGATCATTTTTTTTTCATTTAAATATAAAGGAGGATCATTTTTTTCAGTTAAATATGAAAGAGGGTCATTTTTTCCAATTACATATAAACGAGGATCATTTTGTTTTCAGTTAAATATAAAGGAGGATCATTTTTTCAGTTAAATATAAAGGAGGATCACTTTTTCAGTTAAATATGAAGGAGGATCATTTTTTCCAATTACATATAAACGAGGATCATTTTTTCAGTTAAATATAAAGGAGGATCACTTTTTCAGTTAAATATAAAGGAGGATCATTTTTTCAGTTAAATATAAAGGAGGATCATTTTTTCAGTTAAATATAAAGGAGGATCATTTTTTTCAGTTAAATATAAAGGAGGATCATTTTTTCCAGTTAGATATAAAGGAGGATCATTTTTTTCAGTTAAATATAAAGGAGGATCATTTTTTCAGTTAAATATTAAGGAGGATCATTTTTTCAGTTAAATATTGAGGAGGATCATTTTTTCAGTTAAATATTAAGGAGTATCATTTTTTCAGTTAAATATAAAGGCGGATCATTTTTTCAGTTAAATATAAAGGAGGATCATTTTTTTCAGTTAAATATAAAGGAGGATCATTTTTTCCAGTTAAATATAAAGGAGGATCATTGAACATCGATAAAACATAGGTTGTTTGATATTCATGGCTGAAACGTCAAGCATAGATTTAAGATTATTTGTACTATATTAGTTGGATTACAGGAAGCATTATGAATTGGGGGGGGGGGGTACTTTATATTTATTACACAATATAAATGGTTGCTTTATAAAACACAAATTATTTAAACCAAAGTTATAAAAGCATCTGGTATTATTGATAATTTCGCTTTACATTAGATATTATACTTTAGTATCGCCTTCAGAATTAAGACTTCTAGCCAAACATGGCTGATAGAACGAACGCAATCTACCTTCGTGTATTAAATAAAAGGTTCGGTTCAAAATTCCATACAGATTCCCAAGTTCGACATAAAGATTCTCGAGTTTGACGAAATCCATCAGAAGAAAAAAGGAGGTTACGTCAGCCGGAACGTTGTGAAAATAACATCGAAGAGGTAAAAAAAATATTCTACAATAATTTTATAAAACAACTATAATTAGACACATACGGCCCTCATGACAGCACAAATTGGCCGAGACAAGTCTCAGTCGTTTCACATCCCAACTTTATGGATTGTGTTTGAAATTTTTGCTGTTTTATTTTCATAGATTAATTTTGCAGAGTAGAATAGAAATTATCACTAATTTAGAATACACTGCTTTGTGTCTTTTTTTAAAAATATATTTCACCCCAAACAAAACAGGCCGCCACTCTAGATGTAAGGGGTTACTGGAAATTAGAGTGTAGGTTTTGGGAGCAGTGTAGCGAGATGTCTGTTTACATTAGTTTTAAACCTCGGGGAAACAGGGAGCAGGGAGGTAGTTCCAGAGGCCGGCAGCACGATGAAAGAAGCTATTGGAGTAAAAGGCACTCCGGCATCTGGGGACCTCCACAGTGAATGGATGGGATTTAGCTGATTGTCGAGTTGTTCTAGTGTATTTGCGTCGAGGGGGCACCAGAGTAGCCAGTTTATCGGAGAACAATCCATTGAAGTATTTGTGAAACAAGCACAAGGATGCAACTTTGCGGCGATGGGACAGGGATTGGAGCTTGGTGGATAGTGAGGGACCTATAAAGTGGGCGACTTTTTTTTTAACCTTGTCTAAGAGGGAGAGACTAGTGGATGATGCACCAGCCCAGATGTGGCAACAATACTCCATACATGGGCGGATGGTGGCTTTGTAGAGATACAGGATACTGGAAGGTGTGATAAGTTTACTAGCACGGTAGAGGGAGCTAACCTTCTTTGCAGCAGCCCTGGCAATGTCTTTAATGTATTTGTTCCAATTCATATTACCTGTGAAGGTTAGGCTGAGGAGTTTGAATGTTGAACTCTCAGGTAGGGTGTTATTTTGAGACTAATGTTAGATATTGGGCTAGTAGACCCACTAGTATATAAAATGGTTAGTTGAGAATAACAGGAAATGAAAGGTCAGCCAGGGTCAACTTGATGAACCCGAGGTGAGGATTGCTAGACTGTTGGAATTAATAGAAACGGATATGACGTCTTATGGCTTAAGGAGATAATGGGAGAGAGAAGAGGACAGTCTGTTTAGGAGCATGCAGTGCGTGGACATGTAAAATGA
This sequence comes from Sepiola atlantica, assembly GCA_963556195.1. Lineage (NCBI taxonomy): Eukaryota > Metazoa > Mollusca > Cephalopoda > Sepiida > Sepiolidae > Sepiola > Sepiola atlantica. Next base: position 43,498,331 of record OY744527.1, on the reverse strand, counting down.
TAACGGCTAACTAAATATAATTTATTAGCGATTTTAATTGCTTTCTCTCTTCTCTCTCTCTCTCTCTCTCTCTCTCTCTCTTTCTCTCTCTCTCACTATCTCTCTCTCTATATATATAAATCTCTCTCTATCTTAATCTTTCTCTCTCTCTCTCTCTCTCTCTCTCTATATATATATATATATATATATATATATATATATATAAAAATCTCTATCTATTTTAATCTTTCTCTCTTTCTATATATATATATATATATATATATATATATATATATATAAATAAATCTCTATCTTAATCTTTCTATCTCTCTATCTCTCTCTCGCTCTCTCTCACTATCTCTCTCTATGTATATATAAATCTCTCTCTATCTCTATCTTTCTATCTCTCTATCTCTCTCTCTCTCTCTCTTTCTCTCTCTCCACCTCTATCTCTCTATCTTTCTCTCTATATATCTATCTCTCTTTCTTTCTCTTTCTTTCTCTCTCTTTTGTTCTCTCTATCTATCTATCTCTTTCTGCCTCCTCCTACTGGTCATTGGTTTGGAACAAAGATCGAGTTGAATAAATGTATTCTGTCTTCCATCAGTCATTGTCTCAAATTAGTCCTTTTCGAGGTATGAAAGAACTTGTTTGCACGCAGCGTTCGCTCAGTCGGGAAGGATCACGCAGTAGCATGTACAAGAAAACCATACAACGACGATGATAGGAATACAATTTTGTGGACTTCAATGTTTTGTAATAATTACAGAAACTTTGTTGTTGCGTGTGAGACACAAGGTTGAAACGCAACGCTAAAACTTTAGTTATTATATTGTAGAATAGATCATGCACCAGATTAAATAGGTTTTCTCTTTTTAAAATATACATTCAAACATGGATTTGCATCTTCTGACGCATGGATCTGCATCTTATAAAATGTGGAGGGAATGTTGAACTCTTTCACAAAAATCACACCTGGATACAATGTTTTTTTGAAAATGGATTTTACCCCACCACCCGATAGAAAAGCTATCACAAGTTGCCCGGACAATTATCAGAGTTCAGTACAGGGTGATCCTCCATCACGACCACCACCACGACCACCATCAAAACGCAACTGATGGAATCATTAATAAAATTCACAATCTTTTCTGTAATCCTACTATATTTTGTACAAATAAACTTCAGTCTATGTCTGACTTGTTCACCAAGTTTCAGTCCCAAATGTTCAACAGTCTTTGTTTTATCGCCATTCATTGATATGCACCAAATGTGCACCTGGATACGCCGTGTCAAATTTTCAACACTCGTCTCTCTTGGCATTGCCCATATTTTGGCTCTTGTGGCCTCCTTCGGGTCAAGAATAGTCTGCAAATTTTTTTTATAGACATTATCTTTGAGACAACCCTCAAAATAAAAATTACTGGTTTTACGGTCTGGTGAGTGTAAAATCCATTGAGTATCACACCCCTCCCCTACTGATGAGACGATCACTAAAGTGACCCGCATATTACTGAACGATGATAAAACAAATATTGTTGAACATTAATAGCTGAAACTTCGGAGGCAAGTCAAGCATAGATTGAAGATTATTTGTACTAAATATGGTTGGATTATAGAAAGGATTGTGCATTGGAGGGAGGTACTTTGTATTTATTACACAATATAAATGGATGCGTCATCAAACACAAATTATTTGATCTCGGCTTAACGGAAGTAATTAAAGCTTTGGTATTAATGAGAATTTCGGTTATGGTTTGATCTGATACTTTAGTATCGCCTGGGTTAAGGGTTGTAAAAAGAATATAATTGTGTATTACTTAAAACTTTGAGCCAATCATGACTGATGGAACGAACACAATCTACCTTAAATAAAGGATTTGGTTCGGAATTCCATACAAATTCCCGAGTTTGAAATAAGGATTCTCAAGCTTGACAAAATCCATCTGAAGAAGGTCGGACGTTACATCGGCCGAAACGTTGTGAGAATACCACTCAAGATGAGAACAGTAGTCCGAATAATCAAAATAATATTATTTTGACTTCATAAACTGTGAAATATTATTTATCTCCTTGCCAGGAGGTTAGACACAAGGTCAGGTATTGTTTTGAGCAGCCTGTGCACTAAGATACGCACACTCTAGCCTACAAAAAATGCCTGATCAGCCCCTTCGGCATTCTTCGGTAGGGTTGCCTCAGGCGATGTGACATAACTGTTAAGACATTCCTCTTGTATAATTAAAAATGATGAATCTCTTTACTTCTATATTATTATTATTATTATTATTATTATTATTATTATTATTATAAGTAGAATTGTCCTAGAACTGTTCCTAGTGCTCCTGCGATTATTGGTATTATATTGACTTTCTTCATTCTCCATATCTTGCATTACCCGTTTTTCCAACAAGAATGACAAAGAACAGAACGTATATGGAAAAACTTTTGTTTTCTTTATTTCCCATCAGCGGATGGTTTATGCCGGCTATGCACACACATATAAAAAAAAATCTTTTGACATACTTTTGTCTCATGAAAGTCTTTTTCTTGCTGAGATCACAGACTTGGTTTCCGCTAGAAACTCGGTCATATATACATCCGATTGGAAAGCAATTTGCTCTGCATTGTCTATCTGAGCGTGAACTGAAGCAATTGTTCTACAATCACTTCCAATGGTCTGTTTGATGAAATACAAGTCAGGGGATTCCTTCACCGTACAAACTTGCTTATCAGTCGCATTTTTAGTCAGCGGACATGAAAGCCTAACAGCAAGATGGGCTTGGGTACCATAGCCAATAAAGATTCATCGGTGCCATAAACATCAGTAAACTCTAATTCTTCCGGTACTTCGATACTCCGATCACCAAGCGCTCCGGCTCTTCGCGTTTCTGAAACCGCCGCCTTTCAAGTCTTGCTTGCACTGTGGAACCTTCTCCTTTTTAACAGTTATCAAGTCACTTTTTTTCTTTCTCAACGTCCCACCCACAATGGACTCGTCCATGATTCATTTTTGCCACTCTTCATTATCTTACACATATCCCTTTCAGTTCTTTGACAGGTTCCGTGTATTATTATTATTATTATTATTATTATTATTATTATTATTATTATTATTATTATTATATAGAAGTAAAATTGTCATTATTATTATTATTATTATTATTATTATTATTATTATTATCATTTTATATATAAATATTATTATTCGTTATTATTCTTATAGAGAAGTAAAGATATAACCTTTTCCCTTCTTTTCGTAGGAGAGTGTGACTTCCACAGGTATCACTTATGATAAACACTCCTCTTCATTATGGTTTCCATTACCAGCCTCGATAACCGACGAACACGCCCTGGTCGACCGCACTGGTAGGTTACCTGTTCTCACTCCCTGTAGTGGTTGATATGCCACCTCCGTGTTTGGCCTTGTTCTGGGACGTCGAAGTTGACAAATGATTTTCGTTCTCCTGGCGAAGACTAAAGCTGATGAAGTGCCTCTGTTGATCGTTCCTTACTTTGCGGCGTTGTGTTTGTTGATCCAAAAGTCAGGATTCAACATCTGTTTCAGAAGATCGTCGTCGGCTTGAAGTCTCCTTCAAGTCGACGCCGATATATAGAACACAGCAAGGGAAGCTGAACAAAATCACAAGAATATTCTTAATATAAAAATAAGAATATATTATTGAGAAAAATAAACAACAGAGTTACAAGCACAATAATGTTCATGGGTTGCAGGTTTAATACCTCGGATTTGAACTGGTACTTTTATTATTTCTCTTCGTGCTAATAGAATTAATCTAAGGCAATTTTCTCAAGGGCAGGCAAGTCCACAAACAATCTCCAATCCTCTATCAATCTCTGTTCTGCTTCTCTGCCTTCTGCATTCTGCTGAAGAAAATTATTTTCTTCGTTTATATATTAAAGAAAGGATCATTGGCAATGCCTGGCTGAAGAATATCTTTCATACGTGGTATTTTCTTATTGGTCTACTTGTCCATTAGAGTTAGATGCATCTTCCTCTCATGTAGCTAGGGCGTATGCTCCGACTTCTGTTGTGAGAATATGTTTTTGCGATTACAATTTGGCAGGTGTCGGTAATCTGTCAACCCCAGACATCAACACGCTCGTCTGTCAAAACAGCCCAACTAACCCTGTCAACCTTGACTCATCTCGCCACATTGCAAATCTACATTGCCAGAACAAACAATTCGCTCTTTTCGCAAAATTACGATTAAAAACTTGTACTAATACTAGTGACCTTAAATTCCGTAGGGCCCTTCTTCTCAGGAAGTTCACTCTGCCACAAAGAAACTTATTACCTCGCCATCTTATTTACATACGTGTTTGTGGTGTGTACAGACACGCATATGTAAATTAGATGGTAACTCTGACAAAAGAGAGTCACTCTTTCTCTAGCTAAATGCTCACAGAGACATTAAGAAATATTGGAGAGTGGCTGAAAAAACATTTACTTACCTCTCCACGAGGGCAGACTTAGACACAAGGTCGGCTTTTAATGTGGAGAAAATTCAGCTTTCCCTAAAGTAGCACCCTGGATTGAGGCAAAAATGAAAAGTTCCTCAGTCGAGAAGGATTTCTTCTGCACTTAATGAGGACAGAAAAGATTAAATGTAGTATCAAAACAGATACTACACTTTGTTCATAGCCAAAAGACTTGAAAGTTTAGAGAGTCGCTGAATAAACATAGAGTAAGATGTGTGATAAAAATACATTGATAACCAAGAGAGAGATGGGTCACTTCTTCAGTTAATTATAAATTATGGCTAATTAGAACAATTAAAACAGAATTATTTTAAAATATCATTCAATCACAGAACTAATGCATTGTGTGTTATTAAAGTATATAGGAAAAAGTCTTACGGGGGAAAAAACGCTCATTAACTCACATTTAGAATTATCAAGGAGTTATGTCCCTTGGACCCGACATAAGTTATCTCCCTTGGAACATTTTTGTGCGTGTTTTGAAAGATTCTAGTTTTTGAGTTTTTAATTTTCTGATCTTGGAAATAACTGTTTCTTTAAAAAAATAAATAAATAAAGAGGAATGTTTTTGATAATATTTTTGATAATATTTTAATAATATTTGTATTGGAAAATTGAGGGTATTTTTTTTTACATAATAATAACAACCGAAGAGGCTGAACACAGACTTGTTTTTTACTTATGAACAAGGAAAAAGTGTGATTTAATTGGGACGAACTGCTGTCTGAGAAGTACAATAACATGTTTTAAACAAAAAACTTCGGACTGTATTCCCTTATTATATTCGAGCTCTAGTTTATTTTTATTGTCTATGATATATATATATAGTTATAAAATTACTATTGAGCTTTAATCCACTTTCCCTGTAGTCTTAAAGGATTAAAAAATGTTAAATAACATACACACACACACACACACACACACACACACACACACATATATATATATATATATATATATATATATATATATATATATATATATATATATATATATATATATATATATATATAGTAAGCTATGAAAATATATTTATGGCAATTAAACTACACAGAGGCTCCTGCGTTTCATCCCCGGGGGAATCTTCAGGTTAAAATGCATGGAGTTATTTTTGCCGGGTGTTTTTATATACGCGGCTAGCTAGTTAACCAATCAGATTATTTGTTGTTCTCTCAGCCAATCGTTGGGTTTCCCACGAATAAAGGTCTTGTTAGTGTTACTTCCTATATCCTGTTCCATTGTTCTGGTTTCTATAGATTTGCCTATATCCTGTTTCCTTTGTTGTGTCAATATAATGGGTGAATTTATTTTAACACGTGGTTCCTTGTATTTCTATTTTAGGTTTTAATTTTTAAATTGTTAAGTTTTTGTTTAGTTTAGTTTTGAAGTAAATACTGAAAATTGATACATAAAAAATTATATCTCCTTATAAAATTTCATGTGGATACATGAAATACTAATATATATATATATATATATATATATATATATATATATATATATATATATATATATATATATATATATATATAAATTATTAATTTAATTTTTTCTTTTTACCGAAATGTGGAATTCCCTGTACATCAATGTCAGATTGAATGTAAATTCTAAATAAAAAGATAGGTGAAAGTTTTAAATAAGAAAGTAGTTTAAGTAAAATTATTATTATTATCTGTTTGTTATGCCTCCTTTGGTATCTCCCCTTTAACCATCTTCTCAGTTCAACTGTTAAAAAAAATTTAAACTCTTAGTACAGTATCGATATCCAGATCAAATTCTGTCAAATATTTTTTGATGGGGGGGGCGTAAAATTTTACATGACGGTTTGTGAAAACACATAAATACAGAAACTCTTACGACCTGACAAGATTACATTTGTTGAATTTATGTGGCGTCGACAAGAAAATTGGAAAGTATTTCCACGAATCATTCATTGTGTTTGAGAACAATATTATTTTGTTGTTTCTTCATATTGTTTCGTAACATATTTTTTCAGCTTTTTAGTTATTAATATTGTTTCAGTTTCATTGTTTCTTAATATTTTTTTTTGTTTCATTGTTTCTTGAAATGAGTAAAATCTAAAAAAATAAGTTGAGAAAAAAAAACGTAGAAGAAATATGGAAAATCTTTGTTAAAATAATTTGTCGGAAAAAAATTAAAAAAATGAAGTTGACATAAGTTATCGCCCTTACTTTGTCCCCCTAAAGTAAAAAAAAAGGCCCAATTTTGGTTCTATTTGCTAAAATGTTATACCACCAATTTCCGAGATCATGTGACGTGAAGATGTATTCAAAATAATTTCCGTATTGATAATTTTGTATATAGGAGACCTGTCTAAAAAGTAACCGACCTTAGACCAGAAAAATATTTCAAATACATGACGGGGTTGGAACCCTAATCTCCTTCAAAGTAGGCCCTTTGTGCTTGCATACACTTAGCTCACCGATCCATCCACTGCCGGAAACATCTCTGGAAGTCTTCTTTTTGAATGGTGTTCATCTCCGCCGTCGCGTTAGATTCAGCAGGTGTTAGGAGAAGATGCGATGGGTGTAACACAGATTAAGGAGTGGTTCAACCGATTCAAAAATGGCCGTACATCAGCAGAGAGTGACCAGCGTTCTGACAGGCCCCCAAACTGCTCGGAGTGCAGCTGTTGTTGAGAGGGGGCGAAAAAATAGATAATGAAGGGAGTGAACAAAACCTGATTTCTTATGAGGACGTTTTTTTGCTAATCGCTCACCACTTATGAAGGTCAAAGGCCACTCGAGAATAAAAACCAATGAGATAAATAGATTGTCAGTTTAGTAATGGAGAATATTATGAGAGGATTGACAATGATTAATCGGATAAATAATCTCTTAGTCATTATCCTCTACTCCCATTCCCGAAATATTTTATAACAATTCATTATCAATCTTTAAAAAAATTTCTTCATAAAGATAATCATAAGAAATGATGAAAAATAATTCTACGATGCGAAAAATATGACATGTATGAATTGGCCAGAAGACAGAACTTACTAAGACGACAATGAAAACGTGTTGAATACATTTTGTGTTAAAAATAAAAAATATGCCTTAAATTTACTTATTTTTTCGATTAAAAAATAATGAATGTCTACCCAAATATAAATTTGGTATAAATTTCTGCCTAAATTATTTTCCTGGGCGAGTTATCTCCCTTAAAAATCAAGGGCGAAATACTTTTGAAAACTTTTACAAGAGTTGCTGCCCTTGATGTATGGCAAATATTTTCTCTTATAAAAATATTATTTTTATACGAGTGCATGCTAATTTCTCTCTCTCTCTCTCTCTCTCTCTCTCTCTCTATATATATATATATATATATATATATATATATATATATATATATAGTGTGCCAGGTTGTATATGAAAAGAAAAGAAATCAAATAAAGTGCTCGATCATATAAGAGAGCTAATATAATTTATTTAGATACTGTATATTACATATTTCAGCAATGTACAGCGGTTTCATCCAAAAGGGCAGATTTAGACATCTTTAGTAAATCTCTGTGCCCAGTGGAATCATCGGCAAGCTGAAACGATTGTAGTCACGACTAAATCTGCCCTTTTGGATGAAACCGCGGTACATTGCTGAAATATGTAATATACAGTATCTAAATAAATTATATATATATATATATATATATATATATATATATATATATATATATATATATGATTAGCATGTACTCGGCTTTGTTTGGGAATAAATAAAGACCCCTGTGTAGTTCTGTCTGTTTCTAGCCTTGAACCTCATATACCTATTTTATTCGGCATTACTGTAAAAAAACACAAATACAAAACTAATACCACCATTGGATTCCTCGTAGCAGTTTACCCTAGGAAAGTTATGTTTAATCTTGGTATAGGGCCTTGTTTTCAGTTTCATCCCCAGGCAGAGAGACGGAGAGACGGAAAAAGCATAGCCAGACGTACAACACGTATATATGTACTATTATCGCACCTTAATATATTAAGTAATTTTTTTTATACCTAAATTTAGTATTATTGTGATATAGTGCACAATTACCAATAAATATAATTATTTTTATCATCTGTGAACCCCCATGTACATTATTTTATTAATTAAAAAATTTTTTTTTTTAACATAGTTCACCCCAAGCAAGGTATTCTGCCACTGTAGACGTTAGGGGCTACTGAGAATTAGAGTGAATGTTTTGGGGGTCATCCTAAATTGGGAGCTGTGCAGTAAGATGCTTGTTCACATTAGTTTTAAATTTCTGCATGTCGGTACAGTCGGGGAAACAGGGAGCAGGGACTCTCCGGCATCTGGGGACCTTCACAGTGACAACAATACACCATGCATGGGAAGAGATGGTGGCTTTGTAGAGATATATGATACTGTTAGGTGTGAGACGTTTTCTAGCACAGTAGACGGGGCCTTGGCAATGTCTTCTATGTATTTGAACGTTGGACTCTCAGGTAGGGTGTTATTTGCCATGGCAATCGGTGGTTGAAGAGGTTTCTTGTGGTTGTTGAAGGAAATGAGCTTTGTCTTAGCAGTATTAAATGTTACCATCTATTTATGACCCCATTTCACTACAGAGTAAAGGTCACTTTCTAAGCATTCAGTCATTGCCTCGGATATGTGTGCATCCGTTTTAACCACATGACAAGAGTAGAGCGTGATGTCGTCAGCAAATATACCCATCTCAGACACAATGTGATCAGGGAGGACGTTTATGAAAATCAGGAACAATAAAGGTCCAAGGATCGATCCCTGGGGTACATCTGCATTTATGTCATGTTGTTTGGATGAGCGGTTATCGAGGGCAACCTTACTCTTTCTTTTGGATAGCAAATATCTAATTTTATTAAATATTCGTCAAGTAATACCATATTAATTGATTTTTATGAGAAGCCCCTTATGCCAGACCTCGTCAAAGGCTTGGGATATATCAAGCGCTAGTGTCCTAGCTTCACCTGCCTCGTCCAGTGTATGGTATATGTGTTCAGACATGACTGTTAGGATATCCGCAGTAGACCGTGCTTACCTAAATCCATACTGACAGCCAGAAAGAAGTTTAGCATTAACAAGGTGATGGACTATCGCTAGATTGATTAAGGATTCAGAGATTTTTGCGAAGAACGAGAGTAGATTGATAGGGCGATAATTCTGAGGGTTAGTTCTATCTCCAGACTTCTTGAAGACTGGTACCACAGAGGCAATTTTCCAGTCATCAGTGAAGCAAGATTCGGCAAGGCATTTGTTGTAAAGTTTAGAGAGGACAGGTGTCAGTTCAGCAGAGCATTTCTTTATTAATATTACTGGTATAAGATCAGGCCCATATCCTTTGGAGGTATCAAGGTTTTTTATGATGTCCTTGACATGAGATGGAGTGATGACTAGGTCATTAAGTGTGGCTTCAATCAACAATAGGAATTTTGGAAGGGAGTGATTTGCGGAGTCCAAGGTGGAGTTTAAGACGAAGTGCTGGGCAAGTAGTTATCAGTTGACATGCAAACGATATCATTGTGGTTTGACAGCGGGAGAATTGTTGATTGTCCATTGTTCACCACACAATTGAAGACTTTTCAGAAATCCTGAGTACCTAGTTTCTGCAACTGAATGCATTTTCTGGTCATCTCTGTATACCTTCTCTTTGCTTCACTTATCACAGTCTTACAATTTTTTCTTGAAGCTATAAATTTCTGTCTATTAATAGTTGACGTATGGGGGCCGAATTTGTAGAATGCTTGCTGTCTCTAAGCAATAGCAGTTGCACATTCAAAGGTGAATCATTGAGGAGAATGAGGCTTGCTGTAGAATTTACCCATGGGATATATGCTTCAATGCCTGCTTTGACCCATTCGGTTACTTCATTAACGCACTCATCAGCATGGAGAGAAAAAGTTTCACTCAATGGGGCGTCACTCATGTGATCTCTGATGGATTCCCAATCAGCCCGGTTGAAGTATCTCGTCGTTTTGAGCAACGACTCATCAGCTTTGTGGCGAAATTTTAGAGTGATATCAATCGTTACCACAAGGTGATCATTGTTCCCGAGCAGGCTATGAGCATTCGTCATACAAGCCTCTGGCAGTGAGGTCAATAACAGGTCAAGAAGTGAGGCTTGCTGGTCCACACATATCAGGAACACGGGTCGGGAAAGTAACAGTCTGTGAGAGGGAGTGTGCTATAGAGAAACTATACGTGGAGTTACCAGTTGCGTCTGGATAGCTTGAGAATCAAAGCCAGGCACGGTGATGGATATTAAAGTCCACAAATACATGTATTTGGGCTCTCGAGTTGTGTGAGAGGGCTGTGTCTATGCTTTCAGAGACAGAGTTAAGCAGGGTACAGTACTCGGTTGAAGGAGAACGGTATAAGAAAAATAAGTGTTATATTGTAAGAATAACAATAAGTAAATAAGAAACCCAAGACAGGAATTGAAAGGAATAGGAATTGTATTAAGAATACTTAATTACAATAAGTTGGTCGCCATTACCGGCTCTAGGCAGACGTGCTAAGCGGTTCTCCTTGGTAAGGAAAAAGAGTCGACTTAATAGTGACCTGACGAATCCATCCTGTCACTATGGGTGAATCCGAATCAGTCCATAACACCTCCCCCTTTAAGATTTATTTCTTCCTGGAAATATATCTTTTCTTCTTTGGGTCAATCTCTAGACGTTCTGTTGAATTTCGCTTTCTTTTCGTTGAACGTTTTACTTCAGTAGCAGGAGAAATCGGTGCATCAAAAACATCATAAAATACCTCCATGTGTTCCTGATTTGAGGTTTGTTTTTCCACATATCTGCGTCTCAACTGATTTACATGACACTTGTTTTCCCACTTCAGACTCCGAACCATATCAGGTGTCCAATTCTCTTGGTGACAATACCGTCTTGCCAGAACACTTTAACCTTTCTGTAATTCTTACAAAACACTTTTTCACCAACATTAAAATGTTTGGTCTTACCATCCGTGTTTTTAAAATGTTTTTTCTGCACTGGCAACAATTTGTCAAAAATGTTTTTTATTTTTCTTGCGAACATCATATCCGCCGGTGACATGTTTACCGCAATGTTTCTGTTTGGTGTGACCCTGCAAACCCTTAAGAATTGTTGGATCTTCCACTAATCGTTTACTTCCACTCCAGCTTTTCTTAAAGTAATTTTGAAAGTATCTACAAACCTTTCTACCTGCCCGTTACTTCTCGGGTGGTAAACAGGTGTAGTAATATGTTTTACCCAAAAGTTTTTGCAAAACATGTTAAACTCTCCTGGGGTGAATTGGATACCATTATCTGTGACAATTTCATCAGGTAATCCAAACCTGCCAAACAGTTCATGCAAAAAATTTATTGTTAAGGCAGATGTTGGATTTTTGCATTTCAAAATCTCTGGCCATTTTGTTAAACTGTCCACCACAATCAAATAATATGCACCATTTAGTGGTCCAGCAAAATCTAGATGTAATCTAGACCATGGTGTGTCAACTTTCGGCCATGATGCTGTCATTATTGGTGGTGCTTTAGCTGCTAGTGCACACCCTCTACAGCTCTTAACTGTCCTTTCAATGTCCTGGTCCATACCTGGCCAAAAAAACGTATGAACGCATAAGCGATTTCATTTTGCACATTCCTGGGTGACCACAATGAAAACCCTTTAGCAGTCTTTTGTAGTGCCACTGGGATCACGACGTGCTCGGCATGCATTAAAATTTTGTCACAAATTGAATAATTATTGCATTCCAGCAAATTTATATTTACTATTTGTTTGCACTTCACTTTATCCATCCTGTTTTTAATAAAATTATCACTTTTAAATTTTATTTTTATTTCTTGCGCAGTCACTGGAAGTTTGCGTACAGTGCTAACCAGTACTTCTTTTATTTCACTTTCAGCTTTGAGTGATGCGATTACCGTATCTTCCATTGGTTCACAATATTTCAGAATTAATCGGGACAAGCCATCCGCATGGCCTAACTTCTTTGAATGAATATATTCTATTTTGAAATCGTAATTTAGCAGAATAGTACCCCATCGCTGAAATTTATTTGCTGTATGAACTGGGATTCCTTTCTTTGATTCAAAAATCGAAAGTAATGGACGATGATTCGTCTGTAAAATAAATTTACAGCCATGGATGAATTTGTCAAATTTTTTAATCCTGAAAATGATAGATAAACTTTCCTTCTCGATCTGGCTATAGATTAAATCTCTGCTCGCATGAGCAATGGCTTTTGTGCCTCATAAATTGTCTTTATGGAGTAGTACAGCACTGATGCCATAATTACTCGCATCAGTCGCCAAAATTATTTCTAATTTCGGGTCATAATGTGTTAAAAAATGTTCTGATGTAAGCACATCCTTAATCTTTTGAAAAGCCTTCTGGCAATTTTCTGTCCATTACCATTTTTTATCTTTTCATAACAATTCGTTCAATGGAGAACGTAAATCATGCATATTATTTATATATATCTGATAATTATTAGCAAGACCTAGAAATGCTTGCAATTCAGCAACATTTGTCGGGGCGAGCATATTTTTAATTGCACTAGACCTTTCTGGGTCGGGTCTTCTGCCTTTTGCATATATAATTTGTCCTAAATATTTTATTTTGGACATTAAAAAATTTGCATTTATACCCACTGAGCTTAAACCCATATTCAGCAATTTTTTTAAAAACCTCCTTCGCATGTTAAATGTGTTGTTCAACGGTCTCGCTCTTGATCAATATATCGTCCAAGTATGCCATAGCATAATCCAAACCTGCTAACATGTTATCCATTATTTTTTGGAACAAACTTGGTGCTACTTTCACTCCGAAAGGTAGACGATTAAACGAATACAACCCTCTATGCATATTGATAGTGAGCAATTTCGTTCTCTCGTCCTCGACTTCTACTTGCAGATACGCATCTGAGAGATCGAATTTCGAGAACATTTTTCCGCCATTTAAACGAGCCAAAATGTCTTCTGCACTGGGCAATGGATATTCATGCGTTTTCAGAGAAATCCGCTCACATACGAACTTTTTATTGTTATTTTTTATGTAAACCATAGGTGACGCTCACTCTGAATATTGTACTTTTCTAAGTACCCCCATTTTTTCTAAGCAAACAGGCTCCTAGTCTATCGATTCTACAGCTGCATAGAGTACATTACGCTTTGGTTTAAATATTGGAGTAGCATTTTCCATTACCCCCAATTTTACTTTCCTTTTTGTGCATTTGCCCAAACTTTCTGAAAATATCTCAAGGAAATTTTTTTTCAGAGTCTTCTTAAGTTTTTCACTTTTACTATTTGTGTTTGGGGAGGGGGCCTTTACCGAGTTGGTATATCCCACAAGTCAAATAAAGCCATCCAGTCGGTACTGAATAAATCGGAAGTATTATTGCACATAGACTTTCACTTTATACGTCTTACCTCCAAAAGAAATGTTGCACATAAATTTTCTTATAAAATTCAACTTTCTGCCAGTTACTCCTTTTGCAACCTTTTCGCTACAAACCAATGTTGGTTTACACATTTTTTTTCCAGGAGTCTTCACTGATTATAGACAAGTGGCTACCAGTGTCTATCTGAAAACGAATATTTTTCTTGTTCATTTTTATATCAACAACTTCACTGATTATAGACAAGTCGCTACCAGTGTCTATCTGAAAACGAATATTTTTCTTGTTCATTTTTATATCAACAACTTCACTGATTATAGACAAGTCGCTACCAGTGTCTATCTGAAAACGAATATTTTTCTTGTTCATTTTTATATCAACAACTTCACTGATTATAGACAAGTCGCTACCAGTGTCTATCTGAAAACGAATATTTTTCTTGTTCATTTTTATATCAACAACTTCACTGATTATAGACAAGTCGCTACCAGTGTCTATCTGAAAACGAATATTTTTCTTGTTCATTTTTATATCAACAACTTCACTGATTATAGACAAGTCGCTACCAGTGTCTATCTGAAAACGAATATTTTTCTTGTTCATTTTTATATCAACAACTTCACTGATTATAGACAAGTCGCTACCAGTGTCTATCTGAAAACGAATATTTTTCTTGTTCATTTTTATATCAACAAATTTTATTTCATGATGGCCGCCACCATTTTTCCTGGAAATTACAGCATTTACAAAACTCTTAGTGCTCAACCTTTTTTATCTACACAGATGCATTACGTGCCCTAACCTTCCACAAAAATAAATAATTTTGTTTTTAAAGAGACATCTGCCTGTTATATGGAATCCTAAACATGAAGGACATGTGTTTTGTTTCCGCTTCTGTGTGTTTCCCCATGTTTTTGGTTTCCACCTTTGTGTGCTTTCTGCGTAGCGACGAATAGGTTTAAAATTTCTATTTTTTTAACCGTATTTTCTTGCATATCGGACCTGAGCATCATCTTTTTCTTCAATCTTCGCCGAATTGTGTTGGATGCTTACGATTCTCTTACATTCGGCAACAACATCTTTCAATGTTAAATTAGGGTCCTGCTCCAACTTCGTCAAGATATTCGCACTTATCTCGGAATCTTTGCTTGCAGTTATGCCCTGCACAAAAATTAGACATCGGAATCTGTCTGCAGTCAGTTCTTCTAATTTAAACTGCTGGCATTCTCTATTTACGATTCTGGCATAGCTAACAAAGTCCTCGTGGTCTCTTGAAAGGGGACGACTTTTCGACAAAAACATTTGTCGGGAGTTGCACAGTTTCATTGAATGAAATTTCGTCTAGTACCCTTGGTAGAATATAGTTGCAGTACCTATCATGGCACGCTGGGTTCAATTTTGGAAGAAGTAGGCGAACCTTTTTTCTTACGACCATTCTGAACATTCTTCCTTGAAAATGTCGGCAAACCTCTGAAAGTATGCAGAAAAAATAGAACCATTATCTGGGTCATACGTGAATTCTCCAATCAAATTCGCAACCGTATCTGGTGAAAAGAATCCAACTTGCTTTGGTTCTTGTGTTCGCTGGACAATAAATTCCAACAAACAAAAATATCTTTTCTTCTCAAATCCTTTCAAAAAAAGGTCACTTTCAAATTGTAAAAAAACAATTTGATTGGCAATTTCCTTTAAAAGAAAAAAAAAAATTGTTCTTACATGAGAAGCGTTTCCTTGTGTCTTTGTAATGTTACCATCGAGAGTTTTAAATCCACTGTTCAGAATTAAAAAAAAATTTTTTTTTTATGTTAGTCCTGATTGAAGATCGTTAATTTGTTATGTTTTAACAAACTGAATTTTAAATTGTAATCTCTCGTCGCCAATTTGTTATATCGTAAGAATAACAATAAGTAAATAAGAAACCCAAGACAAGAATTGAAGGAATAGGAATTGTATTAAGAATACGTAATTACAATAAGTTGGTCGCCATTACCGGCTCTAGGCAGACGTGTGAAGCAGTTCGCTAAGCGGTTCTTCTTGGTAAAGGAAAAGGTGTCACTTTATAGTAACCTGACGAATTCATCCTGTCACTATGGGTGAATCCGGATCAGTCCACAACAATAAGTAACTAACACTGTGTTGTAAGGTTAATCACACATGTATTGATTTACTCCTCTCCAGGAGTTAGGCACAAGGTCAGTTTTTATCTTACTCCCACAAGTAAGATGTGACCCAAGGTCGGGTCGGGAAAAGTAGGGTTTAAAAATTGCCTGGGCAGCCCCGTCAGCATTCCCCGGTAGGGGCACTTCAGGCAGTAAGCAATAAACTTACTCCTCCTCAAAGAGGGGAGGCGAAGCCTGGAAGGGTGGACCTCCTAGAACTGCACAGGACAGACCCATAGACCGGCGTAAATCAAGCCCGAAGGCCAAGACAATACAAGTCTATGGGGTGCAGTATCTATCGGAACAGATATGTAGGTTTGGTCATCTGATTCTATCCTAGGTTCTCTGGTCAAGGGGAGCGTGTTTCAACATAAACTCCTAGCCTGTGCATATGTTTGTCAGAGTATTTACGGTAGAGTGGGAGATAATCAGTCATGTCAAAATGGTGTGATGAGATTGAGGATTGTAGGTGTGTTTAACTTAGTGCTAGGATATGACATCATCCCCACAATGTCTAAGTCCTTATGAAGAAAACAAAATTTAATTAATTCGGAATTAGTTTAACAAACACAAAAAAAACAAGTGCGATTTTTTCTCTAATAAAACATTCTTTTATTATTAAATTATTTTTATTGTTTTAATTTCAAACCACCTAATTCTAAAAAAAAGAACTTTAGTAAAAAGATTTTTTTTTTACTATTGGTTCATCAAGACCATGAGCCACTCAAGGATAAAGGTTAATGAGACGGGAATGATTGTTAGCCGAAAGATGAGGAACACTATGAGAGTATCAACTGCGTATTATATCTTTTGATTTATATTTAACTAGCAGGGCTACACGGCGTTGCCCTGGGCCATGAAAAAATAGAAGAAAGTAAATCAATGCCGAGAAGAATAAATGGTCACGGTCAATTCCTACTTTCTTCCCACCTCCATTTCAACATATTAAGAAGATATGTGATGTTGATGAATTCAATAATCGGAAGAGATTTACTATATATACTTTACTGAAAGTAATACTGTAATCTTACAATTTTGGATCCCGAGTAGAACAAATGGTCTCAATAAATTACTAATTTCTTGTCCCTATCTATCATTTCACAATAATATGAAGATAAAAAATATTAAACACTTTGGATTATAGCTCCCGAGGACAGAAAAATTCTTTATCCCTGGCAACACTGCATTTAAACACATCTGCTCTATCTAGGATGTTATGAGCACTTATGGGTTATTACCTGCTCTATCCAATATATTGAGCACTTTGAATTATGGCTCCCAGGGTATACAACATTATTAAAAAAAAATAGAAGTTCTTTATCTTGGGCAACACTGCATTTAAACACACCTGTTCTATCTAAAATATTGAGCACTGTTACGATCACTTTTGAGTTACTACTTGCTCTATCCAGGATATTCATATGAATGAAAAACATTGAATGAATATAATTGAATGTAAAATGAATGAACAAAAAATGAATTTTAAAAAAATGCATTAAAATATGAATGAGAAAAATGAATAAAAAATGAATTTTAAAAAAATAATGAAAATATGAATAAAAAAGTGAATGAAAAAAAAAACGAATGTAAAGTGAATGAAAGAAATTGAATGGAAAAATGAATGAAAAAAATGAATGAAAAAAATGAATGAAAAAACAAATGAAAATATGTGAATAAAAAATGAATGAAAATTGAATGAAAAAAATGAATGAAAATTAAATGTAAAAAAATGAATGAAAAATAGTGAATGAAAAAAATGAATTAAAAAAATGAATTAGAAAAATTGAAGCAAAAAAATGAAGGTGAAAAAGTGAATGAAAAATGAATGAAAAAGTGAATGAAAAAATGAATGAAAAAAATTGAATGAAAAAAATGAATAAAAATTGAATGAATGAAAAGATTGAATGAATGAAAAAATTGAATGAAAAAAACGACTCCTTCCTAAACTTCCGACTTTGACTCCTTCCCAAAACTCCAACTCTGACTTTTTCCCAAATCTCCGACTCTGACTCCTTCCAAAACCTTTGATTCTGACTACTTCACTACAGACTCATGTTCAGAAGAGATGCAGCTGTAGCTTGAGCACCCCTTGCTTCACTACAAACATGTTCAGAAGAGGTACGACTGTGGATTGAGCCACTCTTGCCTCACCACAGACTCATATTCAGAAGAGGTGCGGCTATATTTATTTTAATGCCTCCCAGGCATCATCATCATCATCATCATCATCATCATCATCATCATCATCATCATCATCAACAACCGGTTTATTTGTTGAATCAGGCCACAATTAATCCTCTGATGAGGGTGGGGCCTGATTATCTAGTCTCGAAATCTAAGTCTTCCTCTCCATTCCTGTCTTTGGCAAGGCTTGATGGAATCCATACCCATGGCCTTCCTATCACGTTTGACTACGTCCTCTCAAATCAACTTGGGTCTGCCAGTAGTGATGTTCTCTGCTGGCACATTCAACTGTCGGACTTTAGCAATCCAGCCATCGCTACGCTCAATGTGACCCAACCAACGCAGTCTGTTCTTTCGCATGATGTCCGCAAGGCTTTTCAAGTCGACCTGTGAGAGCAGGGATTCAAAAGAAACGTACTGTTCAGGCCTCACCAAACATATCCATCTGACCATTGCCCTGTCATTACGGTGCAGCTTCCTTAGTATGCCAGCAGAGACAGCCCAAGTTTCTGAGCTATACAACAGCACACTTCTGACACATCAGGAGTATACACGACCTCTCGTAATTGTTGGCAGGTGTTTGTTTGTCAGGATTGGTAGCAGCTCTCTAAACTTTTTCCAGGCACACTTGCAATGTGTAGCTGCCGCGAGTTCACAGCCTCCACCTGATGATAGCACATCTCCAAGATAACAAAAGTCTGTCACTACTTCCAGCTTGTTGTCACTAGTATCCATCTCCGTCAGTGGTCTGACATCTATTGGTCTTGCTGTGCCGGTGCAACGAAAGCACTTAAAGTGAGGATCTGCTTTGAGAGAGCCCTTTATGCCACTGCACCTTTTGTGGACCCAACCTGAACAGTGAGTGCAGATGATTGAGTTGCTGCCAGTTCCTTTCAGACATACAGCACACGGGTATTTTCCTGTTTTCTGTAGTACGCTGAGGTTTGGACCTGCGATCATGCAACACTGAGTTTCTTATCTTCTCTTTCTCCATCAAGCATATACCACATTATTGCACACACCTGCACTATCTAGGATATTGAGCCCTGACTCACAACGCAGAGTATCTATAATAAAATACAGTGAAAATCTTTCTGCTGAGCAACGCAGCATTTAGAAACACCTGTTCTAACTAGAATATTGATGACTGTCGGGCAACACAAAGTAAACACATCTGCTCTATCTTGGATATTGAGCACTTTGGATTTACCTATATCACTTACAAATATCCTGGGCAACACCGAGTTAACAAAAGACACAGAAGTTCTTTCTCCCTGAAAATGTTGCATTTTAACACATGCTCTATCTAGTATGTTGAGCACTTTGATTACTATACCACCTATTTCTCCCGTTTAGAGTGCTACTGAAAGAACCTAAATAAAATTAAGGATGCCTCCAGAGCACTACTAATACTACCCTGCTCTATCTAGTATATTGAGCATTTTGTATAAATGTATACTACTTAATAACTCCCAGGCAACACCAAGTTAACAAAAGACAGAGTTGTTTCTCTTGGGCAACGCTGTGTTTAAATACAGCTGCTCTATCTAAGATGTTGGGCACTTCAGGATTACTATATGCCATTTACATTTATTGCTCCCCTTCTAAGGAGGCCTTAATATGAACCCCACTTGTGTGCACAGTGGTCTCGTAAACTGCACAGGTGCGACACCCTGGTCGCGGTGCCAGATTGTGACCCCCACTCGTGCCGATTGTCGTAGTGGCAATAAAAAACTATATAGATCCAAATTCCTCCAGGCCGGGATGGCGACGATGATGATGATGACGTCGCCGATCTTGTCGTCTCGTCCAATTACAAACACACTCCCACGTTGAAACTGTTTATATCAGCGAGCGATCACTAGGCAAACAGCAACCGGTTGGCTCTGTGAGGGCGAAAGATCATTCGAAGCAGAACAAAAGGAAAAGAACAATGTTCAACAACTCGGTCGCGGTTGTTTGTATAGAAAAGTAATTATTAATAAAATAAAAGAATTGATTTTACATTGGATTAATGTCTACCGTACTCGTAAAAGTTGTGTTTTCTCTAAGTTATTCAGTTAGTTCTCTGTGTGTGTGAATTCGTTTCACAAGTTGTTGTTTAAGTCACTAATCAGTGGGCGAAGGCGACGGTGGGGATTTTGTCCGATTTTCTTTTCTTCGATGCACGCCATCATCGGCGCGCGGCGCCAAGCGAACATCCAACTTCCTCTGCCGACAATCCAACACTCTCTGGTCCTCTCGTCATCTCTACTCTTCTGCTCGTGCGTGAAAAACGCACATTCTTTTATTGAACATGTCTATCGTCGTACACCCCTTTCTCCGCCATCTTTCTTCCTGCGTGTCTTTCTCTCTCAAGGAGGGTGGGAACACGCGCCTCACTCCCCCTCTTCCCTAAAATAAATGGAATTTTCTTTCTAGCCTGGCGTTATCGTCAAAACAAACGCTTTCTCATTCTGTCACACAGCTAGAGATGATCTGTACCAAGTTCGTGATTAACGATGACAGGCTCAATTAAATATCTTCCAAGTTAAAACAGCCTTCACAGAATCGTGAATCCAAAACATATCATTTACCCAAACCATAATATCCTCTTATTGACATTATTGGAATTAAATTTAAGATCATGGAATTACATAATCTTTACTTCCCATCTGGCAACTGTTTCCTCGCCTCTGGTGGTAATCGGTTCTGACTGTAAAACACGACTTCATGAGCCTAACTGGCACCTCGTTCCTGTCGTTTGAATAAGTTCGTTTCTACGTCAAATATATACTAGTTTTATATCTCCACTTCATCTTGACGCAGGGCATAGCATCACCACCAAGATGCATACTAGCACATCACCAGGACACCCGATCCCCATGGGGCCCCGGATACTTTGTCACATCCAGAGCGCTACTGAAACCAGCCAAATAAAATTAAGGATACCTCCAGAGCTCTACTAAAACCACCTTTCCGAGTTTCTTATGCCCTTCCATTTGAAAAGAAATGGCGTTAAGAAACGTTAAATAAAATAAAACCTTATTTCCGCTAGTAATGACTGAGCATTTTGAAATTATTACATAATTACATAAACATTTGATGAAAAATGACTGGAAAACTCGACCCACCCCCCTGACGAACTCTGCCTGATAGCTCCCTTAGGGGTGCATTTACAGATTCGTGAATACTGCCATTATCTTCCCTGGTTTATTTTACATGAGAGTACAATTTTAGATTTTATCTAGATTCTCAAACCTTTTTTTCTATAGTGCACACACATACACACATACACACAGACATTGAGTTTTTTTATATATAGATTGATTTTCGACTAACTCAAAATAAAAAGTTTAAATAGTTCATCATTTTTATTCAAATGTAAATAGATTTCTCCCTATATCTAGGACAATGGTATATTTGTTATTTTTTTTTAATATTGCGTCACCATTTTCAAGGCGAAGTGCCACTCAAGGATAAGGGTTAATTGGATGGAATTATTATCAGCCGAAAGATGAGGAATACTATGGGAGTACTAACATTGATCAATTATATGAACTGTGTTTCATTACTTACTTATGGACGTTTAAGGACAAGAATTGGTTGATATTAGATTTGAAGACGACTAAGTTGTAATCAGCAGGAAAAGAGCTCTGCGGTAATGTGTTTCACAGGCCAGAAGCCCTTGCAAAGAAGATCTGTCCATGGAAATTTCGTCTGATGCTAGGCACATGGAGAGAAAGGAAAGTCTTTTTCCATCGTGCTAGAACGACGAGTTCTTGCTATCTTGTAATTTGTATGCACCGACTTTAGTGCACAGTAGTTAACAACTCCGCAATCGGATCCAATACCACGATCATCAGGAGGAACCACTTCGCAGTTTCGGCACTTACCCCTCTACTGCATCTCTGAAGTGGTCGTATTGGTACTGATGTAAGCTACTTTTCTGTTCAACACTCATCGTTTCTTTTTAACTAGATCCAGTATGATGCCTTCTCCGCTGTTTCTTGTACGTCTCTCACAAAGTTTGTTTTACTTCTGTGTTCGTACAACAGAAAGGATTTCGCAGTATGTTGATTACCTTTCGCTCAACATATCCTCGAGCTTCCACAGCCAAATGATAGTATTCTACATTCCACTTTTCTCCAGAAGGCAGGAGAACTAATTGTAATAAGAAAGAGGTGTTGATAGGATGTCCATTCCATAGGTCTCATTACAGGGATTACCGTTAGCTTGATTATAAGGACAAACTCTTCCTTTACATTTGAAATCAATTTTATTCATACATAGTTTCACCAACAAACAACCCAAGACCAGGAAAAAGTTACATAGCTAGAAATACAAAAACATGCTAAGTTAAGAGGGGCACATACATCTCTGCTATTTGTTAGATTTGGAGTCCATTTATCTTGCGCATGTCATGTCTTTGTTTGGGATGATACAGGAATATAGCCATCTCTTCAGATTGACCTCAAAACATCCGACCAGAGAAATAGTGGGGAAAAAGTATACAAGCGTTCATCGGAAGTGCCTCTCACAGGCAGTGTTCTAATTGGATGATGTATCAATCACTCCACGAGTAAAGACAAACTTGCGCAAAAGAAAATAGACCATAAGCATATAACTACGATGCTGTGAATGTTTTACATAAAGGGACCAAAGATTGGTGGTCAATCGACCACCTTCCATGGAAATAACAATAGAGTAGAAAGAAACTAGCTATGTCTCTTCTGCGAGAAAGGGGATGTAAGGAAGAGAAGAGATCCCCCCTCATTAGATTTCAAAGTTAATATTGTACTCTGCCAAGACAGAAAATAGTGCTCTGTGCATCACCTCCCCAGATGTAGCAGCAATATTCTATCTTAGGACATATCTAGATTTTATATAGGTAAAGGATTGCATCTGGAGTGAGGTACTTTCTGAAGCGGTAGAATGATCCAACGATTTTTCCAGTGACTTTGGCAACAGACGAGATATACGTCTTCCATTTTATATCTGGAATTAAAGTCAGTCTTAAGGGCTTATCAAATCAAGAGGCTTCTTCATGGAGAGAGACATTCATTTCTAATGGAGCAAAACAGTGATCCAAGCGTTGGTGGTGAAAGGAGAGAAGCTTGATTTTAGAGATGTTAAAAGTAACAAATCATTTTTTCCCCATTGCACAACATGCTTCAAATCAGAAGAGTGAGAATCTGTGATATTTTGAGAACTAGTGTTCTTCAAGGTACTGCCATAGACAATACGTTGTCTGCATAGATGTTAACAAATGATCTCAGGATAGCACATAAACAGTTGACCTTGCAGGATAAAATTCGTATTGCTTGTCACTACATAGAAGTGGTTGACAATTGCTTAATTTATCACAGACTCATGACGCATAGGAGTCTGATCGGTCTGTACAGAGATGTACAAGACTGATCAACAGTATTTAGAAATATTAGACAGACCAACGATCTTCTCCAAATAGAAGAAAAGCATTTGTCCTTTTGTAAGATAATGAAGAGGGGCAAAAATGAATCGTGGACGAGTCCATTGTGGGTGGGCGTCGAGAAAGAAAAAAAGGTGACTTGATAACTGAGAAGGAGAAGGTTTTGCAGTGCAAGGAAACTTGAAAGACGGCGGTTTCTAAAATGCGAAGAGCCAAAACGCTTGGTGATCGGAGAATTGAAGTACCGGAAGAATGGGAGTTTACTGAGGTTTATGGCACAGATGAAGCTTTATTGGCTATGATACCCAAGCCCGTCTTGCTGTTAAGCTTTCGTGTCCACTGACTAAAAATGCGGCTGATAAGCAAGTTGGTACTGTGAAGGAATCCCCTGACTTGTACTTCATCAAAGTGCTTGTGGAACAATTGCTTCAGTTCACACTCGGATAGACAATGCAGAGCAAATTGCTTTCCAATCGGATGTATATACGAACGAGTTTCAAACGGAAACCAAGTCTGTGACCTCAGCAAGAAAAAGACTTTCATGAGACAAAAGTATGTCAAAAGATTGTTATATATGTGTGCGTAACCGGCGTAAACCATCTGGTGATGGCAAATAAAGAAAACCAAAGTTTTTCCATATACGTTCTGTTCTTTGTCATTCTTGTTGGATCTTACCGGGTACCCTGAAAGAACGGCTAATGCAACACTTTAAGTAACGATTGTATAATTTTATTAGAATAGGTAAAAGTTCCGGTAGCAGCTTCTAAAGCACCATGATTTGAATGTTGTCTCTCTCCTTGAAGAAGCCTCTTGATTTGATAAACTCTTAAGACTGACTTTCACTCCAAATCTAAAATGGAAGACATATATGTCGTCTGTTGCCAAAGTCACTGGAAAGATCGTTCGATCATTCTACCGCTGTAGAGGAATTTTCTTCTGAAAATGGAATGTAGAGGAATTTTCTTCTGAAAATGGAATGTAGAGCAATTTACTTCTGAAAATGGAATGTAGAGGAATTTTCGAGATGAAAGATCTAAAACTATCCCAATCGGCTCTTGTGTATTGATACATTGTGCCGATCGAAATGGACATCAGAGGTTTCTCTGAGCTAGATTTGATCTTGATGGAGACAATCGAGTGATCAGAAGATCCCATGAGGGTAGAACGGTAGATGAGCACTTTCAGAGCAAGTTGTCAAGAGAAGATCAAGAAGGCTTGCGAAATGTCCATCAGAATCGAGTATGTGAGTCGGGTTGTCGAAAATCTGGGTCAGCTCATAGGCAAGGGAAAAGTCATGACAAAACTTTCTTTTATCATCAGTTTTGTTGGAATGAACTCACTATTCAACATTTTGAACATTAATGTCACCACATATATAAATGTTGTTCGAACGATGAAGAGACAGGATCTTGTCAATTCTTTCCGAAATTCTTTTGAAGATAGTAACTGTTACAGCAATCTGACAAAACAGAATAGTTATTTCCCTTGGACCAAAGAAAAAAGTTATCACACTTGGATAAAAGAAGTCGTCTGCCATGACAGTTGAAAAGTAAACAGAATGGCTCTCATGATCAAACAAGCATCACGCGTTCAGCGGTTTTCTACATTTTATTTAAACGTATAAACAGCAGACGTAACAGTAACTCCTTGATAAAGTGCAAAGGCTACATGGAAACATAAATGGCAACTCAGAGTCTTCATTAGAGATGCCCCTACCATATGGAAAGCCATCATTGATATAAGCACAGATTCTATGTCCATGACGATCTTAGGGTCGCGCTTTGAGGTCATGTTAGAATAACCTGTAATTTTGAAGTTATCAATAGAACTTGATGGACCAATGCCAGTTTCGCATAATCATATTTGGTCTCCTGTAAATAGATTTCAACCCCTGGAAGATTGGAAAGCAGACATCTGATGCTGGAAAAGGAGACCTAGTAGTAGGTGTCTACGTTGGAAGATGAGGTTAGGGTTAGGGTTTGGACTTGTATTTTGTTTTCAAACTTTTCATATTGAAATTGAGAAACGTGGGGGAGGTCGGAAGAGATCGGAAGAGGTGTTGAAAGCAGAACTCAGAGAAGATGAGTAAGCAGATCATCTTTGTAAACCATCGAAGAAAAAAACGATTTCCACTACTATGGCATTGAGAGGTCTCACCAGAAACTAACGTATAGTTTAGATTCCATTCACCAAATGGAAATACAATAGCCCCGGTATTATGCATCTGCTGATAGGACAGCCTCCTTGAGGGTCATTCTAAAGTTCGGGTATTTGGACTATCAGACGTATAATATCAGCCCAGATGAAGAGTTTATTTCCAACACCCTTATGAGTCACATGGCAACAAAGAAAGGAAAAAATAGGAATCATACTCAAACCATCCCCAAATACTGCTCACCATAAAACAGTGGCTGACACAGGAAAGAGCAATTTCATAGATCATGAAATTTGAGAACTGAAGAACAAGAGTTGCTAGGTTGCTGAAAAATGAATATTCTGAATAGGTTTTCTAAAAAGTACATCAAATAAATGTTATAGGAATATGTAGGAAGTCAAAACACTTACTTTTTAGCGAAACAGTGGATGACTATATAAAGCTCCCTTCATGGGTAGAGCTTATTTGTAAGGATATCGCTAACTGCCATTAGCTTTAAGGCATAGCTCATTGGGTAAAACTAATTCAAGCTTCGTCAATTGACAATGTTTACATGGACGGCGGCACCGGGGGGGGGGGGGCAGGGAGGGCTCAAGCCCCCCCACTTTTTGACTTCAATAATGAAGTTATATATGCATGTGTTTAACCGCCCCCCCCCCCACTTTTTAGAAGAGCACCCCACTTTTATAACTGTCCTGCTGGACCTGACTTACATTCAGCCAGTGTCATATGATAGCGCAGGGGTAGGAGCGCCGACTGTCAGCTCGACGGTTAAGTTTCAATCCCGGACTGAAGATACAGCAAAACAGTCTGTATATATATATATATATATATATATATATATATATATATATATATATATATGGTGTTTTGAATGTTTGGTTTTTGTTGGGGAGGGGGGGATATTTTTTCATCGTTGTGCCACCCGACGAGAAGGTGTATTCTTGCACATTGTTCCTGTTTTTTTTAATGCATTTGGGACTAATTATTTGCTGGTTGGCTTAATAGCTTCAATACTGCGAAAATCTTAAGAGCTACTTTTCTAAGACATTTTCTATTTTTTATTTTTTATTTTTTTCCTTTTTAATTTTTTCTTCTCTTCTTAAGTGACCTCAATTAAGGCAACGCCACATTGTGTGTTGTCGGTTGTTGAAACCCTTATTCCAGATACTTAATTTCCCTGATGATCTGCCAAGCAAGTACCTGCTTTTTAGTGAAACACGTGTAGGAAAAAACTCTTTAATTTGAATATATATGATAAATAAATAATCTTTGAAAGAAAAAGTATTTTGTGGTGATGATTGGTCTCCTGAACGGAATGCTTTGGTAAGCCTTAAAAAAATCACATATAAATGCTCTGTACCCTGTAATCGGGTATCATCGAGCTTGTTTTTATTGGCCTAATCCCGGTCTTCACTGAATAATCTATTTTCTAAGTGAAAAATCTAAATATATATATATATATATATATATATATATATATATATATATATATAATTAAAAACAAAATAGGCAAATCGATCTTCCCAAAGCCGAAATATTTGAATCCATTTATTTGATTTTATAACTTAACTGACGTAACCCTAACCCTAACCCTAACCTCTGATATTCTTCAGGTGCACCTTTACAAACTTGGGAATCTTTCTGTCGAAATCAGAAACCTGCCAGAATGCCCCTTTTTGGGGAACTGAATTCCTCACTTTAAACTCGACCTTATGTTGCCTCGCGCAGTGGTTGGGATGCAAGTAAATCCTAGCTTTACAAAAGCTCCTTGTTGCTAATGACGTAGGCTTCTTCAGATTGGGTGGAAGGTGATTATTGCCTGCTTGCTCTCGGGCATTACTTCCTCCTTCAGATGGGGCGAAGAGATTACTACCCCTTCCATCACCCCCTCATTTAGGAAGGGTAGGATTATGGCTGAACGCCTGAGGTTCCCTCACTGGGGAATGCTGTTCATAGCTATTTTTGCACAATCCAGAGTGCACCCTTTCTGGGGGAAGCTAGACTTTCCATGTTAAACCAACCGTGTGTCACATTCAGACCGTTTCATAAATCAAAGGTTCGCTTTTGCTTTGATAGCGTTTTTGTATGGTTATATTTTGAAAAAAGATTATGGTTGAGCGATGAATTTTCATCGATATTGCGTGTCATTTAATTTCTGAAGACAAGAATTCAACTATAATTAAATAGATAGCTACTGAAATCACCGTTCTTGACTCAGAATATAGTGATTTCCCTTGAATCATATTCAACTTATCTTCCCTGATTTATTACTTTCCAACCTGAGAGTGCAGTCTTCTATTTAGAAGTACATAAAAGATTTGCTTCACGCATGTGCGGAATTGGAAACAAGGCTTTTCTCCTTTCTGACCTTCAGCTTGAAGCTAGCTGAATAAGTCCATCATAAACCTCATCTTAATATACATAAAACCTCCATCTTAATATTAAAACCTCCATCTTAATATTAAAACCTCCATCTTAATATTAAAACCTCCATCTTAATATTTGCTTCTAATCATATTCAACTTATCTTCCCTGATTTATTACTTTCCAACCTGAGAGTGCAGTCTTCTATTTAGAAGTACATAAAAGATTTGCTTCACGCATGTGCGGAATTGAAAACAAGGTTTTTCTCCTTTCTGACCTTCAGCTTGAAGCTAGCCGAATAAGTCCATCATAAACCTCCATCTTAATATACATAAAACCTTCATCTTAATATTAAAACCTCCATCTTAATATTAAAACCTCCATCTTAATATTTGCTTCTAATCATATTCAACTTATCTTCCCTGATTTATTACTTTCCAACCTGAGAGTGCAGTCTTCTATTTAGAAGTACATAAAAGATTTGCTTCATGCATGTGCAGAATTGAAAACGAGGTTTTTCTCCTTTCTGACCTTCAGCTTGAAGCTAGCCGAATAAGTCCAGCATAAACCTCCATCTTAATATTGTTTACACACCACTGATGCCGTGTCATAATATCTCGATTATGGTCACTATTAGACGAGACTTCCAAACAGCTAGCAACCTTAGCATGCTCCTTTTCTACTGGTCACAGCTATAGTTTCTAAATAATATGAAAGTATGTTGTATTTACTTTACATCGCTCCATGCATCTCTCTATAAATTGTTTGCCCTGGCAATTCATGTTTATTTCAATTATGTTGGGGACATTTACATAGAATTACCTTTAGAAATTACGCCTGGGATCTTCAGCCCCTTTTATATATCATGTTTTATTATGTCACACCTACAAACCTTATCTGTGAGAAATAAACGTATATATATATAAAATTGAAAATATAAGCCATTATCAATGCAAGATTAATTTATTATTTAAAACAAAATTCTTTTTTAATTTTTAATTTAAAAAAAAAAATAAATAAATAAAAAACATAAATAAATAAAAATAATAAATTAACCTTGCATTGATAATGGCTTATATTTTTAATTTTATAATACAAACCCAGCAATGCTTTTAATGAACAACCTATATATATATATATATATATATATATATATATATATATATATATATATATACATATATACATATATATATATATATATACATATACATATATACATATATATATATATATATATATATACATATATACATATATATATATATATATATGTATATATATATATATATATGTGTGTGTGAATTCAACTGTTTCTTAATTATTCTCTTTACTCTCCTTTTATCCACCCCCTGCATTCTCTTCAGTTTGCAAGGCTGTCCTTAGTAGATAACACAACATATTCAATATGGCGGCCTTAGTGTTGTAAAAGAGACTCCAAGACGTGTATCACTATAAAACGTAAAATTAGAATGTTATGCTATAAACGATTCATAAAATTGAAGAACTCTATTGATTCTGATCAAGGGCAAACATGTTTTTGTGTTCTTTATCAAGACTTAGACATTGTGGATGACACCATAACCAAAAATGAAAGCTAAGAAGAATTTTTTTTTATCGAAATCGCTCCAGACAAGGCATGAAGCTACTTGATGTAAGGAGCTAACAAGAACGAAAGATGATTATCGCAAAGACAGAAAATGCCTATTGACCTTAGTTTTGAAAAGACCAAGATTATAGAGTTCCACAAGCCTGTTGTTTTTGGAAAGAAGCTACTGGAATCAGAAGCTGTATTACAATTAGGTATCAAAACAGCGAATTGATGGAGACCACTAGACCAACGAGTCAAACGAGCTGGAATAAAGGAAGCAGGGAATAGATCACATAATTCTGAAGAAAACATGCTATAATAGTATTTATAGAAAAGACTGAGACTAGCAACATCACGCCTGTGAGAGAGAGTGTGCAAAGAAGAAGACAGGGTGTGGCCAATCAAAGTACGGATACGTTTCTGCACCTCATCAAGAACACTCAATAGGAGGGAGATTCATCAGTCCAAACATGACAACTGTACTCCATATGTTGTCTTATAGTAAATTTGTAGAGATAGAAAATAGCCTCAGGTGTGAGAAAGTGTTTGGAGCGATAGAGAGAACCGACTTTACAAGAAGTAGAAAGAGCAATGGATCTAATGTATGAACTCCAAGAAATATTTGATGAGAAATAAAGGCCAAGAACTAGAAGGTATACTGAAACATCCAAGCAGTCTCTCTGGGTGTTTTCCTACAAGTGACAATCCTCCATCCAATGTCTCATATGAATCGTTTGTTTAATTATTATTAAAATGCAAATTGTGAATAAGATATGCTATTTAAAGTTACAAAATAAAAATGACCTGGTAGAAGTTATGAAGTTATTCTTAGTTAATATCGCCTGTATGGATTTACTCCTCTCCAGGAGTTAGGCACAAGACCAGTTTTTATCTTACTCCCACAAGTAAGATGTGACCCAAGGTCGGGTCGGGAAAGTGGGGTTTAAAAATTGCCTGGGCAGCCCCGTCGGCATTCCCCGGTATGGGCGCCTCAGGCAGTAAGCAATAAACTTACTCCTCCCCAAAGAGGGGAGGCGAAGCCTGGGAGGGTGGACCTCCTAGAACTGCACAGGACAGATCCAGGACAGGACAGGCGTAAATCAAGCCCCGAATGCCAAGACAATACCAGTCTATGGGGTGCAGTATCCATCGGAACAGATACTACACTTTGATCTTAGCCAAAAGGCCAAAGTAATCATACTTTGTTATGGTGAATAAAAGTTAATATCGCCTGTAGTAAGGATCGAATCTTCAATCTCCTGAAGACTGTCACTTGGAACTGATTGCACTACAACTGAATATAATAGTATAACTCCTGGACACTCACAAAGAAAGAAACGTTCCTCTGACATTAGCTTTAACAAAAACCGAAAATTACAGGGTGAATCTATAGAAAATAGCACGATTTCCATTTCTAATACATAAAACAACTTTATTGAGTTTTCCTCGTTAGTACGTGAACAAAAAGGAAAGGTGTTAGTATGTCCATAAGTATGGACGAAAACAAAACTAAAAAAAAATTTCCCAGTGATTATAATTTCCCAGTGCGGAAAAGGGAAGTGTTCATAATATTGAATGTTATGTACACCGACTATGGTGTCAAGACGTGTCCATGTGTGTATGTAAGCATGTGTGTCTGTACACAGGTGTGAAAGTCAATTCACATGTAAGCAGTTATGTGTGTGTGTTATATTAAGTCCACGTGTATGACGCAGTAGCCATTTTAGCTTCTCAGTACTTTGTGTCAGAAGTGACCAGAGCTAGGTAGCCCGGCCAGGTGTAATAGTTGTCTACATGTCGAGAGAGGCAAGAAAAAAAGAGAGTGAGTGAATATTAATTCCACATGTATGCGGCAGTAGCCATTTTGTCTTCTTGTCTTGTCAAAGTCGAACCCAGGGCCAAAGGTCCGGGAAGATGTATGTTGTGTCCCCAGAGAGGGGGACGTGTATTTGGCAATGCCAAAGAAGGAAAGAGAGAAGAGGCTTCTCATGCTGAAGAAGAAAAAGAGAAAAAGAAAGAGAGAAAGAGCGGATGGCACTCAAGTGTTTATATAGTTATGCTAGCCATCCGAGATTCGCCTAAGAGAAGGCCACTGATTCGTCAAGCCAATGAGGAAGTAGATTGCTTGAACCCAAAAAAAAAGTCATTTATATTTAAACAATATGGCAGCTGTGTGCTGACCCGTAGAAAACTGCTACAAATCGCCTCAACTTAATGTCATATAGACAGAAAGCAGAAGAGTCATAGACGATTTTGTTAACAAATGCAGACGACAAAAATGTTCACAATCTGAAATTGAACAACAGTTGTGTCCTTGACCTTTAAGCTAAGATCAGAGTGTAGTATCTGTTCCGATAGATGCTACAATTTGTAAAGCAGTACCGTCTTGGCCTCCTGGCCTTGATTCTGCCGGTCTGAAGTATTGTCCTGTACAGTTCTAGGAGGTCCACCCTCCCAGGCTTTACCTTCTCTTTGAGAAAGGGTTTAGTTTATTGCTAATCGTCTGAGGCACCCCTACCGGGTGAATACCGACGGGGCTGCTCAGGCGCTTTTTGTAGGGCAGAGCATTTTAATCCTAGTGAGCTGGCTAATCACACCTGACCTTGTATCTAGCCTTCTGGAGGTAAATGACTTGACCTTTTAGCATGGAGCAAAGTGTAGTATCTGTTCTGATACTACACTTCGTCTTCTTTGTCCTGGCCCTATGGGAGTGGACGTGTCTGTGGGAGATCAGGTTTGACTTGCGCGATTTGTAGCGGAGTCACCTCGTGCAACTTTGGTACAATGTTTCTCATGGTCGCGGTGACGGGTGACGAGACCTTAAGTTCAAAGGTTAGGTCACACCTGCGTGTTGATCACGAGATTTCGTGACGTCACAGTTTTCCTGCTGGGAAAACTGGAGTTGATATTTGAGTTCTTGACTGGAAGCCAACGAGAGAACATGCTTTAGCCATGTAGCGATTACAAGCTAGGGGATTTCAGATCCCCCGAAGTAGAGCCAGAGAAAGTCCCCATCTTCCTTCCTTTACAAATAGCTAAGTAGTTAGAAAAATAACTAGCGTAAGCCTCTCTCTCTGCAACAACGAACTTGCTCAGAATCGACAAGCAGTATAGTAAATAAATGGCTCTAAATTAAAAAGGAGAAGCCTTGTTATATTTTATTGTGCGTGTGGGATTTGATTTCAGCCTATGAAGAAATACGAGCGAAGTTGACGCTCAGCGAAATGACAGATGATAGCAGTCGCGACACAAAGCAAGTGACGACAATGGTGGTAAAGAGGAGGGGCGCACGGTTAGTACAAATAGTGTCCATACAACGGCGAGGCAATGACAGTGAAGAAAGAGCCACGGTTAGTACGAATAGTTTCCCTGCAGCTGGGAAATGCAAATCGAGAAACGACATATCGTCCTATTAGTAGCGATGCCATTCGTTCTGGATTAGCAGATGAGAGTTCTACGACAACAGAGATTCACAAAATTCCCGACATTATGAACGTTGTTAAACCAGCAATTTAACACTGGGTCAGTGAAGGATGTATTCTTTCTAGACTGGGGCAATTTTAATTTTTGTTCCAATCCAGAGTTCCCTTTTTTGGGGAGCTGGATTTTCCCCACATTACAACACGACCTTGGGTTTAACTCTGCCCTCGTGGGGAGGCAAGTAAATAGGAATAGTTGATGCTAATAGAACTTATTATCACCAGCATCCGAATTGCAGATTCCAGAAAGAACTGCTAAGAAAAGTTAACGCGCAAACACTGGGAGATCACTTGATATTGGCAAAGCATACAAAGATTCTGGGAATGTGCAAAAGTGGATGTGGCTTGTGCATACTATGTATTTCAATATACATAGTATGTACAAGCCACATCCACTTTTGCACATTCCTAGAATCTAAGCCATTTTAAAAAAATTTTCACTTTAGTTTTTTAACAAATATCCTGAATAAATTAAACATTGTCAATAAATAAAAAGGTTCTTCTTTACTTTCACAACGGCATGAAAATATCATAAAACTTTACTCGCTTAAAATATATTTTACATAACTGTAAAATAGTAAATATATAAATATGTTTTGTTCTTTAACTTATGTTTTCTCTCTTACAGTCACAAAACCCTATTGTGGAATTTAGCATTTGTTAAATGGTGACCCATTCTCAATATTCATGTTCTTAGCCATGTTTCTCATTCGCCATTTTATCCTATTATATCAATTAACATGGTTCTTGGTATTTGCCAAAGACGCTACCGTTATGTGAATACACTAATTCAAGCCAGGAGCAATGCTACAATATAATACTACTAAACCTTATGTCTAAAATCCATATTCCAATTTTTATCAAAATCCATTACATGATTTTGATTCTAGAAAATGTCTGCAATGTAAGGCTTAAGCTTAATGTGTCTTAAGATGAAATTGAAATTCAAGGAATCTTACTTAATTGCTGTCTACTGACTGTGGTTAAAATTTCATGCAAATCTGAAATATTTGAATTTTCAAATCGGAGGTTGTGCCCATATTATGCCCCCTAAAAACCCATTAAAATTCTCAAAATAAACTGAAATTTGGGAGATATTTATTTATTGATGTCTAATATCTATTGTTACAATTTCACAAAACTCGGAGGTATCTGAATTTGCACTTTTGCATAAAACTAATAAAACTAAATATACCCCATAGTATGCATTTTACGCCGCGCAGCTGTTTTCAAAACTGCATAACGATCGGTTAACTAGTTAAAGAGTGAAACTTATTCGCATATCTAATCAACGGAGGCGCGAGAGCGCCCTATCCCTTAATAGACTTCAAGAATGGCCTATGCTGGAACTCTCATTTCTTTGATCAATCATAACTCAAAAACCAATAAACCAAATTAGTTAAAACTTTGCACAAAATTTTTATTTGATAGGTTCTATAAGTGTGTAGAATTTCAGCATCATTAGTCAAGGCAACCCAGAGATCCAGAAAGTTCAATCATGAAATCATGTTATCTGTGTGTACGTACGTATGTGCCACCCTGTATCTCATCAACTATTTGATGGATTCAGCTGAGTTTTGGCAGAGATAGAGGTTCTAGGGTCTAGTTGATGGCACTTTAATTTCAGTTTACCATATACTTTAGTTTTTCAGAAAATTCTAAAAAACCTTAAAAATGACCATTATTCATACACTTTATTCTATATCTTATCGACCATTTGATGGATTCAGCTGATTTTCGGCAAAGATAGAGGTTCTAGTGTCTAGTTGATGGCATTTTAATTTCAGTTTACCATATACCTTGATTAGTCAAACTACCAACTATATCAGTTATGAGAAGGTATTGTTTGAGACATAGCCTTTACAAAAGTAGTGACATTCCATGAGAAATGCCAGTATACTGAAATCATATGCCCTTAATAGGATTAAGATGAAAATTCATATACACTAAATGTACAAAAGCAAGGAAATTCTCAATTTTTTACACTTTTATTGTCATTAAGGGTATGACTACATATCAACCAAACCATTTCATTATCTCATCACTACAGTATAAATCTCTATGCATGAGTGGGTGAAGTGTGTGAGGTGTGCTGAAGAAAAATTCCTACCAGTAATGAATTTTCATCTTAACCCTATTAAGGGCATATGATTTCAGTATACTGGAATTTTTCATGGAATTTTATATAGAGATACAGTGAAAAACAACTTTTTCATAATCAGGGGAAGTAACTCATATATGACAAAATCAAGAATTCCTTCCCTTGTATTTATACTGAGTTATGGTATATTTAAAAATGTAAACAATAATATTAGTGAATTCATCTTGGTTAATTACTATGCAGCTTAAACATTTGTACCGCTTAAAAATATCATTGTATTAAAATTACTTTTACTAACTTATTACAACTATTAAAAATGTTATTTCCGTAATATATGTAAATACGTAACTACGGCTGCTTATGTAAGGTTAGCTCAGTCGACAGAGCCTGAATAATCGGTAGAAAAAAAAAGAAAGATGGCGTCGCGCGCTTATCAGAGTCGTTCGCGAACATCAACTCCCGTCTACGACGTGACTAGACCGCCACCGCTGCCAAATACTGCAGGTTTTAGGTGAATATTAATTTAAATTTCTTTGATTTCATCATTCTAGTTGTTTTTCTTCCATTTACATCCTTTATTGATGTTACATTATGCGTGGAATGATTCTTGTCTGCTGTTATTCAATAATAATAACAACAACAGGTCCTTCTTTTTGTTTTTGTAAATATTGAATCCCAAAATAGAAAAGTAAGTTCAGCTTTTCAACTTCTTGTCGGATTATGAAGACAAAATTCACTGAACATTTTAATTTGATCTTTTGTTACAACTATTTTTTACTTTCGATTATTTCTCTGAAAGGCCATAGATGTTTTTGAGTTGTTGATTTTTTAATATGCTTTCATTTTCTTCATTTTTTTTTTTCTCGGAAATTTTGAATTCCTAGAAAAGAATTTATGCAATATTTTATTTTTTAACCAATTACTTTATTTTGATTTATTTTCTTTTTACCATCAAGGGGAGGGGGGGGGCGATTTAGAATTTTCAAATTTGAATAACTATTCGTTATCTTTTAACTTTGTTTATATATATATATATATATATATATTTCTTATGTTTGTATTGATCACTTTATATATTTTCAGTTAAATCTGTTTTTTTTATTCTCTTTAGTTTTTTAACAAATATCCTGAATAAATTAAACATTGGAATAAATAAAAACGTTCTTCTTTACTTCCACGACGACGTGAAAATATTCAAAGAGATTTATAAACCTCGTTATGTACCTACGTGTTAGCTGAAAATAAGATTGTACAGAAAAAATTACGCAGATTCATCCTGTATTTATTAAATTATGAGAAAAAAACAAAACAAACAATCTTACGTATGTGTAGACATACTTACTTGTTAGGCAAGGGAGATAACTCAAATTTTGTTTTCGGGAAAACTCAAAATGGCGACCGACAGATAAAATAGTTTATTTTTTATTCAATAAATACTGAATGAATTTGCGTAATTTTTGGTGTACAGTCTCCGTTTCAACTACCACGTAAGTACATAACAAAGTTTATACATTTCTTTAGCTATTTTTAAGAGTCCTAACATGTCGTGAAAGTAAAGAAGCACCAATAAACTGTTATATATCTGTACTTAAAATCAAAATATGGTTATATTGAAGTTTTTAGCTTTAAAAATGCTGCTCGTAATAATGTAACCTAATTATTACGTTATTGTTTGACCAAACTGTTATAAAACTATAACTGATTTTAAGATAATGTTGTTTCAGTGGCAGCCATCTTAAAGCTGAAAACTTTAATATAACCCAAAATATTAAGCCGACGACACAAACAATTAATAGTTTATTTTGTTATTAATAGACCTAACTAACTCTTATGAAATGTAGCCACGGTAAGAAGCTTTTAAATTTGTTTTAAGCAAATAATTTGACAAATAAAAAGTTTGTCTGGTAAAAAAATGGGTAAATTAGTCGTTTCCCACCTAAAATGGCGAACAACTCTGCTGTCAATGAACCGTCTGCTATTTTTCGATCTCTCAAATGAGTAAGTAAACCCCAATTTTTTTTTTTTTTACTTATTTCAAATGATTATCCTACTAACCGTGCTTCCACACAGAGAAGTAAAAAAAAAAAATTAGTAAAATAAGTTATATATATAATTTTTTTTTTTTCAGATTATGATAGTAGGAATTTTTTTTAGTTTTTTTTAGTAAAATAGAAGAGAAAACGTGTTAAAATACTAATCGCTTTGAGGGGAAAAATCTTGGACGATGAAATAGAAAAACAGAATTGTTGACCTGGAGAAACGATACAAAGCCGTGTGTAATTATAAATATATATTTTATTTTAAAAAATAATCCAACAAAAAATAACTCAGTTTACAAAATAAAAAAAATCATTAAAAAAAATAAAAATTGTTCAAAAATAATTTTTAATTAATTTTTTTCAAATTCAATTGTTTAAAATTATAATAAAAAAAACTATTTTAGTATTTCATTTTTATTGTCCATTTGTAGATGAGGACCCTAAGCTACCCCCCCCCCCCAAAAAAAATTCTACCTTTGTTAGGCGGTTACGTGTGGACACTCTGAAAAACTTGGCTTTAAAAAAACAATTATTTTCGAGTTAGAATGGAGATCAGTTTCGCATATAAATTTAACATAAAACGATCGCCCATTTCCGGGCTATAATATTTTAAGGGTATATAATAATTTTGTGCTAAGGGGGATAAATTGAATGTGTTTTGTTTTTTTTGCAAGGTGGTTGTTGAAGTTAGCAATAAAAAAAAAAATTACTTTTTATCTAAAATATAAGTTATTATTGACAAAATATTTTATCTAAAGGAAGCTAGAATAGAAAACGTTTAAAAAGAAAAATTTAGTCAAGTGTTGGGGGAAAAAGAACGGGGGAAAAAAAACTGCCTTATTCCTACCACTAACCCTAAGTCCGAGTGACAACATACCCCCTCTTAAAAAAAATAAATTTAACTAAAACCAGAAAATGATTACATGTCATTCAAACTTTATCTGGTCAGAAAATGGGTGATCATTTTACATTAAATTTATACTGTAATCTGATACCCCCCCCCCCTCCACTCTAAAGTCTAAAATATTTTAATTTTTACTGCAAAGTTTTACAGATGTTTACACCTAATTACCACAGAAAAAAGTAGAATTTCATTTTTCTTTTTGGGTGAACTAGCTTAAGGCCTGCCCCCTATCTACAATAATATCTTTATTTTACTTTTCTTCTTATATCTATTTATAAAGTTCAAATGGTTTAGTAGGCCTTTGTCGGTCATGTCCGACTATGAATGACAATTGCAGATCTAGCCGGCTAGTTTCAGTATTTACAGAGTCTTGTCATTAATGCCCCAAGGGACGTACTGACTTAACTTAGGCATTTCTTGCTATAGCTAAGAAGGCCTATGCAGGTGTTGCAGTCTCTGTCACAGTTGCCACAGATGAATGAGGAAGTTCATTTGCTTTTCCCTTTTTTTCCTCCTTGCACAATTTTCAGCGGCTTTCGCCTTACACTTTGCTTCCCCGATGTCAAGCTGTCGTTTGAGGGTTTTTTTCCATTCATCCTTGTCAGAGGCAAAGCTTTCCCAAGATGACGGATCGATGTCAAGGACCTTCATGTCTCTCTTGCAGACACCGTCTCTCTCCGTAAAGGAGATCTTTGGAAATTCAGCCATCAACCATCCTGTGAACGTGACCAAGCCATCTCAGTCGGCGTTGCCTCAGCAGTGTGTACATGGATTTCATACCAGCTATTTCAAGCACCTCAACATTTGTCTTTTGTGTTCCCATCTGATACCAAGGATAAAACGCAGACTTCTCAGATGGAATATCTGCAACTTTTCTTCTTGTTTAGCATAGTGTCCATGTATCACTGCCATACAGCAGAATGCTTATAATGCAATCACTATAGACTGACATTTTTGTGCGCATTTTGAGTAAGGATTTTTCCCGAATTCGGCCATGTAGCTTAGACAAGGTGCCTGCTGCTTTATCAATCCTTTTGTTGATTTCTGTATCTGACGAGAGAGATTCTGAGATGTTTGAGCCAAGATATGGGAAATTTTCAACAACACCTAAATCATAGTTGTCAATTTTGATGGAGGGCTTGTTAGTTGACCCCTGGAACAGTATTTTTTGGGGGGGGGGGGCTAATGATCGGACCGAAATCCTTACAGGCAACAAAGAGATGGTTCATAAGAAATTGAGGCTTCTCCTCCGTGTGAGTAGCAATGCCTGCATCATCAGCATAAAGCATGTCCCTCATCATTGTTTGTCTGACCTTAGTTTTTGCTCTGAGTCTGGAAAGGTTAAAAAGGCACCCATCAGATCTTGTCCTAAGAAGGATGCCTTCATTTGCATCACCAAAAGCATGATTCAGAAGCAATGCGAAAAAGATCCCAAAGATAGTTGGGGCTAGAACACAGCCTTGTTTCACTCCATTGCAAATGTGAAATGGTTCAGACAGGTTCCCTTCAAATTGTACTGTCCTTTTCATATTCTGGTGGAATGATCTTATGAGACTCAAGAGCTTTGGAGGACAGCCAATTTTAGAAAGTGCCAAGTTCAGCCCTTCGCGACTGACAGTATCAAATGCTTTTGTGAGATCCACAAAAACAATCTGAAACAGCATATTTTGTTCCCTGCATTTCTCTTAAAGTTTTCTCAATGAGAAGATCATGTCTACTGTTGATCTCCCTGCCCTGAAGCCACATTGAGACTCAGGATAGACACGTTCAGCAAGCACCTTAAACCTTGCTCACAATACTAGAGATATGCCTCTGTAACTCCTGTCACTTTTGTTCTTATAGAGAGTAAACATTTTGGTGTCTCTCATGTCCTGTGGTACTTCATCTTCTGCCCAGCAACAACAAAGAATATCATATGGGTTTCAGGAGGACTGTCTTACACTGTTTGATGAGATATGGGGAATCCCGTCATTACCTGGAGCTTTACCATGGGCAATCTAGTCTATAGTTTTGTTTCGCTCAGAGATGGTTAGCATTTCATCGAGCTCATGCAAGACACTGAATTGTTCCATCGCAGCAAATGCGGACTCGGAAACTTCACTCGTCTTTGTGTAAAGGTCAGAATAGTGTTCTTTCCAGCGATCTATCTGCTTCTCTTTGTCAGTAATAACTTTTCCAGAGGAGGATTTGAAGGGTCAGACTTGCTCTGAGTACGACCCGTAGCAACCTTTATGCCCTCATACATGGCCCTGATGTTGCCTGTGACAGATTCATTTTCAATATGATGGCTAAACTCATTGGCACGACGCCTGACAATCTACTTGGTCTCTTTTCTGGTTTGCCTGAGCCTGCACAGATTTTGATTGCTGGGGCGCCTGTTGTACTCTCACTTCATCTGCCTCTTTCTGTCGATATAAGGACTGAGTTTTGTCGACTTTGCCTCAAACCAGTCAGTTTTCCTACCAAAGGTTGTCAGAGCACAGCTGTGCATTAGTCTCTTTCAGAGACTGCCATCACCCGTCAGCCAATTCAGACTCAATTGTGGAATATTCCTTCTCAAAAAGGTCTGCATACTGCGACACAAGCACAGGATCCTGCATGTTCGCAGTATTCCGACCGGGTTTTATATCCTATTTTAACTAACCAAATTATTGTCAGCAAAATGGGTTTGCGCACAACTTATTGTTACATAAAACCATGTTTTAGTCAAATAAATTTGATTATAGACGGTAATTTATAGCAAGTTGAAATGTATCCGAGAGACGTTAAATTAATGTTTACCTTTAGCAAACATGGCGGTACTCAGAAAAGTTGAATTAATCAGAAATGGAGATCAGAGTTTTCCCAGCCCCCCCCCTCTTCTGAATCTAAAATGTAATAAAACTAAGATGGTTATTTTTATTGTTTTCTTTGTTTCTGAATACAATAGGTATTTACTATTTGTATACTGAAAATTTTTTTAACTAAAAATTAATTTATATATGTGAAGCTGGGGGGGGGGCGGCTCGAAAAGCAAGATAACTCTGATTTTTATTTCCGGTTACTTCAACTTTTCTAAGTACCGCCATGTTTGCAAAAAGTGTACATTTATTTAACGTCTCATCATTATTATCATATTCAGTTTGACGTCTGTTTTACATGCTGTCTTGTGTTCGACGGTTTGTAGAAATTGACTTCCACACTAATCTATCTCTGACCAGGTCTTTATTTATCCCTCTTTCTCTGAAGTCCATTTTTATCATTTCCTCCAATGTTTTCC
This sequence comes from Sepiola atlantica, assembly GCA_963556195.1. Lineage (NCBI taxonomy): Eukaryota > Metazoa > Mollusca > Cephalopoda > Sepiida > Sepiolidae > Sepiola > Sepiola atlantica. Next base: position 43,456,820 of record OY744527.1, on the reverse strand, counting down.
TTGGCTTTTCCCTGCCGCCTTAAATGTTCTAATCTACTAACCCAAGAACTCTCATCCATTCTTTCAATGTGGCGATCACATTGAAGTCTCCTGTTCTGCGCACATCTCCCTATACTGTCCAGATATGATTAAACTTGCCATAAATTGTTTTTATTTGAATTATTTTTTATTTACTAAGTAACAATAGAATAGTGCTCAAACCCATTTCAATAATTTGTGAATTGTTTAAAATAAAGTTGTTTAAGTTTTCAATTACATAGTTTTGATTGATTTTTTTTATTTAAAAAAAGGAAGTAATTTGTATGCACCACCTACAGTGCAACAACATAATGTAAATAATTTGTTTCCATTTTGCTCATCCATACATATTTAACATTTCACATAATCTCATTTTTTTTTGTAAACAATAGTCCCGCCGTCGAAAAAAGCATATTTCATACTTATATCTCAAGATAAAGAATGTGTTTCTTTCCCAGCTAACAACTCTACAATCGGATTCAGTACCGCAATCAGGAGAAACCACTTCAGTTTTGGTCCCTACTGACAGATAGACAGAAAGAGAAGGTCCTCTATTTTTGCTAGGCTGCCGCATTCTTGGGTGGTGAGACATTTTTAGTTAAAAAAGAAAAAACTATTTTTCACTTCTTCAGTTAGCAATGAATGATCGTATAATAACTTGTTCTTCATATACTTTGGGATCTGCGTTCGTTCTCGATTTTTTAGGGGGGGGGATTGAAATCCCTTCCCCCCCCACACACACACCTTAAAAAATCGAGAGCAAACGCAGACCCCAAAGTATATGAAGAACAAGTTATTATACGATCATTCATTGCTAACTGGAAGAAGTGAAAAAAACCCATTTCTTTAAGTATTAAAATCAAATCGTATTTTATCACTTCCCTCGTAGCTCAGTCGATAGCGTGTCAGGCAGTTAGCGTTGAGGTTGCGAGTTCGAATCGCGGCCTCGACGCCAAAATTATTTGTTTATTTAGTCGTTAATATGTGGCCTAATTTCCCCCCTCCTTCCCCCTTGTGTATAAAGGTTATCATTTTATTCATATTATACAGGGTGTTTCAAAAGTCTTGGGAACATTACAAATGCGTATATCTCATGAACTATTCCAGGTAGAAAAATGAAACTGGTGCCATTTTAAAGCTTGCTTAATCAAGTTTTTGGTCATACTAATGATTTTCGTGTTATCTTTCCAGGTGCAGTAATGGCGTTCTCTAAACAGGACAAGGCATTTTGCGTCCTCCAATTTGCAAAGACTGAATCGTGGACATGTGTTCAGCGTGCATTTCGCAGGAAATTTAAAAAAGAAGCCCCTGAAAGGAAATCCATTGTCAGATGGCATGCTAAATTTGTGAAAGATGGGTGTTTGTGCCCAAGTAAGCGAACAGGTCGCCCTTCAACTTCAGAAGATGCAGTTGAGCAAGTTCGGACAGCCTTTCAGCGGAGCCCCCGTAAATCAGTGAGAAGAGCCAGCAGGGAACTTCAGCTTGCTCCAGCAACTGTCTGGCGTGTCTTAAGGAAACGACTGCAAATGGTACCTTACAAGCTCAAGTTGGTCCAAAAGTTGAAGGACACTGATAAGCCACTTCGCCGTGACTTTTGCATTGCAATGCAAGAGAAGTTGGAAGATAACGGCTTTGATGACCGGCTTGTTTTTAGCGATGAGGCGACCTTCCATCTGAATGGCAAAGTTAACAAGCATAACACTCGCATATGGGGTACTGAGAATCCTCATGAACTTCTTGAGCACGAGCGAGATTCACCAAAAGTGAACGTGTTTTGTGCAATTTCCAAGAAAGGTGTCTATGGACCGTTCTTCTTTGAAGAGGCAACTATCACTGGTGAATCCTATCTCAACATGCTGGAAGACTGGTTAATGGCTCAGTTGGAACAAGCAGAATCTGATGACTTCATTTTTCAACAAGATGGTGCACCACCACACTGGAGTCTTAGAGTAAGGCAGTTTCTTAAACAAGGCTGCCTGGTAGATGGATTGGGAGATCTGGGCGAGGTGATGACGTTCTCATGCCCTGGCCTCCTAGGTCTCCAGATCTTACCCCGTGTGACTTTTTCCTTTGGGGCTTTGTCAAGCAACAAGTCTATGTGCCGCCCCTTCCAAGAGATATTGACGAACTAAAGGCTCGAGTAACGGCAGTTGTGGGAACCATTGACGTCAAGATGCTGGAACGCGTTTGGCAGGAAATGGACTATCGACTAGATGTCTGCCGTGTGACGAATGGTGCTCATATTGAGCAACTTTGAAGATTCCCCACAAAACTTGAAACTTTAACCTTTCCAACGGTACCAATTTCATTTTTCAACTCCTAATAGTTTTTGAGTTATTAAAAATCGTTATGTTCCCAAGACTTTTGAAACACCCTGTATATGCATTAGAAAAAAAAATTACGTTTTATTTTAATTTTTGAATATCTCTATTTTTTTTTCTCAAGGTAAGTTCTCATTAATGAAACTACTTTTCGATAATGTCTTTGTTCATGTTCATGTTTCATTTGTTTTAGAAATGGTTTAACTCGAAATAACACACCACCACATGCTGCTTTTCTGGGTAACAAAGCTGTACCTCAAAACATGCCTGGCAGCAACCATGGACCAAGACCGGGTCAATCGATCTGCATTGGAGAAGAAGTCAGGATTGCTATTCATATGGCTCTTGATAATTTCCGTGGTTCTGAAGGACAGAAAGGTAAGAAATATATATATTTCCCTTAAAAGATTATATATTATTCGTGTATTTTTTTTATTTCAGTATTTACTGCAATAGTTCATAATACAGGAGATTAGAGAGTGACTGGTGGGTTTACTTTCGGCAGCCTCGTCACTCTCGCTGCCCTTGTTTTGTTCTTTAGTCCTCACATTCCATGAGCGATGTTTCTAACAAATGGGGAAGAATTGCTGTTTTTTGGGTCGGAATCTATTCATCTAACATTTATCGTTGGCTAAATTTTGACCTTGAAGTAGTTATTTAAAAACTTTTAGCTCCTTACATCAAGTGGTTTCAAGCCTTGTCTAAAGCAACTTCCATAAAATCAGTTTAGATTAGTAGTATAAAAATATACTTATGTAACCCGATCATTGGCCAGAGGTCTTTGGAACGGGACAAAGTCCAAATGTGGTCCCATTTGTTATCGCCAGTGAGCAATCATCGTTGGACGATAGTCACGGTTGAGAAGTGACTTGGTGTGTCCGCGCTGTGGAGACGTCTGTAGAAGGACTCTTATAATCCTGGCACGGTACCAAGCTCCCAGAGTGGCAACGATAATAGGCACTTCCCCTTAATATAGGGGTTCATACCCGTTTGTCTGGTGGACGGGTATTTTGTCGGCTTGCATTTTGCGTCAATAGTCTGGGACCCCCGTGCTGGAACATGAAGGCTTGTAATAATGAAACAAGTCATTTTCACTTTTAAAAATAAAAATATGATTTTTATTTTATTTCGAAAAGAACATAATAGAAACTCAAATGTTCTGGGCGCATGTGCGACTCTCACACGAGCTGACTCAATGTGTGTTCAATCTCTTCGCGAGAGAGAGAAAGAAAAGGTATAGTTTCACAAGAGAAGGAGAGAAACAAGAAAAACATAGCTACACCATGTCACTGGCAGATGTATGTTTTGTTTTCAGGTTGACCTTCGAATTAATGGTCGCGGAGTACAATGTTTATGGTTAAACTCACCAACCTGCCAGCCTTAGCTGGCTGATGTAACATTGACAGATTCAAATGATATACGTAATATTTCAAATATATGCATCTGATTCTACCTGCTTCATTTGAATCTGGCACAAGGGTTGTTTAATATAGGGAGTGCATCAGCTCCCCAAAAAGGGCAACGCATCGTTGTGCCACACTTATCTAAAGCAACCTACGAGTATGGGAACTCGTTCAATTTAAGTCGAGTTTCATTTCGTTATAATAACATGCTTTTTTTGTGATTTTAGGAGTTATCGCCATGATTTTATTTGTGATTTTAGAAGTTGATCGCTCTGATTTTATTTGTGATTTTAGAAGTTGATCGCTATGATTTTATTTGTGATTACATATTAAGAGGTTGAAACTTCCATAATAAACCTAATCATTCTATAAAATGATATTTGTTCAGTTGCCAGTGGTAAAATGCGTCAGTCATAGATTTTCGTTTTTCTCTAAAAACATTAATGAAAATATGTCAACGATTACTTTCTATATAAAGTCTTCCTGTTTTTTCATTGTTTTTTTTTTTAAACTTGTGTTCATTGAATGTAAGTTACTTTGTGTTATTTTTTTCAAATTACAGTTTTTTAACTTTTCTTGTTTTCTATTTCTTTGTTTAAGCTTTACAGATTGTTTCAATTCTTCGATGAAATATTTGTTTTGTATTTACAATTTATCATATTTGCTTTTACTATTTCAGAGTTAGAATTTCCTTCCTCTTTAAATGCGACTGAAAGAGCCTATATTCACAGACTGGCAGAAACTTATGGCTTGAAATCCAGAAGTCGTGGGTAAGTAACTGTTACCTCTTCACGAGGTGAATATAGTTGTTTTTTTTATATCACCATAACAATAAAAGTATCTTATTTTTCCAGTGATTCGGACATCTGGTTGAATTTGAAAATATATATTAATGATATTGGTTTTAAGTGTAGCTTCTTTCTAAATAGATTGCAGTAATTAATACAAGTTTAACTAAGTCACTATGTAAGAATAGGGTTATTTTCATTTTTGAAAAGGGATTGGATTGTCTGCTGTTGCATGCATTGCTGTCATATCAGTCATTATCAACACAATTTTAGCTTTTTTTTATCAATTAACGAGTCTGCAATTGTTAAAACATGTTTAGAAAACTAGTTAAAAAGTTAATTTTCTGTTACATCTTGATGTTTATACGTTTCAGTTCAATTATAACTCAGAAAAATGAAGGAAATACAGAGTAGAACCTTAACAGATTTATTTAACAAACACACTGAATAAATTAGAATGTAGAAAAACCGCTGAACGTGAGATGCTTGTTTGATTGTGAGACCGTTCTGTTTACTTTTCACTGTTTGACAGAAGACTCTTTAATGCAAGAGCGATAACTCTTACTTCTATCCAAGGGAAATAACTCGATTTTGTTTTGTTATGTTGCCCTAACATTTTCAGAGAATCAAATTGCAACTCTTTCATAAAGGCTGTTCTGAGCATGCAATTTTATACTGTAGCAAATCAGCTGTGCACATTGCAATTTTTAATAAAAAAAAAAACTGAAACTTTAAAAGAAAATCAGTGTTACAGAAGACCATTTGATTGAATACATTGCTAAATGTCCGCAGACAAGTTCTTTCAAGAAGATATATCTTTCTTCGTTTAGCGTCTTTTCAACATCAGATGTGAGTTGCACGTTGGCCATGGCGGTGATACAAAATAACTTTTTCTATGAAAGTTCACAAACCTTACCCCATGCTGTCTGTACATGCGAGATCCCCCATCACCACAGATCATATTGTCAATATAGCAAAATGAGTCCACAACTTCAAACTTCTGCAGACTGGCCACAAAGAACTCACTAAATGGCCTGCTTTTAATTGGATCTTCAGCAGAGATAGTTTTTACTAAGGAACAATCCTACTTGCAGCTCACTGCACTTCTTGTGAACCCAATGAAGACAACCTGTGCCGAATACAAAGTTTCTACTAACACCACATCTGCAAACATCCCAAGGAAACTTGCCAGAATCTTTTAGAGTATGCAGGTTAGGACCATTACTCATCATTTTGACTCCAAGGCCATTAAACTCCATGTTGGTTTTACACAGGTTAAACTTTGACTGCAGTTCTTCCTCCGATTCATCAATGGTTACTAAACCCTCGACATACAACAGTTCCCAGGGGCATCCTGTTTTCTGGATAATGCCTCAAGCACAATGATGAATAGCAAACGACTCAATACCAAACCGTGATAGGCACCAATCTTTACCTCAAACTTATCACTAGAGGAGTCAGTGTTTTGGAAATTTTTAGATGAAGATTGATAATTTGGATTATTTGAACTAACGTATCGTGAAGTAAGGGGGGGTACCCCCACTCCCCGACACCACTAAAATGTATCACTCCTGAGTAATCAACCACCAAAATGTGATATCCTGGTCAAGACACCACTAAAATGTACCCCCACTGCTCCTCAACCTGTGACGTCACTAACTTGGCTGTTCTTGAATTTGACTGGTCACCTGGTACTGCTCGGAAGAAGTTGCTGCAATCACCTCTCTCCCGCGTTGTAATTTAAAGATCAGAGGGCAATTGTCTGGTATTGGTCAGCAACTTGGTACACCTGCAAAACGAAGGGTTATTTCAAGCAGAACAATGAAAAAAATAAAATAATTCAACAACTTCGTCTGTTGGGTTTTTCCTTTGAAGAATAATTATTTGGTAAAGAATAAAAAGTTGTTCCGTTACAAGTCAGGGTAATTTCACACTTGAAACTTCTAACTCTGTTTTTCGGACCGGCAAAATCTTAAAATGTTCTGGGCAATCCTTATCTGGTGACACCAACCCGAAGTCCAAGAGAGTAGTCCGAATAATACAAAGGAGTCCGGCTGCTAGAATTCCTGTACATAGACTGGACAAAATGCACAATTCACTCATCAGTGCCGAGTCTTTCTCATTGCCCATGAAAGCATCAGCACGAAGAACATGGTTAGACTCCTTTTAGGGATCATTGTTTCATTTTTATGAGTTTTTTACATTTCAAAGTCTAACACGTTTTCAATGTTTTTGCTTTTCAGTAAAAGCACCAACAGATTCTTAACGGTGACGAAAAGGAAGAATAATCTTGTTCATCGACAAGCTGCATCCTTTAACTTGGAAAGAAATACACGCCACCATATTCAGAATTTAATCCACAGATATCCACTTACCAACAAGCAACGGCAAGATTTATTTCCTAAACCTGAGAAATGTTTGGGTGATGGTCAGTCTCTTTTTTTTTTTCTTTTTTTTTTTTTTTTTTTTTTCTCTTTTTTTTCTTTTTTTTTTTCTTTTTCTTTTTCTTTTTTCTTTCTTTTTTTCTTTCTTTTTTTTTTTTCTTGAATTATTGGCTTGATTCTGAATTCTTTATTGTTTCATTTGTTTTTGATTACGGAGTACATTTTTCTTTTTACTTTTAATTGACAAATCAGGTCATACAAGAAGTTATCCTGAAAAACTGGCAACTTAGTACAATTGTGAATTGTTACAAGGGTAAAGGGAACTCACTAGATAGAGGTAATTACAGAGGCTTGAAATTAATGGATCAGATCCTGAAAATTATTGAGAGAATAATTGAGCAGCAAATTTCTTATCTACACACCCTCTCACAGACATGATGTTTTCTATAAATACTATTATGGCATGTGTTCATAAGAATTATGTGATCTATTCCCCGCTTCTTTTGTTCCAGCTCGTTTGACTCGTTGATCTAGTTATGTCCATCAATTCGCTATTTTGATACCTCATTGTAATACAGCTTCCTATTCCAGTAGCTTCTTTCCAAGAACCGCAGGCTTGTGAAACTCTCTTCCTGCTGACTGTTTTCATCCTACCTATAATCTTGGTCTTTTCAAAAGTAAGGTCAATAGGCATCTTGTCTTTACGATAATCATATTTGTTCTTGTTAGCTCCTTACATCAAGTGGATTCATGCCTTGTCTGGAGCGATTTCCATAAAAAAAAAATAAGAAGTCGAATAAGCATACATGAAATGTAGTTTGCCTGGCAAAGTACCACTGGTGCTATATTTATCCTGAGATAAATTCAAGAGAAGTAGCTTGGTAACAAGAAGAACCTGTATCTTGCCTTTCTAGATCTGGAGAAAGCTTTTGACAAGAGAGGTTGTCTGGTGGGCTTTGCGTAAACTAGTCAAACGAGTAGTTAATAAAGGTTGTTAAAGCCATATACAGAAATGTTCAGTAATGTAAAAATAAACAGCAAATTTAGGGACAGCTTTAATGTTAAAGTAGGAGTACAGAACCCTGATGTACTGAGTCTGTTGATTTTCATTTGTGTCTTAGAAGCATTGTCCAGAGAGTTCTGTACAGATTTTCCACAAGAGATGTTGTATGCTGACGATGTAGTATTTGCCTGTGAAACAATGGATGACCTACTTAAGTTAAAGACTTGGAGGAATGCTATGGAAAGTAAAAGTTTGAAAGTGAATGTTACCAAGACCAAAGTGATGATCAGTGGTTCTAGTGTTGGAAAGTTCCCCTTCTCAGTTTGTGGAAAGGGAGTTTGGTGCAATTCAATTTTTTGTGGTACATGTAAGCATTGGGTACGCAAGAAGTACAGTGAGATGACTGGTAGGTTGAGAGAGGATAACCAGTTCGTCTGCAAGAGGTGTAAGACAATAAGAACTCGGATATGGAGAAAGTATATTTGGATGGCAAAGCTATTGAGGTTGTCGAAGTTTTGTTACCTTGGTGATACCATTGGAGCACAGGGTGAAGCAGGTGCTAGTGTGATTGCAAGAATTAAGAGTTGATGGAGTAAGTTCAGGGAACTTCTACCATTACTAACCAGCAGAGCGTTACCATTGTCGACTAAGTAAACAGGATATCAGACATGTGTATGCAGTGTGATGATGTATGGAAGTGAAACCTGGTCAGTGAGGGTTGAGAACATGCATTTAATGAAGAGAAATGATACAAGAATGATACAATGAATTTGTAATGTGAGTCTTAAAGACAGGCTTAGATCTGATGACCTCAGAGGAAGATGAAATCTGGACAGTATAGGGAGATGTGTGCAGAAAAGTAGACTTTGATGGTATGGCCACGTTGAAAGAATGAATGAGAGTTTGTGGGTTAATAGATGTAGAACAGTTGAGGTAGCAGGGTCAGTTCACAAAGGAAGGTCAATGAAAACATGGAGGAAGTTATAAAAATGGACCTGAGGGATAAATAAAGACCTGACCAGAGATAGGTTAGTTTGGAAATAATTTCTTAAAGCCGGCCAACATGTAAAACAGATGTTTACCTGAATATGATATGATTTTAATATCTAATTATTAACAATATTTTCTAATACATTCCATTAAATTAGCAATACCCACCGACCATAAAACAGTTTGGAGAATCACAGATTTCCAGGTAGTTCTACTAAAATAGTCATATTTCAAAAACCAAAACACTTTAAGTCTTCAAAATACCACTATTCTGTCCTTAAATGAATATCCTTTCACATGTATTAATAAATGATTATCTATATGATATATTTGAAGAGTTTTCAGAAAATAAAGTCATAAAAATTTTAACGTCATTTTCTGCCATTTACGTCACTTTTTTTTCTTTTTTTTACACCCCATTCTTTTAAAAATGTCTTACCACTTCTCTGAGGAATGTCGTCATGTAATTTGGAAAACAATCAGAAGAAAACATTAATCTCATTTATTGACGGGGTACGAAATTAACTTTTCCATTCCTTTTTAGTAATCTTAAAAATAAGACTTAAATATGCCGAGTATCAGACATTTAAAAAAAAATATTTTTCGTACCCCAACTAGTTAATAAATCAATCCTATTACTCTTTTTATGCATTAAAATTATAATTGTATGTGGTTTTCTCTTTTCATAGTAGTAATTTTAATTACCTTATCCGAAAAAATATTGTCTCCTTTTCATTTAAAAGTCAACAATTTGACTGTTTCGCTCAGACACAATTATCGCTCATAATAATGCTATCAGCCAGCAGCAGCCGTTTATAAAACGTAGTTTACAGAAATATTTTGAAGAAAAAAAAGAAAATACTTCTTTTGCTTAAAATTAATACGGTTTGCGGTTCTTTTATGAATAGTGGCTCCTTCAAGAAATACTGGTTTTCAAATATACTTAACTTTAAAACTTTAATTCTAGAAATAAATGACTTTCTAGCCGCCAATTTAAAAAAAAAAAAAAAAATAAGATGAATACCCTAAAAATCTTGGCGAAAAAAAATGACTGCAAAAAATAATTTAAGAATTTAGAGTGGGTGGGGGTCAGTTTCACATATAAATTTAACGTAAAATGATCCCCCCCATTTCTTGTCGATTCTTGCCAGTTAGCACATCAAATTCTTTTGATATTTTTTCAAGCTGAAAAGTTAGTATAAAAAAAATAATTACACTACCATTAATTCTAGGTTCGAGTGATAAGCCCACCTTCTAAAAATGCCTTCCTTGAACGTGTCATACCATTATCCCTAAATCTGAGTTACAACCCCCCCCCCCCTAAAAAAACTCCCTTAACCCTACCACTAACCCTAAGTCCTAATGGCACCCATTCTCTAAAACAAAAATCCTTCCATCACCCTACCACTAACCCTAAGTCCGAGTGGAAAGCCCCACATAATTGTCTAAAAAACAGACGCCCCCCCCCCCAAAAAAAACAAACTCACAGGATTTACCTCCCATAGAAAAATAAATTGAGTAACTGCCCTAAAACGCTAGAATGGCCTGGAAATGGTGGATTATTTTACATTAAATTAATGTGAAAGTAAACATAAAATTCTAAATTGATTGTCTTTGTTTTTTTTTCTCTGCCAAGTTTACAGGGTGTTCACAAGTAATTGCCCCTAGCCCTATAACTCACCCAAAGTCCGAGTGGCAAGCCCCACAAAAACTTAAAACCACATATAAACGTCTAAAAGAAAAAAAACAGACCCTCCCCCTCACAAAAAAAATATATGCACAGGATTTATTTCCAATAGTAAAAAAATTTGGTTAACTTCCCTAAACGCTAGAATGGTCCTGGAATGCGGAATTATTTTACATTAAATTTATATGTAAAACTCTAAATTCTAAAATAATTGTTTGTTTTTTTTCCTGCTAAGTTTTTCAGTGTTCACACGAAATTGCCTAAAAAGGAAGAATCACATATTTTGAGGAGGCGATTTAACAGAATGTTTTAATCTACGATAATAATACCAAAGAAATCGTGCAATATATTCATTTTTAAAAAGTACTAGTATTAGATTTCAGTTTCTTGTACATAAAATGCACAACAATTCAACTTTGAGTTCTCTAACTTCCTTTTTCTTTTTTTTTTTTAATGGATATATGGTATTTTTAAGGTATTGCAGCATATATGTGCATTTACTGCAGATAACTTGGAAACCATTAATTTCTGGATATTTCCAGTGGCATATTCTGATCCCTTGCAGAAAAATACACTTATATGGCAAATCTCATTGTTTAATCTTGTGTTTTAACAAAGATATAATAGTTTTACTGAAAAATTAGTGTAACAAATTTGAAGAAATGCATATGGTCTTAAAGAGGGGAAAATATCCAATCGTGCGAGACACAAAAATAGTCATAACTTTCTTATTTTTAGTCAGATTTTTAAAATTTAAAAAGATTATTTCTTAGATTTTTAAGCTCTTTTTATATATGCTATTATATTTTAAGCCATTTCAATTTTTTCATGTATATTGCTAATTAAATAAATATTCCTTTTGTATGTCTCAAATTATCTATTAGGAGTGTTTTTACTTTCATTTTTCTTTTGCATTTCTTTTAACATTTTATTTTTTTTACCAAAATATTTTTTAAATAGGATTTTGACTGTTAAATTTAATTATCTAGATATTGTCTGATCATTAAATTATTAATTTAATCAAATTGCTATAAAACTATAACTAATTTTTAAAATTAATGTTTTAATCTCTATTTATAAAATTATTGTCTGTAAATAGCTACCAAAATTTAAAATCTTTTAATATGTGAGGATTTGCTCAGAATTTTAAAGCCACTTCAAATGTCTTTCCATTCAACAGTTTAAATGCTTTCAAATTCATTGGAAATATTTGAAGGATCACAAATTGATTATTATATTTTTTCCAACTATTAACAAAAGATTAAAATGACTGACTTGTTTATAAAAAAAGTCGAAATGAATTGTGGTGCATTTAATTTTTCAATTAAACTTTTTTAAATGGAATTTTTAAAATGTTATTTTTGGTACTTTACACTGTTGTATTTTTTTTATTTTAATAAATACTCTATTAATAATAATTAATAAAAATAATGGATAAGTCTCATGGAGGCAAGAAACACACACACATATATATCCAAGAAGTAATCAAACAATTTTATTAATATAGAGATAATCTTTTATTAGCTACTTATTCCCGCTTATACTGCTGCTTAGTTACAAAGGACAACTAATTAAAACTAATTTTATTAAATTTGTCAGAAATTAAAATATTATGAAAAAAGCGTAAACTTTCAGAATGAAATCCAATTATTAAATATTTAGCATTAAAATTTTTGGTGAAATCATTTGATCAATATTTTATTGGAATTAACTATTACTTTCATCAACTGTCCATATCACTTTCTTTCATTTCAGTTGAGATCATTTAGTTTGTACATTAAATAGTATATAGTTGAAATAATGTTTTAAATTTCTATTGTACATGAAGGCAAGGAATTGATGAAGACTGCAGTTGGCCGACTCAACACTGGTCTCCCACAAATACCACCAAAAGCAAGTGATTCCCATTTGGCATCATTTCAAGAAACTTTACCGATTTACAGATACACAGCTGATATCTCACAGACATTAGAAAAAAACCAAGTGGTGCTCATTGCCGGTGAAACTGGTTCAGGAAAGACCACACAGGTGAGATCCATTCGATGTATATTTTGGTTTAATTTTATTAATTTTAATTTTCGATTTCTACTTTTTAAAAATTAAAAAAAAAAAAAAAAAAAATTTCATAGTAAATTATTAAAATCTGCACAAATTCTACTTTGAGAAATGAAACAAGCCAATTTAAAAAAAAAACAAAAAAAACTGGCTTTAAAATATTTTATTTGTTAATCAACTTAATTGTTTAATTTCAATAACATTTTTTGGTAATTGTTTCTAAAAATTAATGTTTTTTTAATTTAAATTTATTAAATATTTGTTATCGTTTGATTTTTACCCCCTCTTCTCTTATACTTTTTTTATTCGCTTATTTATTAAACTTTTTAAACAGTTATGTCTCAAGAATTATTTTTTTTTGAGATTTGGAGAAATTCTTATTTACATATTCTATTTGGAATTTAAAAAATATTGCTCACTTAGATACGTTTTATTTTTGTATTATAGCTTTTTTTAATCAAAAATGAAATTATCAAACTTAAAACTAATTTACTTTTTGTTTTAATCAGCAAATAAGTGTATATTATATTACTGTACTTTGTATTATTTATATAAATTTGATCAGGAGAATAAGATTTAACTTGTTCATTTCTTAAAAGAATATTATTAACATTTTAATTAAACATTTCTAACCAAAAGATATTTTACAACTTGTGGTTTGCCTCTACTTGTACTATTATTTATGAATGTTAAAATTAATCGACAAATGCATGTTTACGTTTTTAATTTTTTGTTTTAACTATTTTTTTTTTAAATACCTTAATTTAATATTTGTTGCATAAGCATTAAAACCTTTATTTTTATAAAGTCTCTATTTTAAGATATTCATTTGTTTTGGGAATTAAATTTTAAAAATAGTGAAAAAAAAAAAAAGAAAAGTTCTTTAAATAAAAAAATGATTTTATATTTATGTAACAAAGTATAGACATAGACTAAATAAATGATTCCAAAGTAAAAAAAAAAAATTGTTAAACATTTTTTTGTTTTGTTTCAAAATGCTAAACCTATATATTTATCATTATTGTGGTGTTGTCGTAAAGTGTTGTAATTCAAATTTTTTAAAAATTGCACCTTTTTTTAAAAAATTAATATCGTTGATTTTCAACTGAAAATTTTGTAGATATTTTATGAAATAATTTGTATATCAAAATATTTTTTTATGCTAAACTGAATCGAAAAATATATGGTTTTGGATGATTCAATAATTGACTTAGTGAACAAATTCATTAAAAAATGGGCAGTTTCACAATGACATGTTAGGCCTCTCTTAAAAAAAATAGCTAAAGAAATGTATAAACTTTGTTATGTACTTACGTGGTAGCTGAAAAGAAGACTGTACACCAAATATTATGCAAATTCATCCAGTATTTATTGAATTAAAACTAAAGAACGATTTTTATCTATGTCGCTATTTTTCTTATATTTCGAGTTTTTTCGAAAGTTATCTCCCTTGCTTAATCAGTTTACTGATTAGTAAACTGAAATGTATCATTTTTTTCTTTCCCTTTTCTTAGTATTTAATAAATACTGGATGAATTTGCATAATTTTTTCTGTACAATCTTATTTTCAGCTAACAAGTAAATAACAAAGTTGATACATTTCTTGAAATATTTTAATGCCATTGTGAAACTGCAGAAGCACCAAAAATGCCTTAGTTTTTTACATTATCATTGCAATTATCTCCCTTTGGTATCTGGGTTTATATGCCGTTTACAAGAGTTGATATTTTGACTGATTCACAGTATTTTGTTGGAAATTCTGTAAGCACAATACTTGTCCACTTATTTCTACTTTTCTTACCGATTCCAAATATGATCTTAATTTTTATATCCTGAGATAAATCTAATTCTCGCCAAGGCACAGAAACCAAATTCTGTATGGAAATACAGAGATACAATCTGTAATGAAAAAGAAAACAATTTCAATAAAGTTATTTTTTTTACAGACTTAAAAAAAGAATTTCAATAATATTTTCTTAATCCTGATGAAACATTTTCATGCTTAGCCTTTTATCATTAAAACTTAACTTCCATAAATAAATCTGAAAATAATTGGAGAAACTTTTTGAAAAGTTTGTTAAAAGTAGTTTTAAATATTTATGAATATGGAAGAATGGCGATATAATTATCGTCCTTATATTAATTATATCAATAATATAGCTTACATTTTTAGTTCTTTTGAGCATTTAAAAAAGTACAAATTCATCATCACCACCATATTTTTTTTTAACATCTTGTCGTTTAACATTTTGTCAAATTTAAATTGAATTTTAGTATTAACATTTTTGATCCAAACTTTGAACAAATTATCTCTTAATCTCTATAAAGAAACAATTATCCTTTTTCATATTCTTAAATGATTTATTTAATAGTGTAAAATTAATAAGAGAATTATGTGCTGATGTTAAATTATTGTGTTTAGGACACTTCAACACAGGCCAATATCAGTGCGGCCATATAGGCGATTACTCATAGGCGATCACTCATATCATGCAGGCTCCCTTGACTCAAGCTTGTTTTGACACAGACATATTTTGAGGCAACCCTTTTTTTTTCTGAATAATAGGTCACAACAATTCCCATTCTATTATATGTATTTTTCCATTAAAGTTTAATATGGAAATGTTTATTAAAAATTATATTACATATAGCATTATTGAGTTGATACCTGTCTAGGCTACCAACAAGGTTAAAAGCTTATTTTTGTGCTGTTTTAAAGAATTAAACTTGCAAATTTAAAATATATATATATATATAGTTTTGTAAATTGACTCTTATATTATTTACTTTTTTTTTGTAGGACTCTTTTCTGGTATTTCTTATTATAAAGCAACAAATAAAATTTTACTTTCACTTAAGTCAGAATTTCGATAACAATTCATAAATGCTATTTATAATACAACTAGAAAAAATGTTGGCTTAAATGGTTTCAATCATGGAAAAATGAGTTCGCAAAGTCAGTTAAATGTAAAAAAAAAAAGAATTTACCTCTTTCTGCTCACTATATATCTATCTCTCTTCTTCAGCTATGGGGTAAATAGCATTACTGCTTTTGGTGATATTCGGTTTTTATATAGAATAAAAGTGGAGGGGATCAAATAGCATACACTAAGAGAGTGAAAGTGATAGCTAGAAAGGTAATAAGTCACTTGATGGCATATTGCGGCTAGTTAGAACAATTAAACTGCAAACGTAACTCAATCCCAAAACTAAGGAATATTTTAACATATATTTTGTGTGATTAAAATATATAGAAAAAAAGCCTTAGGGGCAACAAACATTTATTAACTCATTTTTAGTATAATAATAGATTATTACAATTATTGAATGTTTCCGTGTGATCTTGCACTTCGGTATGTTTTCATATTCCTTTATCATTTTTTATTTTCAATCATCCTTTTTCATATTTCTTCATCATTTTTCATATTTCTTCATCCTTTTTCATATTTCTTCATCCTTTTTGATATTTCTTCATTTTTCATATTTCTTCATCATTTTTCATTATTTCTCTGATGTAATTGTCTATTCATTAACTCTTGTGACTACTTCAAGGTACCTCAAATCATACTAGATGACTATCATCGTCGAAATAAACCTTGTCGTATATTTTGTACCCAACCCAGAAGAATAGCTGCTCTGTCTATCGCTGACAGAGTGGCATCTGAACGAGGAGAGAAAGTTGGACAGACTGTTGGTTACCAGATCAGATTGGAAAGCAAGTAAGTTAAACGTGTTATCATTTGGATAAAATTCGACATTTCATTTTAATGTATAAATTCTTTTTGCTTTAGATATTATAGGCATTTTTTTTTTTTACATCTCTACTAGATTAATATTTAAAAAATTCTATTCATTTTAAGTATTTAAAAAGTAAATATTATGTTTATATAAACTAGTAGCAATATCCAACATTACCCATGAAGATAATTACTTTCAAATGTGGCATAAGTTTTTCGTGGATGTATATCTTTTTACATATTAATTATTATTAGCTGCCCCTACCCGGCATTGTCTGGGAGTCTTTTTACTTTCATTAATAATTTACGTGACTGAAATAGGATTTCTTTGAGCTATAAATAAATGTTGAGCTGCCTCTGCTGGCACACTAAAGAAACTGCAGTGTAATGACAAGGCAATGGTCAAATTGATCTGTTTGGTGAGGCGTGAACAGACCATGCCTTTTGGGTCTTTGCTCATGCATGCCAACTTGGAAAGCCTCACAGACGTCATGTAGAAGAGCAAACTGCGTTGGTTGGGGCCCGTGGAGCGTAGCAATGGCTGGATTGCTAAAGCCTGACAGTTGAACGTGCTAGCAGAGAAGACCACTTCTGACAGACACAAGTTGTCTTGGGAGGACGTGATAGGAGATCCTTGGGTATGGATTCTGTCGGGCCTCACCAAATACAAGAATGGAGGGGAAGACTTAGATAGAGACCGGACAATCAGGTCCCACCCTTATAAGAGCATTAATTGTGGCCTGATTCAACAAATGAACCGGTTGATGATGGTGAAAACAAATTTTGTGTCCTCTTTAATAAATACTTTTTTAAAAGTCAAGCTCTTATTTTTCCACTTCTTCAAAGCGAAAAGTAAGAATAAATGTAAAAGATTTTGCGTCTTCAGATGGGATTCGAACTCTGAATCACGTCATAACAGGCTGGTGTCTTATCAATTTTCCCACTATGCCAGTATCATTAATAAACAGATTATAAAACACACTGTGGAAAAATATTGTGTAATTAAATCAAATAAAGTTCAATTTAGGGAAATCATTTGTTAAAACGTATTAGTGGTGAAATTTAGAAAATTGACTCTAATTAGATTTCTTTTAGATTTCTTGACTGCGTCATTGATAATAGGAAGATTTCTTCTAGATTTTTTGTTGAGCATCTTAAAAATAATTTTGATGGAATTTTCTTAGTGTAAAGGTACCCCACTCTGATCCTGCGTGATGGCATCAGATATAACATATGACCCCACACGTCTCTCTGACCCCGTGGGTATCTTCGGCCACTCACGCACAGACGTTTGATATCCTGGTCGCGGTGCCAAGTATAACAGATACCCAACTCTGTTCCGTGTCACGGAACCACTTATAACATGGTACTCCACTTGTGTCTCTATTTCTGTGCTCACGCCTCTGGTTCTCTACACAGAGATCTTGCCAGACCGTGAACACTCTCTGGCCGATCGTCGTAGTGGCAATAAAAAAATATCTCGGTCGAAATTCGTCTGGGGCGGAATGACGACGATGGTTATGATGACTTAGTCGATCTCGTCTCTGTGAAGGCAAAGGTTATTCAAGTGGCACAAATCAATAATAGAAATAATGCAACAACATCGGCGAGGTCTTTTTGTATGAAATAATTATTAAACAAGGTAAAAGAAAGAATTGATTTAACTTGAAGCAATGTCTATCGTATGGTAATGTCTTTTACATTCATATTACGTTGTCTCTGAATGTGAATTCATTCGCAAGTTGTCATTTAAGTCACTAACTTCTCTAAGAAAACAGTGGGAGTTTGTTTTTGTCCGGCTTTCTTGTTCATAGTTGAATGTCCAGATCGTTCTCCCGTTCTAACTCAAAATCCTTTCTCTTACTGAAAAGGTGTATGGTCACACCCTCCTTTTTTCCCCAACATATTTCTCTATATCTTTCTTCCTCTCTCAGGGGTTCGGGGACGGGGGTCCTCCTCCCAACGCTGTCTCTGAAATAAAATGGGGTTTTAGTGTTATCATAAAACAATTACTCTTTCTTTTCTCGCCGGGTGGCCAGACGCAAGGTTTGTCACCCACTCATCCGATCATATGTCTTTTGTTGACTTTTTATTTAGCATTTTTGCTGATTCTGCCCAATTCTAGGCCACACCTGGTAAGCGTGCCCCTTTGTGTGGCGATAATTAGGTTTGACAACCTATGTGGCTTTTCCAGACAGCCCAGCGCCTTAACCCAGTTTGTTTTGAATGGCTGATTCTACGTTGAATATATGTACTAGTTTTATATCACCACCTCGTTTCTACGTAGGGCCTAGCATCATCACCAAGATGCATACTAGTGCGCCACCAGGGTACCCGATCCCTGTCAGTTCTGACTGCTTTGTCACACCAGCAAAACAAAAGTCTTTGTATTTACTTCATGTCCATGAGATAAAGTGGTTCCTTATATCTCTGAAATTAATTTTTGTTCAGAATATTTATAACAATCTCTTTTTCATTAAAAAAAAAACCCCAAAAAACTTTGTTAATCTAAGTTTTGAAAATGTGCTACTTTATTTAAACAAAGTATTTTAAAACGGAATATTCAAATTGACTCTAAATACTGTTATGTAAGTGAGTGCCCTCAGTCAGACACAATGTGACAGACAAAAAGCCGCACATTCCTTATGTCTTCTAATTTATGAAGTTATCTTATTGGATTTTTCATATTGAACCTAAATAGCAATGCATCTGACAAATTGATGTTTATCTCTGACTAGCAATGTCTTTGTTTTTATCCTTGCGGCATGTTCTTTACACTAAAAAAGCGTAATTTGCTCCAGTTTCTTTCCAAAAATAATTATTCCAACAAGAAAGATTATTACAATGGAGACACTAATTTAATGGAAATAATTCCTCTTAACTTAGAGATCAAAGTATCAGTTATTTCCCTTAGATTTTGAGCTTTTTTAATGTCTTTGTGGCTGAAACAATTTTAAAAAAAAATTTAAACTAAAATATATTACTAAAGCCGAAACTATCGTATTACTTCTATTAATAATGAAGAGTTGCTAACTCTCTGAAGACAAACTATGCTATTACTATCTTTAAATGCTCAATTCCATTTGAAATACTATTTCAGACTAATGTACTATCATTCAGTGCTCTATACAGGCTGGAGCAGTGATAGTGTAGTATCTGTTCTGTTGTCCTAACATCATTCAAGACATTACCTCCTTTTGCAGGGGGTAGTATCTGTTCTGTTATATCATCCTCCCATCCATTACCTCCTCCTTTTATTTCCTGGTGCTACCAGATCAGGCTGTCTGAAGATATCTGCTTCCTAACCCAAAATGCACCAAACATTGATGTTTTATTTTTTTATCTTTGCAAAACTCAATCATGTTCTGCAAAGCCCAAAACATAAAGCAAAATTTCCCTCTGCTCCCTTCCCCCTCCACTCCCCTCTTTTTCCTTCTTCCCTCTTTTTTTTTCTCCCCAACAGTGAAGAACGAAATAGTGTTTTTTAATTGGATGGATGCTACCCTCTCCTCTACCTTCCTTCACTCCTTTTACCTCCCTATTTTTCCCCCAACAGGGCCTACAGTTTGCTGTGGTTGGCAACCTGTGATGCTTAAGGGTGGGATCCTGGTGGTTGAGCAGAGTGTGATCCGGGTACAAATAGGACATGGCCATGCAACACACCACTTTGGCCCTTACCTGGGTTAGACGTGCGGTCGGAGAGGCTCGATCTGATCAATCGGCTGGTAACGACAAGCCCTAATTAGGAAGACATAATCAGCACTTTGCATAACCCATACATATACCACAAATAATGTTCCTCAGATTGCTGAATTAGAAGGCGGTGGTTGTAGGTCAATCGGTTTGGAGAAAAAGGACTTTGACATGGTTGTACTCCCCTTATCTGTTCCTATTTCTTGTTTGGTGAAATGTGTAGGAAGAGCAAATGCTTGCAGACCCCTTCAAATACGAGTATATTGGCCCCGTATCTCTGTCTTATGAGGGCGAATGCCCCTCCACCCCTCGCCTCCATTAAATTGGACACTGTGGCAGGTGGAGAGCAGAGACGATGAAAGCTTACAAACAAAAAGATGGCTGGAATATCACACAAGAGACTACACACAGAATCTAACTCGGACTCCGAAAAAAAGAACTTTAAAAAATTTATTATTCTGAGATCAGAAGATGACCCCCCCCCCCCTAACAAAATTATTTCCATTCTTAATCCAAAAGGTAATCTCCACAAACATAACACCCAAAACCGTTAAAAATTTACGCAATTGAACAATATTAGGAGAGGTGGAAAAAAAGATATGCCGATACTCTACTAAAAATGGAAAATTTCTATAATAAAACAAATAAAATCTCGTTCACATGGAAAAATGAATATATCAAAGTGTGTAATTCGAAGTAAAGAACTGAAGTCTTTGTGTCTAATAGATATCAAAAGAGTTTCCATTAAAGAGAACAGAAACATCATACAAACAAACACCTTTATCATGAGCTGCAACACACCAAAAATAAGGATAGGATACTCAACAGAAATATAACATAGACCCCACGCCTCTTACTCTTCTTCCTCCGTGGGTATCGTAGTCGGCCACTCGCGCACAGGTGTTCGATATGTCACGGAAATACTTGCAACACAGGTATTCCACTCGTGTCGTTATCTCTGTACTCACACGTCAGTTCCTCGTCGCAGGAATCCTTCCTGACTGAGAACACATTTTCTTTGGCTCGTGATTTCGTCTGTAGTGGCTGCAAAAAACAAAGAATGATATGTCGAACTCCCCCGGTCGGACGAATGACAATTTCGGGGCTCTGTGATAGCAAAGTTACTCGGCGCACAATTCAACAGTAGGAATAACTCAACAACATTGGTCTTTTTGTATCCATTAATTATTAATAACAAATAAAAGAAAGGATTAATTTTACAGTGAATTGAGTCTCTTATTTTGGTAAATTGTCCCGGTTTACCAAACTAGTCGTCGTCTTAGTGTACGAAGATGTTCGCAAACAGTCAACGAACTCTTACTCTGTGAGGGAAGGGCGATGGCAAAAGATCTGTTCTTTTGATAATGGCTTATTTACCAACTATCGTATCTCTCTGCGTGCGTGTGTGAATCTCTACTATTTCCCAGTGGTTAATCAAGTTGTGGCTTGTCTACTGAACAGTGGGGGGGGGGGGACACTATTGTTAACACCTCCCAGACAAGAAGCTGTTCGCGCAGCATCTCGTCCGGTGATCCCCTAGCCCGGCGGAGACGTCCGTTCTCGACCAATTCTTAGATCTGACTCCCTTGTGATCGCCTTTTCGCCTCAAATAACAAAGACGAAAAGCGTATAACTCATACTCTCTCTCTCCCTCTCTCTCTCTCCCTCTCTCTCCCTCTCTCTCTCTCCCTCTCTCTCTGTGTCTTCGGTTCTTTCTGACGCTATCTAGATAAAACAATCATTGGGGGAGAGGAGGCTCTCGCCATAATACGACACGGGCAATTACAATTCTCCTTTTGGCCTTTTCTTCTTTCCTGTTATCGCAAAAGACTTATTCCCCTTCTTTCTCTAGGGGGGGGGGGGGGCGGGGCGGGCGTTTGCACGCGCGACCACCCCGCGAGCTGACATTTATCAGTATCTAAAAGACCCATGACCAAATTGTTCAGCTGGTCAAACTCATCCTTTGTATCTGGATAATTGCTACAGACAACCTAAGGACCGATCTCAGTCTCCTTGGCGCCATTCTCCCTCTTCGCCAAAACAACCGATTTGGGCCGAACATATACTAGTGGTAACTCTACCTCATTTCTACGTAGGATCCAGCATCCTCGCTGAGATGCACACTGGTGCACCCTAAAAAGACAGATTGCGTCGGCTGAAATCACTCTTTCACATCCGCCCAATCCTTATTTCGTGTCAATTGGTCGAAATTGACATCTCCCAGACCGTCACCTTTCTCTACGTGGGGCCTGATCTCTCTGATGCATATTGGTGCGCCATAAAGGGGCAGATGCGTCGGCCGAAATCACTGTTTCACATCCGTCCACCCTTATTTCGTGTCACTTGGTTGCAATTGACATCTCCCAGACCGCCACCTTTCCCACCACACAGAGAGAACAACAGGTAACACAATCAAAACAATAATAATCAGAAATTAAAAAAAAACTGTAGCTAAAAAATGGAACAAAAAGTTTTCTTTTTCTGTTCTGCTTTCTTTTGGTCTGTCCTTCTTTTTCTCTTTCCAGTCTATTAAAACATCAGGACTACGTATGTATGTGTGTATGTGCGCATGCATTTTGTGGTTTCTGTGTTGGGAGGTGGGTAGGCGACAAAATGAATTATTATGCATGCAATTAAAAGTTTGTTAATACAGATTGGAGCTCGCAACGCCCCTTACAAACTACGTCACCATCACCTTCTCCTCGGAATCGATCTCTACTTCTTCACTGGTCATCCACCTGGATTTCCGACAGGGGCAGCGATTCCTGCTCCCGCTCGCGATCTGGGTGAAGTGTACTCAAGGGTAACCCTCCCTCGCTCATGCACTCGGCCGTCGGTGTGCTCGCGCCGTCCAATATCTCCCTATGTCTTTCTCGCGCCCTTTGTCTTTTCTGCAAAGGCTAACCCTATTATTTATGTGCACAATTCTCACTAACATCGGCCAAGCCCTATCGTTCCCGTGTCTAGTTCTACCTTTTAACGTGAATTTTCCCTTCCTGCCGGGGTTAATCGAACCCTCCAATCTTCTTAAAGCTAATAGCTTGTTACCTTCTGGTTATGCAACGCATTTTCACACATTATAATACTTTCATAACTGTTCGATGGGGTCGACCGGTAATCTCAAACGATTTGGTAATTCGGCCTTAATCTGCCGAGATGATTATATTCGGCGACAAGTGTCTTAGCGATTGCATATCCAACTGTGCACCTGTGCACTCACTCGTCAGTATCAACAACTGAAATTCTCTTGGTGCGGACCTGTCTGGTTCGCATACCGTCACTATCATTGCGTCGGCCACCTCGGCCAGATTCTCTTCTGTTCCCTTCTCTGGGAAAACAATTCTCTCAGACTAACACCTTCTTGGCTCACTTCGGCCCGGTGACATTCGATATCGATGCGCCTTCTCTGGCTGCATGCGACAGTGACCCTTTTGGTTCTTCCCTATAACTTCCAATTTCTTCATGATCATTCTCTCATCGCTTCCCGACACTGTCCCTAATTACTCATCGAGTGCCTCTCCCAGCAACGGGGGGGCCACTGATTTCTTCTGCTTCGTCTGTATCAACACTATCTATCTTAGATAGGATCTCATATCCTTCTCTTCGCTCATCATTACTTCTGTGCCCTTTCGTAAGGCGCACCACAATCTGTCATATTCACGGTGGTTCGAACATCTGTCGATTACTTCCACTTTCTTTTGCTTTTACAACTCACTATATATCTGCCTGGTCGTTCGGCAACAGCCCATCCAGCTGCAGGTATATTACTACTTGTGATCGATCATTTGGATCTAACCACGACGACCCTCCATCGGTCCCAGTTATGCATCTCTTTCTATCCTTATATGTCCGTTTTATCTCGGGGGGGGGGGGGGGGGCATCCAAGACAACTGTCCGCGCCACAACCACCAGCACCGCACACGCATGGGAGCCCTCCCTGCGCGCGGTGGAGCCAACAAATGCAACACGCACAACCTCGGCCTCTCCCCCAGGTCCCTGACTATCTTTGGCTTGGCTTTCCTACTATTCTGTGGTGGGGCGTTCTGCTCCCCTCTACCGTAACGTCATAGGTGATTCCTCTACCTTTTTGGCTAACCGATTTTCTCTCAGTCTCTTCTGGAGCTGGGTAGGGGGTTATTTTGCCGCTCTCCTCCCACTCGCTGGACTCGTCAACCGACCTAGCAGTCGCGTTTAATTCGATCTCTCTCTACCGGGGGGTTCATTGCTTCTTGCGGTTTCTCATAAACCGGCGAACAAAACCCAAGCCCGTCTTCTTCCCATTCTACCGTAACTTCATAGGTAATTCCTCTACCTTTTTGGCTAACCGATTTTCTCTCAGTCTCTTCTGGAGCTGGGTAGGGGGTTATTTTGCCGCTCTCCTCCCACTTGCTGGACTCGTCAACCGACCTAGCAGTCGCGTTTAATTCGATCTCTCTCTACGGGGGGTTCATTGCTTCTTGCGGTTTCTCATAAACCGGCGAACAAAACCCAAGCCCGTCTTCTTCCCATTCTACCGTAACTTCATAGGTAATTCCTCTACCTTTTTGGCTAACCGATTTTCTCTCAGTCTCTTCTGGAGCTGGGTAGGGGGGTATTTTGCCGCTCTCCTCCCACTCGCTGGACTCGTCAACCGACCTAGCAGTCGCGTTTAATTCGATCTCTCTCTCTACGGGGGGGTTCATTGCTTCTTGCGGTTTCTCATAAACCGGCGAACAAAACCCAAGCCCGTCTTCTTCCCATTTAATTTCGCTATCTTTCACTAAACTTATCATTCTGGGGGCCACCCTACTTTTTATACTCTGTGGGGTGGCCTCTGGGCGCTTCCCTGGTTCTTTACCCTTGCGTCAGGTGGCACACTAAGGTTCGGAATCCTAATTCCTCACCTCCGATCTATGCTGCTGTGCACCACCGACTCTCATGTCCGAACCGACCACACCTAGTACAGTTTGGTTTAACCGAGCCGCGTGGGCGCCCATAATTTGTGGGACGCTCTGCTGCTCCATGCCCCTCACCCCTACAGGTCCAGCGGACTGATACCTGCCTTGCCGGTGCGGGCCTATCGTGCTCATTTCGAAGGTCCCATGCCTTCCTTCTAGGATCGGAGTCTGCCTCCCGATCCTCTCCGCCCCCTCTCTCCATTCGGGGCCCCGGACTCGCCCTGCCCCCACCGTTTTCCTTCTCCCAGGCCTTTCCTCGCCATTGCTTAACCTTAGCCGGGTCAACTCGCGTACGGCCTCAATCGCGGTTCGCTCGCTGGCGTATTGCCTCACTAGCTGCTCGCGGAGCTCCGTCCAAGTGATCCCCGGGTTCTCTACATACCTCCCCTCAATGAATCTCGACACTGGGCCCCTCGCTCCCTCTAGAGCGAGCAGCACCATCTCTAAATTTTCTAGTCCATAAATCACCCTCTTCTTCTGAATTACTGCTAACCACTCCATTAAACCGACGGGATCCCCTTTGTGGGGGGTATTCGTATCCCTCCTATCGGCCTTTCTATCTTTCTAGTCTCTTATCTCCCCCCATATCTGTCATACTATTTACTAGGTCCTCCTCCGAACCCATTCCCCTTGCGTTCTAGTTTACCACTCCAACAACAGAACTACCCAAACCGCGTGCAAAGCTTGGACAACAATCGATACACCGACAACCGAGCAAACGAACAAGAGAAATCAACGAGTCACTTACCCTTCTCCTCTGCTGCCCCTGTGGTCTTCCGTCTCTGGGTTGGTTGTTTATTATTTTTCGAGTCCGTCTGGGCCTTTCAATCAATTGACTAAAAGTTCGCGATCCCAGACCGATCTCAAAGTCTAAAAAACGTTTTTTTTTCTTTCAGTCTATCTCTTTTTCTATCTTTCTCTTTTTTTTTTTCAAACACGGGTGTACATGCCCGTTAGACTGTTTCTCTCTTTTCTTTTCCTTTTTTCTATTCTCTTTTTCAACCACGGGTGTACATGCCCGTTAAACTGTTTCTCTCTTTTCTTTTCCTTTTTTTTTATTCTCTTTTTCAAACACGGGTGTACATGCCCGTTAGACTGTTTCTCTCTTTTCTTTTCCTTTTTTCTATTCTCTTTTTCAACCACGGGTGTACATGCCCGTTAGACTGTTTCTCTCTTTTCTTTTCCTTTTTTCTATTCTCTTTTTCAACCACGGGTGTACATGCCCGTTAGACTGTTTCTCTCTTTTCTTTTCCTTTTTTCTATTCTCTTTTTCAACCACGGGTGTACATGCCCGTTAAACTGTTTCTCTCTTTTCTTTTCCTTTTTTTTATTCTTTTTTTCAAACACGGGTGTACATGCCCGTTAGACTGTTTCTCTCTTTTCTTTTCCTTTTCTCTTTTTCAAACACGGGTGTACATGCCCGCCAAACTTTAAAGTATTCTCTGCCGGTAAAAAAAAATCGTCCGTTGTGCCGTGGGTTTTTTTTTTTTGTTTGTCTGTCTATTTTTTTTTTTTTTTTCCAAAGTGTTCTGCCGGTAAAAAAAAATTGTTTCTTTGTGGCCGTGGGTTGACTCTGTTCTTTCTTCCCCGAGGTTACCAGGCACTCCTCACAGTACCATGATCCTGGGTCGCGGCACCATCTATAACATAGACCCCACACCTCTTACTCTTCTTCCTCCGTGGGTATCGTAGTCGGCCACTCGCGCACAGGTGTTCGATATGTCACGGAAATACTTGCAACACACGTATTCCACTCGTGTCGTTATCTCTGTACTCACACGTCAGTTCCTCATCGCAGGAATCCTTCCTGACTGAGAACACATTTTCTTTGGCTCGTGATTTCGTCTGTAGTGGCTGCAAAAAACAAAGAATGATATGTCGAACTCCCCTGGTCGGACGAATGACAATTTCGGGGCTCTGTGATAGCAAAGTTACTCGGCGCACAATTCAACAGTAGGAATAACTCAACAACATTGGTCTTTTGTATCCATTAATTATTAATAACAAATAAAAGAAAGGATTAATTTTACAGTGAATTGAGTCTCTTATTTTGGTAAATTGTCCCGGTTTACTAAACTAGTCGTCGTCTTAGTGTACGAAGATGTTCGCAAACAGTCAACGAACTCTTACTCTGTGAGGGAAGGGCGATGGCAAAAGATCTGTTCTTTTGATAATGGCTTATTTACCAACTATCGTATCTCTCTGCGTGCGTGTGTGAATCTCTACTATTTCCCAGTGGTTAATCAAGTTGTGGCTTGTCTACTGAACAGTGGGGGGGGGGGGGACACTATTGTTAACACCTCCCAGACAAGAAGCTGTTCGCGCAGCATCTCGTCCGGTGATCCCCTAGCCCGGCGGAGACGTCCGTTCTCGACCAATTCTTAGATCTGACTCCCTTGTGATCGCCTTTTCGCCTCAAATAACAAAGACGAAAAGCGTATAACTCATACTCTCTCTCTCCCTCTCTCTCTCTCCCTCTCTCTCTCTCTCCCTCTCTCTCTGTGTCTTCGGTTCTTTCTGACGCTATCTAGATAAAACAATCATTGGGGGAGAGGAGGCTCTCGCCATAATACGACACGGGCAATTACAATTCTCCTTTTGGCCTTTTCTTCTTTCCTGTTATCGCAAAAGACTTATTCCCCTTCTTTCTCTAGGGGGGGGGGGGGCGTTTGCACGCGCGACCACCCCGCGAGCTGACATTTATCAGTATCTAAAAGACCCATGACCAAATTGTTCAGCTGGTCAAACTCATCCATTGTATCTGGATAATTGCTACAGACAACCTAAGGACCGATCTCAGTCTCCTTGGCGCCATTCTCCCTCTTCGCCAAAACAACCGATTTGGGCCGAACATATACTAGTGGTAACTCTACCTCATTTCTACGTAGGATCCAGCATCCTCGCTGAGATGCACACTGGTGCACCCTAAAAAGACAGATTGCGTCGGCTGAAATCACTCTTTCACAGAAAAAGTTGAACGATTTATACGAAACCCTTTTTGGTGTCATAAATGCTAAAAGTTTGGACATCATAAAGATACATGTTATAACCGACCAGTATGCAGTAGATGTTCTCAGAAAAACTCCAACCACACTACAAACGTATACATAAACGGGTTCAATTGTGCAACCAGTGGAGAAGATCATCTTTCAAAGAAGTTGGACTGTTCTAAAAAATGTAATCATAAATTTTTGATTTCATTTTTCTCTTCAATGATACATAAACATTTTAATAAATGATATTAAAATGCATAAACATTTAAAAAATGATATTAAAATGCATAAACATTTAAAAAATGATATTAAAATTCATGAACATTAAAAAAAAATGATATTAAAGTACATCAACATTTAAAAAAAATTTTTTTAAATACATCAACCTTTAAAAAAAAAAATGATATTAAAATACATCAACCTTTAAAAAAAAAAAAATGATATTAAAATACATCAACCTTTAAAAAAAAAAAAATGATATTAAAATACATCAACCTTTAAAAAAAAAAATGATATTAAAATACATCAACCTTTAAAAAAAAAAAAATGATATTAAAATACATCAACCTTTAAAAAAAAAAAAAATGATATTAAAATACATCAATCTTTAAAAAAAAAAAAATGATATTAAAATACATCAACCTTTAAAAAAAAAAAAATGATATTAAAATACATCAACCTTTAAAAAAAAAAAAATGATATTAAAATACATCAACCTTTAAAAAAAAAAAATGATATTAAAATACATCAACCTTTAAAAAAAAAAAAATGATATTAAAATACATCAACCTTTAAAAAAAAAAAATGATATTAAAATACATCAACCTTTAAAAAAAAAAAAATGATATTAAAATACATCAACCTTTAAAAAAAAAAAATGATATTAAAATACATCAACCTTTAAAAAAAAAAAATGATATTAAAATACATCAACCTTTAAAAAAAAAAAAATGATATTAAAATACATCAACCTTTAAAAAAAAAAAATGATATTAAAATACATCAACCTTTAAAAAAAAAAGAATGATATTAAAATACATCAACCTTTAAAAAAAAAAGAATGATATTAAAATACATCAACCTTTAAAAAAAAAAAATGATATTAAAATACATCAACCTTTAAAAAAAAAAAAAATGATATTAAAATACATCAACCTTTAAAAAAAAAAATGATATTAAAATACATCAACCTTTAAAAAAAAAAATGATATTAAAATACATCAACCTTTAAAAAAAAAAATGATATTAAAATACATCAACCTTTAAAAAAAAAAAAATGATATTAAAATACATCAACCTTTAAAAAAAAAAAAATGATATTAAAATACATCAACCTTTAAAAAAAAAAAATGATATTAAAATACATCAACCTTTAAAAAAAAAATGATATTAAAATACATCAACCTTTAAAAAAAAAATGATATTAAAATACATCAACCTTTAAAAAAAAAAATGATATTAAAATACATCAACCTTTAAAAAAAAAAATGATATTAAAATACATCAACCTTTAAAAAAAAAAAATGATATTAAAATA
This sequence comes from Sepiola atlantica, assembly GCA_963556195.1. Lineage (NCBI taxonomy): Eukaryota > Metazoa > Mollusca > Cephalopoda > Sepiida > Sepiolidae > Sepiola > Sepiola atlantica. The sequence goes on along the minus strand of OY744527.1, from coordinate 43,427,274 downwards.
CATCAACCTTTAAAAAAAAAAATATTAAAATACATCAACCTTTAAAAAAAAAAAATGATATTAAAATACATCAACCTTTAAAAAAAAAAATGATATTAAAATACATCAACCTTTAAAAAAAAAAAAATGATATTAAAATACATCAACCTTTAAAAAAAAAAAAATGATATTAAAATACATCAACCTTTAAAAAAAAAAAATGATATTAAAATACATCAACCTTTAAAAAAAAAAAAATGATATTAAAATACATCAACCTTTAAAAAAAAAAAATGATATTAAAATACATCAACCTTTAAAAAAAAAAAAATGATATTAAAATACATCAACCTTTAAAAAAAAAAAAATGATATTAAAATACATCAACCTTTAAAAAAAAAAAAATGATATTAAAATACATCAACCTTTAAAAAAAAAAATGATATTAAAATACATCAACCTTTAAAAAAAAAATGATATTAAAATACATCAACCTTTAAAAAAAAAAATGATATTAAAATACATAAATATTAAAAACTAATGTTTCTGCATTAAATGAACTAGAAGAGGTTGATATGCTGTAAACCAAACCTTTTTTGGGGAGGGGGTAGTATCTATTCTGTTGTCATGATACCAACCTCCCAGACGTTATCTCCTCGAGGGGAGGGGGCAATGTACTATATGTTCGTTCGTCATTTATACAAGTAAAAAGATGTTCCCTCTTTTGCTTGTGACATTAGTACATCCCAGGTTAAGCCTGCTTAGTACAGTTTTACTAATTCATTTTATTGATAAATGTGATACTTGTGAAAAATACTACCATAAAATCAGATGTTGATATTTTTTGTTAAAAATTTTAAAGTAAAAAAAAAAAAAATCTTATTCTTAACTATAAATCTTGTTAATATTTAAAACGTTTTCTTGTGTTCATCTATGTACAAAATTTATAAGCTTATCAAATAAATTTTATAAATTTCAGAGTCTCTCCACGGACGCTGTTGATTTTTTGTACGACAGGAGTTTTGCTAAGAACACTGATGGGTGGTGAATCAGCTTTAAATACTGTCACTCACATCATCGTGGTAAGTGGATTTAATGCTGAGTAATTCTTCACACCATCGCCGATTTTATCTTAGATATTTCATATTAAAATATGGTAGATTATAGTTAAAGCGACTGCATTAGGAGCAGTGATCTTTATACCTAATAAATAACTTTATGAACGAAACACTTTATAAAAAGGGATAACTTGTTGGAATATGCAAGATGGATAGCTTAAACTAAAATATAATGCTATGTTTTTGTAAGTTTTATTATTTCATAAGTTAAAAGTATTTTATAATTGCTGTGAGAAGTTAAAATATTTTTAAATAATTTTATCCATGAAAAATGCTTATTGGGAATGTTGTCAAAGTCCAAATAAAAAAAGCATTTTTTTTCCATGAGGATTTATAGTTTGTATTAATCACACTACTAATTTCATCTTTGTTCTATTCACAATGTTTAGCTCAGAGGATACATTGCCTGAAACGTGAATATAACAATCAAGATGACAATAATAGTAGTCCGAATAATTCAAATAATACAAAGTATATTTTGTTAAATCTGTTACATAAAGGCCAGTTATGTATATATATGTAAAAGTAAAGAACTGACCCTAAGCCACAAAGCCAATATATTCTTTTTCAGCATTGCCTCTGACAGAATATGGACATTTTTTATTTTTTTTAATATTCATTCTTTTGGGGGTCACCAGTAATAGAATTAGTCATAATATATTTTTTTTTAATATTCATTCTTTTGGGGGTCACCAGTAATAGAATTATTCATAATATTTTTTTATTTTAATATTTATTCTTTTTGGGGGTCATCACCAGTAATAGAATTAGTCATAATTTTTTAAAATTTTATTTTAATATTCATTCTTTTGGGGGTCACCAGTAATAGAATTAGTCATAATTTTTTTTTTTTAATATTAATTTTATTTGGGGGTCGTCACCAGTAATAGAATTAGTCATAATTTTTTTTTTTTTTAATATTAATTTTATTTGGGGGTCACAAGTAATAGAATTAGTCATAATATTTTTTTTTTAATATTCATTCTTATGGGGGTCGTCACCAGTAATAGAATTAGTCATAATTTTTTTTTTTTTTAATATTCATTTTATTTGGGGGTCACAAGTAATAAAATTAGTCATAATATTTTATTTTTTTTAATATTCATTATTTTGGGGGTCACCAGTAATAGAATTAGTCATAATATTAAAAAAAAATTTTTTTAATATTCATTCTTTTGGGGGCCACCAGTAATAGAATTAGTCATAATATTAAAAAAATTTTTTTTTAATATTCATTCTTTTGGGGGCCACCAGTAATAGAATTAGTCATAATATTTAAAAAAAATTTTTTTAATATTCATTCTTTTGGGGGCCACCAGTAATAGAATTAGTCATAATATTAAAAAAAATTATTTTAATATTCATTCTTTTGGGGGCCACCAGTAATAGAATTAGTCATAATATTTAAAAAAAATTTTTTTAATATTCATTCTTTTGGGGGCCACCAGTAATAGAATTAGTCATAATATTAAAAAAATTTTTTTTAATATTCATTCTTTTGGGGGCCACCAGTAATAGAATTAGTCATAATATTTAAAAAAATTTTTTTAATATTCATTCTTTTGGGGGCCACCAGTAATAGAATTAGTCATAATATTTAAAAAAAAAATTTTTAATATTCATTCTTTTGGGGGCCACCAGTAATAGAATTAGTCATAATATATATATTTTTTTTCCATCAACCTTTTGTCGGAAACTTGCACTAAAATACACTTTCTTGGCTTTTGGGCTGGGATCTAAGTATTTGTATGATCGGAGAAGGGAAAATCCTTCTTGACTGTTGGGTATCCTGCTCGTAATTTATAGAGCTAATTAATGATTACTTTATTTATTTTTATTAGTTTTACAAATCTGTTATCATCCAGTTGATCCGAATAATAGAATTCACTCGACGCTTTTCATATTCAATTTATATTTAGAACTGTCGAGTTACTCTTAGCAAACCAGCAGAAAGGTATGATTTCCTAGCTACCCTCCTGCTATCTGTTTGAGTTTAATAGATCATTTATAATAAGTATTGTTTTCGGCATTAAATAACCCAAAATTGTTGATAAGCTGTAAAACTGAGAAACCAAATCTAACATAAAGTTATCTTGTTGGCTTTTCAAATTTAAATTTAAATAGCATTTAAGCTGAGAAATCAAACTTTGCTTTTGACTAGCCAATTTTCATTTGTTATTATTGTACCATGTTATTGCCAATATAAAGCATACTTTGCTAAAATTTATTTTTTAAATAACTTAGTCCAGACCAGACGATGATAATATGAAACCTTTTTAAACAATTACCTTAAAATATAGTCCAACAGAAGACTAATATTTTTAATTGAAGAGTATAAGAGGAGTTGTCTACCTTAGAACTCAATTTTTTTTTTTGTATATGTTCAAAGAAATAAAACTTAAAAACTAAAATGATTCGATGAAAAGGTCCAGTATACTGAAATCATATGCCCTTAATAGGGTTAAGATGAAAATTCATATGCACTAAATGTACAAAAGCAAGGAAATTCCCAAATTTTTACACTTTTATTGTCATTAAGGGTATGCGAGCACAACAGGGCTATGTATTTTATTGGTAGGAATTTTTCTTCAGCGTACCTCACACACTTCATCCACTCATGCATAGAGATTTATACTGTAGTGATGTGATAATGAAATGGTTTGGTTTATATGTAGTCATACCCTTAATGACAATAAAAGTGTAAAAAATTGGGAATTTACTTGCTTTTGTACATTTAGTGTATATGAATTTTCATCTTAACCCTATTATGATTTCAGTATACTGGCATTTTTCATGGAATGTCACTACTTTTGTAAAGACTATGCCTCAATACAATGCCTTCTTATAAGGTTTTTTGGAATTTTCTGGAAAACTAAGGTATATGGTAAACTGAAATTAAAATGCCATCAACTAGACCCTAGAACCTCTCTCTCTCTGCCAAAAATCAGCTGAATCCATCAAATAGTTGATAAGATACAGGGTGGCACATACGTACGTACACACGGATAACATGATTTCATGATTGAACTTTCTGGATCTCTGGGTTGCCTTGACTAATGATGCTGAAATTCTACACACTTATAGAACCTATCAAATAAAAAATTTGTGCAAAGTTTTAACTAATTTGGTTTATTGGTTTTTGAGTTATGATTGATCAAAGAAATGAGATTTCCAGCATAGGCCATTTGTGAAGTCTATTAAGGGATAGAGCGCTCTCGTGCCTCCCTTGATTTCATTGCATTCTAGTTGCAACTAGTCATCGATATTTACTGAAATTATTATTTTTTCTTTAATCTTAGTTTATTTGATTGAGTTACTAAATGTAGATATTTAGTGGGAGGGGATACAGGATGAAATTTATAAACAAAAATATATTAAATATATTTTTCTTATTTTCTAGGATGAAATTCATGAAAGAGACCGCTTCACTGATTTTTTGTTGACATCTTTAAGAGATATCCTTCCAAAATTTAAAAATATCAAACTGGTTTTGATGAGTGCTGCCCTTAATACTGAACTTTTTGTTGAATATTTCCAGAAATGCCCTGTAGTACATAGTAAGTATTAAAGAAAGTATTTGTTTAACCTGTTATTTAGATATTTTTTTTTTCATGTTGATTTTTATCTTGTATATAAAATACCCTCCCCCCCTATTTTTCTGATCAATAGCTTTTTTAATATAATGTATATAATCAAATCTGTTTCATCAGTCATTTAAGGCAAATATTGGTATGTGTTTCCGATCGATTTTAATATTTAATCCTGATTGTTATTTTACTTCCGATCGATTTTAATATTTAATCCTGATTGTTATTTTACTTCCGATCGATTTTAATATTTAATCCTGATTGTTATTTTACTTCTGATCGATTTTAATATTTAATCCTGATTGTTATTTTACTTCCGATCGATTTTAATATTTAATCCTGATTGTTATTTTACTTTTTATTTGTCATAGAAGAAGGATAGGAGCTTTTAGCCTCATACTCAGAAGTCTATAACACTGGGACATGTTTACTAATGGGCAATTTTATTTTTTCATATTCACCAGCTGTTCGACTAGAGAAAGGGAAGAAATAAAGCTACCTGTTCTTGATTTATGTAGCTACTAATGCCACTTTTTCCTAATTACTGAAGTGGCTCAATAGGTTAGTGAGCTGTACTTAGAGACAGAGGTTGTGAGTTCGAACCTCACTCAGGGCATTAGTATTTTTACTCTAATTTTATCCCAAGACAAGCTTAAACATTTCAGATTACAATAGCAAGCAGATTTTTTAGTTTTAATATTATTATTTTTTCTCTAATTTACATAATTCTGAAAATTAGGATCTTGGGTGATGGTGGGTGGTTCTACTTGTTGTATATAAAATTATACAACAAAAAAAACCAAAAGTCTTTTTATTTTTTTTAAGTTCCTGGCACAATGTTCGATGTTCAGGAGTACTTCTTAGAAGATGTATTAAAATGGTAAGTGTACATTTTCTGTTCATTAAATGCTTGAGACATTTTTGTTACGTCTGGTGGTTACATGTTGTTATCGGTTTAATTTCAACTCAAAAATGAAGGAAGGACGAAGTAGAACCTTTTAATAAAGACACCAATTAGATGAAATATAGAAAACCGCTGGACGTGAGATGCTGTTTACTTTTTCAACTGTCACGGCAGACGACGACTTTTATCCAAGGGCGATAACACTTACTTTTGATTCAAGAGAAATAACTCGATTCTGTTTTGTTAGGTTGCCCTAACAATTTTTAAATGTCATCACAACTTTATTTATCATTCTAACCCTTGTATAAGAAAAATCAGGTTTAAGTTTTAAAGTTTCTATTCATCATCATCCGATTTATTTTTAACGGGCCTTTGATTATTCTTCTATAAGAGGGTGGCGCCTGTCTGTCAGTCTTCATTGAAGTCTTCCTCTCCAGGCTCGGCGGTCGCGAGGATCAAAGTTCGCAATCCCTAGGGCTACACGGTCGCATTTACACAGCTCATTCCACGAGAACTTTGGTTTTCCAGCCTGCCGATTTGATGTGATGGACATGTCTGTGGCACGGAAGATCGAGCTGTAGCTTTGCTCGACATAGCCAAGCTATCTCATCCTGCCCAACTTAAGGACATCAGATATTTCGTTCTTACCTAGCTTAGAGAGAAGAGTCTTGAGGAGAGTGTCGCCTTCTGGCTTGACATGGCAGATCCATCTAATCATGGCTCTTTCATTGCGCTGCAGTCTGAGAGTGCTCGCAGATGCAGCTCATGTCTCGTAGCCATAAAGCATGACACTCTTCACACAACTGGTGTACACCTGTCTTCTAGATGTGACGGCCAGATGCTTATTTGTTAAAATGCGCAAGTGTTCTCTAAAGCCCTTCCAGGCAGATTTGCATCGGGTAATGGCAGCAGTCTCACAACCACCATCAACTGAAAGAAAGTTGCCCAGGTAGCAGAACTCAGCTACATCTTCCAGTTTGTTATCCCCAACCGTAACTTCTTTCACTGGCCTGCCGGCGATTGGTCTAGCTGTGTTCACACAGCGAGGACTCCTGTATTGCTGATCCAGTTGGAGTAGGCCACTGATTCCACTGCATCTTTTGTGGACCCAGTAGGAACAAACCAGGCAGAAGATGGAGTTTCTTCCTGTATCACTGAGGCAAACCGTGTAAGGGAACTTTCCTGATCTTCTTATGGAGTTAAGGTTGGGACCAGCAATCATTACTTTTGTCTTAGCCATATTGACTCGGAAGCCCTTGTCCTCCATACTATTCTTCCAGAAGGTGATTTTCCCAACTAGAGCTTCGAGTGAAGTGTCGACAATTGCGAAGTTGTCCGTGTACAGGAGCTCCCAGGGGCAGCCGGTTCTCCGTTCAAGTTACATGATTCCAAGATGATGACGAAGAGAAGGGGGTTCAATACCGAACCCTGGTGCACACTGACACCCCACACTGAATTGCTCACTGTACCCATTCCTTACACACGTTCTGTAGCGTTCGAGTACATTAACTGCACAGACTGCACCAGCCATTCCTCCAGTCCCAGCCTCTTCATCGCCCACCATATGACCTTCCTCGATATTCGATTAAAGGCCCTGTTCGAGGTCGGCAAAAGTCATATATAGGGTTTATATATAGTGTTTTCTTGGAGCTTTCAGATGATAAAGATGGCATCAGCGGTGCCCCTGCCATGCATAAAACCAAACTGCATCCCATCGATGTGCACCCATTGGCTTATTAGCTGCTCTGTCCGTTTCTCAAATATCTTCATTTTAATAAAATAAAAAATGTGGGACATTTATTTTAGTTAATTATATTTTAATAAGTTTAATGTTTCAGTTGTAATTATTTACTTTTAAACATTTTTATAATCAGTTATTTTTTTAAAACCCGTATCATTTTATATTCTCCTGACTTCTTCCGTATTTGATTAACGTCCGATAATGATTTATCTATGTTTACTTTAGTTACTCACTTTTTTGATAAATTTAAATTTAATCATCCTAATTTTTTCTTATTTCTTTTTTTCTTTTTGTTGCCTTAAAATTTTATTCAACTTTTCAGGACAAACTTTTCAACTAAAGCCATGGATAAATTTAAAAGAGAACGCGTAAAACGTAAGTTTTTACAACCTATTCATCCCCTTGACAAAAACCTTTTGATATTGTAACTTTTATAGTTGGATCGCATCTGTTTTTTATTTTTGTTGTTTTTCTGTGATTATTAAATTAGTTCCTTTAAATCATTGTTTCTAGCAGTGGATGGATCGGTAGGCTAAGTATGTGCAAGCACAAGGGGCCTACTTTGAAGAGGATTAGGGTCCCAACCCCGTCACGTATTTGAAATATTTTTTCTGGCCTCATATGTTGTGTTGAACCAAAATTTAATATATAGAGTTTGGCAGATTTTATAGATAATCAGATATGAACATCATTTGTGTTGCATTTTATTTTTCATTTGTGATAATTAAATATGATTGATTTTTGTTTGTTTTTTACAGTTGAAAAACAGCAGCAGCAGCTGAGTAACTGGTGCAATCAAAAGTTGACATTAAAAGATGACGTCAATGACTCTGAGAAATGGGCCAAGAATCCAGATCGAGATAAACATCTTGAAGAACTTGAAGTTAGTGTTTAAATTTTGATTTTGTTACATGCACTGATTGTTCTTTGCATATTCATAGTCTTGAAAGGTTGGATTTAATAATTTTAGGAAATAAAAAAAACAAAAAAACTAACAAATAACACTGATAATTCCGTTAAGATTTTCAAATTTCTTTGATTCTAATAAAATCGAGTTTAGCCTAAAACACTTCAGCATTTGTTTTTGTGTCCTCTTTTATTGAAGACAAATTCTTTGTTGAATAATTTGAATCCTTATTAATTTTCCATCATCGTATTCAGCTTATATTACAATCTAGTGGGAGATGATTTCTTGTCTAACCTGAAGAGATGTTGCTAGTCTTTCTCTACTCTATCGCTATTTTCATGGTAGGTGATCCACTGAGCTTCAAGCTCTGGCCCCCCCCCTCTCCCCATAAATCTTCTTGCAAGAACTCATATTCTTACCAATATTGCAAAGAGTTTTCCTTTCTTCCTCTACCAATAATCAAACGGAACTTCCATGAACAGTGTTTCTTTCTAAAAACTTCCCATCTGTGGAACACATTACTGCAGGAATGTTTCACTACAGACTGCAATATGGTCGTTTTCAAGTCAGGTCAGCAAATATCTGTCGAGTCATCCTGTGACTTAATCATAGTTCTCAGTCGTTTCATATTACTGTTCCATCATCCAACTGAAAATCTTGCTAACCCTTATCCTTGAGTGGCTTTTGGCCTTGATAAATATATTAAAAAAATATTTGCTGGATTTTGTTTGTTTCTAAAAATTCTAAGGAGATTCAGAAAAGAATGTTGTCTGTTTTAAAAATCATTGTGTACAGGATGACATGAAATTTGCGTTATTTATTCATGAGTGTCTTTAGTTTTGTTCCAATTATAACTGAAACTATATTTGATTTTGTTTAATAGAGTTTATGCTTCTGAAATGATTTCTCGCAAATACATTTTAATTTTTCTAATTATTTTCTTGTATTTTAGCCTGGTGAGGAGAAAGAAGACTTGGAACCCTGGTTAGCAAAAGAGATGGATAGGTTACTGAGTGAAGCTTGGTTGACTGGTAGTGAAGATGCTTTTGAACATATCTTCCATCTAATTATTAATGAAAATGTCAGTGGTAGGTATATATAAATTATTCATCGCATTTGTTTTGCAATTACAATTCAAGTTTAATTTTAATTTAGAAAATTGGTGTCATGATGCATTTCATATCTACACTTTCCGGTGCTGTTATAGATGGCGCGCCTGATTTCCGTGACTTCGCGTCGGCAACGAGCGGGCAGGTCACGGAAGCACCCGAGAGTTGCCAAGACGAAAACGCCAAACGCTAATGGAAGACTTGCAGGCGATAATATAAGACGGATAAATTCACATAAAAAATATGTAGTAAAAAGATAAAAACCGAACAAACTGTAGGGTGGGGGGGTCAAATGAACCATTTTCAATCAAATGTGTAGAAAGAAATTTTTTTGGGGGGGGGGATTTTGTCAATGTTTTTTTTTTTCATTTGTTTCACTGTTTTTCTTTCTTTTTTTTTTTGCTAACATAAAACTAAGAAAGATAGAAAAATGAGTTAGGGCTCCCGTTCTTAGTGATAGCCAAGCCTTGCATTCAAACTGCCAAGCTCTAACTGGAAGATTGGCAGACGCTAATATAAGACGAATAAATTCAAAGAAAAAATATATAGATTAAAATAAAAAAATTTTTTGTGAAAATGTTTTTTTTTTTTTTTTTGGATGGGGAGATGTAAAATTTTGTCAATGTTTTTATAAGTAAAAGAAAGAAAAAATTATATTATTTCGTCAGCGCTCGGGCGCTTCTGTGACCTGCCCGATCGTTGTCGACGCAAAGTCACGGAAATCAGGCGCGTCATCTATAACAGTACCCACTTTCATTTATATTACTATCTATTCATACCTATACGTTAATTCTTAACCATTGTTATTGTTTTAAAGCAGAGAGATAAGTTTAACTTGTCTTACTGTAGTCATTCACCTTAAATGTTATGTTATTTGTTTGTTTTAAATTACCTCCCTTACACCTTTTTCAATCCTCATATATAGGAACGTCTAAATATAAATATTTTTATGAAATCGGATAGAGACCAGATTAAATGATGCAAGACGGTTTTGCCGATAGATTTCGACAATGAAAAAAAAAAAGAAAAAATCTCTGTACAACACTGATGATGGCATGTTATGCTGAAATAATTTGTTTAAAAAAAAAAAAGATGAATGTTTATTTAAATAAACACCTTGCGTTGTTTAATCTGGTCTCTATCTGATTTCATATTTTAACTCACCGACGCTTATAAAATGTAGCTCAACTGATTTCAATAATTATTTTTAGTTATTATAAAAATAATTGTCCATTCATCTCTTATATATATATATATATATATATATAAATGTGTGTGTGTGTTATAATGAAATAATTCCAGGAGGAAATCCGGGTATGAGAGCTCAATGTAATAAACAGAGTAATAATTGAATAGTTTCAAAAATGTAATCGTCTGGATCGGATGCTTGAAAATACCACATGGTTGAAATAAATTATTGCATCGATGATTATGTAATTTCGTGTTACTATATTTTATTTTATATATATATATATATATATATATATTTATGCAAACATTGTTAAAAATAACAGAATTCGTCTGTTTAACTATACCTTTTTTATTTTTTCAATTCTTCTGGTGGTCTTTTTTGTAGTAAAATCAAAAAAATTAATAAAATGTCCCATAGGTTTCACGAACGTTTTTGATTCTTCGTCAAATCATCCTCAGGTGTCAAAAGCAAATTAACAAAAAAGCTGGAGAACGAAGAGAATTTTAAAAAGACAACAGAGAAACGCACATAGTTTTTTTTCGCATTTTTCCAGTAAGTTGTTGACGATTTAAAATTTAGCAACGCTAGATAACATCACAGAACAAAATCGCATTACATTAAGCATTTTAAAATGTTACCACTGGTTTCATATGTGATGTTGTTAATTTTAGGTTGTTGTGTTTTTATGTAGATAGCTTCCAGTATTTTAAATTTTTTAAAAATTGGTTTCAGAATGTATAATTTTAGTGTTATTAATTAATATATATATATATATATAGTGTTCTAGCTCCTGTCTGTTTATATTTGTTTGCAAACTCCTCGAGTATTGGGATAGACCTCCATAGCCATATATATTCTAAAACTACATTATCCATGGTACTTGTATAGGTATATTTCATGTTTATCAAATTAGGTACAACATTATTGTGCAGTAAGCATTTGTGCTGAACATCCATAAAAATGAAAATTTTATTTTATTTATAACTTGAAAATTATAGAAATTAAAAAAATAAGTATAGAAAAGTTTATAAGGGGTTTAAGGGTTATGGCTGGAGTGCACAGGGATCCTTATTGTTTCTGTGGAAATGCGAGTGAGGATTAAATACTAAATTTACTGAAATTTATTTCAATTAATCTCACACACCTTTCCACCGAATCAATACTGACTATATCGTTGAAGAAGAGAGACGGTTAGAGAGTGAAAGAAAGAGATATTTAATAATATGCTACAAATACTGACCCAATGCGGTCAGATTAGATCAACGGGGTAAATAATATATCTTTGGAAGACCATTTTTTTTAGAGTGCTAGTTTTAGGGAGGAGTTTTTTGGAAAAACAGGTTTAGATAATACTCTAGTGTGAAAGAATGCGAGAAATGTTAAATGATAAACACAAACAAAATAATGAGTACAAAATCATAAGTTCACAAAAGAGATAATTTATATATGTTTGAAATGGAAGTTTACATAGATAGGAAAACAGAATGTTTGTTCATATTTTGAGGGTCCTTGCTCAACAAAGGGGATTCATTAGCTGAGATATCGAGGAAGCCTAAGTTGATAATTTAAGGGCTGTGAATTATCCATGGGTCTAAAAAATCATAATCAAAACTTCCCCACTCAATTTTTTTTTTTTTTAAATTTTTTTAAAAGATTTTTTCATATATTTCATATTTCACCCCAAACAAGGCATAGGGCCGAGGGAAGCTGACGAAATGTAAATGTTAGCTTTGTCGTGGATTTTGGTTCAAGCTTGTTCATCAAAGGAAAATCTGTCTTTTTATACATTTGGGGTTGATCAAAACGGCAAATTTAATAAATTCAGAGAAATACAATTGGTTATATTTTAATATATATTCAAAATATTTTGTAGATAAATCTTGAAGGATAAACAATAAAACAAACAAAAAAATAATTGTAATTTTAATATCTATTTTCTATTTTTATTGTATTTGGTTTAATGTCCATTTTACATGTTATCATAAATTTAGTTATACTAAAATAGTCATATTTTAAAAACAAGCATTTTAAGTCCTCAAAATACCACCATTTTGTTTGCAAATGAATATCCTTTCACATGGGTTAATAAATAATAATCTACATCATATATTTGAAGAGTTTTGAACAAATAAAGTGATAAAAATAATAACGCCGTTTACGTCACTTTCTTTTTAAAATGTCTTACCATTTCTCTATGAGGAATTTTTGTCAGGAAATTTGGAAAGCAATCAAGAAAACAAATGAATCTCACTTATTGTCAGAGTACGAAATAAACTCATCCATTCTTTTTTTGTAATCTTCAACATGACTTTTTTGTAAGACTTGAACATGATGACTATCGAACATTTTTACTCTTTTTATGTTTTAAAATTATAATTGTATGTTGTTTTCTCTTTTGGTAGTAGCAAATTTTAATCATCCTGTCTAAAAAAAATGTTTTCCATTTATTTATTTTTTTTTTAAAACTGCTTGTAGTAGCAGCAACAATAGTTAAACAGCTATAAACAGCCAAAAATGCGAAGTATGATTTTTTTTAAAAACTTATTTTTACACGTTCGTTTGTTTTGCAAAATAAAAGGGGCAAATATTTATCAATTTTCTTGAAATTTTATAAAGACACATTAAACTACAATTAGGAAGTTTATTTTGACTTTTCTGACCCATTCCAAGCGAAATACAACCCAACAAAGTTAAGGGAGTTTAATTTTTTTTTTTTTTTTTTTTTTTTTTTTTTTGAATAAGTGATGTGGTGAAATAGTAATGAGACTACGCATATATCAATCAAAATGTTTATTTTTTTCTGATTTTTTTCAAAATATGACATGTATTCAAAAAGCACCAAGGATGAGGATGTACAGGGTCGTCATTAGAAAAGCGGAAAATTTCAGGTTGTAAATTTTGCTTGAATTTTATTGCGTCTGGCTTATTCACTTCTTTGTATTTGCACTAACAAAATTTTGAAAAGCTTTCTAAAAGTTATTCTTTGTAAATTACCGTTTGACAAATTTTCCGCTTTTCTAGCGACCACCCTGTATTAAACAAGTACAATGAATTAAACGTTTTTATTTTTTGTTCAAAAAGTAACAAGACGGGGAATTTATTAACAAAGTACAATGAATGAAAAAAATTTTTTTTTTCTTCAAAGTATTAACCAAGGACAATTTGATAATAGACACTATTGCAATTCAGTAGTTTTTTTTGTTACTATTTCATTTTTTTCCCTTTTCCTACACCTTAATTAATGTTTTATTTTAACAATAGATGTTACATACGCTTTTTGAACTCTTATTCTTTTGTTATCTATCATCTCCCGGTCAATGCTTGGTAGCCTTGATAGTTTCTAATATAGGATATTTCAATTATCTGATAATTATCTTAATTAGAATCTTGCAGTTGAACATGACTTTGTGTTCTTCTATTTTAGTGGACTACATGCACTCGGAGACCAGTGCTACTGCCCTGATGATTGCTACTGGACGTGGTTATCTTGAAATTGTTGAACGATTCCTTAATCTTGGCGCTAACATCAATATTCAAGCTTCAAATGATTGGACTGTCATCGATTGGGCTAAGAAGTTTGAAAGAGTGGATATTCTGGAATTGTTAGAAAGTTATAGGTAGGCAATGTTTCTATTCCTCTAAATTATTCAGGTGTTAAATTATTGTTTGAAATAGAATTTTTGGTACTTTCTTAGATTAGGAGCCATGCTAAAATCGACTTGGTGTCGGTACTTTCGGGATGTTTACGTAAACTGCTGGAAAGTACCGAAGCGGTTAGCCAATTAGATTGTGAGAAAATAAGCAGACTACATGTCAACATTTCAACTGATTGAAACGAATAAGCAGACGACATTTCAACTGATTAAAATGCGATTGCAACTGATTGAAACACGAAAGTACTGAAAAGAATTTTCACGAGCTATCAATGGCTGTCGCGTCTCCCGAAGGAGTGATTAACTTTTTTCAGGAAGAAAAACTGATTGCAAAAGAAAAAAATGTTCAGGCAAAAAAAAAACAAAAAAAAACAAACTTTAATACCTAACCCTGACCTCTAACCCTAATCCTAAACCATAATCCTAACAAAACCAAAAATAATTTTCAGTAAAAAACCCCAAAAAAGCCCTAACTTTAATAACGCCATTTTTACCTGACCCTAACCCTAACCCCTAACCCTAATCTTAAACCATAATCCTGCCAAAACCAAAAGTAATTTTCAGTAAAACAACAAAAAAAAAACTAAAAAAATATAATTAATCACCTGTTTATTTTTATTTCTTCGTTAAAAAAATAAATATTTCTTTCATACAATTTAACTAAATGTATTATTTTATTTATTTATTTTTTTTTTTTTTTTAATATATTGCTTTAAATGTTGGTTAATGTTTTTTGTTTTTTTTCCCCACTTGTTAATCCAGCCTAGTTTTTAATTATTTTTTGGACACAGGTAGGTCAGCCGACTTGGCGTCAGTACTTTCCGGTGGTTTACGTAAACATCCAGAAAGTACCGACGCCAAGTCGATTTTAGCGTGGGTCCTAATCTAAGAACGCACCGAATTTTGAAAATGTTTGTTTTAGTACTTTATGCTATTGCATTTTTGATTTCAATAAATAATCAATAGTAAATGAAACGTAATGTGTAAGTCATGTAGTTGTGAGAAACACGCGCGCACACAAGAAGTGGTCACACAATTTTATTAATATGAAAAATATGAATCCTCTCATCGTGTTATCAGTTCATTTGGACCCAAGACTTTCCTTTCCAAAACTGCTAGTTAGACTAAAGAAATAATATTTCATGGAATCAAATTATTTTTTGACTAAACAAATACCGGTCCAAGGACAGGTAAAATTAATTGCTCGAGCAGAACAATTTTGCACCACTTTTCTGTTCCCTTTCTGTTGTGGCCCTGTAAAGGGTCCCGAATGAAAACATGAACTCAGAGTTTAGAGAAAACAAGTATATTGAAAAAAGGATAATACAACAGAGAACAAGAGTGGTTGTACGTCAGTCTTGACTACCAGTATAGACGGGTGTGGTTCCAGGTATTTAATTCCTTCTTACTGCAGGAATATGTGGCACAAGGCCGGAAGAAGGGGGGAGAAGGTCAAGCCAGCACCTCCAAAGAAGGAGCACTCTTGTCTCTAAAAAATTGCCTGGGCAGCCCCGTCGACATTCCCCGGTCAGGGCGCCTCAGGCAGTAAGCAATAAACTTATTCTACCCAAAAGAGGGTAAGCAAGGCCTGGGAGAGTGCATTTCCTAGGACTACCCAGGACTAATACCTCAGCCCGACAGATTAAAGGCCACCAAAATGGCCGAGTTCCTGCCGGACTGATTGTCGACAACAAATCCTCGACTGGTATTGACCAGTCCGAAGTCTCTCAGCAACTGCCGTTATAGAAAGGCCGCACAGGCTGGTGTGGTTCCAACACTGAGAAGCAGGTGCTCCCAGTATTTATGGTGATTGGAAGAGTTCAATCAGTCTGTACAGGTAAGGTATCATAACACTTACGAAGATTAAAATCAAGGTATAATGCTACTAAAACTTATGTTTAGACTCTTCATTCCAATTTTTATCAAAATTCATTATATGATTTTGATTTTAGAAAATGCCTAATATGTAAGGCTTAAGCTTAACGAGCCTTAAGAAGAAATTGATATTCAGGGAATTTTGTTTAATTGATGTCTCATGATTACGGATCAAACTTAATGCAAATCTGATATATTTGAATTTTCAAATGGGAGTTTGTGCCAATATTATGCCTCTTAAAAACCCTTAAAAATACTCCAAAGAAACTGGAATTTAGGGACTATTTATTACTTGATGTCTAATACTAATTGTTAAAATTTTATTAAAAATTAGAGGTATCTGAATTTTGACTAAAGGCTTCCACCTCCTGTTTGCATAAAACTAAATAAAACTCACATTACCCACCCTTATAGCTAACAGCTGTGTTTCAAAATTCATAACGATTAGTTAGTTTACGAGTGAATCCTGTACATATATATATGCATATATATATATAACATATACACATACCTAACTGTATATAAATAAGGATGAACATGGTCTATGTGTTTTTATTATGAAAGTGTACTGCTTTTGTTTTCATCTAGGTATTCAGTTGAAGAGAATTCTACTTCTGAAAGTGCTTTGGTGAAAATGTCTGAAAATATGTCCCCACAGGATCGTGAGTTGTTAAATATCTACCACCACTGTTTTGATGATGACAAAGTTGACAAAGATCTCATTGTTTGCCTTTTGCACAAAATATTCACAACAACAACCGATGGTAAGCACAACGCGCATTTCTTCATTTATTAGTCGTACTATTCTGAAAACTTACTCAAACACTTTACAATGCAGCTATAATCATATTGACACACCGGTTCTCATAAGATCACTGAAGTTAAGCGACATTGAGCCTAGCCAAAACTAAGTTAGTAACCATTTGGGAAGATCAGATGCTAGATGTAAAAAAAAAAGTCTCTTCAAATTCATCATCATCATCATCATCATCATCAACCGGTTTATTTGTTGAATCAGGCCACAATTAATCCTCTGATGAGGGTGGGGCCTGATTGTCTAGTCTCGAAATCTAAGTCTTCCTCTCCACTCCTGTCTTTGGCAAGGTTTGATGGAATCCATACCCATGGCCTTCCTATCACGTTTGACTACGTCCTCCCAAGTCAACTTGGGTCTGCCAGTGGTGATGTTCTCTGCTGGCACATTCAACTTTCGGACTTTAGCAATCCAGCCATCGCTACGCTCAATGTGACCCAACCAACGCAGTCTGTTCTTCCGCATGATGTCCGTAAGGCTTTTCAAGTCGACCTGTGAGAGCAGGGATTCAAAAGAAACGTACTGTTCAGGCCTCACCAAACAGATCCATCTGACCATTGCCCTGTCATTACGGTGCAGCTTCTTTAGTATACCAGCAGAGACAGCCCAAGTTTCTGAGCCATACAACAGTACACTTCTGACACATGAGGAGTATACACGCCCTCTCGTAGTTGTTGGCAGGTGTTTGTTTGTCAGGATTGGTAGCAGCTCTCTAAATTTTTTCCAGGCACACTTGCAACGTGTAGCTGCCGCGAGTTCACAGCCTCCACCTGATGACAGCACATCTCCAAGATAACAAAAGTCTGTCACTACTTCCAGCTTGTTGTCACCAGTATCCATCTCCGTAAGTGGTCTGCCATCTATTGGTCTTGCCGTGCCGGTGCAACGAAAGCACATAAAGTGAGGATCTGCTTTGAGAGAGCCCTTTATGCCACTGCACCTTTTGTGGACCCAACCTGAACAGTGAATGCAGATGATTGAGTTGCTGCCAGTTCCTTTCAGACATACAGCACACGGGTATTTTCCTGTTTTCTGTAGTAAGCTGAGGTTTGGACCTTAGTTTTACCCATGTTGACTCTGAGACCTTTCTCCTCCATGCTGATCTTCCATCTATCCAGACGTTCCTTGAGTGACTGAAGTGAAGTATCAATGATCACTAGGTCATCGGCATATAGCAGCTCCCACAGGCAGCCAGTATGGAATTCCAGTGATAGAGCCTCGAGTACAATGATGAATAGAAGGGGACTTAAGACAGATCCCTGATGGACACCTACTCTAACCTCAAATTCGTCGCTGTAGCTGTTACCGACTCGTACCCGACTACGTACATTGGTGTACATAGACGTTATCACCTGAACCAACCACTCAGTAACACCCAGCTTTCGCAGGGCCCACCAGATGACCCTTCTGGGGACACGGTCAAAAGCTTTCTCCAAATCTACAAATGCCATGTACAGTTAATCTACAAATCAATTGTATGCAAAAATCTGTGATTTTAACACAAAATGACACAACGATGGTTGACATAACATAAATCCCAGCAACAACAATGAACACTTTACGCTTAAAAACTATTCTATTAAAGCATTGCTTTAGAATTTTCAGTTAATTATATGATAATTATATAATGTATAAGTTTTATAACATAAATTTAATTATTGCAGTATACTTTGGTATTTTAATTGTTAATTGAACCAACTATAACTAATTTTGTTAATTTAATGTAGTTTGAAACTGTATTTATAAAATTATTGGATGTAAATCACTTCCCAATGCACCCTCTCTCTCACGGACGTAATGTTGCCAGTCTCAGTCTTTTCTATAAATACTATTATGGCATGTGTTCTTCAGAATTATGTGATCTATTCCCCACTTCTTTTGTTCCAGCTCGTTTGGCTCGGTGGTCTAGTGGTCTCCATCAATTCGCTGTTTTCATACTTCATTGTAATACAGCTTCCTATTCCAGTAGCTTCTTTCCAAAAAACGCAGGCTTGTGAAACTCTCTTCCTGCTGACTGTTTTCCTCCTACCTATAATCTTGGTCTTTTCATGACTACGGCCAATAGGCATCTCCTGTTTTTACGATAATCATATTTGTTCTTGTTAGCTCTTTACATCAAGTGGCTTCATGCCTTGTCTGGAGCGATTTCCATAAAAAAAATTTTTTTTTTTTAATTTGCTAAAAACAAAATTTAAAGCCAGAAATGACTTTCTATTATAGTTTAACTGCTTCCAAATTTCAAAGGATCACAAAGTAATTCATTTTTATTTTTTTAACTATCAAAAAATACCAAAATACATTCCGGCAGATTCATTGTCTTAATTAAATTATGTTTTAAATATTTTTTATTTTTTTTATTTATGTTTGATTTATTTTATGTTATCATGTTTTTGATTTCAATAAATATTCAATTAATAGTAAAGAAAAAAATATAATTCAATGTATAATTATGAAAGTTATGTTGATGCAAGGAATATGCATGTGAAATTGTTTCATAATTATATTAGTATACAGATTTATTCACTTTAAATGACATAATTTCTTGCACTGGATGATGGGATTGTTTTGTTATCACATTCACAATTTGAAAATGGTTGACAAAAAGTTATACTTTTACAAATGATAAGTTTAATATTCACATATTTCTGTAATGCTAACGTTTTTAATTTAGCATGAATCAAATGATGTTTAATTGTTTTATCAGGTGCTATTCTAATATTTTTACCTGGATATGATGATATCGTGGGTGTGAGAGACAGAATTGCAGACGATAAGCGATTTGAAAATGCCAGGTAATTTATTCAATTATTGATTATAATTTAAACTCGTTAAAGTTGCAAGTTCATTGCTTGTTGTTAATAAATTTTGATCCTATGTTATTAGGCTAAGATTTTGACTGGTGATATGAAAATAAATATATTCTAATTGGATAAGAAAGTGATGTAGTCTGATTGAAGCATTGTGTGTAATATATCTATTAATAATGGAGATTTTGCATCTGTCTGTCTGAAGCCAAAGCTATACTATTGAACACTATTGAACAATGCACTTAGTATCTATTAATAATGGAGATTATGCACCTGTCTGTTTTAAGCCAAAACTATACTATTGAACACTATTATACAATGTACTTAGTACGAAATAGAAAAGGGGGAGATAGTTTGTATAGACTGAAATAGGGAGGGGTTACTACTCACTGGGAAATAACATATTAATCTGAATTTTTTTTGGTTGTGGTAGGGGGTAGTGTAGAATCAGTTCTGTTGTCATGATGCCATCCTCCTTTTGGGAGGAAGAGGATACTGTAGTATCTCTTCATTGTTCATCATGATACCAACCTCCCAGGCATTACCCCCCCCCCCCTTTTGAGGCGGGATTGTAGTATCAAAGATTGACTATTTTTCATTTAACTGGTATGGCTAAATTGGTAAAAATACAAGCACTTCTTTTGATTTTATTGCCTGTTGAATTTTAAGAAACTTTGATGTTATTAACCTCTTCCCTTTCTCGTGTTTTTTTTTTTAATTGTTAAAAAAGGCAAGTTTTTTTTATTTGCTTAATCATCCCTTATATATTTGATTACGTGAATTTAAGAATATTGTTTATAAAATTATCAATATAGTTGTTACACACACACACACATATATATATATATATATAATTGAAAGAAAAAATAAAATAAAAATCTAAGTTTGTTTTATATGTAATTATGCCAATAACGGTTTCCTTTACATTTTTCACAGCATTAGTTTTGTAAAGTAAAATTTTACTTTCAAATTAATATTCTTTAGACAAAAGAAGTTTTTTTTTCTCAATATTCTTTTAATTTAGAATTTTGAACACAATACAGAATTAAACTAGTGAAAAAGTGTTCTTTTCTATTTCTAAAATATTAATTAAAACATACCAAAATTGCTAAAAAAAAATGAGTGAGTTGTATTTAGAAATAAACATAAGAATAAACAGTGAGGCACAAAGACTGCACAAAGAACTAAAAGTTCCCGAAACGCATAGAAAACGGAAACGACGAACGAAGCGTTTCAGTGTAGTAAATTTAGAACACAAATACTCAGGATTGTAAAACTAAAAATGTTCAGAATGCCTATCCTGTGAATACTCTGGATAATCAGGGAAGAAGTTAAACTAAGAGTTTGACTGTTGACATGAAAATAAATATTCCAATTAGATTTACTTTGTATATGCGTATAGATAAAATATAAAAAAAGAATTGATTTTCAAGTTTAACTGCAAATTCCTAATGAGAAATAAAAACAAAAAAACAAAAAAAAACCAACCTGCCTTGTTTTCTTTTTTCTGTTAGGTACGTTTTGTTTACTTTGCATTCTTGTATGCAGTCAACAGATCAAAGAAAAGTATTCAAAATACCTCCAGCTGGTATCAGAAAAATTGTAAGTGTTTCATGTTTTGTGTATCTAATTTGTCTCTTGAAATACCTAATCTGAATAAATCTATTAATTTTTATCTCTTACTTTCAAACAAATATCTCTTTATGTTTCGGAATTTTTGAGATGAAGATTGATAATTTGGATTATTATGATTATTTGGACTACTATTTACATCTTTGTTATTATTTTCACAATTTTTCAGTCAATGTGACCTCCGACCTTCTTTAGATGTATCTTTTCAAACTTGGAAATCTTTATGCTGAACTTGGGAACCTATACAGAATTTTTAACTGGACTCTTTTATTTAATCTGTGGAGGTTGATTGTTCTCATTCCGTCAGTCATGACTGGGTGAAAGTGTTAATTATTATGTTAGTGTTAGTTATTTTCAGCAACAAGGCACTATACAAGCTGTGCAACGAAAAACCCCTCTCCACAAAGGTCGCTGAACAAAGATGGTCTATATTAGGCCATGTCCTACGAATGGACCCTGACACTCCCGCACAGAGGGCACTAGACTTTGCCGTTACTGGCTCACAAGCCTACCAACCGCAACTAGGATGGCACTGCACAAATCTGCTGGGCATGCTACGTGCTGATTTCAAGCAGACGGGACTAGGACCACTACGTACAGCGAAACAACTTCATTGCCTACGACAACTTGCGCATGACAAGGCCAGATGGCCTGGGACTAGCATGGAGGACTGATTGCAGCTACGGGATGTCATTTGACTACCGTAGCCGCAGAACACAGTTTTTAATAATAATAGTTATTTTCACCTGTAGTAAAGATTTAACCTTCAACCTTCAGCAGACTCTCAGTTAGAACATCTTTAACAGTTATATAGATTAAACAAAGAATTCAGTCTGAAATTCCGAATTCGATATAAATATTCCTGAGTTCAAAAAGGTACAACTGAAGCAGGTTGGAGACTACATCGACCGAAATGTAGTAAAAATAACAACTAAGATTAGAATAGTAATCCGAATAATCCAAGTGTCCCTTTACGTTCATTAAAACGGAGAAATTTAATTTGCACCAATGATTGATGAAAACTTGATATAATGCTCAAAGTAGTTTGTACAGATTCTAAACTTTTAAAATATCTGATTCCCTCTTTTTGTATAATTATGGAACTTTTATTTTCATTTTTTGTCTCAATTTCAAATATGTTTTCTGATTCTATAGATCCTGTCAACAAATATAGCGGAAACCAGTCTAACTATCAATGATGTTGTGTATGTAATTGATTGTGGAAAAATAAAGGAGGTAAATATAAAAGAATCAGTTTTAATTTATTTTGCCAAATCTTTACAAGTTTATTTAATGTTTATCGCTTCTTTGATACACACACACATACATACATACACACATATATATAGTCTCGGAAGTTTCTCAACCATTAAAACTAAATAAAAAAAATTTAAAAAACTAGAAAAACAAAAAACATTTTAGTCCAAGTCGTTCGGTGGACAATCACTCTTTTGTAAGTCAATTTATTTTTTGCAGTCATTATATTAGTTTGTTTCCAAGAATTTACCAAGTCTTAACATTATTTAAGGGATCATCAGTTGTTTACCATGAAAAATTGTTTCGGGAATTTAAAAACAAAACAGTATTTTATTTCATGGCTTCCCAGTAGAGTTGATCAGACCCCACTTCGCTTAAAAGACAAGAACATAAACGTTATATATATATATATATATATATATATATATATATATATATATATATGGCTTTTTTGTTATTGTTTTTACTAGCGATAGAACACCGATATGTTTACTGGTACATTTATTATTTTTGCTCCCTGAGCATTTAAAGAATATGCAGAGGACTGCATTCAATTGTTCTTAATTGGACATGTTATCAATTTTATATATATTTTTAACTAATTAATTTTATAAATTAATTTTTGCGTACATAAAAGGAAGACATGGGCATCTCATAGTCAGAAACACGTGTCAATGTCTTCCTTTTATGTATGCAAAAATTAATTTATAAAATTAATTAATTATAAATATATATATATATATATATATATTTATAGTACAAGCAAAACAACTACCCGCTATCTGGCAACTATTAATCTAGCTCTAAGTATTCTTTTTAAGTGTAAAACTTACATTACATATATTTAATATCAATCTATTGTAATTTTAAAATTTATTTTTATTTGAATTACCTCCCTTGAAAATTCATGTACATAATATTTTAATGCTTTTTGTAATTTATCCCTTTTTTAAAAAATTAAATCACTTTAATTAATTACCATTAATATTGACAGAACTATTGCATATAAATATATAGGAAAATGGGAGAATAAAATTACAAATGAATAACACCGAACATTAATTTATCATAAACTGCTTGAAAAATAGTTATGCAAATTAGGCATATACTTGTACCACAGAGGTAATTTTACAGCTATCAGGAAAGCGAGAGTCCGTAAGGTATTTGTGATTGTTGTAGAATTCGGAGAGGAGAGATCATTTCTTTATTATAATAGGGATAAGATCAGGCTCACATACTTTTGAGGTGTCAAGGTTTTTTATGGTATCTCGGACATGGGAAGGGGTGATGATTAGGTCATCAAGTGTGGTTTCAGTTCACAATGTGAAATTTGGAAGGGATGGGTGTGTTTGTGGAGTTCAAGGTGAACCGCTGGGTAAGTAGGTCAGCCTTATCAGATGTTGTGCAAACGACATCATTGTGGTTTGATAAGGGAGAATTGTTGATTACCCATTATTTTCCACACTATTATAGATTTTCCAGAAATTGCGAGTTTATAATTTCTGTTACTCAATGTGTTTTCTGGTCATCTCGGTATACCTTCTCTTAGCTGCGGCTGTTTTAATCCTACAATGATTTATTGATGCCATCAATTTCTGTCTATTTGTAGTTGAATTATGGTGGTTGAATTCGCGGAGTACATGCTGCCTTTGCACAATAGCAGTTGCGCAGGTCGAAGTGAATCATTGGGGAGAGTGGGGCTTGCTATAGAATTTCCGCGTGGGGACATGTGCTTCAATGCCTGATTTGACTCATTCGGTTACCGCATTCGCGCACTGATCAGCAGGGAGAGAAAAAGTTTTACTCCAGGTTATTAGAATCAACTCTTCAAATAAATTAATATGGCCAAGTTATTATATTTGTTGACTGATCTATTCTGTTTGAACGTGTTGATCTATTTTTGAATGTTTTCAAGCAAAGAAATGTTCTTTTCTAGAAAAGCTACGATGCCTTGAGTTCAGTGACAATGCTGAAAACAAATTGGATTTCAAAAGCAAATTCAATACAAAGAAAAGGCCGGTAAGTAAAATTTCTTTTTAAAAATACATATCACTAATTTTGACTTATCTATACTAATATGTATTTATTTGTACATGTGGGATGAAGAATCACCTATCTATTCAGTCCCACAGGAGGCATGAAACTACATACTGGAAATGTTTGGATAATTTGGATTATTCAGACGACTATTCTTATTTTGGATGTTGTTCTCACGTTTCGGCCGATGTAACCTCCAACCTTTTTCAGGTGCATCTGGTTTACCGAAATTAGAATTTAATACAATATTGGAACCATTAATTATAAATAATTGATTAAAACACCATTAATTAATATATATTCATCTCACTGCACAGCTCCCAATTTAGGATGACTCCCCCTAAACTTTCACCCTAAACTTTCACCCTAATTCTCAGTAGCCCCTTACGTCTACAGTGGTAACTTGCCTTGTTTTGGGTGAACTAAGTTAAAAAAAAACATAAGTATAAATGTTGTTACATATTACGACCAGGCGAGTTACAAAATTTTTGTAACTATTTCTATTATCAATTGTACCACAAGCAAGCAAGAACATTTTCTCGTATAATTTTCGCCCATACAGTTTATGAAGAAAGAGAAAAAGATTTCCTAAAATGAGCTAAGACGCGTGCCATTCTCTGTAAAAACCCTACCCCATTACCCTGTCTATTTCTGCCCGAGACGGCATATGTCATGAGCTCGGCTAAAAGTATTTGTAAGTTGTCGTGTTGATTCAATCACCCGCCAAACACCTACTTGCAATCCACCCACGGATTCGGTCATGTGACTGACACCCATATATAAGCCCTAAGAACGGGGAGAAAAGAGTTGCCTAATCTGCTCCGAGACCTGGTCGGTCTTCGTTGATGAAGAAGAAAGAGACGAAGAGAAAGGCAGAAAGGTAAAAATGCCCTTTATCGTCTTGCGTAAAATATCTGAGCTATAATAAATCCTCTGGAGGAAAAGGGATTTTCAATATTATGAATTCTGACTGTGAACGACTAGTCATTTTTGGGAATATTTTATTGCCATCGAGAATGAATGGATTTGATTTGTGAAAATGAAACTCTAGCCAACCAGGCGAGGCTGTTATCTGTCAGTATTACCTTCATCCATCCACTGGGATTACTATTCGATATTCTGACCGAGGATTGTGTAGCACCAATCCTCTTTAACCAGAACTCATACCCCTACCCACCCCCAACCCCTACTTCATGGCATAGTGTAAGTCAACCCCCATTTTCTCTTCATAAACTGTCTTATGTTTAAATGCAATCTTTGTTCGTTGGATAGAAATAGTATTTAAATTCCCTTTCCCATATTACAACTTGTTCTTTGTATGTTTCTTTCCTTTATTTTCCTGTAAAGAAACAATTATATTTAAACTGTAACTTGGTTGTTTTGTGTTGTTTTTCGCTTGCTTGTTTGTTTCTTCTCTCTATACCTGATGTCTTGAACTGGAGAATCCTCTTGCACTGTGTTCTTTTATTAGTATATTGGAACCCAGAGACCACAAGACACTTTTAGATTCTTTTTTTTATTATCATTGTCACGTGTATGCTGCCGTAGTCCGAATGAAGTCTGTGCGTGACAAGATTCTTATATATTTTATTTATTATTTAATGTATAGGAATACAAAAAGTCTTCTTTAAAAAAAAAACAGAATTTTTCCGCCGCTTCCTGCAACCTTCTTTAATGTAATGAGGTGTGTGTGCAGTAGGTGGTAGTATCAGGAAAATAGAGTAGGGATGAAGAGATGCTTACATGTGACTAGTGTGTACCTGTGTCCAAAGAGACATAAGTGTTAGCAAAGCCAGGTGGTACCATAGACATTTTCCAAGACTATATATATATATATATATATATATATATATATAATAGTAGTAAAACTACACATCTAAAACACAAATAATTTTAAGGCTCCTAAAATTAGTACTAGAATTGTCCACATGAACCCGTGGAGTGGAGAGTGATAACTTACATATGAACATGAAATTTCCGTAGTGTGTTATTATATAGATCAACATTACTAGTTCATGTTTCATTGAAGAACAAAAGATGGTTGTAGTTTAATCTTCGAATGCATAAACCAACGCACAAATGACATTTGCAAATATTCTTTTATTCTCTTTCCAGATGTTTGAAAGATTCTATCAGAATTAAGCAGGGCATAGGTCTAGTTGAATAGATTGAGATGCAAATTAAAAAAATATCAAACAGATTGATTAGCTGAAAATGCTACTCTTGTTGGAGAAAGATTTTGAACTTATCTGATGGAATCAGCAAATATCGGAATCTATCAAAACGTTGTTTATTTTAAAAGTGTTTTCTTTACAAAATGACACACTAATTTCTTTTTAATTTTACAGCTTTGGATCTTAATTAAACCAATATTTTTTCTAATCTATTTGTAGATCGGGGAGAGTTCAACCAGGAGTTTGTTATCATCTGTTTAGTCGGATACGTTATGATAATTTGCAATTGTATCAAGCACCAGAAATGCTTCGCTTACCCCTCCACGTAAGTAAACCTTGAGCTAATTTTTATTTTATTTTATCATAAATGAAGTAAATTCCCTTTTTAAATTAAAAAAAAAATGTTAACAATGAATAAGAAAATATTTTTTTGACATAATTAATTTTTTTTTTAAAAGCTGTATAATTTTTTCTGAACAGAATTTTTTATTTTTAGCTATGTGTGAACTCTGGCATTATTATATTATCATTAGTTTCATTTTTCTATTCATGTTGGGGGTTAGACATTTTGTGAATGACTTTCAGTTTCTCTTATATGTTGCCATTTCACTTGTGCTGGCCACTAGAAGCAGATTGTCATCAACTGATCCCCTTTGTGTCTTAAGTGATCTACTGCACAGCCTTGAGCTGCCAACATCGATATGGGACACAATTTAGAACATTTTAAATGAGTGACAGTGGTTGACAGTTCTGTACCAATTGAGACATTGTGACACAATTTCTCATGGCATATAGTGCATAATTTAGTATAGTCTCAATTTTATTTTATAACCCATCATAATTATCCTTTTCATTACTCCAATGCTTATCAATAACAATACAAATACTTTGAAGACACTGCCAAGGCTGCAGCAATAAAGGTAGTCTCCCTCTACCGTGCTAGTAAACTCCTCTCACCTGACATTATCCTGTATCTCTACAAAGCCACCAACCGCCCATGCATGGAGTATTGGTGCCACATCTGGGCTGGTGCATCATCCACTAGTCTCTCCCTCCTAGACAAGGTTAAAAAAAGAGTCGCCAACTTAATAGGTCCCTCACTGTCAACCAAGCTCCAGCCCTTGTCCCATCGCCGCAATGTTGCATCCTTGTGCTTGTTTTACAAATACTTCAATGGATTGTGCTCCGATGAACTGGCTACTCTGGTGCCCCCTCGACGTAAATTCACTAGATCAACTCGACAATCAATTAAATCCCATCCATTCACTGTGGAGGTCCCCAGATGCCGGAGAGCCTTCTACTGCAATAGCTTCTTTCCTTGTGCTGCTGGCCCCTGGAACTCCCCTCCCTGCTCCCTGTTTCTCCGACAGTACCGAGGTTTTAAATTAATGTAAACAGACACCTCGTTACACTGCTCCCAACTTGGGGTGACACCCAAAACCCACACCCAAATTATCAGTAACCCTTTATGTCTACAGTGGCGGCCTGTCTTGTTTGGGGTGAAATATGGTAAAAAAAAAAAATTTTTAATTAAGAAAAAAAATATTTTAAAAAGTGCTACTGACAATAACAAAAAAAAATTTTGTTTTCAGTCACATTGTCAATAATTTTCAAGAATCTATACTATCTATATTAAAGAGAGTATTTGTATTATTCATCTAATTGGTAGAAAGACTTTGTACTTAATGATTTGTATAAAAAAAGTCTTCAGTCATTTTTAAAACATTTTTTTTTTTATTCAATCACAAATAAAAAAAAAAAATAAGATACAAATTGATTACACTGATCCATTCGGTAAAAAAGTAAAGATAAGATTAATAATTCAATAAATAATTAATAAATCTTTTATTCGTCACTTGGACATTGTTTAGTTTTAGCAATACTAAAAAAAAACAACCTGTGATTCCATATCATTTCTCATAACAATAACTACGAAAATAAATAGATAAAAAAAATTGTATATTTTTTACTATAATCATTGATTAAAATCTTCATTTTTTAATTTCACCTCTAGAAATAGTTGTCTTATAACCAAAATCATAAACCTGTAAGATGTCAACTACAAACATCTACATTTTAGTGATATTTATTTTCATATAATATATTGCAGTTTTTATTTTTTTAACTCTTTTTTATTTTTCACACAGGAACTGTGTTTGCAAACAAAGTTATTGGCCCCTGTACAAACATCCATTACTGACTTCCTTTCTAAAGCACCTCAAGCCCCGGGTTTTCTAATTATCAGAAATGCAGTTCAGTTATTAAAGGTACGTTTATTTTTAAAATTCTTGTACACACAATTCATAAGTATCATGGTAGTCTATTCCAAGAATATGTATTTAGCCATTGAAAGATCTATGAAAATAAAGACTTAATATCACCAATAAAAATGATTACATAAAAATACATTAAATATTTAGGTGACAAAAATCGTACATATTTCTAGACAGGGCGTCTTGGTCCAGTTGTAAGACGCTGGACTATAGACATCAATATTGAAGGTTTGATCCTTGTCTAATTTAGCCATATTGACGACAGCTGTGAGCCAGAAACACGTGTCCATGGATTACTTTCATGTACGTATAAGATTAATATATATATATATATATATATATATATATATATTCCATGAAAAATGCCAGTATACTGAAATCATATGCCCTTAATAAGGTTAAGATGAAAATTCATATACACTAAATGTACAAAAGCAAGGAAATTCCCAAATTTTTACACTTTTATTGTCATTAAGGATATGCGAGCACAACAGGGCTATGTATTTTACTGGTAGGAATTTTTCTTCAGCGCACCTCACACACTTCATCCACTCATGCATAGAGATTTATACTGTAGTGATGTGAATGAAATGGTTTGGTTGATATGTAGTCTAACCTTTAATTAATGACAATAAAAATGTAAAAATTTGGGAATTTCCTTGCTTTTGTACATTTAGTGTATATGAATTTTCATCTTAACCCTATTAAGGGCATATGATTTTAGTATACTGGCATTTTTTATGGAATGTCACTACTTTTGTAAAGACTATGCCTCAATACAATGCCTTCTCATAAGGTTTTTTTTAATTTTCTGGAAAACTAAGGTATATGGTAAACTGAAATTAAAATGCCATCAACTAGACCCTAAAACCTCTATCTCTGCCAAAAATCAGCTGAATCCATCAAATAGTTGATGAGATACAGGGTGGCACATACGTACGTACACACAGATAACATGATTTCATGATTAAACTTTCTGGATCTTTGGGTTGCCTTAACTAATGATGCTGAAATTCTACACACTTATAGAACCTATCTGTTGTAAAGGTCATGATTGGCATAAATACGAAACTAACATAAAGGGAAGTAATCAGGTATTGACTATATACGAAAGTACGTATATAAGACGGGCAGTGATATCTGGACGTGAGCGAAGAGTAAACGTCTCTACTTCCTACCGGATCCCTGTTAAACGCAAACCACTCGGCGTATTCTTAATTTAGTATGTCCTATGTAATTTAGGATATAACAGTGGCGAACGAGGATATTTTTTTCTTCTCTTAACAGAGATAAATTACCGTACTATTCAAGGATTTTTTTTTAAAGAAAAATTGCAAGGACGGCAAGAAAAAAAAAAAAAAAGGGAAAAGTCGACACGTGCGAATTTTGCTACCTAAAGTAGTAAGAAGTACGGATTTCTTCGGTAAGAACTAACGGGAAAGTAAAAAAAAACATTGTACTCGAAACAATTTTAAGGTAAAGTGAACTTTATCTGTATGTTGACGAAAAATATTTGGGAAGCACAAGCTGAATTCGAAACCTGCACCGTGAGATTACAAATTTCGAAAGAAAAAAGTACGCTTAGGATTTTTTTTTTTCTTTAAACAATTCAGAAATTATTGTTATATTTTTTTTTCTCTCTCTCCCAAGTGCAGCTGTATTTTTGTGAAAAATAATTGTTCATTTCTTTGTCTAAAGTAATTGAAACTATTTGTTGTGCGAATTTTGGAAACGTTTTATTGTCTGAAATTATTTTGTGAAAAAGTTTACCTGGTAAAAGACTGTTGCTAAATTGTATAAACTTTGTGAAACATTTATTTTTGCACAAAATTATGTTGCTAATTTACGAAAACGCATATTGACGAACTTTTTGTGAAATTATTGTTGTAAACTTTGGAAAGATATTTTGTACTGTAATTAAGCTAAAATGGAGCAATTGGCTGAGTTGACGAAGGCGTTAACTCTAAGTATACAGCATCAGCAACAACAACAGCTACAACAACAGCTATTGCAGCAGCAAAAATTGACAAAAACTTTAGAGGCACAACAAGAGCAAACAAAAATACTTCAACGCCAAATGTTAACGCAACAAAAGAATTTTGAAAAATTAATTCAAACGTCGACAGATAGGAAGAAAACTAATTTTTCTGCAGAGGGTATTTCAAATTCCTTGTCAGAATTTCACTACTCTCCCGATACTGGCGTTACATTTCCAGCATACTATAGAAGGTACGAAACAGTTTTTACAAAAAGATGATCGGACTGGACCGACGAAGAAAAAGTTACGCTGTTACTACAAAAACTGGGGACGGACGAAAACACCAAGTATGCTAATTTAATTTTACCCAAAAAACCGGAGGAAGTGAATTTTGAAGAGACAATTAATACCTTATCTAGAATATTTGATAAAAGAGACAGCCTTTTTCATTCTAGATATAAATGTTTAAAATTACAGAAGTCGGAATCCGAAGACTATTTAGAATATGCATGTACTGTAAATTGCTTATGTGAATCATTTAAATTAAATGAAATTTCGGCAGATTTATTTAAATGTTTGATCTTTGTACAAGGACTCACAGCACCAAGGGACAAAGATGTCAGATCCCGGATCCTGACAATTATGGAGTCGGACCCGAATGTAACTTTACAAAAAGTAACCGAGGAGTGTCAACGTCTCATTAATATCAAAAGAGACAACACCCGCATTGAAGAAAAAAGCGTTTACAAGATACAACATGTAAAAAGGCAAAGGACCTCTAGAACATACAAGACCCAGGAACAAAAGACTCCCAGAATGTACAAGGACCAAAGTTACGAATGCTGCGGAAGTACAAGACACACCAAAAAGATCTGCTGGTTCATGAATAGAATATGTTACGAATGTGGATTCAAAGGCCACAAGGGAACATATTGTAACCAGAAGAAAAAACGAAGGATCGACAAAGTTAATACGCTTTGCACAAGGAAAGAGAAAAGCTGCGAAAGACGTAAATATGTCGATGTAAAGATAAATGGACATCCTGTAACATTACTCCTGGATAGTGGTGCGGACATTAGCATCATAGATGAAGATATCTGGAGAAGGATCGGTCGACCTGAACTAAGAGAAACCAGCAAGATGGCGAAGAGTGTGTGCGGCAAAAGGTTGGAATTCAAGGGAGAACTGAGGTGCAATGTGTCATTTGGTGGTCAAACACACAAGTCCAAAGTGTACGTAGTACCAGGAAGGAACACAAGTCTATTTGGAGTGGATTGGATTGTCCTGTTCAACTTATGGGAACGACCGATTAATTCTTTTTGTAATAGGTTGACCACAGAGAAATCAAACCAAATAGAAGGCTTCATGGACGATTTAAATGCAGAATTCCCAAAAGTTTTTGCCGAAAAACTTGGATACTGTGTGAAAACAGAAGCAAAATTTGAGGTGAAGAAAAATGCCACCCCAGTGTTCAAACCTAAAAGAAATGTACCTTTTTCATCGATGGACGCAATAGAGAAGGAGTTGGAGAGACTTCAACAATTAGACGTCATTGAAAAGGTTGACCACACGCATTGGGCAAGTCCGACGGTATATGTGAAGAAAAAGAATAACAAAATAAGAGTCTGCGCTGACTTTTCGACGGGCCTTAATGATTGTTTGCAGGACCACAATTATCTCCTTCCGTCGGCAGAAGATCTATTCTCAAAACTAAACGGAGGAAAAATTTTTTCCAAAATAGACCTCTCGGATGCATACTTGCAAATCAAAGTCAATGACGAATGTTCAAAGTACCTGTGCATTAACACGCATAAGGGTATTTTTAAACTAAAAAGACTTCCGTTCGGATTGAAGGTCGCCCCTGCTCTGTTTCAACAGGTTATGGATACGATGCTCGCAGGATTGGAATTTTCAATGGCATACCTTGACGATATCCTGATAAAGAGCAGAAATTTGCATGAACACAAGAAGCATGTCAGAGAAGTATTTAAGAGAATAGAGGAGTTTGGTTTCAGATTGAGCCCGGAGAAATGCGATTTCTTTATGGAAAGGATCAGATATCTTGGTCAAATAATCGACAAAGAGGGACGAAGACCAGATCCACAACGGGCCGAAGCAATTGAAAAGATGCCTGCTCCAGACTCAGTACCGAAGCTACAATCATTTTGGGGATTGGTTCAATATTACGCGATATACATACCTAATGTGCATAATTTGAGAGCTCCTCTTAACGAGTTACTAAAAAAGGGTAATAAATGGAGTTGGAATAAGGAATGTGAATCTGCCTTCCAAAAAATTAAGAAATGTCTACTGTCAGACTTGGCATTAGCGCATTTTGATCCAGACAAGGAGTTAGTACTAGCAACGCACGCCAGTGATTACGGCGTTGGTGCTGCATTACTCCATAAGTATGAGGATGGAACAACAAAAGCAATCGCTCATGCATCAAGAACTTTGGTTGCATCTGAGAAAAACTATAGCCAGATTGAAAAGGAGGCTCTGTCGATAATATTTGGAGTCAAAAAGTATAATCGATTTCTCCATGGACGGACCTTCACATTGCAAACAGACCATAAACCCTTGATTACGATATTTGGATCAAAGAAAGGCATTCCTAAGCATACCGCAAATCGACTACAGCGATGGGCTGTAACTCTCTTAAACTATCAGTTTAAGATGGAGCATGTGTCATCGAAAAAGTTAGGACACGCGGATGCACTATCAAGGTTGATTCCAAAAAGAAACGAAAGTTTCGAAGAGACAGTAATTGCTGCTCTTAAAGATGAAAGCGAATGTACAAGTTCAATGTGTAATATGATACGTGAACTTCCAATAACCCTTGAAGAGATTAAGAGAAGCTGAAAAAGACATTTTCATAAAGAAAATGAAAACTCAATTAGGACTGAGGGAAAAAAGTAACAAAGTAGGAGAAACTACATTTTTTTCAATTTGTGAAGGTGTACTTATGTATGCTGATAGAATCGTAATTCCACAGGCATTGCGAAGGAAAATATTAATGGAATTCCATACAGGTCATCCTGGCATTTCAAGAATGAAATCCTTAATTAGAGGATACGTATATTGGCCTGGTATGGACAAAGAAGTAGAAAACTGTGTCAAAGCATGCAAAGGATGTCAGTTAGCAGCCCGAGATCTGCCAGTAAAAACGACCCCATGGCCGAAAACGGACCTACCCTGGTCACGTCTACATATTGATTATGCCGGACCTCTAAATGTTTTTTTCTACTTAATTGTAGTAGATTCTTTCTCTAAATGGCCAGAGATATTTAAAACCAGACATCCAACTGCAAGGAACACTGTAAATGCACTTAAGGAAATCTTTAGCCGTTTTGGTGTACCAAAAACCATAGTAAGTGACAATGGTACAGCATTTACAGGTCACGAATTTAAAGAATTCTGCAAATCGCTGAATATTCAACATATCACGACACCTGTTTACCATCCTAGGTCGAATGGGTTGGCAGAAAAATTTGTGGACGCATTTAAACGGGCAATAAAGAAAAACCTGAATATGGACACAGATGAGCAAACTATACAAACAT
The DNA here is from genome assembly GCA_963556195.1 of Sepiola atlantica. Lineage (NCBI taxonomy): Eukaryota > Metazoa > Mollusca > Cephalopoda > Sepiida > Sepiolidae > Sepiola > Sepiola atlantica. The sequence continues at coordinate 43,392,674 of OY744527.1, read as the reverse complement.
TCCTAGCAATCTACAGGGTAACCCCGAACCCAAATAATAATGTTAATTCATCCCCTGCAGAACTGATGTTTGCTAGAAAAATTAGATCTATCTTCGATAGACTTATACCTGAGAAGAAGAAAAGTTCTAAAGGAGAAAACTTGAAAGTAAAGTGCTATTCCTCAGGGGACAAAGTGTATTTTGAAAATTTTCAGAATGGAAAAAATCATTGGGTGGACGGTTTCATTATGAAAAGAATTGGGAACATGGTTTATACCATTCAAGGCCCAAGTTTTGTCTGTAAAAGACACATAAATCAAATCCGTCCTAGAATTTCGCAAAATACAGAAGAAATCTCAATGGAAACATTATGTGATACATTTGATATACCAAAGCCAGTATGTATACCTGAAACCATGAATGTATCCCCTGAACATACCATACGGGGTGGACAGAATTCCTTACCGCAGGTAACGCAGACCAGAAGGAAGAGCACCAGAAAAAGGAAAAACATCAGGTGTTTAAGCCCTGATCCTAAAAGGAAACGGTACTAAAGCTAAAATCGGGAAGATTTTAGCTTATGGGGAAGGTGTTGTAAAGGTCATGATTGGCATAAATACGAAACTAACATAAAGGGAAGTAATCAGGTATTGACTATATACGAAAGTACGTATATAAGACGGGCAGTCATATCTAGAAAGTGAGCGAAGAGTCAACGTCTCTACTTCCTACCGGATCCCTGTTAAACGCAAACCACTCGGCATATTCTTAATTTAGTATGTCCTATGTAATGTAGGATATAACACTATCAAATAACAATTTTGTGCAAAGTTTTAACTAATTTGGTTTATTGGTTTTTGAGTTATGATTGATCAAAGAAATGAGATTTCCATCATAGTCCATTCGTGAAGTCTATTAAGGGATAGAGTGCTCTTGCGCCTCCCTTGATATATATTTTAGCAGATGGACCCAGCAATTCCTGGGTGTAAAATCTGCTGAAAGATTCTTATGATTATTATTATACTACAACAACTACACAATAAATTCCTCAATCTTTAACAATTTTAAAATTCATAAAGAAATATTAATTATTGCCACTTTTATAGGTTTTTAGAATATACTAGCATGGCTACCTGGTTTTGCCTGGGGGCATGGACAACAAAAATAGTTCAAAAGTATGTGTAACATCTTTCTTTTAAAACTTCTCTCTATATCCCCCTCTTTATTTATTCCCCTCTCCCCATTCAAGATTCCATTCCATTTCTCTAAATGAGGACAGAAAAGATACTACACTTCGATCCTAACCGGATGCCAAAAAAGTGCATTTTAGTTAGTTTCACACCAAAGTCAATGGAAAACAATCACTCTAAATGGTGACCCCCGCCCCATCTCCCTGACTAATTCTGATACTGGTGACCCCCAAAAGAATGAATATTACAAAAAAATGTATCTATATTCTGAGGCAATTATAAAAAACGAATATATCAGAATTGTGAGTGTGTCTTGCATAGTTTCTGACTTTTAACTGGCTACACACACACACAGACAACTGTCCTTTAATAATAGATTATCTAAACAAATGTCTAAAGTAAAATAAACATTTTAATATTTTATATTATACTAGCAGGGGTATCTGCTAGTTAGTTGAATTTCATTTTAACAGTAACATTTGTTAATGTAATCATTGCGAGGTAAGTATTACTTCAAGGAATAAAACAATTAATGAATGCGTTCAAAGTTTTAATTAGAAAAGAAAAAATCTTATTTGTGTGAATTTAAATCTAAAATTAAGTCAATTTGTTATTGGTGCAAGTTAGGTAATCAAAGGAAAATTTCATTGCTGTCTTTAGATTATGTGAAAAATGTAACCCTTATTGAAACTAATTTTAATGTTCTGTTAACGTATTGATTTCTATAGCACACAAACAAACATTTATATACATTTATTTATATATATATATATATATGAGAAAGAGAGAGAGGTATGTTGACATTTTTTTGCATTCTATTATATTCCTTGTGAAAAGTTACATTAAATTCATTATCTTAAATACTATTTGATTCAGCTTTTTTACTACAAACTAGATAAAAAATCTGTTTTGTCAGTGATTTACTGCAAATATTGGTCCATATTGTTAAAAACAAAAAAATTATTTTCATTCGATTTCATAGATTTTTTTTAATGTTTAATCCTAATCAGTATTTTACTTTTTATTAGACATAAATAAAGAAAAGTGTAGGAGTCCTTACTCTCACAGTCAGAAGTCCTAATACTGCTACTCAAATCACCAGGTACTAATTCAATAACAGATAGTTTTTTCAATCTTACTGGTGAAAAAAGGAAAAGGAAGTCTTGATTTGTCCTTTTTCTTTCTGTCATTGTCTTCGACAAACATTAGAGTTACTAAAGAGAGAAAGAAAAGAATAAGACAGTCTGGTTTATGCATTTAACAGCATCATTATTTCATACTTTCCCCCATGGGTCATTCAGTTAGCACACCATACGTAGAGACAGTTTGTTAGATTCAAACCTCAACCAGGGCATGATTATTTTTATTCTGATTTTGTCCAAAAATGAATTTTGACATTTCAAATTACAATATAAAACACATTAGTTTTACTTTTATTTTTCTCTCTAATCTAAGGAAATTAGGACCCCAGGTGATGCTGGGTATTTATTTACTCCTCTCCAGGAGTTAGGCACAAGGCCAGTTTTATCTTACTTCCACAAGTAAGATGTGACCCAAGGTCGGGTCGGGAAAGTGGGGTTTGAAAAGCCAGCGCCCGCGATGTGAGCACTCTTGCCATTAAAAATTGCCTGGGCAGCCCTGTCGGCATTTCCCGGAGGGGCGCCTCAGGCAGTAAGCAATAAACTTACTCCTCCCCAAAGAGGGGAGGCGAAGCCTGGGAGGGTGGACCTCCTAGAACTGCACAGGATAGACCCATAGACCGGCGTAAATCAAGCCCCGAAGGCCAAGACAATACCAGTTTATGGGGTGCAGTATCCATCGGAACAGATACTACACTTTGATCTTAGCCAAAAGGCCAATGGGTAACCGTGCTAGTTTTAAATGAAGTTCTCATTTTGTATTTGTAATAAATTATTTTTACGTGTATTTCTTCAATCTATGTAATCTCAGAATTCTTCACTATTCTTTAGAATAGTGTCTGCATTATTCAATCTTTATATTCTATGAAAAAAGTTTTTGCTTATTAGCAGATTTACATAAATGTATTAAGTCTTTCTAATAATAATTTATGAAGATGTAATAAGATTAAAAAATATACACAATTATGAAATCATTTTATAATTTCATTTTTCACTTGTATTTTTCATTCTAATAGCAAATTGATGCTTTGGACCCCTGGGAAGATTTGACTGAAATGGGTCATCATCTAGCAGATCTACCAGTTGCTCCGTCCTATGGTAAAATGGTTCTATATGCTGTTGTACTGAAATGTTTAGATCCAGTCCTTACTATAGTCTGTTCCCTGGCCAACAAAGATCCATGTAAATATTGCCGCTTTCTTTCAATCGTATTTTGTTTTCCTTATTTACTTCGCCATTATAGTTTGCTCATCATTGACATGAACATGTGTTGTGTTTCTTTGTACAGTTGTTCTGCCAGCTCAGCCTTGTCAGAAGAGAGCAGCTGCTTTATCCCGAAAAAACTTTGCGGCCAACACATTTAGCGACCATATGGCTTTGCTGCGGGCTTTTCAGGTAGGTTTGTGATTGAATGCAAAAAAATTGCCGTTTTGGCAATACAGATGCGACATCGGTTTTCCAGCAACCCTTGGTTCCAAAGTCGGATTAACCATTTTTGCCGGACCATTCGATTTCATTATAATAATTCATAACCCCCCCCCCCACCCCCAACCCACTACTTATGCACCTACCGTGTCTCAAAGCCACCAGCGATTGATAGAAACTTAAACTTTAAATGTAAGTTTTCTTTTTCGTTTGATAAAAATAGACCAGTTTTTAGGTTAATACCACACCTACCTCTTGAATTTGCATGTGAAGTAAAGTAAAATTTAAGTAAAATTTAATCCCAAAATAAAGGGAGTCTACCACCAGTAGGTACAGTGTAAACAAAGAAATTGATGGCGTGCTACACTCAGAGCCGTCTGTTGGCCACAGTCCAGTAACAGTAGGATTATCTAGTTCCTTCTCATGATTTGTCCGGATTAAAAGACATGCTGGGCAATCAGTGTTGCATCCAGGATTGCAGAGTCAAAGGTTTTGGAAGGAGTTGGACTCATCAGCTAGGAGTTGGAGTCGGATGTTTTAAATATCCGAGCAATCAGCAGACAGTCTGAATATTAGAAGATTTTAAAATATGGAGTCAAAATTTATGGAATCCTAGGAGTCGGAGTCGGAGTCAAGCCTTATACTTTCGAACCTTGCTTGCATTTGTAGTAAGAAATTTGAAATACAAAAAATAATGGTTAATTTCTTTCTTTTTAAAAAGTTTAAACATAACAATGTAGTCTAAGAAAGCAACATAAAAAAGATAAAATTAATACATAAGATTTTTTTAATGTTATTTTATTGTTTTTTAATGAAAATTATAATTGTTAGTCAAAACATCTATATTTTATATTAAAATTTTGAAAACCAAATATGATGCAATTTTAAAATGAATAAAATCATTTATTTATTAGTTTTTCTTTGTTTTTTTTACGCTAAGACTTTTGAGGAATACATCATTTTCGGAGCAAAACTTTTTTCTTCATTTTTGTTGGTATTAACCCCAGTAGGAGAGGGGGAATCAACTGTAGAGTCAGAAAAATATGTCAAGTTTTTAAAGACGACAGTTTCAAGTGAAGTAATGTCTTGTCGATGTGCTGGTCTGGTTTGCCGCTTTTTAAATAAGGAAATAGATCACATCTTTGAAGGATCCATGTATATCAATGTTTTATATGAAAATTTTGAAAACCAACCAAACATGATGTAATAACACCAACAAAAATGAATAGAAAAAAAGAAAAGTCTTGCTCTGAGAATGATGTATTCATCGAAAGTCTTAGTCTAAAAAAAAAAAAAATGATTTTATTCATTTTAAAATTGCATCTTCATTTTTGTTGGTATTATTACATCATGTTTGGTTTTCAAATTTTAATATAAAATATTCATATACATAGATGCTTCAAAGATGTGATCTATCTCCTTATTCAAAAAGCGCCAAACCAACACAGCACGTCGACCAGACTTTACTTCACTTGAAACTGTCGTTTCTAACAACTTGACATATTTTTCTGACTCTACATTTGATTCCCCCCCCCCCCCATGGGGTTAATACCAACAAAAATAAAGACAAAAAAAAAAAGAAAAAATCTTGCTCTGAAAATGATGTATTCATAAAAAATAATAAATAAATGATTTTATTCATTTTAAAATTGCATCATGTTTGGTTTTCAAAATTTTATATAAAATATTCATATACATAAGTGCTTCAAAGATGTGATTTATTTCCTTATTTATATAACTATTTTCTTTTGCCTTTTGTTTCAACGAGTTTTCTTTGACACTAAAGACTGAATGTTGCTCGTCCTTCTCTACTCTATTGGTATTTCTATGGTAGGTGCTCGACTAAGCTTCACCCGGTAAAACCTTCACAGCAAGAACTCGTCTTCTACTAACACTGCAGAGAACTCTCTTTTCTTTCTCTGTGTACCTAAAATCAAACTGATATTCTATGAACAGTTTGTTTCTTAGAATTTCCAACATGTGACAAACGTCATTTTTAGACTGCTTCCTTACAGATTATAACATGATCATTTTCAAGTCTAATGTAAACAAATATGTGGAGTCGTCGTTTGAAGTAATCAAACACCCTTCTTAATCCTTTCATTGTCAGTTGGATGGTGGAACAGTACTATCTCAATAACCCATTTTTTTTTTTTCATCTTTTTTTATAACATAGTTCACCCCAAACAAGGCAGGCCGCCACTGTAGACATAAGGGGCTACTGAGAAATAGGGTTTAGGTTTTGGAGGTCATCCTAAGTTGGGAGCTGTACAGCGAGATGTCTGTTTAAATTTCTGCATGTCATTACAGTCGGGGGAAACAGAGAGCCGGGAGGGAGTTCCAGAGGCCAGCAGCACGAGGAAAGAAGCTATTAGAGTAGAAAGCTCTTCGGCATCTGGGGACCTCCATAGTGAATGAATGGGATTTGGCTGATTGCCGGGTTGGTCTAGTGAATTTATGTCAAGGGGGGGGGGGGCACTAGTGCAGCAAGTTTATCAGAGAACAATCCATTAAAGTACTTGTAAAACAGGTACTAGGATGCAACAATGCGGCAATGGGACAGGGGCTGGAGCTTGGTGGATAGTGAGGGACCTATTAAGTTATCGACTCTTTTTTGGACCTTGTCTAAGAGGGAGAGACTAGTGGATGATGCACCAGCCCAGATGTGGCAACAATACTCCATATTTATCCTCAAATGGCTTTTGGCCTTGGTAAGTGGTTAACCATTAGTATAAAAAAAGTTAATATAATTTTTTAGATAATGAGTTTTTATTTAATATTTTAAATATGTTGTAATTTTTTATTTAAGGCATGGCAAAAAGCCAGGACTGAAGGCTGGGAGAAAGCATTTTGTGAACAAAATTTCATATCTTCTGCATCGATGGAAATGATTGTTGGTATGAGGTTAGTTCATCCTAAAATAATGTTTTCATTTCGCTTTTTTAGGCAAAAATAAGTATCCTCACCAAAAATTAGGAAAAGTTACTGAGTCGAATTTTAATTAAGAATAAAAATCAGTTTTATCATATATTGTCGACCATCATTCATTTATTACTTGTTTATATGACACACTGACTTATGTCCTCCTGTTATGTTTTTTTTTCTCTAATTAATGGTGGATCCGTAAAATACAATAAAACTGATTTTTATTTTTCATTAAAATTCTACTTGATAATTTTTGCTAATTTTTAGTGTAGATACCTATTTTCGCCTGATACATAAGTATATGAAAGAGTTTTCCAGTTAATTTATTTGGAACTGCAATTTTCATGTGTCGTCATCTGTATAAGCACCAAATTTGATATTTTGCTTTTGGTGCTTATGCTGATTAGCGGCCATATAAAAAATTATTTTTATATAAAAACAATAATATATACATATTAAGCAGTATATTCTTACTCACTGTACGAAAAAGTAGAAAAAATATCCACTAGAACTTTAATTACAAGTATTTTTCCATTCTGCGTATCATAACAGCGACTCGTTCAGTAAGCCTCCATCTTGTTTTTTTAAGAAGATTTAAGGGCAGATAACTGAAATCTTAAAAACAAGATGGACGCTTACTGAACGAGTCGCTGTTATGATACGCAGAATGGAAAAATACTTGTAATTAAAGTTCTAGTGGATATTTTTTTCTACTTTTTCGTACAGTGAGTAAGAATATAATGCTCAATATGTATATATTATTGTTTTTATATAAAAATAATTTTTTATATGGCCGCTGAACAGCATAAGCACCTTGCTTTTTTCTTAATTTTGAATAATAAGAGTGCAATCATATCTTGATCAAGAATCTTATTAAAAGCATTGAATGCACTTTGTTCTTGATTTTCGTGTAATTGATTCTATCATCTTTTGTGAATTTCACCTCGTTTATTTATTAATCAGAGCACAACTGCTTGGTCAACTACGCGCTTCTGGATTTGTGAGAGCTCGCGGAGGAGGAGACATCCGTGATTTGAATGTAAATTCTGAAAAGTGGTGTGTCGTGAAAGCCGCATTATGTGCAGGATTGTATCCAAATATGATCCGTGTTGATCGAACGATTGGTCAATTATCTGCAGCGTAAGTGCACGTTTTTTTGCATCCGAAATATCTTTTCCTATCATGTAAGGCTTCCTTTTGAAGCTGAATGCACTTCTTTTCTATTTGAATGTTTACAATAAAGATTAGAAGAGAAAAATGTATATTTCAATTATATAGTTTTATCTTTTCTTAATATAAAAAACATTTCATCGGTTTTAATTTTTTGATCCGTAATTTAAAAAAATTTTTTTTTTTTTAACTTAGTTCACCCCATCAAGGTAAGTTGCCACTGCAGACGTAATTACATGTAAGGGGTTACTGAGAATTAAAGTGAAAGTTTTGGGGGTCATCTTAAATTGGGAGTTGTGCAGCGAGATGCTTGTTCACATTAGTTTTAAATTTCTGCATGTCGGTACAGTCGAGGGAGCAGGGAGGGAGTTCCAAAGGCTGACAGCACGAGGAAAGAAACTATTGGAGTAGAAGGCTCTCCAGCATCTAGGGACCTCCACAGTGAATGGATGTGACTTAGCTGATTGTCGGGTTGGTCAAGTGTATTTATGTCGAGGGGGGCACCAGAGCAGTGAGTTTATCGGAGCACATTCCATTGAAGTACTTGTAAAACAACCACAAGGATGCAACAATGGGACGGGGGCTGGAGCTTGGTGGATAGTGAGGTACCTATTAGATTAGCGACTCTTTTTTTAAGAGGAAGAGACTAGTGGATGGTGCATTAGCCCAGATGTGACAACAATACTCCATACATGGGCAGATGGTGGCTTTGTAGAGATATAGGATACTGTCAGGTGTGAGAAGTTTTTCTAGCTCGGTAACGGGAGCTTACTTTTCTGTTTTAAATCATCCTTGAAAGAACTTTTTTTCTACAAATATCTGTCATTGTATATTTTTTCAATGTTAATATATACTTTTATAGTCCTTAAAGTTTAAGAATTTATGATTATTTTCCTTTCTATTAATTTCTAAAACCTGCTGATTATTTCAAATCAAGTGACCTCCAAACATGTTTAAAAGTCTTACTGCTCGTATTCTATATGTCACTAACCATTTAAGAATGTTTATGCCGTAATTATTTTCACATATGCATAAAATAATCTTTTTTATACTAAACAATCAGAAATAATTTACATTGCATAAATTATGAAAATTACAGAAAAAAAAATATTAGTAAAACTAAACAATCTTTTTAATATTGTAATTTGAAATATTTAAATTCATCATTTTTGGAGAAAATTTGAGTAAAAATAATTATGCCTTGGGTGAGGTTCGAACTCACAACCTCTGTCCGTAAGTATGGCATGCTAACCTATTGACCCACGGGGAAAAGTATGAAATGGTGATGTTATTAAATGCATAAACCAGACTCTCCCCCCCCCCCCGCTCTTTATTCCCCACCCACCCCCACCCTCTCTCTCTTAAAGTAGAATGTAGGTCAGCTTCCTTTCAAAATGGGAGAGTAATAGCCAATGAGATTGTGAATAGCAAAAAACTGGTCTGTTATTAAATTAGTACCCAGCGATTCGGGTGCCAGTGTTAGGACTTCTGACTGTGAATAAAAACTCTGCCACCCTCCTCTAAATATGACTAAAAATAAATAAAATATTGATCAGTATTAAACATCAAAATCAATGAAATCGATTGAAAATAAATTTTTTTACCAACAAGAACCAATATTTGGCATAAATGATTAATGAAACAGATTGTTTTATTTAGCTTGTAGTAAAAAAAAAAAAGCTATTGATTACAAAATTAACAGAGAGAAAAAATCATCTTTACTTTATATGTAGGATATACATAGGAAACTTGTATCCAGTCAGTGTTCATTATAATGAATATGCTAAAAATAGTAACATTTGAATTGCTTTGAGCTCACAATGATCATTCCATGACCGGATACTTGGAGCAGTATTCACCCTGGGTAGGCTGAACCGGTTTCTAGAGAATATAAAAATTCACAAGCGGTTCCCAGTCGCAAGTATATCCTAGTCAGAGGAGATGATGTAGTGCATATGGTGTTCCCAAATATTCACCCATCTCGTAATGACCAAGCTTAATGTTGCTTAACTTTGGTGATCTAATGAGAAATCGTGTGTTAATGTGATTCTGTTATATGAACATTGTCCATGGACATCTTGTTTCTTTGTAACTTTGATAAAAAATTATTAGGTTTTAAAACGTCTAGATAACCTGTAATCCCACTTTCTTTTAAAAAAATTCATTCTGATTGGAATAATTGCAGTCTGCAAGATTTTCTTTTGTCAATGTTTACTTATTTCAGTGGTGATTTATTGTTTTGTATTTCAGTGGTGATTTATTGTTTTGTATTTCAGTGGTGATTTATTGTTTTGTATTTCAGTGGTGATTTATTGTTTTGTATTTCAGTGGTGATTTATTGTTTTGTATTTCAGTGGTGATTTATTGTTTTGTATTTCAGTGGTGATTTATTGTTTTGTATTTCAGTGGTGATTTATTGTTTTGTATTTCAGTGGTGATTTATTGTTTTGTATTTCAGTGGTGATTTATTGTATTGTATTTCAGTGGTAATTTATTGTATTGTATTTCAGTGGTGATTTATTGTTTTGTATTTCAGTGGTGATTTATTGTTTTGTATTTCAGTGATGATTTATTGTTTTGTATTTCAGTGGTGATTTATTGTTTTGTATTTCAGTGGTGATTTATTTTGTATTTCAGTGGTGATTTATTGTTTTGTATTTCAGTGGTGATTTATTGTTTTGTATTTCAGTGGTGATTTATTGTTTTGTATTTCAGTGGTGATTTATTGTTTTGTATTTCAGTGGTGATTTATTGTTTTGTATTTCAGTGGTGATTTATTGTATTGTATTTCAGTGGTGATTTATTGTATTGTATTTCAGTGGTGATTTATTGTTTTGTATTTCAGTGGTGATTTATTGTTTTGTATTTCAGTGGTGATTTATTGTTTTGTATTTCAGTGGTGATTTATTGTATTGTATTTCAGTGGTGATTTATTGTTTTGTATTTCAGTGGTGATTTATTGTTTTGTATTTCAGTGGTGATTTATTTTGTATTTCAGTGGTGATTTATTGTTTTGTATTTCAGTGGTGATTTATTGTTTTGTATTTCAGTGGTGATTTATTGTTTTGTATTTCAGTGGTGATTTATTGTTTTGTATTTCAGCAAAGAAACCAAAGTTCGCATTCACAATCTGTCTGTGTTAAGTCCCAGTCCCTCAGCAGGTTCTCGGAATAAAAATATCAGTTACTTCCCATCAGAATGGATCGTCTATGAAGAGATGAGTCGTAATAATAGATTGGCATCTGTTCGCTGCTGCACGATGATATCTCCAATCACTGTCGCCTTATTTGCTGGACCTGCCAAATTACCTCCAGAGATCATCAAAGAAGCCGAGGCCAATATCCTTCCAGGTAATCGTGTTTCTTTTAATTGTATACTAAAAGAGACAAACATGATTTCAAAGATTTAATTTTTATGACGCAGTGCATAAAAAGACTGCATAATTTATAAATAACTGCTTAGTAAATTATGTAAATATTTGTAACAGAAGTGTGTTTCTTTGATCGTGAATCTATTGATATTATTATTATGAAAAACGATAATAGAAAATGTAATTGTTAACCAACTCCTGCACTATTTTGCTTCTATCTATAGATGAAAGAAAGGTTCCAGATTTTGTTGGTATTAATGTCTCTGATAATGGCAGTGACAGTGGTGCTGAAGATAGTGAGGATACTAAAAGGTCTTGCCTTCAATTGGATGAATGGTTATCCTTCTATATTGAACCAGAAGTAAGTTTGTGTTTATTATCCTAAATAACTGTATTAAAACCTTAGTTTATTAAATACATACTAATAGAACTAATGGACATTTCATAGTTAAATAAAATTCTGCCTGTCCAGTAAATTACTGAATTTTTCCATCAATGTTATTCACATAATGAAAAAGGAATTTCAATCTATTTAATCAAGTACATACTATATCCAGCCAGATATATTCTTTAGTAAGATAAAGTTCACAATAAACACTGCCATTTTTCCATGGATAGTCATCTATGTTCATTAGTCAATTAAATCACTGCCTTTGTTACAAATAAGGACAAACAAACTTCCTAGACAGAGAGTTGTCACATAATTTTATTAATATAGATTATGTATGATTTCAAATCATACAGGTCTGCCTATAAGATATTTTCTATACTTGATGATAAAGTAAAATTGGTGCATGTACACGGTTTCGGCCAAACGGGAAATTATTTTTGTGTGAAAACAATATCATGTACTTACTCACTGGTATTTTATTGTTCAATGTTGAAAAAATTAGGAAAAATTATGCAGTAGAACTTTAATTACAAATATTTTTACATTTTCCGTAACGTACAAGTAATTTCGATGACTATGCCTCCATTTGCTACAGTTCGGCAGAAGGCAAGGGCAGGTAATCATGCAAAGGGTTATGCAAGAATGATGTAATTTATAATAGAAATAAGAAGTTCTCTGAAAATGGATTTATTTACTTTCACATTAAATATAGTCATTACAATAAATTATGTTTTTTATCAATATACTTGTTTTTTTTGTATTACTTGCCCTTGCAAATTATCTGCCCTTGCCTTCTGCCGAACTGTAGCCAATGGAGGCATAGTCATCGAAATTACTCGTACGTTACGGAAAATGTAAAAATATTTTTAATTAAAGTTCTACTGGATAATTTTTCCTAATTTTTCCAATAAAATACCAGTGAGTAAGTACATGATATTGTTTTCACACAAAAATAATTAACCGTTTGGCCGAAACCGTGTACATGCACTGAAAAATTTGTTGGATTATTTTTATGACACTGCATAAGAAAACTGCATAATTTATAAATAACTGTTTAGTGAATTATGTAAATATTTGTAACAGAAGTGCAGTTCTTTGATCGTGAATATATTGATATTATTATTATTATTATTCATATTTAGTTTCTGAAATACATACTAGTGAAACTAATGGACATTTCATAGTTAAAGAAAATAAGTGTTTAATATTATATATATTAAATTTAATATATAAAGAAAAATCAGTCAGATTTTCAACATCAGAACTAAACAGCATGTAATCTGTCAAATCGATATTTAATTCTGCCTGCACACCGAATTACAGAATTTTTAAATTCATGTTATTCACATAGTGAACAAAGGAATTCTGCTTTATTTCATCAATAACATACTATATCAGATCAGATATATCTTTTAGTAAGAGACACTTCATAATAAACACTGCTATTTTTCAATTGATAGTCATCTGTATTCATTAGCTAATCACATCACTGTGTGTGTTACAAATAAGGACACATGAACTCCCTACAGAAAGATTTTTTTTACTATTTGGTAACCATTTATCAAGGCCAAGAGCCACTAGAGATACTAGCCATATTAAGATATTATTATTATTAAAAATATGTCTCTATATACAGTTTTTTTTTTACATGTGTCCTTGTGTCTGTTAACATAAGCTTAAATTGACGTTTTTTTCACCCATTAAGAGTTATTTATTTATTTATTTTTTTTTTTTTTTACTTGTGTTCACTCTACATAAGGTAAATTGTCACTAAAGTGTAAAGGACTACTGTGATAAGGGCCAGATTTATAGATGGACCAGCTGGATGAGAAGTTGGGCCGCAAAATGTTTGTTCACATTACATTTAAATTTCTGCATGTTGGTATGATCAGGGGAGTAGGGAAGGAATTCTAAAAACAAGTGGTTCAAGGAAATTAGCTATTAGAGTAGAGAATATTTTGCTGTCTTTTTTTTTTCAAAACTAAATTGCCTAATCCCCAGTAGAATTTTCTTTGATGTAAGTAATAAGTCTAAATAGTAAAAAAACTAATAAGTCTAAATAGTAATACTAATGATAGCTTTTATATTCGGGTAAAGTTATTATTAGTATTACTATTACATTTGTTAGCCCTTAGATGATAAAATGCATAGACGGCAGACATTGTTTTTTTTTCATAACTTTGACATCAAACAAACTTCCAAGAGAAAGAGATAGAAAGAGCAAAAAATGTTATTTCGGCCCATGGAATGTTTTCTTTTGGTTACGGTTTCTTTCTAGACAGAAGACTGTTTAATAAACTCTACAGTGATTAGGTGATTTAGTTTTAAACAAAAAAACTTCTGGTAAAATTTAAAAAAAATACTATAAATACAAGCTTACTTTAAGTAACAACAGACACAGGGGCACAACTAATAGCATAGTGTTGACTCGTTAATAACAAAAATATATGAATGAAGCTTAATTTGACCATTACTGTAATTATGCTTCAACCATTTTTATTCCCAGTAATTTTTCATTTAATGAACACAAAATACAAATACATTCTTTTTTTTTTTTTTTACCTTGTATCAGTGTGCAACATTAGCACTTCAGTTACGTCAAAAGTGGTTCAGTTTGTTCATCCGCAGAATGAGAGCTCCGTCCAAGCCATGGACACAGGTTGATGAGGTAAAGTACTTTTATATTTTTATACAAATTTTACTGTTTAGGAATTGTAATTAAAACTTTTTCTTTTGTAGCTTTAACTCTTTAGTTTTTGGAAAATCTATTTAGTGTGCATGTTTTTTTGTTTTCAGGAGAAACAATCACTAAAATAACTTGAAAAAAACTTACAGTAAATGAAAATAATTATAAATGTAATCGTGCCAAATTTTATGTTTTCATGTATTAAAGTCTGAAAAAAAAACTTTCATTTCTTTAAGAATCAATAGGTTTATCTTACAAATCCAAAGATACAACTGGTGTTACCAGATCAGGCTGTCTGAAAATATACCATCATGCCACCCCGGGAACAAGCTCCTGCCAGTTAAAATGTCCAGCATGGGGTCAAACATGCAGGACTTGTGGGAAACTTAACCACCTTTCAAGAGTGTGGCGAGCAAAGAAACTTTGTTGAGATTGACGAGGCTTCCATGGATTCTCTTATCGCTCATATCACGTTTAACCAAACAAGGGATACATATACAACCACAAGCGAAAATCGAGTAATAGAAAAAGATGCGTATGTTATCCCATTCTCACCAAATCCAGATTCCAGACAGACAAAGAACATCCCTGGTGACTACCGAACAAAACTGAAGATCTTCCTTAATCGTGGGGCCACTATATGTCTAGGGGGACCAAGGCATCTGTTTAACATGGGGCTCACAATTAATAACCTAGTCCCATCTAGAAAAATCACTCTCGTATGTCAGATTCGAAGTTCAGGGAACAACAAGCAAGCCCTTTACATATGCAAGGGGATCCAGCCACTTTATTTCAGCAAGGCAGTATATATTGATGTGGGAATGCTGCCTGAAGATTTCCCAAACCATGCGGCAACATTTTCAACCCAGGCAAATATCACAATACAACACATCAAGTGTGTGAATCAATTGCCAAGTCACCTTTTTTCTCACAACAGAAGAAAACATTGGTAGTCTTAAGGATTGACTCCTAGAGCATTTTGCCAAGACAGCATTCAAAAACGTTGGAGTTTCCTATCTATATCTAGCCCTGCCGACCATATTCACCTTAAAAGGGGAGCGATTCCTGTGGCTTATTTCAAGGAGCAAGTTGGGATGATGTTAAAAGAGGCATTCTTACACCAGTGCCCGTTGGTACTCCTACCGATTGGTGCAGCACTATGATAATCACTGCAAAAAAAAGATGGAAAACCGAGAAGAACAGTGGACTATCAGCATTGGGAGCTGTGCAGCAAGATGTCTGTTTACATTAGTTTTAAATTTCTGCATGTCAGTACCGTCAGGAAAACAGGGAGCAGGGAGGGAGTTCCAGAGTCCAGCAGCACGAGGAAAGAAGCTTTTGGAGTAGAAAGCTCTTCGGCGTCTGGGGACCTGCACAGTGAATGGGTGGAATCTTGAGAATGCATTTTTCATATTCAGGCGAACCATTGTGAATTTGATAAAGAAGGATGTTATAACCTTTGATATTAACAGAGCAACCTGCCTTGCTCCATACTGGAGTAAAGGCATGGGTTTCCTGCTATTACAGAAGCATGGTATATGTTCCACTGAGAAAGGACCGGTATGTTTCTCTGAGGGCTGGCACACCGTATGTGCAGGCAGCAGATTTTGCACAGATGCAGAGTGCTGATACGCGCGCATTAAAAGCGAAGCAGCGGCAATTGCCTGGGCATGAAATAAATACTGTATATTCATTCTGAGCTCCCTAACGTAATCGTAGTAACGAAACACCAGCCTTTAATAGAAGTATTTGGCGACAAGGATCTTAGCAAGATACATAATCCACGTGTCTTTAAGCTTAAAGAAAAATCACTTTGGTATTTTTTTTACGATCCAGGACAGCCCAGGAAAGTTGCATCAGTTCCAATGCTGTTTCCCGCAATCCAGTCTCCACAATGAGTGTCCTTAGATCCCTATCCTCCACACATCCTTCCTCTGAAGAAATTCATCTCTCAGACAAAATAGATGCCATGGTGGAGTTAGCAACCCATCAAGCCATGAATGATTATAGGGACAACAATATAATCCTGTCAGCTGATCACGTACGTGCATTAGACCGAAATGATTTGTTACACAACTCTGATCAACACAATACAACTAGGTTTTTCATCCAAACGTTCACTGACTGAACAGGAAATTTGTAACTTCTGGGAGATATGCCATTGACTCAGTACCGACAGGGGCTTAGCACTGATGGATGAGAGAATCGTGGTACCCAAATCTGCGGAGGAAAGTACTACGCTATTTACACTCACTCCACCAGGGCGTAGTTGGCATGAAAGCTCGTGCCAATGACTCTGTATATTGGCCAGGTAGAAATGCAACTTTAGAATCAATTGTCTCATATACACAAGAATTGCCCCAAGGCAGCCATCTGAACCACTTGTATTAACCCCAGCTCCAGATTGGCCCTTCCAGCAGATAGTGAAGGACCTTTTTTACGTCAAACAAATTGCATACCTCGTCTGTACAGAAAGAATCACTGACTGGATTATTTTGTATCATCTTAAACCAGGTCATGCCATTACCCTAAAACTGCTTATTCTTCTGAAGATGGTGATTTTATTACCGAAAGCGCTCAAGTTCAAAAAAAAAAATATATATGTTTTTAAGATAAATAAATAATTTATTTTTAAAAACAATAATCTGCGTTGAGAAGGTTTTCTAAATATTTTATAAAAAAATATTCTCTTTATCTCTGCCATTTCGCCAACGCTCCTAATGTGTGAAATTTTCAAATAACTTTCCACGTACCACGTGATACACACGACTTATAAACATTTCGTCCATAACATCGAGACGAATTCATCCTTACTGCTTGTCTCAGTCGGGGTGGAAAAAAAAAAAAAATGAAGAAAAAAAAGAAAAATATGCTTATTTTTCTGAAGATGGTGATTTTATTACCGAAAGCGCTCAAGTTCAAAAAAAAAAATATATATGTTTTTAAGATAAATAAATAATTTATTTTTAAAAACAATAATCTGCGTTGTGAAGGTTTTCTAAATATTTTATAAAAAAATATTCTCTTTATCTCTGCCATTTCGCCAACGCTCCTAATGTGTGAAATTTTCAAATAACTTTCCACGTACCACGTGATACACACGACTTATAAACATTTCGTCCATAACATCGAGACGAATTCATCCTTACTGCTTGTCTCAGTCGGGGTGGAAAAAAAAAAAAAATGAAGAAAAAAAAGAAAAATATGCTTATTCTTCTGAAGATGGTGATTTTATTACCGAAAGCGCTCAAGTTCAAAAAAAAAAATATATATGTTTTTAAGATAAATAAATAATTTATTTTTAAAAACAATAATCTGCGTTGTGAAGGTTTTCTAAATATTTTATAAAAAAATATTCTCTTTATCTCTGCCATTTCGCCAACGCTCCTAATGTGTGAAATTTTCAAATAATATCTATTTGTTGGAAACTATTCCACACAAATGGCACCCACGAAGAAGTAACAATGGTGGCGCACCTTTTAATTCCAACATGTTTCAACAGTCCCTCAAGCCATGCTGTGTGAAGTACAGACACTCCTCAGTAGCATACCCTCAATCTAATGGTCGAGCAGAGCTTGCTGTAAAAACAACAAAGAGGATAATTCATGGCAATACGGGTCCTCAGGACTCGTTGAATAATGACAGTGTCGTCCGAGCCATCCTGCAATATCACAACACCCCTATCCAAGGCAATTGTCTATCCACAACACAACTCTTGCTCCATCGCCGACTTCGTGACTTCATACCATCCTAACCTGCACTATATAAGCTAAATGAATAGCTGCAGATAGAAACTGAGATAAGCTTATCTCAACGCGAAACTCACCGAACGGTACAAATGTACAGCGCATACTCTATTCAAGAGGGAGAAAGAGTATCAATACAACGCGCAAACAATCGTTAATGGGACATAACGGGCTGTGTTGTGGAAACTCTCCCTAACCTTCAGTATCGGATCAGGATTGATGGGTCAGTCAGAATCACTTTGCGAAACTGCAGATTCCTCAGAAAAACTTGCAACACGTCTAATTCCAGTCCTCATTCCTAGTCCTTTGTCTTAATCTCCCAACGCCAGTGCAGCAAACCAGAGGACACGTGATGAAATCGCCCAGGCATCCAACGTCACTCAGTATTGCTAAACCAATGCCAGCAAATCCGCCTGGGCATTGTTACTCCCTCACAATAAACCAGGCTCAAAGGAACTCATTCTTCCCCAAAGACCATTACGTTCGCGTACTAGGAGGGAAGAGCGGGTGGATATATAGAATCAAATAACACTTACCTGCATAAAAGCCCCAACTGGCATCCATATGATAGAAAAATTCTTATTTGAATGAAGGAACATTTATATACTAGAATGTGAAAGTGGGAATTCAGAAGTCTATGATTAAACTCCAAATGTTAAACAACAAAAGAAAACCAGTTCGGTTCAATTCCTGTAGAAGCACAAAAACCCTCTGTGTAACTTTGAGCTCCAATGAACGAAAATAATTCTGCTCACCGCGGAATCTCACTCGACACTCACTTCCCCTTCTCCTGATTTTCTTTGCTTTTTATTAGCAGATTTTCCTTCAGTTAATTCTGCTTAACCAATCAGAAAAAACATAATCCGCTGGCTGACTATTTGTCGTCAAGGGGAATCCACGTATTATTGTGCAGCAACCAATAGATTTGTTACTTCGAGGTTGCGAGTTCAATCCTCACTAGAAAACTAGTAAGCCAAAACTTATTTCCCTTTCCATCTGCAAGCCAGGCAAAGGCGGACCCTCTAACTGCGGGGATGAAGTAAGTCCGGGCCATCTCCACTGCTCGATTCTGGCTCAAGATCATCAATTCCGCCACAGAATGTCTTTATGAATCCCAGCCAATCAGAACTCATAGAATGGACTTGTTCTTCTGAACATAATCAAACATTCTAGCGTTAGTATAAACTGGTGTTTTAGTGTGCTTGACACTTTACTTATTTCGTTAGAGCTCTACTGTGTGACCAGTTGACTAAGTACCAAATTCTATATAACTTATAAGAAATGTAAAAAAAAATAAATAAGGTATATGATTAGAGGGGAAATGATCCCCCACAGTAAAAGAGAAACCAGTAAAAAGCTTGAGAAGATAGTACAGAGACACATCAAGCGACAGAAGTCAAGGAGTGGAAATAAAGCGACACAGAGGAAGGATTAAAGGTCATTGATAAGATGAAGTTACCTGGAAAGTATAAATGTTGGTGTCTACAGTTTGGTCTGTATCTTCATATAATGTAGCCATTGCAGATGTATGAAGTACGATTGAGGCGAGTAGAATGGATCGAACAATGGTGTGAAGTGTATATAAGGAAGTGGTTGAGACTACCGAGAATGTTTAACAACTCAGCAATATTTGGAAAAGAGGGAGAGCTGAAGTTACCTATTGCATCAATAGTGGAGGAGTACAAGGTGTCAAAAGTAAGGACAGTCATGATGCTGCGTTTCTATAATGACCAATACATTAAAGACAATCCACCTGAAGTAAGAACTGGAAAGAAGTGGAAGGCTGAAGAAGCGACCTAGACAACTATTAACATTTTAGAGCATGCGGATACTGTTGGCGCTGTACAGGATACAAAAGAAAGACTAGGTATGCAGAATATTAGACCTTTCTGCATGAGTAACCTAAGACAGAGAAGACATTCCGTGGTTAGTGAGATAAGGAATGAAGAACGGAGAAAAGATATCTACACCTGGTACAGTGTCATCAACAAGGCGAGTGTGTTCGCTTGGAAGAGTGTGTGGTGAATCAGAATACAGGATAGAAAAAGATCTGGACTTGGGAGTAACAAGAACTTTGTTCCCAATAAAATCAGCTTACGATGCAATGCCTTCCCCGGTGAATCTTGTTCGATTGAGAGTAGACAATGATGACAAATGCAGACGTGAGGAAAGAGGAACTCTCAGGCATAATCTGTCCAACTGCAACTTTGCACTAAGTCAGTATACGTGCAGGCATAACCAAGTCCTAAAATTAATAGAAAAACTATTTCATAAGAAAGTAGAGAAGTTTAATGAAAGAGAACTACCCAAAATAGAGAAGATTAAGAAGATGAACTTTCATAGAACTGGAACAACAGGAATGGTGAAAAGTCATTCAAGGATAACAGTTAACCGATAAAAGATGGCGAGGAAAATTGAACTTTGTAGTCGACCTCTAGAATAATTTGATCTTCCCACTAGTCTTTACGCAGCAGAGACCAGACCTTGGAGTGAAAAAAAAAAGAAGGTTGAAATTATGTTGGAGCTGACTGTACCCTGGGAGGATAATTTTACAATTGCAGAAATTAGGAAGGATGAGAGATATGGTGCACTACTGACCGAATGCCAGGAAAAAGGATGGAATGTGGAATATTATCATTTGGCTGTGAGAGTTCGAGGATATGTTGAGCGAAAGTTAATCAACATACTGCAAAATCGTTTTTGTTGTACGAACGCAGAAGTAAAAAAACTTTATGACAGACGTATCAGAATCAGCTGAGAAGGCATCATACTGGAGCTGGTTAAAAAGAAACGATGAGTGTTGAACAGAAAAGTAGCTTCCACTAGTACTAATACAACCTCCTGATGGAGGGGGCCCGCCACTTCAGAAATGCAGTAGAGAAGTGGTGGCCCAAAACTGAAGTAGTAGTTCTTCCTGATGATCGTGGTACTGGATCCGATTGCGGAGCTGTTAGATAGTGTGCACTAAAAATGGTGCGTACAAATTATACTATTTCATGTCATATAACCATCACGTGGTTTAAAAGTCGTTAGTTTTTTTTAGTCTTTCTTATTTTACTCATTAATTAAAGGAGAGAAAAGAAATTGAATTGAAATTATTTGACTATTCCATGATATGCATCATTTTAATGAGTATGTATTTAAAATAGTTTGTTTAAAAAATGAAGTGGATTTTTATTATTTTGTTAGGCCATTGTCCGAACTGTTGTTGAAGTCCTAATGACAGAAGAGAGGGAGCTTGGTTTACAACAGCCAACGGGCATTGGACAGAGACCTCGACCCATGTGTATGTAGTTTTTACTTCTATTATTCAGTTTCTTTTTTCTTTGTTTTTATAAGGTTTACAATTGTAATCGTTGTTTTAAATTATGACTATGAGCATTTTGTTACTTTTTTTGATAGTTAAAATAGTTTAAATTATGATTATGAGCATTTTGTTACTCTTTTTTTAATAGTTAAAATAGTTTAAATTATGATTATGAGCATTTTGTTACTCTTTTTTTGATAGTTAGAATAGTTTAAATTATGATTATGAGCATTTTGTTACTCTTTTTTTAATAGTTAAAATAGTTTAAATTATGATTATAAGCATTTTGTTACTTTTTTTAATAGTTAAAATAGTTTAAATTCTGATTATGAGCATTTTGTTACCTTTTTTAATAGTTAAAATAGTTTAAATTCTGATTATGAGCATTTTGTTACCTTTTTTAATAGTTAAAATATTTAAAATTCTGATTATGAGCATTTTGTTACCGTTTTTAATAGTTTAAATAGTTAAAATTCTGATTATGAGCATTTTGTTACCATTTTTAATAGTTCAAATAGTTTAAATTATGATTATGAGCATTTTGTTACCTTTTTTAATAGTTAAAATAGTTTAAATTCTGATTATGAGCATTTTGTTACCTTTTTTAAATAGTTAAAATAGTTATGATTATGAGCATTTTGTTACCTTTTTTTCATAGTTAAAATAGTTTAAATTCTGATTATGAGCATTTTGTTACTCTTTTTTTAATAGTTAAAATAGTTTAAATTATGATTATAAGCATTTTGTTACTTTTTTTAATAGTTAAAATAGTTTAAATTCTGATTATGAGCATTTTGTTACCTTTTTTAATAGTTAAAATAGTTTAAATTCTGATTATGAGCATTTTGTTACCTTTTTTAATAGCTTCATGAATAGGCCTTTTCTATTAAGAATGGATTTTAAAATGTTATATGATTCGAATATATCTAATTCGAATATATAGTTGTATCCATTTGTTATATTTTTCAGCTATAGAATCCATCATGTCATGTAATGGAGGTCGCAATTACCCTGAACTGGAGGATCAACCTGAAGAAAAAACAAAAATAATAAAACGCTCCGTTCCTTCCACACCTCCAAAGAAAAAAGATTCAGGAAGTATGTTTTCTTTTGTATTTCATCATCTTTTTTTTTGTTTTCTATTTATTTGAAAATTGTCCACATTATTGGGAACTATTTTTAGAATGAATTCTTCAATCATGCTAAGATGGCTTGCTGTCTGAGAGTCTCTCCTAAACTGGGACCAGAAGTGAGATCTGATGAATCGATGTCGGAGGTTTGTAAAACATGTAAAAATGTTGATATGTTGCACACATCCGGCTAGCTCTAAGCTAGGACAAACCTCATTTTGAATCTTTCACATGTGTGGAGCTAGTTTTTTTGGGGTTTTTTCATATTTCCAAATAGAATAGTGTCTCTTTTGTTGCCCAGTATAATTCAGTGGAGATAACTTGAATATTGTTCAAGGGAAATAAGTCCTGAATATACTGAGCTGACATCTTTTTTCTGATGCGACAGTAAAAGAATGTGACATTTTAGAGAGCCATCTTGTATTTACGCTAACTGTATTGAATAGTTGCAAGGTTTACAACTGTATCATATTCCCTATACATATGAATTTTCATTATCTTTTTTGAGAGATGAAGAGATTGATTTTATTTAGGAAAGGGTTTTTTAATGTGGCTTTCGTGTTAATAATCGTGATTAGTACAATAATTCCCAATTTGCTACTGCGGATGGGGAGGGGGGGATGCTTTATATTTCTCTAACCATTCAATGTATTTAAAAGAAATTAAAAAAAATTTCTACTTGTGTTTATTTATTTAGATAGTTTGCTTTTAAACAATGTAGTTAAATGTGTTTAAACCGAAGTTTAGTGATATGGATTTTTATTCTCTTTTTTAATGTTAAAATAGGATTATGCATTCTTTATTTTTATTTTTTTACCAATGAAATAGGATTATGCATTCTTTATTTTTATTTTTTTACCAATGAAATAGGATTATGCATTCTTTATTTTTATTTTTTTACCAATGAAATAGGATTATGCATTCTTTATTTTTATTTTTTTACCAATGACATAGGATTATGCATTCTTTATTTTTATTTTTTTACCAATGAAATAGGATTATGCATTCTTTATTTTTATTTTTTACCAATGACATAAGATTATGCATTCTTTATTTTTATTTTTTTACCAATGAAATAGGATTATGCATTCTTTATTTTTATTTTTTTACCAATGAAATAGGATTATGCATTCTTTATTTTTATTTTTTTACCAATTACATAGGATTATGCATTCTTTATTTTTATTTTTTACCAATGACATAGGATTATGCATTCTTTATTTTTATTTTTTTACAAATGAAATAGGATTATGCATTCTTTATTTTTATTTTTTTACCACTGAAATAGGATTATGCATTCTTTATTTTTATTTTTTTACCAATATATCCATTAAATGAGCTCTTTAAAAAAATGTATAGACATTACATCAAATACATTTTTTAAACGTAGGTACGTGGCTAATTTCATACTCATCGTATTATATCTGAAGTAAATTTCTCCTATTTACCATAAGAGCTTCAGATTATTTTTACATATACTTAGCAAGATACATTACATTGAAAATAAACTTGCTTTTTTCTCTTTGAATCTTTTTCTTTGTATATGTATATACGTTCTTTTCTGTCTCGGTTGATTGAGTCACCTTTAAACACATCTTGCAGTAGCACATTATTAAAATGAATACTTGGAAAAATGGATTAGCATATTTATTTCGATATGTGAGGATTTTATTATTGTAGATTGGCATTATAGTCTACAGTAATTCTTTTTACAACTATTATATAGTGTATTATATAAGTTTGTTTAGATGGTGAGCTTATGTAGGTTATCCAGAAGTTTTGTTACCTTGGTGCTACAATTGGAGCACAGGGAGGAGCTGGTGTGATTACAAAAGTTGGGGGTATATGGAGTAAGTTCAGGGAATTTCTGCCATGACTAACCAGAAGAATGTTACCGCTGTCGACCAAAGAAAGAGTCTGTAAGACATACATGTGCAGTTTGATGATGCATGGAAGTGAAACTTGGTTGAAGATATGTTTTGCATGGTTAGAAATGATATTAGAATGATACGATGGGTGTATAATGTGAGTTTTAAAGACAGGCTTAGATCTTATGTTTCGGAATTTTTGAGATGAGGATTGATAATTTGGATTATTCGGATTACTGCTCTAAGCTTGGGTTTTATTCTCAGAACGTTTCTGCCGATGTAACCTCTGACGGTTACATCAGCCAAATATTGTGAGAATAAAATCGAAAATGAAAACAGCAGTCCGAATAATCCAAATAATACAAAAGCTTAGATCTGATGATCTCCGAGGAAAATTAAATCTGGACAGTATAGGGAGATGTGTGCAGAACAGGAGACCGATGCTATGGCTATGTTGAAAGAATGGATGAAAGTTCTTGGGTTAGTAGATGTAGAACAGTTGAGGTAGAAGGGTCAGTTGAAGGGGGGGGGGACTAAGGAAAACATGGGAGGAAGTGATAAGGATGGATTTGAGAGAAAGAGGAATAAATAAAGACCTAGCCAGAGATAGATTACTTTTGAAGTCAATTTCTAAAAGCCATAAAAGTTCATGCCATTATGTAAAACAAAAGTTAAACTGAATGTGATGATGATGATGATTATATTTATTTTAAATTTCTATAAAATATCCTGTCTTGTGATTACAAGACAGGATATTTTATAGAAATTTAAACTAAATATTTAGTTTAAGTTTAAAATTAAGTAAAACTATTTGAATTGTGTAAACAATTAGCAAATTTGGACTAAGTTATCAAGTAAACTTTTTTTTTCCCCCAAAGTGTCTGTATACGCTTTATAGATTTAATCAACAGTCAGATGTTTTCAGATGTTGTGAAGACAATTCAAGATAAGGATGTGAGTCTGATATTAGCTGAGCAAAGATTAAAAGGTGGATGTTTTGTGTGCACTTTTTCTTCCTCATTTAGCTTGTATCAAAAAAAGATTCAGCATGGGTTTCTTTGACTGACATACATATTTCTACAATAAAAAAAAAAATTATCAAAAGAAGATTCAGCATGGGTTTCTTTGACTGAAATAAAAATTTCTAAAATAAAAAAAATTATCAAAAAACAATTCAGCATGGGTTTCTTTGACCGACATACAAATTTCTACAAAAAAAAAAAAATGTACATAATAGTTTGAAACTGATATTTTACACATTAAATGACATTTTCTTTTGTTACTTATCAATTGTATTACATACAATCAAAATCTTTTTTAAATGGCCTATCTTTTACTATTGTCATTTTGATGTTTCAGAATTCCGATCTGAAAGCAAACCAGAAAATTCTTTGTATCAAAGTGGCAGCAATGGTAACCATGTCCACGCTGGAAACAGTAATTCAGGTACCCCGTGTGACAGTCCTCAGCCATCGTCACCTGTCAAATCGGCAGAAAAAGATCCAGGAGCCACTTCTTCACATCCTTGTCGGATGTTCATTATGAAGTGCAACAATCAGAAATCATTGGATGTTTCTCTTAACAAGTCCCTTTGGGCAACGACAGCAAACAATGAGAAAAAACTCAACAAGGCCTTCTTGGTAAAATCCGTATTTTTAAAACTTTATTACAATTTATTAAAGAATTACATATTTTTCTGTTTGTTTTTCTACAGCATTTGTGATTATATCTGAAAAAAATATTTCATATACAAGTTTATTATTTTCATTTTAATTAAATGCACTTGTGGTAGATATTGTCCAGATTAGAGATGTCGTTAAAGATAACCTATATATATATATATAGGAGAGTTTGAATTACCGACAAGACACAATCCTTGAGTGTCTTCAGTCTCTCTGTGCAAGGGTTTGTCAGGACGACTTGACATGAGGATACTCTCCCCTACAAGTAAACCCTGACCAAATATTCAAAATTACATAGTATTCGAAGCCCAAATAAGATCCCCCTCGACACGGCTATATACTGGCTCATATGAGGAATGGTGCACCTTCTCCTAGTAATGTTACCCGAAGTAACAGAACTTAGTTGAATACTCCACCAAACTAGATGAATTCTTGTCCTGGAATCCGGTAAGACCAAAAGACAGATATACTATAACATACTTAACTGGTCAATTAGGGAGAGGAAATATAATGTTCTTAACTCAATGTTTCAGAAATAAAGAAGAACTTTAATAAAATATTTGAATATCTATGTATCTCATATAGAGATCAAGTTAGCCCAGGATTTTTGAGAACTTTGACTGAAGTAAAATGAAACAAAAAAATTTGATTTTGGTAGGTATATACCTAGTATGAGTCTCCTCAAATATAATCCTTTTTGGCATCTATTACCCTTGAATCAATCATTTTTTTTATGTTATTCATATACTTAAACTTTTGACCGAGATAGTCCTGTTGTAATAGTTTCAGCCTTTATACGGCGCATTCTTCTTTCATGCTCACTTGTTATTATGTCTGAGTTTAGAAGACATTTGATACTTGTAATGAATGTAGTTGTCTGAGTCGAGTATGTTTGAAGAAGCTTTATTGTACTAACCTCTACACGGATCGATGGGAAATGATTCACAAGAGAGGCGAGAGAGCCATCGGAGGTAGGATGGATTGAAAGATAATGGAGGTAAATGATTAACCAACTCACACAAAGACGATCAGGAAACAGAATGGGTAATCAACAAGGAGTGGCGCGGAAGTGGTCAGTTTCTATTGACCAGGCATTTTAGAAGTGACAGTCAGTTCTGCTTGTCGATGACTAAGACAAAAAAGACCAGACATAAGATATTTAGGAGTGAATGTTTTTTTTTTTACGACAATACGTTAGTTTACGACAATTTGAATTAGTTTTTACGATAAGTGGCAATTTTATGGCTCAATTGACGACTCTGAGAGAAGACAGTTAGTTTGGAGTTAACCTCGTGAGAGAGCGGAGTTGAACAGATCGCAGGCAGTTTGGCAAAGATTGAGCTAGTGATGAGATGAGCTGATGAGCGACGACACTGATAGCCTCGACATACAATTTAATCTCAGGTTAGTAAAAATGTGGACGTTAACGTTTTGGGGCTGCTTTCGGTATCACACACAACCAGAGCACAACTGTTTGAAACATAATGTATTTGAGTTTGTGTTTATCTTGTGAGTTGTGTTGTTTATTTTTCTAAACTTGTGAACTAGTGCAGTGCCCTTGACGATTCGTCAGTGGAATAGACGACACGGCTAGAACAACAATGAAGACTAGAAGAAAACCATGGCACACACAACGTTAGAGTTGGCGGTTGTCAAGGAACACACATGGTCTTACAATGAGTATAGTGAAAAAGTACATAGTAATCCTCATTCAGTCTCGAACAATGTTGGGTCTTCCTGCTAGCTTTTTAAATAAAAAGCTATCTATTACCTTTTATAAAAAGTAAAATAAATACCCCAGAAACAACTCTTATTGATATTGCATTAAAATAAAATATTTTGAATATCATGTTTTTTTTTTTATTTATTTTTTTTTATTTTATTTAAAAAAAACTTTTTTTCTCAACAGGATGGAAAGACAGTGTACATGATATTCTCTGTACAAGGCAGTGGATGCTTTCAGGGTTATGCCAAAATGTCATCTGCGATAAATAAAGACAAAGGACATGAATTTCCTTCAGCTGGAAATTCTGGAACTTGCAACATTGAATGGTTGAAAAGGTTAGACTTATTTTTTTCCCCCATAACTCTAAAATCTCTGAAATTGTTCTCCAGTTTAGATATTTTGAGATAACTTGCTTATCTTATTTTGAGATAACTTGCAACGTGACATTTTATGCTTATCTAGGTATTTAGAATATCTTGGAAAGATTTGTTTCAATAAATTCTATTTTTCTTACGTAGGTGGAATTATAAGAATGTGTTTTAATTCAACACGTTACTGTTTTTTGTTGTTTTTCTTTTTTTTTTAACAAATCTGTGTTACCTCTGTGTTTGATATTATTTAAGTTCTGAAAATGTAGTTGTCAAAAATTGTATTGGATCTTGCTTTTAGTTAAGTTTCACTCCATATTTCACTGTATTCAACAATTCATTCCATTCTTAGTGCTGACTAAAAAAAAAAAAATGCAGAAGACAAACCATTTAGCCAATTCCCACTAATAGTGTCTGTCAAATTCTTTGTATGTTCATCGTCTGCTTCTCACCGTGCGCTCTTGCAATTGCGTGGACATGTTCATCAATAGCACAGAAGATTCTTTCTTACAATCTATTGGAGCAGAGTGGGCACTTACTGTCGTCGTCTTAATCATCATCATCATCATAATCATCATCATTTTCGGTTAAACATCTGTTTTACATGCTAGCATGTGTTAGATGGTTTTAAGAAATTGACTTCCAAACTAACCTATCTCTGACCAGGTCTTTATTTATCCCTCTTTCTCTCATGTCCATTTTTATCACTTCCTCTCATATATTTTTCGTGGTCTTCTCCACTGAACTTTATCTTCTATCTTAACTATGCTATATCTACTAACCCAAGAACTCTCATCCATTCCATTCTTTAAATGTGGCCATACCATCGAAGTTTACTTTTCTGCAAACATCTCCCCCGATACTATCCCAATTTAATCTTCTTCTGAGATCATCCGAACGAAGCCTGTCTTTAAGACTCAAATTACACATCCATCATATCATTCTCATATCATTTCTCTCCATGCAACGCATGTCCACAACCCTCACTGGCCAGGTTTAACTTCATACATCATCACACTGCGTACACATGTCTGTAGTTCTCGTTATTATCTTAGTGCTACACCAACTAGGAACTATGACTGGTAGAGCCCTAAACTCTGACCTAAATAATCTTTTCCTGAGCAACTGACAATGATGGAATCACCAATTTGAATCATTCGTAAAAATTATCCATATCCAGCATAAAAACACAAGGCCATCCTTGCTTTTAAATCAGGCATGTCTGAGAGGTAGATTTTGGTTAAATTCTACACAAACTGGCAAATGGTAATGCTTACAATATCCTTACTTTAATAACGTAGACTTAAAGAAAAGCTATTAATTATGTCAGTTTATCCCCAGTTTTGTTTACATGAAATGCTTACCAGTTTCTGCCCTCCAATTTGGTATCAAGGTGTAGTATCTGTTCTATACTTATTCAGAGGAGAAATCATTCTTGACTGGGAGAATTTTTATTTTTGTCCCATTAAGAGTTCCCCTATTTGGGGAGCTGGATATTCTCCACATAAAAACGACCTTGCCTCTAACTTTGCCCTTGTGGGGAGGCAAGTAAATAGGAACACAACTTAGCTATAATAAATCTTATTCTGTTTTACTAAGTTAATCATGTGTTCGATCTTCACTGATGATTTTTTTCAAAATTGATTTTTATTGGTTCTAATCGATATTTTTAAACTGTTCTTTTGATCAGTAGTTGTGAATCAATTCCAGCTTCTTTGATAAAATTTCTCATTACGTATTCTCAATTCCTCCAAATATGCCATTGCCTCTAAAAGGTGTTCGCATTCTCTAACAATACAGAAGTCCTACCCAGTTAACAAAATTAAAAATTTGAATAGAAGTAAGATGAAAATTGATTTGTATGTAATTCCTTGTTTTATAAATGATTGTCTCCCTTTGTAATTTACTGGGCAGTTGATTGTCTCCCTTTGTAATTTACTGGGTAGTTTATCGTCTCCCTTTGTAACTTACTGGGTAGTTGATTGTCTCCCTTTGTAATTTGCTAATCAATTGATTGATTATTTCTTTTGTTTAGGAGTAATATTCCATTCCAAAACACTCAACATCTATCCAATCCATGGAATGACAATAAGAAAATACATGTCAGCCGTGATTGCCAGGTATTGTAATCCTTCAGATAATTTTTATTGCCAGTGTCCCTTATTTTCTAACATCTAAACGTTAGACCTTTTTTTTTCATTCTTAAATTAATTTTTGTGGTTCAGAATTAAATTTAAGCTAAATAAATCATAAAAGATACTTACTGCTGAACTTACAATATTCAAAACAAATTTATCATGCATATAAATCAGCAATGTTATTAGGTTTCTTTGTGGTTATTTTCACAACGTTTTGGCCGATGTAACCTCCATGGGGCAATGGATAAAAGCGTTGAGTAACAATGATTTCTTACTGGCAGTCTTCTGGAGGATGGAAGTTCAATCCTTACTGCAGGTGACAATAATTAAGAATTAAATAAAAATTATTTAACACTTTCTATCTATCACCGTAGAAAGGGTTCAGTTTGAAATTCTGTATAAGTTTCTGAGTTCGAAAAGATGCACCTGAAAAAGGTTGGAGGTTACATCAGCTGAAACGTGAAAATAACAACCAAGATGAGAAAGTAATCCAAATAGTTCAATTATTATTATGTTACTGATGTCAATTAGTTTTAAATAATTTGACTTCTGTCGTATGTAAAATACTAATTCGTAATAATGAACTATATTATAAACTTTCTCTGCGAATAAAAAAAATTCAGTCTCATTTTTCCGATTTTTGTCGAATTCACTATTGCTATTAAAGCAAAGTCTTTGTATATTAGTCAAGTAAAAATTATAATTCTAAAATAAGTTCTTTGCTTTTTCTTTATTTTACGCTTTTATTATTTTTGTTTGGTAATTCACACTTGGACAGAGTTTACGCATAATTAACATTTTTATAAATAGTCACTTTCTCGTTTTGTTATTCACAATCAATAATTAGAATCGAATGATAATTTGTATAAAATATAAATACGAGAGTCATTTTTATACTTTTAGAAAAAAATTTGAAAATATATTTTATTAACCAAATTTATTACAAATACTTCTACTTCTCCAGGCAGGGATCCATATTGGCCCGAATGTTTCTAATTGCAATTTAGGGAACAAACCAGAAATAGAGAAAACAGTTTACGATTTGTAAGCTGAAAAGAAATGTAACAAGGCAGACGACACTAAAACATACGACTGCAAAACCAAACTGAATTTAACCGTTGTGACAGCAGTTGTTCAGTTTCCTAAGAAACTAATTGCATTCTGCCCGAAAAACAGCCTCATGGCAAAAACCTAAAATTATTTTACTGATAATTAAAAGTTTATTTTTTCAACTGAGAGAAGTTGATTCACTTAATGATTTGAAGAAATTTATAAAACCCATTCTTAACATGGAGAGGGGAAGTAATGGACCCTAACTTTAAGTAAGGAAAAAAATGAAAAAGTTGTTTCATTTAATATCTGTACTAATTGACTGTTTGGCGACGGCTCGGCCATTTATGTTCCGTTCCGTAAATCACAATCGGAAACATTCGGGCCAATATAGATCCCCAGCTGGAGAGTCCCCTAACAATTTTAGTTCTGGAATGTGACATTTTAAAAATTGTTATGTTTTTATTAGCAATACACATGGACAAATTTAAATTGCTTAAAACATCTCAAGAATGGCATATATAGAAAGAGATTGATGATCTAAGAAAGAATCTTTTACATTTTTTAAAATCTGACTAAAAATAAGGAGGTTATGACTATTTTTGTGCCTCACACAATTGGATATTTTCCCCTCTTTAAGACCATATGTGTTTCGTCACATTTTTTACACTAATTTTTCAGTAAAAATGTTATATCTTTGTTAAAACACAAGATTAAGCAATGAAATTTACCATATAAGTGTATTTTTGTACAAGGAATCAGAATGTGCCACTGAAAATCTCCAGAAATTAATGGTTTCCAAGTAATCTGCACTAAGTGCACATAAATATGCTGCAATACCTTAAAAATACCATGTATCCATTAAAAGAAAGAAGTTAGAAAACTCAAAGTTGAATTGTAATACATTTTCTGTACAAGAAACTAAAATCTAATACTAGGACTGTTTAAAAATGAATATATTGCAAGATTTCTTTGGCATTATTGTAGATTAACACCTTCCGCTAATTCACCCCTTTGCCTCCCCAAAATATGAGATTCTACTTTTTTATTTAGGAAATTACATGTTAACACCCTGAAAAACTTGGAAGAAAGAAAGAAACAAAAACAATTATTTTAGAATTTAGAGTGGGGATCAGTTTCACATGAATTAAATATAAAATAATCCCCCATTTCAAGGCCATTCTAGCGTTTTAGGACAGTTAATTATTTTTTCTATGGGAGATAAATCCTGTGCGTTTTTCTTGTTTTTTTTTAAATTTTTTTTTTATTTTTAGACGATTATGAGGGTCTTTGTGGGAGGAGGGGGGCTTACCACTTGAACTTCAGGTTAGTGGTAGGGCTAGGGGCAGTTAAGTGTGGACACCCTGAAAACTTAGCAGAAAGAAAAAAAACCCAATTAATTTAGAATTTAGAGTGGGGGATTAGTTTAACATATATTTAATGTAGAATAATTCACAATTTCCGGGCCATTCTAGCGTTTTAGAACATTGATCAATTTTTTTCTATGGGAAATAAATCCTGTGCGTGTTTTTTTTTATAGGTGTCTGCTTTTTTTTTTTTTAGACGATTAGGTGTGGTTTTAATGGGCTTTTTGTAGGATTAGGGCTTGCCACTCGGACTTAGGGTTAGTGATAAGGTTAAGGAAGAGGTTTTATTTTGGATGGAGGTTGCCATTCGGACTTAGTGTTAGGGTTAAGGGAGTTTTTTTAGGGGTGGCTTGCCACTCATATTTAAGGTTAATAGTACGATATGTTCAAGAAAGCATTTTTAGGAGGTGGGCTTGTTAGTCGTACCTAGAGTTAGTGGTAGAGTAATTATTTATTTTATAAATTTCACTTAAAGGCAAGAATGGCCGGGAAATCGAGATCATTTTACATTAAATTTATATGCGAAACTGATCCCCCACTCTAAATTCTAATTTTTTTTTTTTCGCCAAGACTTTAAGGGTGTTCACACGTAATCGCCTAAAAAAGTAGAATCTTTTTTTTTTTTCTAAATTGGCGACTAGAAAGTCATTAATACTAGAAGTTCGAAAGTTGAGTGAAAACCAGTATTTCTTGAAGTATTTTTTATAAAAGCATCAAATAGGATTAACTTTTTTAAGCACAAAAAGTATTTTTGTCTTATTTTTACAAAGCTTTACAAGACTAGGTTATAGTTAGCTGCTGCTGATTGATTGTTATATCAGGAATACTAGCAGCCATTGTTGACTTTCGCTCAAAAAAAGGACAATATTTTTTCGGATAAGATAATTTAAAATTACTACTACTGAAAGACAAAACAACATATAATTATAATTTTAATGCATAAAAAAAGATAAAAGATTAATTTATTTATTAGTTGGGGTACGAAAAATGTAAGAACATTTTCTATATTCATATTTTCAAATTTTTAAAATTCGTTCTAGAATGAAAATAAACAAAAATCGCCTCGTGTTTATAGCTGCTGACTATTACTGCTCCTACTACAGTCAGTTTTTCAAACTATAAATAGAAAACTTTTTTTTTTTCGGATAGGGTAATGAAATATTATTACTACCAAAAGAGAACACATATATACATTTATAATTTTAATGCATAAAAAAGATTGATTTACTTACTAATTGGGTGACGAAAATGTATTTTTCCAAAATGTTCAACACACGTCATGTTAAAGGTTTAATTTTAAAATTTCAAAAAAATGAATGAGCCGATTTGCTTTGTACACTAACAAACATTAGAAGTGATGTTTCTCCTGATTTGTTTCCAAATTTCA
This sequence comes from Sepiola atlantica, assembly GCA_963556195.1. Classification (NCBI taxonomy): domain Eukaryota; kingdom Metazoa; phylum Mollusca; class Cephalopoda; order Sepiida; family Sepiolidae; genus Sepiola; species Sepiola atlantica. The sequence continues at coordinate 43,358,630 of OY744527.1, read as the reverse complement.
GGACAAAATTCCGCACAGAGGGATGGTACCAGAGTTTTAAACGAGGGGGGGGGGTAAAAAAAAAAGTGACGTAAATTGCTGAAAATAGCGTTAACATTTTTTGCCCTTTATTTGCTCAAAACTCTTTAAAATATATTAAGTATATCATTATTCATGAATGCACGTGAAAGGATATTCATTTCCTAACAAAATGATGGTATTTTGAGCACTTAAAGTGCTTTAGTTTTTAAGATATGACCATTTTCTGGTCGATGTGTATTGCTATTTTTATTGTGCTTAATGTTTAATTTTTCTGTACTAATTGACTGTTTGGCGATGGTTCTGCGATTGATGTTTTTATTGTGCTTAATGTTTCAATTTTCGTTTTTTTCTTTTTTTTCTCTGTTTGACTATCCTTATTTTCTTGCAGGAAATTGAACCATTTGTTGGAGAATGTTTGCTAAAACTGTGGGACAAACCCGGTGCAAATCAAAAACGCCCCATAAGGGGAGGAACCCAGGATTGTAGCAACACTATCAACAAAGCTTTATATAATCAAGGTAGCAATTCTTCTGTGAACCTTGCGGGTGGACTGAATGGCACTCGCAATCCGGCTGCTTATAACCGAATCCAAGCTGATATCTTCGCCAATGCCATGGTGAACAGTCACGTTACAGCCAAAGGAGGCCCTGGGGGCAAACAACAAAATCCAAACGGACATAATCCCAACATGCACTCCTCCTCCTCCAAACAATCCGGCAGAGGTGGCCATTTCCACTATCGTCAGAACCCCCCGTTCCCTTACCAAGGAGGAGGCATGCCCGCAGGCCAATCCAGTAATGCAGGACACTTTCTTGGAGCACATAACATTTACCCGACTGCTTCCAACATGATTGGTGGTGCTGGCATAAACCCTATGTATATAACTCCAATGATGGCCAATCAGTCTCCTCATATATCCAATGCTGGGGGGTTATCATCTCGGCATGGAATGCCCCCCGTGGTTATACTTCAAAGAGGCAGCAATAGCAATCAAAATGCTAGCAGTAATAATCAATCAACTGGCATCAATAGTGCCTCGTCTTCAATGTTTACAAATTCTTGATGCTTCAGTATGATGATACATACATACATACACACACACACACACACACACACACACACACACACACACACACACAAATATATGTGTGTGTGTCGAGTTATATTAAAAAGAAATCAATAAAGTGCTCGAATGCAGAAGAGTGAAAGCTAATACAAATAATTTATTTATAAACTATGTTACATATTTCAGAATCGTACTGCGGTTTCATCCAGATGGGTTAACTTTTTATATTTTAAAAAGTCTATACCTAAGGGACTCGTCAGCGTACTGAAATGAGGTCAAGACAATGATAAATTTTTTTTTTTTTTTTTTTCTTCCTCATTGTGTTTTGATCTTATTTCAGTATGCTGACGAGTCCCTTAGGTATAAACTTTTTAAAATATAAAAAGTCAACCCATCTGGATGAAACCGTAGTACGACTCTGAAATATGTAACATAGTTTTCAAATAAATTATTTATATATATATATGTGTATGTGTATGTGTAATTCTGTGGTTTGGGAGAAATAAAAACTGATGAATTATGTTTGTAAGAATATAATATATATTTATTACATATTATACTATACAGTAATATTTTAATTAGTGATTGGTACATATGGTTTCAGGAGGTATGGGAAACTGCCCATTGGGCTAAAGAATACCACATGTGCTCTATCCATGATGAATTGAGTACATAAGCTGCTGACTGATTAATGGAGTACATGTGGTATTCGTTAGCCCAAATGAGCATGGTTTCTCATACTTCCTACAACCACAAATGTGTCAATAGCTAATGGAAATATTACTGTATAGTATCATGTAATATATATATATAAGGAAATTGACATCTTTGAGGCACGCATGAAAATGTATTTAAGTGAAATATTTTTGAAAATCAACACATCATGCAATTTAAATTAAAAAATAATTTATTTAATTTTTTTTTTTTTTTTGCAAAAAAAATAAATTATATAAATGATTCTTTCATTTAAATTGCACGATGTGTTGATTTTCAAAAATATTTCACTTATATATATATATATATATATATATATATTGACACACAATAAAAGTAAACTTATCTATCAGTCCTTATAATTGAATATTATATAAAGTAACTTTCAGTGAGTTTTTTTTTTTTGCTAGGTGCAAAGTGTAGTATCTGTTATGATACTATACATCATCTTTTTTGTCCTTGGTCAGTGAATGAGAAATCCTTTAAAACTGAGGCAATTTTTACTTTTGCCCCATCGTGGGGAGGCAAGTAAATAGGGACTACGATATGCTGTTTTATCGCATGTATGACTTTTTCTTCTCCAATAATGGCTAAAAGAAATCATCAACACCTTGTTGATTTACTACAATACTGTAAGATTGAATAAGAATTACTGAAAAGTGAGAATTCTATATCCCATCAAATATGATCAGCCTGATTACAGGATTCATATCTGTATCAAACAAAAATGATGATTGCAGCTGTTCTGTTGATAGATGTAAATCTTATCTTGCCACCTAACAATTTCCATTTGATGTTTATGAAAAATTACTAGCGCTATCATTCAGTTGTGAAAGAAACTATTTTAATTATCTTTTTATGATGAATTTAATGAAGTAAGAATTTTCAATAAACCGACAAATACTATCATTATTTCCAAAGTGATTCATCTTCTACTTCCAAATGGATTTTCTCAGTGTGAACGAGTGCAAGTTTCCCATCTCATATGCAGTTATTGATTTCAGATTGTGCAGTTTACGGATAATATTTTAATTAGTTGCTCTTTGGTCTATGCAACACACATTTTGAATAATTCGTTGTTTTTATTCTATTAGTTTCTTATTAGATTTCAAATTAAGTTAATTGTTTTTCTGTAGAAATATCAAATACAAGAGTGCAATTATTTTATGATGGTTGACTTTAATTCTTTTAGATAATACATCTTTAATATTTACTTTAATTCTTTTAGATAATACATCTTTAATATTTACTTTAATTCTTTTAGATAATACATCTTTAATATTTACTTTAATTCTTTTAGATTATACATCTTTAATATTTACTTTAATTCTTTTAGATAATACATCTTTAATATTTACTTTAATTCTTTTAGATAATACATCTTTAATATTTACTTTAATTCTTTTAGATAATACATCTTTAATATTTACTTTAATTCTTTTAGATAATACATCTTTAATATTTACTTTAATTCTTTTAGATAATACATCTTTAATATTTACTTTAATTTTTTTAGATAATACATCTTTAATATTTACTTTAATTCTTTTAGATAATACATCTTTAATATTTACTTTAATTCTTTTAGATAATACATCTTTAATATTTATTTTATTTGTTTTAGATAATACATCTTCTATACAAGAGGTTGATTGTAGACGTGTGTTGATATATAATTCACCCACTTATATAAATTTGAGAACATCAAATATATACACACACACACACACACACACACACACACACACACACACACACACATATATATATGTGTGTGTCAGGTTGTATATGAGAAGAAATCAAATAAAGTGCTCGATGTAATATATTATATATATATATATATATACACACACACACATATATACACACACACACCTCTCTCTATAGATATATACACACGCATATATATACACACACATGTATATAGATATACATACATATATGTGTACACACACACACATATGTATATAGATAGATATATATATACACATACACAGATATGTATATATATATATATATATATATTGTGTGTATTTAGGCAGCATTTTCTCATTTATGCAAATATGTTAAAAACGTTCGTGAAACCTATGGGACATTTATTAACTTTGATTTTAATACAAAAAAGGCCATCAGAAAAATTGAAGAAATATGAAAAAGTATAATTAACCAGACGAAATCCGTTACTTTTACAATGTTTGTATAAATATATATATATATATATACACACATACATATATAAATATATATATATATACACACACACCTCTCTCCCTCTCTCTCTCTATATATATATATATATATATACACACACATATGTGTATAGATATATATATATATACACACACATATGTGTATAGATATATATATATACACACACATATGTGTATAGATATATATATATAAACACACATGTGTATAGATATATATATACTCACACACATATATATACATACACACGCATGCATACCTACTTCCAAATTAGATCAAATAGAAAACTGTCAATGAGTTAGCTACAAAGATCCATCATCAACTTGCAAATACCAGTAGAATATAGCTGAATATATATATATATATATATATATATATAATATGTATTTTGGAGATTTTTAATCAATTTTTCAAATCAAGTTCCAAATAAAGAGCATATACAAAGGTATTATAGTTGTTTACATCTGTTTCAAAATAATGTTTATTTTAAATCATACAATGAATCCTAAAAAAATTTTTTAAACGCTACACTATCTTCAGAACAAAATTGTTTAGGTGCTCAATAAACACAAATCAATACTGTCCAAAAATCACAAGAAAAGATCCATTGTAAAATACCTCGGTAAAAACTATTGATTAAAATGATTTGAAAAATAATTTCAATTGTCATATTGTAAAAGCATCAGTTCAGAGCTAATAGTATTGCAAATATTTTTTAAATGTTGTTGAATTAAGACAAGAATTTTAAGTGCTTGTGCAGATGAGCGGCCGTACAAAAAAAAATATTTTTTATAAAAACAGTAGTATGTACTTATGTGGTGTTATTTTCTTACTCACTGTAGAAAAAAGTAGAAAAAATTATCCACTAGAACGTTAATTACAAGTATTTTTCTATTTTTCGTATCATAACAGCGATTCGTTCAGTCAGCATCCATCTTTTTTCTTAAAAATAATTGAAGGGCAGATAATTCGCAAGGAAGATAATTACGCAATTTTAAAAAAACAAAAAAACAACTACATATATAAAATTTAAATTTATTCCAATAAAACAAAATGAAAGTAAATAAATGAAATTAAATTAATTTATTGCAATAAAAAGAAATGTTCATATTCTCCCTGGGTACCATTCCGTGTGAATTATCTGCCCTTGAATTTTTTTTTAAGAAAAAAGATGGACGCTTACTGAACGAATCGCTGTTATGATACGAAAAATGGAAAAATACTTGTAATTAAAGTTCTAGTGGATAATTTTTTCTACTTTTTTCTACAGTGAGTAAGAAAATAACACTACATAAGTACATAATACTGTTTTTATAAATAAATAATTTTTTCATACGGCCGCTCATCTGCACAAGCACCAAATTTTATATTTGAAAACCAAATAAACTTAAGCCTAATGAGAATACTTTTGATTTAACATTTACGCATGTTCACATGGAATATTTTATTCAAAAAGCTGATTCATCATTTAAGTGTAAATTCCGAAACATAATCTATTTCTTTCGATGAAGATGTTTTGTAAACTACCGGTTGAGAAATAAGTACATTTTTCTACATTTTCAATCTGCAAAATTAATTTTATTCTTGGTGATTATTTAATTATTCACTTTCTGTTTCATAAATTTCACTTATTTTACAACTGAAGATCATCCAAATTATAATTATTGTTACTTATTTGCTCTTCATTTTGGTCTTAAATCTATTAATTGCTTCATGTTGGTCTTAAATCTATTAATTGCTTCATGTTGGTCTTAAATCTATTAATTGCTTCATTTTGGTCTTAAATCTATTAATTGCTTCATGTTGGTCTTAAATCTATTAATTGCTTCATGTTGGTCTTAAATCTATTAATTGCTTCATGTTGGTCTTAAATCTATTAATTGCTTCATGTTGGTCTTAAATCTATTAATTGCTTCATGTTGGTCTTAAATCTATTAATTGCTTCATTTTGGTCTTAAATCTATTAATTGCTTCATTTTGGTCTTAAATCTATTAATTGCTTCATTTTGGTCTTAAATCTATTAATTGCTTCATTTTGGTCTTAAATCTATTAATTGCTTCATTTTGGTCTTAAATCTATTAATTGCTTCATTTTGGTCTTAAATCTATTAATTGCTTCATTTTGGTCTTAAATCTATTAATTGCTTCATTTTGGTCTTAAATCTATTAATTGCTTCATTTTGGTCTTAAATCTATTAATTGCTTCATTTTGGTCTTAAATCTATTAATTGCTTCATGTTGGTCTTAAATCTATTAATTGCTTCATGTTGGTCTTAAATCTATTAATTGCTTCATGTTGGTCTTAAATCTATTAATTGCTTCATGTTGGTCTTAAATCTATTAATTGCTTCATTTTGGTCTTAAATCTATTAATTGCTTCATTTTGGTCTTAAATCTATTAATTGCTTCATTTTGGTCTTAAATCTATTAATTGCTTCATTTTGGTCTTAAATCTATTAATTGCTTCATTTTGGTCTTAAATCTATTAATTGCTTCATTTTGGTCTTAAATCTATTAATTGCTTCATTTTGGTCTTAAATCTATTAATTGCTTCATTTTGGTCTTAAATCTATTAATTGCTTCATTTTGGTCTTAAATCTATTAATTGCTTCATTTTGGTCTTAAATCTATTAATTGCTTCATTTTGGTCTTAAATCTATTAATTGCTTCATTTTGGTCTTAAATCTATTAATTGCTTCATTTTGGTCTTAAATCTATTAATTGCTTCATTTTGGTCTTAAATCTATTAATTGCTTCATTTTGGTCTTAAATCTATTAATTGCTTCATTTTGGTCTTAAATCTATTAATTGCTTCATTTTGGTCTTAAATCTATTAATTGCTTCATTTTGGTCTTAAATCTATTAATTGCTTCATTTTGGTCTTAAATCTATTAATTGCTTCATTTTGGTCTTAAATCTATTAATTGCTTCATTTTGGTCTTAAATCTATTAATTGCTTCATTTTGGTCTTAAATCTATTAATTGCTTCATTTTGGTCTTAAATCTATTAATTGCTTCATTTTGGTCTTAAATCTATTAATTGCTTCATTTTGGTCTTAAATCTATTAATTGCTTCATTTTGGTCTTAAATCTATTAATTGCTTCATTTTGGTCTTAAATCTATTAATTGCTTCATTTTATATAATACTAGCTGTTCTTCCTACCCGGCGTTGCCTGGGAGTAATTTTTACTTTCATTAATAATCTGTGACTGAAATAGGATTTCTTTGCCTGCCAAAAATCCTTATTTGGCTTATGATTTTGCATAAAAAGTCAACCATTCATTTAAAGGTCGACCATGATTTAAAAAAAAATAAGAATAAATGTAAAAAAGATTTTGCATTCTCAAACGAGAATTGAACTCTGAATCGCGTCTTAGCAGGCTGACTTATCGATTTGGTATTAATACACAGATTATAAAGCATGCTATGGAAACGTTATCGTGTAAGTAGGTTCAATTGAAGGAAATCCCTTATCAAAAAGGGAGGAGAGAGAGAGTGTTTGCGGTGAAATTAGAAAAACTTATCTGGAAATTGATTTCTTCCAGGTGTCATTGGTGGTAGGGAGAGAACTTATTGCTGTGAGAGGGTTAGTCGCTCCGATTTTATGATATTGGCAATAAAAACAAAAACTTTTGATTGGATTAAATGTGAAATTTTTGTTTTTAAAACCACTGACCAATATTTGCCAAAACTGACCAACTGAAAAGTTTTAAGTATGTACCTTTTGTTAAACAAAGTTACTACGGTCAAAGAAATAGGTGAAAAACTGGCTCTATTTTATATATAAGAATATTACATATTAAAATAGTAACATTGTTAATATTGATAAAATAATTAGCTGTATTATATAATTTCACAGATCGAGTTTTTTAATTATTGATTAAAAAAATTGTTTCATGTTATATAACTCTTTTATTTTTTTATTTAGTTTTAAAATCTTAATATTATTTTGGTGTTACGAAAGAGCTTTTGGCATACTCCTACATAATTAAGGGGTATTAAGTTCAGCTTGTAAGCCGTGTTCTATATATTACTACTACTCACTACAAGGTGGGCAGTTGAAGCACAAATGAGGTTTAAATTCAACATTCACTTATTTTGATGACTCAATGTTTACATTTAATTTGTGATGTATATACATTCGTTAAATTGAAAGACTGCAACTATCTCCTCTCGGATGATTCATACTTTTAATTTTGTAAGCTGACGAGCTAATTTGTAAAGTTTGCGATAATCAAATCGACTGCAGAGAAAAGGTATAAAACGTCTGATTTTATTGGTTTGGTATGTTTCTTGTTGTATTTTATAGCACTTTAAGTATGTGTGTATTTCGAAAAAATGATATAGATATTTGTTTAAATTAGTAACAAAAAGTGTATATTTTGCCACTACCGTATTTTTTGTGGTCTGTATATATTGGCTATAAAATATAACTTATTTTTTTGTTTTTCATAGAAATGTTATGATAATGCTTGATTCATCCGCTATCGTAGTGATGCATTCATCTGGCTTATGCTGGAAAAAATTATCTCATAATTTTATAGTTTTATATTGCTGGAAATGAATTGTTTAGATGAGTGTCTACTGCTTGCATTCATGTTATTATGTTGTATAACCTCTTGAATGTAGGTGAATGACATCTGAAGTCTGACTTATAATTATAAATTATCTCCAATATTTGTTTTATTAAATCTCTCTCTCTAACTCACTCACACACACATTAAATTCTCGAAACAGTTTTTCATGGTAAACAACTTATGATCCCTTAAATAATGTTAAGACTAGCATAAATTCTTGGAAGCAAACTAATATAGTAACTGTAAAATGTAAATTGACTTACAAGAAAAATAATTTTCTACCGAAGGACTTGGGACTAAAGTGTTTTTTTTTTGTTTGTTTTTCCATATAGTTTTAATGGTTAAAAAACTTCTGAGACTATATATATATATATATATATATATATATATATATAATTAAAAGAGCTTTTTTTATTTGTTCATCAAAAACTGTTTCAAGGTAGCTAATCTAAAGAAATATATAGAAGTTAAAATCAGAAATATAGATAACTTCTAGTTATCTTGAAAAAAATTTTTAACAGAAAAGATTAAACGTCTATATTTTCATCATGTTGGATTATTCATTTCATATTTATATCATATATATCATATATATATATATATATATATATATATATATATATATAGCTTTCCAGTCTTCTTTACAAGTGAAATGAAAAGAATCCAGTCTAAAGGTAAATTGTTCTATTGTAGTTGGTTGATTATAGTGTTGTGCTATGAAGTTTGAATTGCATTCTTGTCAATTTCTCATTCTATCATCTGTATGATCTGTTTAGATGATCCATTGGCATATCCTTACACCAACGCAAAATCACATGTTTTCCAAAATGTTCTCACCTCGGGTGATTTCCTAAGATCCTTTGGAGTAACTTCCTCAATCAAAAGTCAAATCCGTACTTTTAGCAGGCTTAAACACAAAGCATTAACAGATCGTATCTTACAATAAACACGTTCAGTATGTCAACATTTAACGAAATATTTCATGATAAAATTACTTGATGATAATTCTTATATTTATTTAAAAATATTTCATGATAAAATTACTTGATGATAATTCTTATATTTATTTAAAAATATTTTCTAGCTGTGATCATGCACTATGTTCTGAATGTTGCCTCTGGAAAGAAAAAATGTATTGTAATCCATAGGCTTCCAGTTAAGAAATAATTCCTCCTCCTACTCTTCTTTCTTTTCTTCTTACTTTCTTCTTTTTGTACTTGTCCTTTTTTTTCTTCTTTTTCTTTTTTTTCTTTTTCTTTTTTTTCTTTTTTTTTTTTTTTCTTTTTTTTCTTTTTCTTTTTTTTTCTTTTTCTTTTTCTTCATTATTTTTTTTCTTTTCTTTTTCTTCATTTTTTTTTTCTTTTCTTTTTCTTCATTGTTTTCTTATTTTTTCATTTAATGAGTTTTTTTCACATCAGCTGTGAGTTGCACATTGCCCATATGGTGGTACAAAGTGACTTTCTCCCTGAAACTCTATCATTCACGTTGGTTTCAATGTGTCATTGCTTGAGGTCATCTTTGACTGAGTCATTCGAAGTCTTCCTCGGCCTGCCTTTTCCTCGATTACCCTTAATTGATATGTGTGTACATCTATCTATCCACACAGAGCTTTGTTCAACATGTTCATACCACTGTAGGTGGTTGCAACGCTGAGCTGACTCCAGTTTGAGCACCTTCAGCCTCAATAAAGAGGAGTTAGAACTAACTCTATCATCAAGACTCACACCACAAATCCACCAAACCAGAACCCTGTATTTAAAAAATGCTGATTTCTCAAAGAATGTTTAATGTTACTAATTTAATTGTAGGTTTAGTTTATTTATAATTATAGCACTTCAATGAGTAAGCAATGTCTTTATTTTCTAAAATCAGATATCTTTTTTATTTGTAGAATTTGATATATTCAGACTACTGTACTCATCTTGGGTGTTTTTATCACAACGTTTCACCCGATATAACCTCCAACCTTCTTCAGGTGTACCTTGTCGAACTCGGGAATCTGGACGGAATTTCGAACGGAACCCTTTATTAAATCCATGGGGGTAGCATGCTCTTGTTCCATCTGCCATGACTGCGAAGAAGTCTTCAGTAATTCGCAATTCTTCGTATCGCCCGCACCGAGGATTGAACCTTCAACCTTCAGATGACTGTCACTTAGAACTGAAGAAGGTCGGAGGTTACATCAGCCGAAACGTTGTGATAAAAACACCCAAGATGAGAACAGTAGTCCGAATATACCACATTCTACAAATGATCAACCCTCATCTCAAAAATTCCGAAACATCTTTTTTATTATTCCATCTAGAACATTTCTACGTGTTTAACTTCTGACATTTCTTTACTTTTCTCATGCTTTGATTTTACTCATTGTTATGATTGTTTCAAGTTATCACTAATTATAAACCTGCTAGGATTTGTTTCGTTTATAATTCTTGTAATGTTAACTACATTTTAGCAAATATTAAAAACCAGCTGGCTTCGCCCATTCGCTTATAAGCTTCGAAATTTAATTCCTATTCACTACCTGAAATCAATGAAACAAAACTAATCAATAAAAAAAAGAAAGACAAAACTATTGCTATTGCTACCTCAAACTTAAGCTCACTCTCTCTTGTAATTAATTTTGATTACACCAATGTTTGTGTGGGTCCTCTTTTTTAAATGGTCATAGTTACGTTCATCGACCTTCAAAATATTCACATTTTTAACCTGTTGCCCGTCGTCAACCTCTCTCTTTCTCTCTCTCTCTCTCTTTCTCTCTCTCTCTCTTTCTCTCTCTCTCTCTCTCTTTCTCTCTCTCTCTCTCTTTCTCTCTTTCTCTCTCTCTCTTTCTCTCTCTCTCTTTCTCTCTTTCTCTTTTTCTTTCTCTCTCTTTTTCTTTCTCTCTCTTTTTCTTTCTCTCTCTTTTTCTTTCTCTCTCTTTTTCTTTCTCTCTCTCTCTCTCTTTCTCTCTCTTTCTCTTTCTCTCTCTCTCTCTCTCTTTCTCTCTCTCTCTTCTCTCTCTCTCTCTCTTTCTCTCTCTCTCTCTTTCTCTCTCTCTCTCTTTCTCTCTCTCTCTCTTTCTCTCTCTCTCTCATAGATTATCAGTTATTAAGATTAAGCCTTCTCTTCTTGGTTCATAAAAATTAAATTAGTATACATGATTATTCTTTTCTTTCTTTTTTATTATCAGTTATTATTAAGATCAAGCCTCTCCTTCTTTGCTCATAGAATTAAATTTGCATACATGATTATTGAAGCAAACCGGACACACATATATTTGCTTTTATTATATAGATAATGAAGAGCATGTTAAAGATTATTTAAGAATAATTGTGTTTCTTTACTTTAATAAACCTTTGTAACAAAAATCAAATCTTTCTTTTTTGCTTATCTTAAACACTTATTATAAGTCTTTTAACTGGTCACACTGTCATTTATAAAATTAATCTACATTGATTTTTTGGTACTTGTGCTGTTCAGCGGCCGTATTAAAAAATTATTTTTTTATAAAAACAATATTATATACTTATTCAGCGTTATATTCTTACTCACTGTACAAAAAAGTAGAAAAGATTATCCTTTAGAACTTTAATTACAAGTATTTTTCTATTCTGCATATCATAAAAGCGATTCATTCACTAAGCCTCCATCTTCTTTCTTAAGAAGATTTCAAGGGCAGATAACTGAAATCTTCTTAAGAAAGGAGATGGAGGCTTAGTGAACGAATCGCTGTTATGATACGCAGAATGGAAAAATACTTGTAATTAAAGTTCTAGTGGATAATTTTTTGTACTTTTTTTGTCCAGTGAGTAAGAATATAACGCTGAATAAGTATATAATATTGTTTTTATAAAAAAATAATTTTTTAGTACGGCCGCTGAACAGCACAAGCACCGATTTTTTTTTTTTTTTTTTTTTTTTTTTTTGTGGGGGAGGTGGGTGTAAGCATGTTTTTTTTTAATAGAAAATTATCAAATACTTAGGAACTTTATTCACATCATGTTCTGCGTGTCAATATTTTCGTTCCTCTCTCTCTTTCTCTCTGTTTAAAACATGTTTTAATAACTTGCTATATGTTAATTATCTGAAAGACCTGTTTATCATCGTAGAACATTCTGTTGTATTCGTTGTTTACTGAAAAGATATCTTTCTCTCAAATTGCAAACATGCTTAAACAAATGTACATGAAGGACATTGGTTTGCAGAAAGCTTACTAGCTTTCTCAAATGATGACATTGAACTCTTAAACATTGCAAGTTTTCTTTTCAGCTAATGTTATGTTGCTGCATGTCTACTGTGAACTGCACATTCTAAATAATGAACCACATGAGAAAAGGCAACATTTTGTTCTCCAATCATTAAATCCTTGTATTTTGTGTTTTTGTGTTCGCCTTTTCCAAAAAAATATGAACCAATTTGGTGTATTCTAATATTTTTAAAATCTTAATTTTTTTTTTTTTTTTTTTTTTTTCATAAAAAATCCAAAAGATTCGACTTTCGAAAATATTTTGGATTATTGTAATTAGTCGGACTACTATTCTCATCTCGGTTGTTATTTTTGCAGGGTTTCGGCCAATGTAACCTTTGATCATCTTCAAATGTATCTTTTCGAGTTTTGGGATACTTATGTTGAACTTAGGAAGCTATATGGAATTTTGAATTGAACCCTTTTTCAGGGTCAGATTGTTCTCGTTCTGTCAGCCATGATCTGGTAAAAGTTTTAATTTTTTTATGATGTTTTTAGTTATTATTGTCTAACCGAGAACCTATACAGAATTTTGCAGATTCAGTTTGAAATTCTGTATCGGTTCCCGAGTTGGACATAAACATTCCTAAGTTCAAAAAGGTGTATCTGAAAATGGTCGGAAGTAACGTCAGACAAAACATTGTGGATATAACGCCCACAATGAGAATAGTAGTACAAATGATACAAATGATCATTCCTCATCTAAAAACTTCTGAAACCTTTATAAAAAAAATGTTTCTACATATTTGAAGAATTTTGCTATTTTTCACTTTGACAAGGCTTTACAGTTTGAAACCCGCAGTTAATTCATACTTTGTTCATCATTGATTTTGATCAATCTGAAATGAAATATTTCTGGTAATGTTCTCTTTTTTTCATTTTTAGTTGTCAGTTTTACATATTCTAATGTTTATTATAACCTCAGAAATTGAATATTTATTTAAAGTTTATATTTCTTTCTCTTTCTGAAAATTGTTGAATATTAAAAAAAAATGTTCCTTTTCGAATATGTCTTGTTATCTATTTATTTAAAAAGGATTTTCTTGCATCAAATTGATGAACTTGGTTTATTTCAGATTGTGCCATACTCTCTAATTTCTTCATTTCTAAGTACTTTTATTACTATCAATTTCGTTTTTCGAAACATTTGATACATCCATCATTATTTGCCCATAACAATTATAACTGGTTTGCTTATCTTGTGAATTAGCTACATTGATGTATTCTATTTCACAATGTAGAGACAGCATTCTATTTAGAATGCATATGCAGAAGGATGAATATGTATTAACACTCAGCCAAATTTAGCTGAACCAATTATACGTGATCGCGAATCTGAACCGGAATCTTCACTAATAAATACGATACGTTTATAAAAAAAAGGTACTTGTAAAAAATGGGTATCCAGTAGATTTCAGTATTTACGGAGTCAGGTCGAAGTATCGACGGAGAATCCTAAGCAGTCCTGGAAATGGCCGAAGCAATCAACGATTTGAAAACCACCTTTTTTTTTTTTCTTTTAAATTTAGAATGCGTATGCAGAAGGATGAAATAAAAAAATCTACAAATATTTATCATAAAACATTGAACCAATTTTTTTAATCTAATGTTTTATTTATGATTTTTGGTGGGTATTTTTTCTTTTTATCCTGTTCCAATCACTAGAGCATAACAAGAATAATTATTCCAATGAAAACTGATGAATTCCTATTAAAATTAAATTCCCACTCATTTTCATATCAGTTCTAGTACTTTTTACCAGGTATGCAAAGTATATTCAGTAGACTTGATTTAAATTCAAAGTTTATATTTTAATTTGTTCTACTTATTTAGATAATGTATACTCTCTATTCAGACACTTTTAAAAAAAATTATTAGGTATATTGAAGCCAAAAATGACTGCCAAATTTTATCGACTAGTTTTGTCTGGAAAATTAATCTGCTATGCCAATGTGTACTAATATTAATTCATCTGATTTTTATAAAAAAAATTTTTTTTAATTTCTTTTGTTTTTTTTCATATATTAATTTGTTTTATAATTTCTGCAGATTATTTTGCAAATACTAATTTGTTTTCACAAATATTAGTTTGCTGCCACCCGGGCTTAAGGATAGTGGTAGAGTTAAGGGATGGTATGTTTTGTTTTGTAAGGAACAAATAATAAAATCAAATAGTGTTTATTAAAAATGAAATTGTAATATCTTACAAATTAAACATAATAATTACTTATCTAATATAGAATATTACCAAAAAAGTCTGAAGGTGACTATTGAAATAAAAAAATATTTGCAAAATAATCCTAAAAAATCAGAAAAGAGATCAATATTTACAAAATAAAAATTAAAACAAAAAGAAATCCGCAAAAATAAGACAACAAATTAATACGGTGGATTAATTTGCCCTGTAGCCACTGCCAAATACAAACAAAACTAGTTGATAAAATTCGGCAGCCATTTTAGGAGCTATCCACTTCAATATACCCAATTATTATAACAATGATTATAAAAATCAAGCTATTCACTTATATCCTAGAAATTTTATATCACAAAAATCTTAGTGCATGCGCAAACGAAATGATTACAAAAGAAGGTATGAGATCAACTCATTATTTTGAAGCGTCTTGTTTGAACTCTTTTTTGTCTCGTGTATGATTGGCCTAATAGGATTAGTGTAGTATCTGTTCCGATGGATACTACACCCTATAGACCTATTTGCAATTTCCTGATTTTTCGGCCAAGATGAAAGTGTAGTATCTGTTCCGATAGATACTACACCCTATAGACCGGTATCGTCTTGGCCTTTCACCTGTCTGTGGGTTTGTCCTGTGCAGTTCTAGGAAGTCCACCCTCCCAGGCTTTGCCTTCTCACCCTTTGGAGAAATGGGTTAGTTTATTGCTAATCGCCTGAGGCGCCACTACCAGGGAATGCAGACGGGGCTGCCCAGGCATTTTTTGTAGGCCAGAGCGTTCTTCATTCTCTAGGGCGCTGGCTTTTCAAATCCCACTTTCCCGACCTTGTGTCACATCTTACCGCTGTAGTAGGAAGATAGATACCAGCATATATCTGGCTAATTTAAATGACTGTAAAACTGTTTTGTACAATTCATTAATATTTGTATTATGAAAGCTTTTGTGAATTGCACAAATACATTTTGGTTTCATCCTGATTATGAAAAAAGACAAACTTTTCACAAACTTTTATTTGTTAAAAACTTAATTTTTGTTATCTTTGCTTTTGAAATTTAATAAAACTGTATATATTTGATACCTTGTGCACAAATTCATTTTCATTCTTTCATCTGTGACCTTTGACTTGAAGTAGTGATTATATTTGACTTTTATTCGACCCCCCACCCCCCGGAACTCCTTCAACTTCCTTTGCAAATAAGGTATGTGTTGTATATAATAAATTGCTTGATCATATAAAACAGCTTTTGTGATAATCCTTTTATACTTGTCATTTTCATATGTACACATTTTAATTATTTCCACAATCAGGCATAACACCACAGCCCATACAAACTATAAATACTACAGACTGGAAGCCTTAGACTAGAGTTTCACCCTTTTTTGGACTCATCAGTAGGACACATCAAAACTCAGTTCGAAACCTGAGTCACTTGTATGCAAAGCGAATACCCATCCATCTGATTCACCATGCTACACACAAGAAAATCTATTAACTACCACGGACAACTGTGGGATGTACCTACTCTATTCAACCAGGGATGTAGCCATACAATTACAAAGAACTCAAGCCAATGTCTCACAAGTAGGATTTTACACTCGCTAGGATGATGCCATCCAATAAGTGAACCTAGCGAGCACATTGAATATTAAATGTGGCAGAGTACTCACCTCGTATACAAGTGGGTTGGGTTTCGAATCCTGAGTTTGGATGAGTTCTACTGATGAGTTCAAAGGAGGATGAAACTCGAGTCTTAGGGATTCCGATCTTTATAACCTTATAATGTTCTTTTTAACATTAGCACTATTAAACATGAAACTCCACTTCTCAATATCCTTTCAGATAGAGCTTTATAACAATAATAAATAAGACACATTAATTGTTATGTCTGGGTTTTTACCAAATTATTTCGAAGAAAAATATGTTATAAAACTATAACTAATTTTGTTAAGTTAATGTTTTGATCACTTTTTCCAAAATTATTGGATGTAAATAGCTTCGCAAAATTTCAATCTTTTAATTCATGAGGAATTGCAAATGATTTTAAAGCCAGCAATTACTTCAGTTCAACAGTTAAAATGCTTCCAAATTCCTCTTAAATCTCGAAGGGTCACAAAGTAATTTTTTTTTTCTTTTTTTTTTTTTTTACTATTAACAAAAGATTAAAATGTTTGACTTGTTTACAAAGCAACCGAAATATGATCTGGTGGATTTAATGTAGTAATCAAATGGTTTTTTAAAAGTTTCTTTTATTATTGCATTTCTGATTTTAGTAAATAATCAATTAATAGTAAACAGAAAAGATGATGTGCAAGTCAAATAGAGGCAAGAAACACACATGAGAAGGGATCATACGATTTTATTAATATACAGATTTATACTGCTTTCAGTGCTTCTTTTCTTTCACAATGACATGAATATATTTAAAGAAGTGTATAAACTTTGTTATGTACTTACGTGTTAGCTGAAAATAAAGTTGTACAGAAAAAATATGCAAATTCATCCAGTATTTATTAAATTATAAGAAAAAAAAATATTACATATTGCTAGACATTTTTTACCCAGTTCAGCTTACTGATTAGGCAAGGGAGATAACTCAGATTTTTTTTGGGGGAAAAACTCAGTTTAACAAGAATTGCGACAAAAAATAAAATCGTTTTTTATTTTTTAATTTAATAAATACTGGATGAATTTGCATTCTTTTGGTGTACAGTCTTCTTTTCAACTACCACGTAAGTACATAGCAAAGTTTATACATTTCGTTAGCTATTCTTTTTTTTTTCTTTTTTTTTGTAAGAGAGGTCTAACATGTCATTGTGAAACAAAAGAAGCACCCTGCTTTATTTTACTATGTTTCAAACCACAGAATATAGTTTGCAGGATCCCAATAAACCTGAATAAATTTTAAAAAATAAAATTCAGACCGAAGCCTACATAATGCAGTTAATAACATAATAATTGTGCTATATCTTTTATTTATCTACATAAGTGTTTTAGATTATTTGGATTACTGCACTATCTAACCACCGATCTTCTTCATATGTATCTTGTCGAACTCAGGAATGCGTATGGCTGACGGAACTAGAGCAAGCTATCCCCCGTGGATTAAATAAATGGGTTCCGGTCAGAATTCCATACAGATTTCAGAGTTCAACAAGACGAACCTGAAGAAGACTGAAGGTTACATCGGCGAAAACGTTGTAAGAATAACGTACAAGTTGAGAACAGTAGTTGAAATAATCCAAATTATCAATCCTCATCTCAAAAATTGCAAAACATTGCTGTTTTAATTGTAATTCACAATAACGTAATTGTAAAGTTTCAGTTTTATGTGTATACAATTATTTTTGTAAATACAGTCAAAATCAAGAATATCAGTGACTTGTTTGAAATCAGTCATTTGTTTGATAAAGGCATTTTTTTTAGCATGGCTAATAATTTACTGAGTCTCAAATCCATTTAGAAACTAAGCAAAATATTTCTTTAAAAAAAAAAAGGAATTATTAGCTTGATCAAATACATTGATCACTTGAAATTATCTTCTTCTCCCAAAATTTCATCTGCCTCAAATAATTTACCATATTACGAGAATATCAATTATCAACATGAATACTGAAAAATAATTTTGTGAAAATCCTATAAAATTTGAAGGCTTAACGAAATTGACCTTGTTTGAGACAAGAAGTTTTTTGAATTTGAAGAAAATTTCCCATAACATCCAAAGCGGGAATTAAGATTACAGTTTGGTAGACTCTGATTCCTTATCCTTCTAGCTGGGATAAAAATGTAGTATCTGTCTGTCAAAGGAGGGAGACTCTTTCTTGACTGGAGCAATTTTTATTTTTGACTCATCCACATTGTCATTTTTTTGTGGAGCTGGATGTCCCCCACATAAAAAAAAACCCTACCTTGTATCAACTTTGTCCTCATGGGGAGGCAAGTAAATAGACTCAAACTGTTTATCTTTAAACGACAAAGTATAATTTATCTATATGATCAGCAGGCTATCAAATTCATCTCAGATGAAATTAACAAATGAAAATAAACATTTCACTTTTTTTTATCTATTGAAATACTCCGATTTAAACTTCTTTCGGTTTATATTATTTGGACTACTTTTCTTTTCTTATCTTGAATGCCATTTTCACAACGTTTTGGCCGATGTAACCTCCAACCTTCTTCAGGTGCATTTTGCTGAATTCTGGAATATTTCTGTCGAACTCGGGAATCTGTATGGAATTTTGAATGGAATCCTTTATTTAATCCCTGCGGATAGCTTTCTCTCATTCCGTCAGCTATAATCGGGTAGAATTCTTAAGTAATTCGTAATTGTATTAGTATCGCTCGCACTGAGGATTGAACCTTGAACTCCTACTTCCAGATTGTCACTTAGAACTGATTATTACTTAACACTTATATCCATTGTGTCACAGGTTCTTGCAGACAATTCTAGTGTGAATTTTAGATGTATGGTCTTACTGCTTATTACCTGGAGAAGGCCGGAGGTTACATCAGCTGAAACGTTGTGAGAATAACATCTAAGATGAGAACAGTAGGCTGAATAATACAAATTTGCAATCCTTTGGTTTAGTCTAATAGACAAGACAAAAACCTTTTCTATGACTTCAATTTGTAAAAAAAAACAAAAAAAAAAAACAATTTATGAAAATGAAAAAATTACGAACTATCATAAAAAATATTCCAAATAAATTTATATCTACTAGCCCCCCCCCTCCCTTTTCAATAATATATGCATATAATTTTGAAATACTTGTGTTGGAAATGTGAAATGACATTTTGAAAAATGATGGATTTCGTGCATTATTTTAGACATTAACCAAGTTTTGTACATCCTCCAACAACTTTTTTTCATATGAATCGGCGCGGTACAACGTTTTGACCGGCTCGATTCTGTTGTTGGCATTGGTTTCCCCATTTCTTTCTCGAATCAGATACTTACAAAAGTGATAGCATGACGGTTAGTGAAAGTGAAGCTGTGGAACCGATAGGGTTCGAACCAGGTTGGTCAGTCTGCCTTGCTGTCCACTTCACTCTTGCCACCTTTCATACTAATATTTCTTTTAAGTGTTAACCTGTTATTGTGTGTATGAACTAAAGATGAATGTTTTACTGCGTTAAACCTTCAGATGTATCCTTTTTCTTTGGAATGTATTTATATTTTAATTAAAGACTTGGAATATAATTACAAACCCTCTGCTAAACTTTTCTACAATTGTAATTAATTATGTAGACGGTTCCTACTCTATTCTTTCATCCCAACTTGGCATTTTGGCTAAGATCAAAGTGTAGTATCTGTTCCGATGGATACTGCACGCTGTCCTGTGCAGTTCTAGGAGGTCAACCCTCCCAGGCTTTGCCTCCCCTCTTTGGGGAGGAGTAAGTTCATTGCTTACTGTCTGAGGCGCCCCTACCGGGGGATGCCGACGGGCCTGCCCAGGCAATTTTTAAATGGCCAGAGTGCTCACCTCTCGAGCGCTGGCTTATCTAATCCCACTTTCCCGACTTTGTGTCACATCTTACCTTGTGGGAGGTAGATAAATAACCCAACTTGGCCTTTTGAGTAAGATAAAAAACTGGCCTTGTGCCTAACTCCTGGAGAGGAGTAAATCAATATTCTTTTCTTTCATATTCTCTGAATCAATTTGTGTAATTGTAAAATTTCTTTCCGTATAAACTGAAAGACACTCGCTTTTCATTTCGAATAGACTGTCCCTTAACCCCCCCCTCTTTCCTCCTTCATTTCTCTCTTCGCCATCCTTATGCTACCACTTCATCCGTGTTCTATACAGTTCTGTCGGAAATTATGAATTGACCAAGCAAAAACTCACTCTATTTTTTCCTCACATTATTTTATTAAGGAAATGTAACTAAATAAAATTCTTGCTAATTATTTGTGACTTTTGTTTTTACTTTGAATCTATGGTAATCATGCAGTATAGTTAATAGCCAAGAAATCGAAAAAACAAACAAACATATACAACAAATAACTTTTACAAAACACATTAAAAATTAATTTTCTACCGACCTGTACACTTTAAACATTCTGAAAGTCTTTTCAAGTTTAAAAAAAAAAAAAAATTTATTTCAAAATTTCTTTTTTGTTGACACCTCTCTTCTATTACATGAGAATCAAAATGGCTGCTTGGTCCTCTGTTGTTGTTGGTGCTTCATTCTTTAAAAAAAATGACTTACCTGTCCACTAACTCAAAGTCCGAGTGGCAAGCCCCTTTCTTCTCTGGACTTAGGATTAATGGTAAGGTAAGTCATCTTTTTTTTTCTTTTTTTTTAAGCCTGAAAATATCCAAAACTAAGCAATCATCTCCAAAAAATCGACACCATCTTTGATTTTTTTTTCTTTGTGTTTTGACAAGTCAACTTAACGATAACAAATTTAGAGATAATAAATCTTACAATCAGTTTCCACACTTTAAAAGAATACAGGTCGGTAGAAAATTTAATTTTAATGCGTTTGATGAAAGTTATTTGTTGTACTTTTTTTTTCTTATGGAAATCGCTCCAGACAAGGCATGAAGCCACTTGATGTAAGGAGCTAAAAAATATACTACTTCAAGGTCAAAAACTAGTGAATGATAAGTGTTAGATGGATAGATTCCGACCCAGAAAAACGCAATTCTTTCCCCTTTGTCAGAAACATCGCTCATTGAATGTGAGGACTAAAATACAAAATAAGGCAAGCGAGAGTTACGAAGCTGCCGAAAGTAAACCCAAGGCCCACTTTCTACTCTTCTTTATTTTCGATTTATCGGCTGTTAACTATACTGCAAGATTACCGAATCTATAATTCTGAATTGTACAATCCTGTTCAGGCCCTCCCCCACCCCAAATATTTTACCATATTCAATTAAGAGGATAACATTTGATCAAATTAAAATTCTGAATCAGAGGCTAGATTGCCTCTTTCAGGGGAGGCAACTCTTCATTGAAAACGCTTTTGATTTGGCACATAAGAATGGCAACTCTTAACTGATTAAGTTTTAGGTAACCTTTCACCGGTTCAAGATGTTACATAAAACTCATTCGCATCTTTGGAGTGATTTCCCAAATGGCATAACTTTGTATTTACTTAAACGTATTTAGTATCGCAAAAGTGTGTTTACATTTTATTTATATAATCCGCAGTGGCGATGCTTCAGCGTTTGTTGGGTTCTTGGTACTTTTTTCAGCCGGGTCTCCATATTGGCCTGAATGTTTTCGATTACGATTTATGGAATAAACCGAAAATGACCAAAATGTAAAAAGGCAGATATCATTAAAGCAAAACCAAAATGAATGTAACCATGGTGATAGCAGCTGTTCAGTCTCCCGAAGAATTAGTCGCATTCTGCTCTAAAACAATATGGCAAAAAAAAAAAAAAACGATGAATAATAGTATTTTTTTTTTTTTGATCAAAAGAAGATAAGTATGAATTAGAGTTAAACAAATTTTATTAGTCCCACAAAAGAATAAAGTTGAAAAAACTTCTCCAAAAAATAAAAAAATTGATTCACTAAATGATTTGATGAAAATTATTAAACCTATTCTTAACGTGGAGAGTGTTAGAGGGGGAAGATTAATTGACCCTAACTTTAAATCAGAGAAAAAAAAATGAAAAAGTTTTTTCATTGAATATCTGTACTAATTGACTGTTCGGTGACAGCTCAGCCATTTCTCCTTGCTATGACTCCTATCTAAAAAAGTACCGATTTCTTCTACCCAGAATGTTGTTTATCTTCATTAGGTGGCTGTTTGCTTACTGAAAAATAAGAAAATATTTTTGTTTTAAAATAAATATCTTTTTATTTCATTTACGCTTTCGGTGATGGTGAATTATAATTAACAAAAATTTTTTTTTTAAAAAGGGTGAAAAGAAAAATTTACAACTTATACCAAACTCAAGAAAATTTAATCTTCTATCAACTTGCACAGCTTTTCAGTTTTTACACTTTGTTTAAGTGTTTGTTTTTGCAGATTTTGTATTGTTTCCTAGAAGGCTTGTAAAAATGGATTTAACATAGTGCGACCACCTGGGGTAGAAATCTTTGTAGTACAAATTATTTTGAAATAAAGAACTTAAAAACATTTTTAAAAAGAAAATTTTTCACCGATTGACAGTTATTTGTATTTTTGTTTAATTTTAGATTTTTCAGTTTAACACATACGACATCGAACTTTAACATCAAGTAAAATATGGCGCCATCTTGAATACACATTTTTACAAACCTCCAAGGTAACGATACAAAATCTGAAAAAACAAACACTTAAAAAAGTGTCAATACTGAAATGCTATGCAAGTTAGTAAAGAATAAATTTTCTTACATTTGGTAAAAGTTATTTGTAAATTTGTTTTGTTATTTTAACCCCTCCCCCCTTTTTTTTTGTGTTAACTATAATGCACCTTTGCTACACTTTCTCCCTGGAGAAAGAGAACATCTGTTTACTCTTGAAACATGACATCCACTAAAAAGTCTGTTACGGTAAGACTAATGTTATATTAGTCTTTGGCTGTATTCTTTCAGATTGAAAGTTAAAGGTTTTCAACATGATGCCAATGACTTCAATTTTATACAGACAAGAGAAATCTTAGGGTGCAATTTATGGCTATCAGTTTTGCAATTTGTTAGACGAATATGGAAATTGGCAAAGAAGAATGACAAACACAAAAATTAAGTTGTATATTAAAAAATATCCGGTTTTATTTAGCCAGATGATCTAATTGTGAACGGTTAGTTTCAGTCGCTACTGTCACATGAATTTTAGTTTTGAGCGCCCGGTTGGCTTGCTTCTCCAAAAATAATGGTTGAAGTGTGAATGTCATAATGAGGTTGAAGTACAACGCAGCAGATCTGGTTGCTTGTTGAGCGTAGACATCATACAGAAGTTGAAGGAAAACGTGAAGGGCTGAAAGAAAAAAATTGTTCTGAAATGGGCTGGGTTTGTCCTGAGAAGGACAGCTAAATTGCAAGAGCCTTGTCATGAAAAAATGATATCAGTTAATGGACTCAGTTCCATGATGGATCGAGTTTGATGACCAGGATGTGGCATAGGAGATAGAACATTTCATCTGTCCTGTTCTATCAGAACAGATACTACACTTTGAAATATTTATTTGCACTAAATATAAAATTTTACATTTGGAACAAATTAGGCACAAGGACATCAAAAGTGTGGAAAATGGATTTCGTTGGTCATCCTTGGTCAAAAATACTAAAAAAAACATGTTCTTGGCCTTTTGGCTAAGATCAAAGTGTAGTATATGTTCCAATGGATACTACACCCCATAAACTGGTATTGTCTTGGCCTTCGGGGCTTGATTTATGCCGGTCTATGGGTCGGTCCTGTGCAGTTCTAGGAGGTCCACTCTCCCAGGCTTTGCCTCCCCTCTTTGGGGAGGAGTAAGTTTATTGCTTACTGCCTGAGGCGCCCCTACCGGGGAATGCCGACGGGGCTGCCCAGGCAATTTTTAATGACCAGAGTGCTCACTTTCTCGGACACTGGCTTTTCAAACCCCACTTTCCCGACCCGACCTTGGGTCACATCTTACTTGTGGGAGTAAGATACAACTTGCCTTGTGCCTAATCTCCTGGAGAGTAGGTAAATAAATACTCTTAACTGGAATCATCTCAGTCACCACAATACCACATTTTCTCTTGGAGCCATCCTACTTAAGATATCCCCAAATTATTTTGAAATTTTTATTTTTAATAAATATTGTTATATACTACACTTTGACCTTGATGATCAGTGCTGAGTAGCTGGCCTGAGGCGATTTTTTTTTTTCTGTTAGCTTTAACAAATTGACTACATTCGATAGTTAAAATAAAGATCACACCGATTACAGTATCCTGGGTTTTTTTTTACCAAGGGAGTAGCAATTGTAAACCGGACAGTCTTGCCCAGTAGTCAGATGGAATCGACTAGAATGAACAATGGAGTTTTTGTTTTCTTTTAATGAGACAATAAGTTTACTTGACCTAGAAGTTAAGTCTTGATTTAATATTCTGTTTATTCAAAATGCCTTGAAATAAAAATCTTCTTTTAAAAGTAATTACTTGTAAAAGGTAAATCAATGAAAACAAATCTAAATGTTGAAATTCACTGTTTCTGAAAAAATGAAAATTAAAGGGAAGTAACTCGTCGCCAGTTTGATGTTTAGTCCCTTGAAAATCTTTAATCTGATTATTTCTTTATTCATATTCCTACAAATAAAATAAACAGAAGTATCTTATTATAAAGGAAACCTAAACATATGGGGATTTTGTTTATTCAAGATTTAGCATAGAAACATATACTACAAATAACTTTTACCAAATGCAGGGAAATTTAATTTTTTACTGATCTGCATAGTTTTAAAGAGTGGAAACTGAGTGTAAGATTTATCTCTGAATATGTTATTGTCACTTTCACTTAGCCAAACATGAGTAAATAAAAAATGGCGGTCGATTTTGTTTGGAGATGATCGCTAATTTTAAGCTTAAAAGTTAGTCACAAAAAAGGCTTACTCTACCACTAATTCTAAGTCCGCAGGAGGGTTGCTAGTCAGACTTAGGGTTAGTGGTAAGGTAAGTAATTTCTTTAACTATTTTTTAAGGAATGAAACACGAACAACAACAAAGATTGGATTGCGAGTGTATCCAAAAACAGTTATCAATGAAATCTTATATTGAAATATACAAAAATTTAAAACAGTTTCATGACTTTAAAACTATACAGTGTTGGTGTTACCTAACTGTGCCAGAAAAATAAATTAATTAAAAAAAAAGTTTTGACTGTAATTCAACTTCCAACTGATTTTCGTGCAATCCACTTTCTCTTTACAATCGAAATCGCTTCTTCCCCCTTCCCAGCTGTCTTCTTCATTTATATCAGCTAATCTCCACATATGCAAATCAGACACGACTATAAAAACCTGCACTTATGAAGAGAAACCCTTCTTTAACCTGCAGACACGACATGCGAAACACCTCATTCTTTTTCCTGCCGGTGAGTGTTCCTCTTTATTGTCAAAGTTAGTAAAAAAATTAAATTTTCTTGCGTTTGGTAACAGTTATTGTCTATTTTATTTTTTCCCTGATTTCTGCTCTGTTAACTATACTACATGAATGTCAAACATTTTTATAATATAACATACATTTTAAATGCATTTTTTTTTACTATACTGAAAATAAAATTAAAATAAAGAAATTTTTAAAATCTTACCAGCCTTTAGATGTTTAAAATGGTAAAAAGATAAAAATAAACGCACGTAATAATTTTATTGAGCTTAAATTAAATTTCATTTTTGATCGGGTTTAATTTTACTAAATAAAAAAATATTGTAAACTTTATTCGGCAAATCTGTCCACAATATATCTTTCTCTTTCAACTGGTGCAATCATGCTGTTTTGTTTTGGAACTGTTCAAGAAAAATTGAAACGGAAGAAAATCATAAATGATATCTATAATATAAAGTTGAGATGAATACGATTGCTAAACTGCAATACACACATTATAAGCACAGTGAAATAATGGTGTAATCACAGGGTGCGTAAGATATTTGAGAACATGTTATTTTCATTATAGCAGAAATATTATTTGACGTTATATTTGATATGTTTCAGAATTATCAATGGCAAACCCTATAATTACATATTACTATATTATTTTTTTTCCTCGCCCTTTTAGCTGAGATCAAAGTGTAGTATCTTGGAAGGACACCACCGACTCTCCAAACTCCATCCCCCACTTTCTTTTTTATCCCACTTCCATTTAGAGATTGACCTGCTTGTTTTCGATTCTGAACAAACCGGAAAACAGTGGGCAGTCTAATATTTAGAAAGGGATAGGAGGGTCTTACTAACCGGTTTTTGCATTTCTCCCCCCCCCCTCCCATTATACGCCAATGAATTTCTGTATACATAACCATATTTATTTATTTATGAAAGAAGTATGAATAATTTTAAAATTGCAAACTAATTTGGGAATAGCCTATGAGCAAATGTGGTATTGTGGTGACTGAGATGATTCTAGTTAAGAGTAGGATAGACATTTTTATTACTTTAGACCAAAGATGACCAATGTCACCCAATACTCCACACTTTTGATGGCCTTGTGCCTAATTTGTTTTGTAATGTAAATCTTTTATATTTTCTGCAAATAAATAATTCAAAGTTCCGATGGATGCTATATCCCTTAGACTGGTACCGTCTTGGCCTTCGGGCTTTGATTCCACCGATCTTAAGGATTGTCCTGTGTAGTCCTAGGAGGTCCACCCTCCCAGGCTTTGCCTTCTCACCCTTGGAGAAGGGGTTAGTTTATTGCTAATCGCCTGAGGCGCCACTACCGGGGACGGCCGACAGCGCTGCCCAGCCATTTTTTGTAGGCCACACTGCTCAACCTCTAGGATGTACTAGCTTTTCAATCCCACTTTCCGACCTTGTGTCACATCTTACCGCTGTGGAAGGGAGATAAAAACAAAAAAAACAAAAAATTCAAAATTAAGAGACACAGTTATCGTGATTATAAAGGCTGAATGTAGCAATTTAAAAATAGAACCATTTTTAAAAATCGTTTGATCTTTCATTTACAAAGTTCGCAAAGAGTTAAAGGCTTAAGATGAGAAATTATCACCATTATCAAATGTAAGACGTTCTAGACATACTGATAAAGTAAAAACACCTGAATTTATTCTGCAAGTACAGCACACCGTTGATGGTTATCCAAGAAGATCCATGAGTTTGATCGCAAAAGAACACTATGTGTCAGACGGTGCAATCTGAAATGTTGTCCACAAAGACATCGGATAAAAGTCTTATGTGATGAGTAACGGTCATTTTACGTCAGAAAAAGTAAAGGAAATAAACTTCTAGACAGTTTTAAATTTTCATGATCACATGAATCTTAACATTTGCCTTCCTAGCTCTTCTGGACTACTATGTATGGAGCATAGTTGAAAAAAAGGTTAATGAGCAGTTTCATAACACTAAATAGATTGCAACTTGTTGAAAGTCAAGTCGGCTGTTTGAAGAGGGGAACGTTTGAGCAGAAATACTAAATATTTGTTTGAGAAATAAAACAATATTTCAAAACAATCTTTGAATTAAAAAAACAATAAAAAATAATAGTTAATTAATAAAATGTCCTAATATAATAATAATATGGGAACAAGCTCCATTTGAAAATTAAATATTTGATTACATGAAATTTTATCCATAATTATTAGACATCAATTAAGCCAAAGTTAGAATATTTTTCTAGGTTAAATTTTGATCACTAGCGAATGTAGATAGGGAATGAATATCGTCCAAACTAAGTATGCCAGTCTCGTTAAAGACACATTTCATATCTGCCTCTGAAGAAACCGAAATCTCAATTGAAATGTATGGGTGGCATTTAACAAAAAAAAAAAAGCTAAGTGTTTAAATTATTTTACTCTGGAATCTTTTTCTTAATTAATCCATGAAGAAACCGAAATTTCAACTGAAATGTAAGGGTTGCATTTAACAAAAAAAAAAGCTAAGTGTTTAAATTATTTTACTCTGGAATCTTTTCTTACTTAATCCATGTATTAACATGCAACGAGTATCTAGCTAAAATAATCTTTTTTCCAGGATTCTTGACTGTTCAAAAAATCTGTATCTTTTCTTTCTTTTCTTTTCTTGCCTACATTCTGCAGGTTACAGAGGGGTCACTTGGGTTCAGGTTTGAAAAGGGGTGGGTGAGTGGGGGCAGTTCACTAGTGAATGTAGATAGGGAATGAATATCGTCCAAACTAAGCATGCCAGTCTAGTTAAAGACACATTTCATATCTGCCTCAGCAGTGAAGAAACCGAAATTGCGTTCGGGGTTGAAAGGGGGGGGGAAGAGGGAAACCTATCTTCAACTTACTGTTCCCTCCTTAGTATGCAATTGAACTTATTCTATTTTCATGTGTACATATATATATATATATATATATATATATATATATATTATATGAATTTTTTTTTTTTTTTCTTACGTGCGGGGGCTAGGAAATACCCGACTAGTACATGGGCGCAGGCTAGTTTTACCCCTCTCGGAGTGTTGGACCCGTAAGACCTCATAAGGCTATCCATCTAAGAGAAGGAAATCTCTGGCAAAAAAACCTTGCTACCAGCTACTTACGCCGTGGCAGTAAACTGTTGGGGGAGGATGGCTTCCTTAGTCCTGATCGACAACCTTCCTAGAGTTGGAATCTCGAACAAAATATCCGGTTTGCAAACCTACAATTGCTTAAGGAGTAGATAGGTTCTACCTATCGCCGGCCCTTGCACTTCTTCTTTGTTTATTAGTCAGGCGCAGAGGTTACAGCGCTGGGACGCCTCTAAACACTCAGTGCCTAGCCTTGTTTCCTTACTAGGACAATGAACGCGGTTGTCTTTCTCTCTATTTGGGCAACTTGGGGAAAGTTTTTTCGTTAGTAAGTCTTACATGACCAGTCTGGGTCTCTCTTGTTCCGACAGGTTGAGGGTACAGGTTAGACAGCTTGTCTGGCTGCTGTTTCCGACTGACAGGGCAGGAGCCCAAACTCTTGGGTAGCGCCAAGAACGGCTGCTCCATCATCAGTTGCATAATACTGTGGGTAGTTGTATGTGCCATGTCGCGCATGGAAAGGGACCCTGCAATTATCTCCGGTGGGCTTTCCCGAGGCCACAACTCCCATGGACCAGGTCGTGACTAATGGACTGGTTGTGTGAGCTTATTGGCACCAAACAAGTACCCACCTTGGCCAATCCACTCTATAATCAAATCAAACATGCCATTACAAAGAAATAAAATCAAACCTAAACCAGACACCCAAAAAACACTTTCGCCTCCGCCCTTGAGGCTTGCATTCTCAAATATCCGGGGACTTAGAACCAACATCAACGACGTAGAAACCTTTCTCCTTACAAACTCCCCGGATATCCTAGCTCTTAGTGAAACTAACCTCCAATCCTCAATCTCTTCTCACCACTTTGACATGACTGACTACCTCCAATTCTACCGTAAAGACTCTGACAAACACATGCACGGGCTAGGAGTTTATGTTCGGAACACCCTCCCCCTGACTAGAGAACATAGGTTAGAATCAGATGACTACGACTACATGTGCTTTAGATTGACTTTACATCACAACGTTAGTTACTTATATTTCCTATACCGCTCCCCGTCGACCCAGGACTGTACTCTGCTAAACTCTGTCTCTGAAAGCATAGATAGAGCACTCTTAATTGACTCGAATGCCCAGATACATGTATTTGGGGATTTTAATGCCCACCACCGCGACTGGTTGGGATTCTCCAGCCTTACTGACGCAGCCGGCAACTCTACGTATAATTTCTCCTTAGCTCACTCCCTCTCTCAGACTGTTGATTTTCCGACCCGCATCCCCGATCGTGTGGACCAACAAGCCTCACTTCTAGACCTCTTCTTGACCTCAATACCCGAGGCTTGTGTGACGAAAGCTCATAGCCACCTCGGGAATGCTGATCACATTGTGCTAATGATACATATCACGCTAAAAAGTCGTCCAAAAGCTGATGAACCGTTGCTCAAAACAACAAGATACTATGAGCAAGCTGATTTTGAATCAATCAGAGATCACATCAGTGACGCCACATGGAGGGAAACCTTCTCACTCCCTGCCAACCAGTGTGCAAACGAATTAACTGAATGGGTCAAAGCAGGCATTGAAGCCTATGTCCCCATGCGAAAATTGTTTAGCAAGCCCCACTCTCCTCAATGGTTCACTTCGGAATGTGCAGCTGCCATTTCTGAGAGGCAACAAGCATTCCGTAAATTCGGCCGCCATAAGTCAGCTACTAATAGGCATAAATTTATAGAGTCAAGAAATAATTGCAAGGCCGTGATAGGCGAAGCGAAGAGAAGGTATAATGAGTTAACAAAAAAACGCATCCAGTCACAGAAACTAGGTACTCGCGATTTCTGGAAAATCTACAATAGTGTAGTGAATAATGGTCAATCTACGATTCCCCCACTTTCAAACCACAATAATGTCGTTTGCACGGCCACTGATAAGGCTGAACTACTTGCACAGCGTTTCGCTTCTAACTCTACTTTAGACTCAGGTAACCACCCTCTCCCTGAATTACCTTTGCGGACCGAAGCCACACTTGATAACCTGGTCATCACCACATCCCAGGTCAGAGACATCATAAAAAACCTTGACACCTCTAAAGCTTGTGGGCCTGATCTTATACCTGTAATAGTAATAAAGAAATGCTCTGCTGAACTGGCCCCTGTTCTCTCCAAACTCTACAATAAATGCCTAGCCGAATTTTGCTTCCCCGAGAGCTGGAAAATTGCCTCTGTGATACCAGTCTACAAGAGTTCTGGGAATAGAACCGACCCTCAGAACTACCGCCCAATCAGTCTACTGCCGATCTTTGCCAAAATCTTTGAATCCTTAATCAATCTAGCGATAGTACGTCACTTAGTTAATGCTAAACTTCTATCTGACCGCCAGTATGGATTTAGACAAGCACGATCTACTGCAGACATCCTAACGGTCATCTCTGAACGCATGTATCATACACTCGACAAGGCAGGTGAAGCTAGGGCAGTAGCGCTTGATATATCCAAGGCCTTTGACAAGGTATGGCATAAAGGGCTTCTCCTGAAAATACGCTCATATGGTATTACTGGGCAATTACTTAATATAATTAGATCCTTCCTAAACAAAAGAAAAATCCAGGTTGTCCTCGATGGTCATTCATCTAAGCAACATGACATAAATGCTGGTGTGCCCCAGGGATATATTCTTGGACCTTTGTTGTTCCTGATCTATATAAACGATCTCCCTGATGACATAGTGTCTGAGATTGGTTTATTTGCTGACGACACCACACTTTACTCTCGCCATGTTGGCAAAACAGACGCGATCATATCTGAGGCAATGGCTGAATCTTTAGAAAATGACCTCCAGGCTGTAGTGGATTGGGGCCATAAATGGTTGGTGACTTTTAATGCCGCAAAGACTAAGCTCCTTTCCTTCAACAACTACAAGAAGCCTCTCCAACCACCGATTGTCATGGCAAATAACACCCTGCCTGAGAGTTCATCATTCAAACTCCTTGGCCTAACCTTCACAGGTAACATGAATGAAGACATTGCCAAGGCTGCCGCAAAGAAGGTTGGCTCCCTCTACCGTGCTAGTGGACTCCTTACACCTGACATTATCCTGTATCTCTACAAAGCCACCATTCGCCCATGCATGGAATATTGTTGCTACATCTGGGCTGGTGCATCATCTACTAGTCTCTTCCTCCTTGACAAAGTCCAAAAAAGAGTCGTCAACCTAATAGGTCCCTCACTGTCAGCTAAGCTCCAGCCCCTGTCCCATCGCCGCAATGTAGCATCCTTATGTTTGTTTTACAAATACTTCAATGAATTATGCTCCGATGAGTTGGCTACTTTGGTGCCCCCTCGACGTAAATTCACTAGACTAACTCGACATTCTACTAAATCTCATTCATTCACTGTGGAGGTCCCCAGATGCCGGAGAGCATTCTACTCAAATAGCTTCTTTCCTCGTGCTGCTGGCCTCTGGAACTCCCTCCCTGCCCCCTGTTTCCCCGACAGTACTGACATGCAGAAATTTAAAACTAATGTAAACAGACATCTCGCTGCTCAGATGCCAATTTAAGCTGAACCACCAATCCTTCTCCCCTTTTCCTTTTTCTCAGTAGCCCCTTACGTTTACAGTGGCGGCCTGCCTTGTTTGGGGTGAATCATGTTAAAAAAGAAAAAAAAAAAAAAAATAGTCGTCTTAAAGTCTTGTAAGGTCTAATATGAACGAGAACCACCCGATCCTATCACCTAATGCATACTTCACATAAAAGATGTTATTTTAGCGGAAAGAGACTAAGGAATAGAATTACAAAACAATATATCTATTCTTATTGTAAAAAACAGCTTTCAGTAAAAAGAAATTGTCATCTGTTTCTAAGAGTTTATATTGTGTATGTATAAATCAGTAATCATGCATTTATTCTTGGGCGTGTTAATAGAACACACAGCTGGAGTTTTTTCTTTTTTTTTCTTTTATGTAAATAGCTCCAGACTAGGCATGAAGCCACTTGATGTAAGGAGCTAACAAGGACAAATATGATTATCGCAAAGACAGGAGATGCTTATTGGCCTTAGTCTTAAAAGACCAAGGTTATAGTTAGGAGGAAAACGGTCAACAAGAAGAGAGTTCCACAAGCCTACGGTTCTTAGAAAGAAGCTACTGGAATAGGAAGCTGTATTACAATGAAGTATCAAAACAGCGAATTGATGGAGACCACTAGACCAACGGATCAAATGAGCTGGAACAAAAGAAGCAGGGAATAAATCCCATAATTCTGAAGAACACATGCCATAATAGTATTCATAGAAAAGACTGAGACTAGCACTGGTTGCAGCTATGTCATCCGAGTAGCTCAAATTGGACAAAAAATGTCATCAAACGTAAAGTCTTGAGATTATTTTGCCACATTAAGTGTTCCAGTGTGGAGCTATTCAAAATATGCATTGAAGGCATGATACAAGGAAGTCGGTCGAAAGGTAGACAAAAGAAAAGATGGATAGACAACGTCTGTGAATCGACGAACATGAACATGAAACAAGCGAACACTTTGGCCCAAGATCGGAGGGCTTGGAGGACAGTCAGCCATATTAGTGCGTATTCTGCAGCTAGCGGAGAGAACGTTTAATGATAATAATAAAAAATGTATAAATCTGTCGTCAAATACATTATGCACTCTGCTGTGTATATTAGGATTGTTACTAATTCAAGGAAATTAACTGAAAAGCAAGACTCGATCTATACAAACGCAGCACGTGAAAACATTTGAAAGTATTGTAATTGAACAAGGATATCGGGGGGGGGGGGATATAAAAATGGTTTGTATAACTTTAAAAACTATTACTTTGATATGTCCTCCACAATCGAGTGAAACATTGCTCGCTCAAGTTACTGCCTCCCTTGTGTAACTTTATTCTCTTTCCAAATGTCAAATCTAAAGCTTCTTTCCTCGTGCCAAAAGCTTCTTTCCTTGTGCTGCTGGACTCTGGAACTCCCTCCCTGCTCCCTGTTTTCCTGACGGTACTGACATGCAGAAATTTAAAACTAATGTAAACAGACATCTCGCTGCACAGCTCCCAATTTAGGTTGACCCCCCCCCCCTAAAAAAAAAAAACCTCTCACCCTTTTCCTCAGTAGCCCCTATAGTGGTGTACTGCCTTGTTTGGGGTGAACTATGTTAAAAAAAGAAAAAAAAGAAAAAAAAAAAGTAGCATAACTCGAAATGTTTGGAAATAGAAATAAAAAATGTTTATTTTTCAGCCATTCTTACAGACAGAATATGTTATACCAACAAAATTTACTTCACTTGATAGTGATTAAAAATATTTTCAATCTGATGCAAGTTTAGGAGTTCTAGTTCAATTGTAGGATAGGAAATGTTGAAAAATTTAGCCTATTCTGCTTTTGGTTTTTGTGCCGGTTTTTGGTAAAATTGATTGTTTAATCTGAAATTGTATTTGACTGTTTACAGTTTCAAATTTCAACTTTTAAAATTTTGAATCGCTTACAGCCGTCTTTTAATTGACAATAATTTTATATATTCTCAAAAATTTGTTTAAATGAAATTTTATTTAAATATCGTAAAAATTGCATTTCTTTTGCATGAAGAAAAATGCTATGAGAATGATATGATGGATGTGTAATGTGAGTCTTAAAGACAGGCTTAGTTCTGATGACCTCAGAGGAAGATTAAATCTGAAGAGCATAGGGAGATGTGTGTAGAACAAGTGACTTCGATCGTATGGCTATGTTGAAAGAATAGATGAGTTGGGTTAGTAGATATAGATCAGTTACAGTATCTGGTCCAGTTCACAAGGGAAGGGCAAGGAAAACATGGAGCGAAGGGAGTCGCCTCCCATGTTTTTGTAATATAAGAAACAAGAACTCAGTAACCAGACATATGTCAGGAAATGAGATCGTCAAAGTTACACAATCAACTGTTACAAGTGATAATTAGGTAAAAAAAAATGTAAAATATATGTCACATTATTGTGCTCTATTCTTATAAATAAAGAAGTTTCTTCACTAAAACAAGTAGTTGTATCTTACATTTCTGAGGAGGAAATAGAGATAAGACTAGTGAATCTATTTGTCTATGGAGTGAGGACCAGATTATTTCCTTTATGTGAACGGGTAAATCATCTGGCTTTCACTATACTACATTATACAGGAATATCTCATCAAACAACAACCATATAAGAAATTGCATTAAGAATAAAAATAATACCGTTTTTTTTTTAAATATTGTAAGATTTAAAAAAAAAATTCAGAACTTTTGAATCACTTGCATCACAATTTTCTTAGCATTGTCCAAGAAAATACATAGCTTATCTCTGCTCTGCATAGCTGTATAGGTAGACATGGTACAGAAGCATTGGTAGGTAAACTAGACTAAGAAGAGGAAAACTCCAAAATAACACCAATCTTTGAACGTGGGGATGCACTGCATAAAGAACTACTTGTTACCGAAACTATAATAATATGACTGCAGATCTATATACATCTATTAAAATTTATAAAGTTAAAATTACCTTACCCTTCCGAATAATATAATCGAAGACAACCATATTTTGGTATTTTTTTTACATGAGATGAAACTAAATCCATCCATAAAACTGAATGGCAAAAATGGTGTATCTCATGGACGAATCATTTGCTGACATCTAAACGAAGGACAAAACTGTCTATGACAGCACCTCGAGGAGCACTGGTGATCAAATTCTTGCCGTTTCTTTTAATCTGAAGCACGTCGTACAATGGGGGTAAAGGTGGCTTGTTACTTTTAACTCATCTAAAACGAAGCTGCTCTCCTTCCATCCCCAACACTTGGCTCCTTATTTCAGAATTTTTTAGATGAGGATTGATAATTTCGATTAGTCTGTACTACTATTCTCATCTTGGATGTTATTCTCACAACGTTTTGGCCGATGTAACCCCCAACCTTCTTCAGGTGTACCTTGTCGAACTCGGGAATCTTTCTGTCGAACTCGGGAATCTGGACGGAATTTCGAACGGAACCCTTTATTAAATCCACGGGTAGCATGCTCTTGTTCAATCTGCCATGACTGGGAAGAAGTCTTCAGTAATTCGTAAATCTTTGTATCGCCCGCACTAAGGATTGAACCTTCAACCATCAGATGACTGTCACTTAGAACTGAATTTTACTTAGTACTATATCCACTGCGCTACGGGTCAGGTAGAAATCTTAAGCAATTTTTAATTGTATTTTAGTATTGCCCGTACAGAGGATTGTTTAGTGGGTTGTATAGTTGCAATGCATGTGAAAAAGGAAACCAGCCAGAAATGTGAAATATCTCTTTAAACAGGAGTTCATGCTGAGAGATAAAGCCTCCAAAAAATGATGTTTGTTCAGATACGAGGTTCCCTGCTAGAGTTTGGCCCAAAATAATGGCCGACTAGATATGGGACACCCTAGACAGTGGCTTTCTGATGTCCATAGATTGGAATCAGATTAGCATTTTCTAGTGGATATATGGGTGGTTTTTCTGGTTATGCCAGAATATCTATATATATTCCAACAGACGAGCAGTGGTGGGGGTAGGGTCAGTCAAAGTTGGCCCTCTGGACCTTTCACGGTCAGTTTGATTTTCTGGTCTCTGACAGTCAGTTGGGTTTGTGTAACTCTCCAAGCAAAATTGGCAATTGGACTTGTTTTTTGATTTGGTCGAGCTAAAAATTCTCATTTGCAATCCTGATATTCAAGAGAAGAAAATAAGCATCATTGTAACCTTCAAAAGAATAAAATTTTGTTAATGGTTTTAAACAGGAGTTGCGATTTTATTTGGAGGGAGAATAATTCTGTTGCAGCATAGACCAAATTGACACTGCGACCAGTGTCGTAATCGAATAACGACTTTGGACCAACACAACGAGTGGACAATCACAGTCTGTGCAGTAAACACACACGGAGCACGTTCATAATCCATCCCATTAATCATTCTCAATTCCATTAATATTCCATAAATTCCATTAATTATATTAATTAATAATATTCCATTAATCCATCCCATTAATCATTTTCAATTCTCTGGTAAACGTCGATATCACCAATTTGTAGAACGGTCTTATTTGTTAGAAGAA
Organism: Sepiola atlantica; assembly: GCA_963556195.1. NCBI lineage: Eukaryota > Metazoa > Mollusca > Cephalopoda > Sepiida > Sepiolidae > Sepiola > Sepiola atlantica. The sequence goes on along the minus strand of OY744527.1, from coordinate 43,321,437 downwards.
ATGAAGAAGAGTCGTATTGTATAGGGGGCAGGGTTGCTGCATAGATATCCCCTCTTCTGGCCTTGTGGGGTATGAATCAAAAACGGGTTACCATAGTTTGCTTATAAGGACACACTTCTTTTACAATTTAAATCAATTTTATTTGTACAGTTTCATCAACTCAACAGACATGGTTGGGAAAAAGTTACGTAGACAAGAATACGAAAATGTGTTGAGTCAGTAAACATTTGGGTCTCTCATCTTGCCTAGCCTGGTCGTGGAAGGAAATATGACGTCTTGGCACGTTGACGTTTTTTTTACTGACTGTTGGAAAAAGGTTTGGGAGGAAGTGCCTCCCACGCACAAAAGTGTTCGGACTGGTCAACGTATCGATGACCCTGCAAGCGAGAAAAAGAAAAGAAACTGTAATTATATAGCTGCTACACTCACATGTGCTTCTTCATCTCTCAACTAACAATCATTCCATCTTATTACTCCTTATCCTCGAGACGCTTTTGGTTTTGATAAGTGATGATAGTAAATACAAAAAATGTGATTACAAAACAAAAGCGGATGTATGTGAGCATTCATGGTTTCCTATGACTCTTTTAAAACAAAGTTGATGAACTTTTATTATCAAAGTCAAAGATTGCATCTTAACATTTCACAATGCACTTTTCCAAAATAAGTTGCCATTTCCAAAGAGAGTGAAGATCAATTCCAATCTCTTGTGCATTTCGTATCGATTACTTCTGGGAGAGAAAAATACATTTTTTAAATCGGGACCATTCATAATGCATTGAATAACGCTGCAAGTTGGTGTCAAAAACGGGAATCACCAAAAATTATTTTCTAGTTCGTTTACTCTTCAACCGGATGTGATGTTTGCCAGTGTTTGAACATGGATGTAAATGTTCAGAAAAGGTCAGTGGGAGTTGAGCAAACATTAAACTAAAATGCCAAACTCATATCAGACTAAAAACAGGAATTGATATGAATCTAATTTACACCGACCTGGTGCAGCAGTTTTAAACAGGAACTGCACATACAAACCGGAAGTAGTTGTAAGTTCAATCGATCTTACTAACACTATCAAAATAATATTGTTTCAGTAATAGTTGATGTCTATTATGGGACGAGCATTGAATTGTAGTGTTGATCCTGGTTTGAATAGGATATAGATGATGATCACGTCTTTGAAATGTACTAAGACCCACGCTAGCGGTCAAAATGTAATGAATGGATAACAATGTAAATGTTGAATGAAAGAGATAAAACATGGTTAACGAATAAAACATATTTCTTTTTTTTTTGTTTCATTTTACTTCAGTCGAAGTTCTCAGAAATCAAGGGGCCCATATGAGATACATAGATATTCGAATATTCCATTAAATTCTCCTTTACCTCTCAAACGTTGAGTTAGTAAAGAAGTGAAGAACATTAATTTCTATCTCCCCAATTGACCAGTTAACTAAGTTATTATATATCTTTGTTGTGGTCTCTTGATCTAACCGGATTCCAGGACAAGAATTCATCTAGTCTGGTGGAGTATCCAACTAAGTGCTGATACTTAAGGTAACATCACTAGGAGAAGGTGCACCATTCCTCGTATGAGCCAGTGTATATCCGTGTCGAGGGGATGTTATTAGGACTTTAAACACTATGTTATTTTAAATATTTGGTCAGGGTTTACTTGTAGGGTGAAGTATCCTAATGTCAGGTTGTCCTGACAAACCCTTATACAGAGAGACTGAAGACACTCGAGGATGGTGTCTAATAGATAATTCAAACTCTTTATATTCGTACGAATTTGTGTGAGTAAAGTGTTTGTTAAAATCATTAAATGTTCTCATGTTTAAAGTGTGCATGTATGTTTGTTTTCTGTCAGTGTATGTATGCTTGTGACAGAGTGTGTACTGGTTTTGTTAGAGTGTGAGTAACTTGAGAATAGTCATTTGATTTCCACTATGGGGCAAGAAGGAGTAGAGTGTAATGAAGTGTGTTGGCTTGTCCTGTCTCTGGCTTTACTGTCTTGTCCATCTGTGACTGGAATGTTGAAATTCTGATCTTTTTCATGTTTGGCGATAGGATAAAAGAATGAATTTTCTTTTAGATGCCAAATATGATTTTCAAGCACAAATAATGATTTTAGCATGGGGCCGTAATCGTATGCATATCACATGCCCACTATTTTATCTTTTTTTGTCAATATCTCGTTTGGAGCCTCTTTTTACATGTAAATGTAATTGTTTTTTTTAGGGGGGAGGGGGGGGGGGCTTATGCGTTTTTGCTCACTCTGTTGGTCAATATGATACATGTCAACCCTATAGTTAAATTTCTTATTTTCTCAAGAATACGCAAAGGAAAAAAAGGCAATCATCCTCTCCACATAAATTTCGCAACCATTCACCTTAAGTAAATATAAACACCGTAATTACTTGATACTAGTCTACCAATCCTTGATACTGAAGCAAGAAGTGAAACGCTGAGTTCCCCAAGAAAACCTTTTCGATTTTCAGGTCCTTTATTTCAGAAAATTTACCTTTGATCATAGCATTTCAATCAATGTGGGGAAACCCAACTCCCCCCCAAAAGAGGCACTCTGGATTGGAATAAAAATAAAAATTGCCCCAGTCTAGAAGGATTTCTCCTTCACTAACCAAGGACAGAGAAGATGAAGTGTAGTATCAGAACAGATACTACACTTTGCTCCTAGCCAAAATGCTTTTATGATTTGTTGAAAAGTGAAATAATTCTATTTCTTTTAATAATCGCTGTTGACCAAGGGAAAAGTCTATAGGCATGTGTGCACAGTGTAATGGCGTATGGAAGTGAAACCTGGACAGTGAGAGTTGAGGACATGCGTTGCATGGGGAGAAATGATATGAGAATGATACAATAGATGTGTAATGTAAATTTTAAAGATACCTGGATAAAGTTCTTCTTCTTCTTCTTCTTCTTATTATTATTATTACTATTACTATTATTATTATTACTATTATTATTATACGCTAATGCAATTTCATGTTCGTACGTATGTTATCCCCCTCCACCTATTTTTGAAAAGATACGATCACCCGAAGCTTGAACTAAAGTACACTTTCTTGGCCTTCGAGTATCTGTTCAATCGAAAGATAGTACAATAATGTCATGCGGTCTCCGTTCATGCCGGATATCCATGTATGTCACAAATTATTGCAAAGGTTTTGTAGATAGACCCCATAATAAGCTATATTCTGAAACTACATTAACCAGAGTACCGAGATAAGTATATTTCAGTTTGAACAAAGGTGGTACAATAATATCATGGGGTCTGCGTTCGTAATATATAACATAATAAGAAAACAGCTGGTAGTTCTTCTTTTTCGTTTGCTGATAGTCGTCATCATCATCATCGTGTACTTGTTTTTTTTACTATTGATAAATGGTAAATAAAAAAAAACTACGGCATTATCTGTGTCTTTTTGTCTGTTGTTAGTTAACATAAGCTAAAAAAGATTTTTCTTCTCTCCACCCAAAATTTTCCACTTGTTCAAACTACACTGATTATTTACTGTTGACTAATTCTTTGGTTTAAGTAATTGTGTTAGTCCTTAGAAAATAAAAAAAAAACGTATACAAAGTAATGGAGGGCAGACATTTGTAAAAAAATTAGGGGAGTTAACTCTGAATTAGGTTACACCTATTTACCTCCCTTTGTAAAGATTATTTACTGTTGACTAATTCTTTGGTTTAAGTAATTGTGTTAGCCCTTAGAAAATAAAAAAAACGTGTACAAAGTAATGGAGGGCAGACATTTGTAAAAAAAAATTAGGGGAGTTAACTCTGAATTAGGTTACATCTATTTACCTCCCTTTGTAAAGATTATTTACTGTTGACTAATTCTGTGGTTTAAGTAATTGTGTTAGTCCTTAGAAAAAAAAAAAAAAACGTATACAAAGTAATGGAGGGCAGACATTTGTAAAAAAAATTAGGGGAGTTAACTCTGAATTAGGTTACACCTATTTACCTCCCTTTGTAAAGATTATTTACTGTTGACTAATTCTTTGGTTTAAGTAATTGTGTTAGTCCTTAGAAAATAAAAAAACGTGTACAAAGTAATGGAGGGCAGACATTTGTAAAAAAAATATTAGGGGAGTTAACTCTGAATTAGGTTACACCTATTTACCTCCCTTTGTAAAGATTATTTACTGTTGACTAATTCTTTGGTTTAAGTAATTGTGTTAGTGCTTAGAAAATAAAAAAAAACGTGTACAAAGTAATGGAGGGCAGACATTTGTAAAAAAAAATTAGGGGAGTTAACTCTGAATTAGGTTACACCTATTTACCTCCCTTTGTAAAGATTATTTACTGTTGACTAATTCTTTGGTTTAAGTAATTGTGTTAGTGTGTGGCAGATGAGACGAGCGGGCATTGGGGAAAGGGCTAGCCTGTTTAGCTACCCCTTTTCTTTCTGGGTTCGTTCGGCTTACTCTCTCTCTTTCTTCCTTTCTTTCTTTCTTTGTTTGACCTTTCTTTGCCTCTGGTGAGACTCGCGAAATCTCGCCTAATCACGGTGGCCGGAGGTTTCTGACCAATGGGCGGCCGACAGGTCAGCTCGGCCATACGTGATCTTAAATCTATAAAGAAGGGGACGTTTTTTTCCTCTTCCTCTTTTTCCTTCAGCGTCCGGAGACCAAGAACGCACAAAGAACTCTCGGCGATTCCCCCCCCCCCACCAGCTCGAACGAGCTGTGTGGAGGAGGAGGGGAAGAGAAAGGTAACCCTTTCGATTCAAAAAATCTATCTATCAATTTGATGAACATTTCCTTTCATTCCCAACGAACTTTTTCCTTCACACATTCACCATTCACAAAATGGCCACCCAACTGACATTCAACACGCATCGCATCACACGCTCCAATAATGAACTTATACTCTCTTCTAAATAGTAAATAAATTGTTTTGTTACTAAGATGTTATTCCTTTCCTTTTTTATTAACGCCTATTCGTATATGTGTATAGCTTCCTAATTCCTTCGCTTTCTTTAAGGTAAGTTTAATGTTTTCTTCCTTCATCTTGGTTATCTTAAACTGTTTTATTTAATCCCCACGTGGTCCGATGGTGGAAGTCTAATGGTGTGATAACATGCAGTTATAAAGGCATCTATCACACTACCTATGGCTGGGGGATTCATAATCGCAAAACCATTTGTCCGAAATCCTTCGCGACTGTGGTTAAAATCCAAAAACCCTTTGTTCTCCTTTTGAATCTCCCGCCATAAACACACTTCCACCCCGGCCATAAGTGCTTAGAAAATAAAAAAAAACGTGTACAAAGTAATGGAGGGCAGACATTTGTAAAAAAAATATTAGGGGAGTTAACTCTGAATTAGGTTACACCTATTTACCTCCCTTTGTAAAGATTATTTACTGTTGACTAATTCTGTGGTTTAAGTAATTGTGTTAGTCCTTAGAAAAAAAAAAAAACGTATACAAAGTAATGGAGGGCAGACATTTGTAAAAAAAATTAGGGGAGTTAACTCTGAATTAGGTTACACCTATTTACCTCCCTTTGTAAAGATTATTTACTGTTCACTAATTCTTTGGTTTAAGTAATTGTGTTAGTCCTTAGAAAATAAAAAAACGTGTACAAAGTAATGGAGGGCAGACATTTGTAAAAAAAATATTAGGGGAGTTAACTCTGAATTAGGTTACACCTATTTACCTCCCTTTGTAAAGATTATTTACTGTTTCATATTCTTTTCGGTTAAATTATTATTTTTTTCGATTTAAATGATTTTCGTCATTAATAAAGAATAATAATATTTTGTTTGAACTCTGAATAACAAATACATTGAAGACATTGCCAAGATTGCAGCAATCTGGCCCCTAATCACAGTACGTTTCAGTTTTGTTTGGGGTGACTAAAATTAAAAAAGAATTGAGTGTTGTTTCTTCAATTTTGTACTTTTTGTAGTATTGTCGACATGTGCATCGTTTTGCATCGTTGTGCATCTGCATCCCAATCTCGCTATGATGCAACTGCAGTGTAAAATCACACTAACATTTTTTGTTTCTTACTGATGGGTCACCACTTGTCAAGGCCCGAGGGCCACTCGAGGATAAGGGTTTGAAGAATTGTTTGTTGTACGATGATCGCCGTCGCAAGGGGATTGGAAACAGTGGGGTGGAATGAGCTGAAGATTTCTTAAGAGGAGTTGATTTTCAAAGAGAATGGCTCGACAAGTATTTGTTCACATTAGACTTGAAGATGACCATGCTGAGAAGCAGACTTGTGGTATCTTGTTCCGTGCATGGGATGTTCTTAAAAAGGAAACTTTGTTCATGGAAGTTCTTCTTGGTGTTTGGTACAGAGAGAGAGAGAGAGAGAAAGAGAGAGGGAGAGAAAAGTTCTTTGATGTATTAGAAATTATTATAACGCAGTAGTTTTTTATGTGCCTTGTGATTGGATAAAAATCAACTAATCACAGGCCACCTTTCCCCACCACTGCCGAACTGACGTCAGCGGTTTATTTGAAAGTAACCTTCTTTTCCAGCGTCTGCCAACTAAAGTAGGTTGCTTCCCTTTCTGCGGTGTTCCTGCCGATAAGACACAAACCTCTGTGTCTATACATACCATGCATGTATATTGTGTGTATTTTGTGCACTTGAGCGAAGAAAAGCTCACTTATTCAAAAGTATTTGAATATACCTTTTCAACACAGACCATATCCACGAGGAGGTCCTGTTAACAAGATAAAACTACAAAGTTAAGTCCGCAAATACTACCTTATTTTGCAACCAACATTCTTCTTCCTTTCTTTCTCTTTCTTCCTTTTTCTTTAGTTATATAAAATCTCTATATTAACTAAACCGTTGTTGTTTTCTCTTTCTTGTCTTGTCACGTTTTAAGCCTTTGTCTTTCCAACACAGCCGACCAGAGGTTTCATCCCTCGTTTTAATGGGAAAAATCCCAACAGATGTGGTTGTAGCCAGACGAGTTCTTGTGAATGTTTTACAGGCGGCGGGGGGGGGGGGGAGACCAGCGATTGGAGCTCAGTCGAGCATCTACCATAAACATAACTGTACAGTAGAGAAAGGCTAGCAACATCTTCTGTGTGAAAGAGGCTGTAGAGACGAGAAAAAAAAGACCCCCCCCACTGGATTGCACTTGTTCAACTCACATCGCCTCTTCAACTAAATGATCCACCCTTTATCCACCCCTGGAAAGCACGAAGGGAATTTGACAAAATATACAGCTTCAAAAGCGCAGCACCAACTATTTTTGTCTCCGACGTCGACGTCCAGTCTCCACTGTCATTCGATGACATCCGATTCTTTCTACTACTTGCGTTTATCAACCAGACAAGATGTGTCAATGCTGTAAACGAGATGAAGAAAAATAGTTTCTGTTTCCCTCCAAATGAGATTCACAAGAACAAAAAAAAAAGTCATTTTTTAATTTCTTTTTTGAGAGATCAAACAGAAAGCAATTTCGCAATTAGACTTAGCAGCGATAATTGATCAATGAAAAATACAACATTCATAGCAGTACGACTTTGTAGTTTGTTGTAAGTATTTTCTTTTCTTGATTACTAATATTTTTTAAAGTTTATTTAGCCTGATGATTTCCCTCGGGAATGAAATGAAAACGTTTCTGTGTAGCTTACTAGCAATTAGTATATTTTTATACTATTACTTTTAAGCTTTGCTCTTAAATATCGAAACAAAGAATATATACATAATATACTATTTTATAAAAGTATATATATATGATATAGTAATTATATATATATATATCATTTTTTGGTTTCATTTTACTTCAGTTGTAGTTCTCAGAAATCAAGGGGCCCCTTGATCTCTATATGGGATACATACATATCCGAGTGTTCCATTAAAGTTCTCCCTTACCTCTCAAACCTTGAGTTAGTAAACGGGTGCAGAACATTAATTTTCCTCTCCCAATTGACCAGTTAATATCTTTTTTGTAATCTCTTGGTCTCACCGGATTCCAGGACAATAATTCACCTAGTCTGGTGGAGTATCCAGCTTAGTGCTGTTACTATAGGGAATGTCACTTAGAGAAGATACACCATTCCTCGTATAAGCCAGTGTAGGGTAGCAATATCGAGGGTATCTTATTTGGGTTTCGAATACTATGTTATTTTGAATATTTAGTCAGGGTTTACTTGTAGGGGAAATTATCCTAATGCCAGGTTGTCCTGACAAACCCCTGTACAGAAAGAGCTGAGATATTCGAGCACAGTGTCTAGTAAAGTAAGTTGTGATAAATAAATCTTGTACATTATTAATATCAGTTTCAAGCAAATTCGTTGTATTTGAATTCTTGGGATTGATATAAATAATGTGCTAATTTTATTTATCTAATTATGCTTTATAATAGCTCTGTTTGATCTTAATAATCAACCATTGAGCTGATATTAATAACTGCAGTATTTGGAGTATTTGACTATACTTATACTAACTAGGGGTGCGATATTCTATTGTACATTTATGCTCTACTTAAGTAAAAATATTTTGACTTTAAATCTTATATAAATATATATGTAAATGATACTAAAATGTAAATGATACTAAAATCTACTTAATTTAAAATACTGCAGTTTCACAGCATCAGCGACGATCATCAAAAGTGTATCTTACTGGCATCAATCATAAAGATTTTTTTTGCTATTGTTAAAATATCTATATCTATAAAATATTATTATCCATGGACATGTGTTTCGCCCTTTTATGTCTCATCAGCATATCTGAATCTAGCGAAATTCCAGTCTTGTGCCTTTACTACTGAGCCTCGAAAGCTCTCTAGTAGCAGATGAGAGAGATATCGCATTTTAAATGTTGTCATTTTATTGTTGTTGTTTTTTTGAAAAATTAAATTATTCAAATATCTTTTTATGGGGAAGCATTACCTAAATGCTAAGGGGAAACATTGTTCCCTTTCATCAGTGTGATGTCCCCATATATATATATATATAGTGAGAGAGAGAGAGAGAGAGATGTATATAAATTATTTATAAAATATACTAATCCATGGACACATGTTTCACCCTGTTGATAAAGTATATATATATATATATATATATGTTTATCATTGAACGGTGATAAAACAAAGACTGTTGAACATTCATGACTGAAACTTCATGGACAAGTCAAGCATCGACTGAAGTTTATTTGTACCAAATTTGGTTGGGTTGCAGAATTTATTTTTTAACATAACCATTTCCTTAAATATGCACACACACGCATATATATATATATATATATATATATATATATATATATATAAGATTTTGATGTTTCACTCAGAATAGTGTATACTCAGTAAAGTCCGAAACAAGGCCAATAAAATCAAGCCCAGAATTTAGAGTGGGGAATCAGTTTAGCACATAAATTTATGTTAAATAATCCTCCATTTTCGTGCCATTCTAGGGTTTTATGGAAGTTTACCATTTTCTTTTGCCATTGGAGATGAATTCTGTGCATTATCTTTTTTTGGGGTGGTGGACCTTTTTGTGGCGATTGCATATGGTTTTACGAACTTAGGGTTAGTGTTTAAAACATATTAACTGCCTTTACAATGTAAAATAACCCTAAAAAGAAGAATCTCATTTTTAAGGATGTGGGGGGGGGGGGTGTAATTTTGCTGAGGATGTTAATCTACAAATTTACCAAAGTTTATTGTTAAAATTATGGAATTCTTTGAGTAAAAATAACATTCTTTTTAATTAACGCCCCCCCCGCCTCCCAATTAATTGTTGCCCAGATTCGGGTAGGTTTTGCTAGTATATATATATATATATATATATATATATATATATATATATAGGGTGTTCGAGAGAAATTTGGTAATTTTTCGATATTTTTTCATTTCAGAACAGTTTTAAGTATGTCACACTATTGGTGGGTTTGAGAGCTATGGACGATGGGAAAGCACCGGAATATTGGAAGAGAGTTAACTGTATCATGATGATGTGTGCTGGATTAAAAAATTCGGCTCAGTGCTCAGTGCTTTTTGAATACCTTGAGATGTGAGCTGGAAAATTGCGACAGCGATATGGAAGCAGTGGCTAGCAGAAAGGATCATAGCAGGCATTCTGACTTTGTTCAAACAACGAAATTCGTCGACAAGCTGCAAAAAAGATTCAGGCTAGGCAATGCAAACCTTTGCAAGAAAGATGGGTGTCGGCGACGTTGTGACTACGAAGAAAGTGCTGAACGAGGGTCTTCGTTACCCTTCATATAAGAGTCGCAAGAGTCATGAGCCAAAAGAATCGCCTCACGAAAGCCAAGAAACTTCTCAACAAGGTCAAACACCAAGTCGGGCCATGAATGATCTGGTTCTTCTAAGGACCAGTTGCAAAACGTGCAACAAAAAGAAACAGGTGGCTTGATCACCATTCGGATGAAGTCTCATGCATCATGAAAACCAAGTTTCCATCAAACTGTGATTTAGGTGTGTTTCCAACGTCATGCGCCCCATATTTTTCGAAAAATTGACTCCGACTCAATTCAGATGGATATACTGAGTTGCTGTCCACTGTTTTCAAGCGCAGATGCAGAGGTTGGCGACACAAAGACCATACGTTTTAGACTCAGCTCTGTGTCACACCTCTGGGAAAACCCAGAATTGGCTGTCTAGAAAGACACCATTAAGGCCGTGGATGCTTGGGGTGGATACCGTCGTGGATGCTTGGGGTCGGCTTTTCTTAATGAGCTGCATTTGGCCAAAATTGTTTTTAAACGATACACTTTGAATTTTGAGAATACATCAATTATTGGTCAAATTTGTCTTATATATATATATATATATATATATATATATATATATATAGAATTACTCATCGTGACGAGAGATTTACACAATAGCTATGTTATCTTCAATGAAGCCTGCATAAACAACGCCTTGCTACCGAACTATACATATATATATATATATATATATGTATATATATATATATTTTCCTTTGTCGTCATCACTCGTCCATTTGTGAAACATCGAAACGTTTTCATATTCCTCATTTAAAAACACCCTATTGGCAGAGAAGGACGTTTGTTTTGTTTTTTACTCGCGGCCATCGCACGAGTATATTTCAAAAGGATTCTTTATTTTGATTAATTCAACAGAAGCGTTGTTTTCCTTCTTTCGCCAGGTAAAAAAAAAAAAAAATATTTAACGACATTTCGGGCTTGTCTACTTCACTTATGTGTCACTATTTTGTTCATACAAGTGGAATTCTTGTTTTATACTTCACCAACAACATCTTGATAAGCAACTCACTGGTAATGTATGACATTTGTACATGCTTAAGTGGAAACGACATCAGCCCTAGTTAGATGGGAACGGTGGAGGTCTTGGACTGCCAAAAGTGTTCAAGTTGGTAAAAGATAGGCATCCAGCCGTAAAATTGCCTTAAATACAATGTCTAGTCGAAATACAGCAGGAAAAAAGAAAGGCAGTGCCAGTAGCACTAATGCTGCTGGTAATGTCTTGGGCTTCGTAGATCCCAGGATGCGTGGATCTTCAGGGTCTATGGATTCCATCAAGCCTTGTCAAAGACAGGAGTGGAGAGGAAGACTTAGATTTCGAGACTAGACAATCAGGCCCCACCCTCATCAGAGGATTAATTGTGGCCTGATTCAACAAATAAACCGGTTGATGATGATGATGATGATGATGATGATGATGATATATATATATATATATATATATATATATATTATGATAAATATTTTTAAAATTTATATCCACATACACATGTGTTTCATCCTTTTTTGAGAATCATCAGTGTAGAGAAAGACTGTTTTGCCGGTTACACAATTTGAAACCAAGACCTTCCCCCTCAAGTCATTTTTAACTTACAAGTCTGAACCTTTACTAATGCGGCCAACCCAACAACCATATATATATATATATATATATATATATATATATATATATATATATATATATATATATATATATATATATATCTGGTTGAACAGGAGTGCCAACTTCTGTTTATTCCTTTTGTGATCCAATCTTTTTATTCGTCAAACAATAGATCTTATACTATCAACCATGGAGTGTAGGAAATCTCCATATTTCAAGCGAACGTTGGTCGTCTTCAGGCGGATGATTGATCAATGCAAAATAAAATTGGTGAATTTATAAAGAAGACGTTTCTATGTGATTAAAAGCATTAAAAACATTCAACAGCATTTCAACACGCCTTCGCACCTCTCATAACGCCTTTGCACCCCTCATTCGTTCAGCGAATAGAAAGATTGGATCACAAAAGGAATAACCAGAAGTTGGCACTCCTGTTCAACCAGATATGTATAAAAGAAGGAATGTTGCCTAATTATACAAAATTTAATATATATATAATCAAATATTAAACTAAAAGTGTACTTTTAGTAGATAGGACCTATAGTGAAATAATTTAAGCTCAATATACGGGATAGAGCAATTATAAAGATAGATGAAAGAAGAGGGATAAACATGTACGAATGACAAATTGCATTGAACAATCGAAGTTGAAATAAATTTGTCATTCATACATGTTTATCCCTCTTCTTTCATCTATCTTTATATATATATATATATATATATATATATTTATGCAAGCATTGTTAAAAATCACAGAATTCGTCTGTTTAATTATACCGTTTAATTTTTTTGTATTAAAATCAACAAAATTAATAAATTTTCCATGGGTTTTTGACTCCTGAGGATGAGTTGACGAAGAATCGAAAACGTTCGTGAAACCTATGGAACATTTATTAATTTTTTTTTGATTTTGATACAAAAAAGACCATCAGAAAAATTGAAAAAATAAAAAAAGGTATAATTAAACAGACAAATTCTGTTATTTTTAACAATGTTTGCATAAATGAGAAAATGCTGGCTAAATACACGCTATATATATATATATATATATATATAGCAACTATTTTTTCACACATGCACACACACACATATATATATATATATATATATGTGTGTGTGTGTGTGTGTGTGTGTGTGCGTGTGTGAAAAATAGTTGTTTTACGCATACAAAGTACAGTCTAATAGAATTAATATAACTCCAAAGATGCAGCTTTTCCTTCCATCCCATTTTTTTCAGCATTTCTAGAATTTTTCAACCAACTTCAGAGACTTCAAATGTCTCCTTTCTAAGCTTAACTTTGGCAAACGGCCAAAGGCTTGAGGCACTTATTGAGGACTGAACTCTCTCGTAATGGTTTGCTAATATAGTTGGCAACGAGCCACGGCCCATTCTTCTTTTTCTCCCTATATTTTATGTTTGCAAATATTTCAGCCGAGGCAGATATATGTGGATAGGAGTCTAATCTTTTATGACTCTATCAACACAGACATTGGTGCAATTATTCCTTTCAATGCGTGTGTCGGTGGCGTCTTGCACACGTGGGTGTATACATGTGTGCTTGTAATATGTATGGTTCTATATGTGTAAAGGGTGTTCAAAAAGTCTTGATACCGTCTCTTCAAAACTGATACTTCAGATTACGTCTTTGTTGGTCTCATCTATTGGTCTCATCTATTTGACTAATTGCAGCTGGTGTTGAATAAGATAAGGTCATTTTGGAATTTCTGCAAGCCCTCCACCCCGATCCTAGAGACAAAAACTCTGGTGAACAGCGTTGAGTCTGTATTGATTTACTCCTCTCCAGGAGTTAGGCACAAGGCCAGTTTTTATCTTACTCCCACACGTAAGATGTGACCCAAGGTCGGGTCGGGTCGGGAAAGTGGGGGTTAAAAATTGCCTGGGCAGCCCCGTCGGCATTTCCTGGTAGGGGCGCCTCAGGCAGTAAGCAATAAACTTACTCCTCCCTAAAGAGGGGAGGCGAAGCCTGGGAGGGTGGATCTCCTAGAACTGCACAGGACAGACCCATAGACCGGCGTAAATCAAGCCCCAAAGGCCAAGACAATACCAGTCTATGGGGTGCAGTATCCATCGGAACAGATACTACACTTTGATCTTAGCCAAAAGGCCAAGAACAGCGTTGAGTCTGTAGAGGGAAAGACACTATCAACAGAAAGAATGACAAAGTTTATTCATACAAAATAATTAATTATTATTGACGAGTTTTTTAATACTATTCAAAATAAAGTGTTGCCAATAAGTTATAGTTCATAAGAGTCCAAGAACGTTCTGGTGAGAGAAATCTGTTTGTCTGTAAAGAAGAAATTGAGTACACATGTTTGTTTCAGCTGATGCCGCGTGTGTTTACATGTGTGTAAATGAGCTAGGTATAAAGATATGTGTGTATATTAGCATGCCTGTTTTGTCAGCGAGAGAGTGTATGCATGAACTGTGTATATCTGTTTGGTGAGCAGCATGTGTGTATATGCTGTCGCTATGTTTAATAGTTCGTGAAAGTCTCTCTTTATGTTTGTGCTGTTTGCTGAGCGGTCTTTCATCCCAAAGGGACTAGGCAGTATTATGTTCTGCACACGTCTGTTGTCTCTTGAAAAAAGAGGAAAAAGAGAAAGAAAATTATGTGTTTCGGTTTTTATAGCACGAGTTTTCAGCAGTGAATGTACTGGCTTCTTTGATTGGTTAAAAGAAATTGCTGATTGGCGATTTTGTCCAATTTAGATTCAATACGTAACAACAACATTCACTGCTGCTGCAAACAGTTTTATCTATAATCTACTTGCAGCTTGTGCTGAATAAGGGAAGGTCCTTCTGGAGTTACTGCAAGCCTCGTCTCAAGATAAAAGCTCAGGTGAACAGTGTTGAATCGACCTTTTTTTACTATCACGGTCACCACTTATCAAGGCCAAGAGCCACTCGAGGGTAATAGTTAATGAGACGGGAATGATTGCCAGCTGAAAGATGATGAATATTATGGGAGTACTAACATTGATCAATAATATGAACTGCGTTTGATTACTCATAGGGCAGTCGATGACAACAATTTGTTGACATAGGATTTAAAAATGACCGAGTTGTAATCAGAAGAGAAGCAGTCCTGTAGCAATGTGTTCTACAGGTGGGAAGCCCTTTCAAAGAAGATCTGTCCATGTAAATTCTGCCTAATGCTAGACATATGAAGGAAGAAAGGAAAGTCTTTTTCGTTGTGGTGGAGGGACGAGTTCTTGCTGTGAATGTCTAACAAGGAGACACCACAGACTTGAACTAAGTCGAGCACTTTCCATGGAATTACTGCAAGATTTCTCCGGAGACAAAACCTTTGGTGAACAGCGTTAAGTCTATCTTAATGTTCGTTAGTTAATACTTTGCTTAATGCAAATTCTAATTTCAACCTTTAGGGTTTGTACGGAATGTGGTCGTCCAACTCATGTGAAACTGATCACAGATTTCTGTTCTTCAAAGTGATGCCTTAGATGGATGATCACTGATTTGGGTATTAGGGTGTGAGGTGGTCCGATGCTCGGTGGACCACATGTGTTCAAACTGGTTGCTCTGTCAAGTGTTATATACCCACTCGCAATCATGCAGTTTAGATAACAGCAAAGAAATCGAAAATAAACAAAATATACAAGAAATAACTTCACACATTAAAATTTAATTTTCTACCGATCTGTATAGTTTTAAAGTTCTGAAACTGTAAGGTTTGTTGTTTCAAAATTTGTTTTGTCACTTACACTTAGTCAAACATGAGTCAATCAAAAATGGCAGTCGATTATTTTGAGGGGATGGTCGCTAATTTCAGGCTTAAAAGATAGTAAAAATAGCTTACACTAATCCAATTGGAAACCATCCCTAGACTTAGGGTTAGTGGTACCGTAAGACCTTCTTTTTTTGTTTGACTGCTGTCAAAGGGTCTTGATGGAGCTAAGCGGGATAACATTGATTATTTTCCTTCACTGATAAATTATATAATCACTTGGTTAACAGAGGAAAGTGGAATCCCGAGGTTTGTGGCGATTTAATGCTGATTAAGTCCACTTTCAGATTAACCTATAATATGGCCCTTCTAGGGAGGGCCTGTGGACGAGTGGTTATAGCACTTGTCTTTGGGCTGGATGACTCGGGTTCGATCCCACTCACGGCATGCGAATTTTCGGGTCTGAAAACTCCCTCTGTCCACCCAGCAGTAAATGGGTACCTGACTAAAACTCAGGGAAGGTTCAAGGCAGCGGAAGGAGAGGGATGGTCTCCACCTTCCATATGCTGTGCCCTAGACACAGTGATTCTTAACAAATCACCGCCGCTACGGCCATGGGCAGTGTGCGATGTCGGCAACGACACTCGTGCGTGTCCAGGCTATGCGACCTTTACCTTTTTACCTTTTTTTTTATGGCCCTTCTAAAACTCTGAGAATTCTAAGGCTTCTTTGGTGCATGTCATACTCAAATGGCTATATATGATAGATATATTGATATCTGAAACACAAAAGAAATCTCAATTCGTATAAATGTTTCAAACTTTTACTACTGCTTTGTGCAGCTTCAAGTGCTTGCCGTTAACAAAGGAAGCGGAAACTTATTATAATTATTTTTGTGGGGTGTCTATTTACTTTTTTCATATCTGTGTATGTCATGCCCTGGTTTAGTTTCTATGTTTTACGGCATATCGACCCTTTTTGGTTATTTGATGCCAATAGTTACTGATTCACTCTGGAAGAGAGAGTTAAAGAGAGTAGAAAGTGACTAACTTGGGTTTACTTTCGGCAGTCGCGTTACTCTCGCTTCCCTTATTTTGTAATTTAGTCCTCACATTCGATGAGAGATGTTTCTGACAAAGGGGGAAAAATTGCTGTTTTCTGGGTCAAAATCTAACATTTATCGTTGGCTAGTTTTTGACCTTAAAGTAGTATTTTTCTTTTAGCTCCTTACATCAAGTGGCTTTATGCCTTGTCTGGAACGATTTCCATAAAAAAATACATGGGTTATTTTTACTCACAAATGAGGAAAAATTGTGGACCGATAATTTTACCGGCAGTATTAGTACATTATTGTTCATGATAGTCAAAAACTGAGTGAGAATTTCTTACTATGGTATGTTAATGCTCGTATATCTATTACTAATGGAGATTTGGTATCTGTCTGTCGGAAATCGAACTATACTATTACTTCTATTAATGTATTACTGTACTATTTTTTTATAATCAATTCAGGATGGGGAGTAGTGTAGTATCTGTTCTATTATCGTGAGACCATCCTCCCAGGCATTAACTCCTTCTTTTGGGCGTAGTATAGTATATGTTCGTTCGTCATGAGACCATCCTCCCTGACATTACCACCTCCTTTAGCAGGGCAGTATAGTATCTGTTCGGTCATCATGATACCATCCTCCCAAGCATTACCTTCTTTGTTTTGGAGGGAGTGGTGTTAGGTAATATCTATTCTGTGCTCATTACACCATCTTCCCAGACATTATCTCATCCGTTTTGAGGGGAGTGGAGGTAGTGTAGTATCTGTTCTGTGATCATGATACCATACTTCCAGGCATTGCCTCCTCCTTTTTTTGGTGGTGGGGTGTAGTGTAACATCTCTTCTTTTATCATGAGACCATCTTCTTAGGCATTACCTTCTCATTTGGGGAGGGATGATAGCGTACGTCAACAGAAAATTCTCACAGTCGGCTGTACATTAGCAAAGTCAACATTTATATTATATATACAAGTCAAAATATCCGATCGGAGAGAGCATATTATTACTAATATGTTTAATGTGCATTTCAGGTGACTCAAAATTCATATATAAAGCAATGTACATGCTCCATATGTGTATCTGTATCAATTTGATGCTATTAAGCATATTTTATTCGGTGTATATAAAATGTTTGCACCCTTAAATTACTGAGGGCTGCAGTCAGCGTTTCATATCGTAGGGGTTACTGTGATTATTGTTCAGATTTATAGGGAACATCTTAAGTAGGGAGTTGTGCAGCAAGATGTTTTTTCACATTATATCTACATTTCTGCATGTTAGTACGGTTGGGAAAACAGGGAGCAGGGAGGGCATTCCAAAAGCAAGCGGTCCAAGGAAAGAAGCTATTAAGGTAGAAAGTTTTCCGGCATCTGAGGAGCTCTGTAGTTAAGGGGTCGGATTTTGGTGATTGTCGGGAGGGGGGTATTTAGGTTGAGGGGGTACTAGTGCAGTAAGTTCATCGGAAGCATGAAAGCAGTGTCCACCTCCTAAATAAAGATGTTAAGACTGGGGATCCCTGGATCAAGATCAGTAGGAAGACAGTGTAGAAATACAGAGACCTCATCACCAAATCAGCACTAAAAACATATCGCATCTCGCCACAAAGGTTGACAGAACTCGCTAGCAATCCTGCGTTCTGAAGAGGACAAAGAGCTACAAAGTGTTCTTTTGCGCTAGAGTCAAGAAGGGGAAAGTGCCAATGTAACGGCACATCTGCGGCGTCTGTGGATGGCAATGCAGACCAAGATTGCCAAAGAACTTATCAGCAAGGAGAAAAATAATTCCAGACGTCATTATTTCCGGTTGATTTTGAGAAGTGATGTTATCACCACTTTCCAACAGAATACGAAGAAGAAAAAAGTTCCCCCCTTTTTGTTATTATGCAACTTAATCATCCCTCGTCCTTTTTGGCCTCTTACATCAAGTGGCTTCATGCCTTGTCTGGTGCGACTTCTATTTTTTTTATATATATCAGGTATGTTATAATGCAAACAAATCTTCTTTTATATTTTCATTTAAAAGAAAATGGAAGTCGCACCAGACAAGACATGAAGTCACTTGATGTAAGAAGCTAAAAAGAACGAGAGATGATTATGTTGTATAATAACAAAAAGGGAGAGGAAGGTGGAATTACTTCAAAACAAGGAAGTCTTTTAACTGATGAATTCAGAAACAAAATAATCGAACCTAAAGCCAAAACATTAGCATAACAGTGACGGACCCAGTCATCCATGTCGAAGATGCCTTAAGGGACGCACATCCTTGAGCAACATAACACTTTAGAATACCTCGACATTAAGCAAGTGAGTTTGGTCTCTTGTATTACCACCCGGGTGAGTGCTGAGCAGAAAAGCACTATGACCTCACCCTCTACCAACGATACTTAACAATCTCTATTATGTGTCAGTTATCAGATCAATTTTAAGCAGATGAAATATAGTAATGTAAAAGAGGGAAGGATTTAGTTGGAAATTTAATAAATTAATTTCGATATTGTTTTAAAATTTTTACGATAAGTGTTGCTGGGTTAGGGTTATGATAAGTGTTGCTGGGTTAGGGTTACGATAAGTGTTGCTGGGTTAGGGTTACGATAAGTGTTGCTGGGTTAGGGTTACGATAAGTGTTGCTGGGTTAGGGTTACGATAAGTGTTGCTGGGCTAGGGTTACGATAAGTGTTGCTGGGCTAGGGTTACGATAAGTGTTGCTGGGCTAGGGTTACGATAAGTGTTGCTGGGCTAGGGTTACGATAAGTGTTGCTGGGTTTATCATAATCCTCTATAGTGTTCTCCAGTGTGTTTCCACTGACTGAAGTCTTCTGCGATATTTTATCATGAAGGGTCAAAGACGATGGAAAGAGGAAAGATCAAGGGGGGAGAGAGAGAGAGAGGGAGAGAGAGAGAGAGAGAGAGAGAGAGAGCACCAACCAGACCTTCACTGGAAGGTGGGGCGAATACTGGAACCTTTGGGAGACTTATTGCTACTTAAATTCTAGAGAAGACAAAGGGTCGTTGCTAGTGAGAAATCAATGGTGAACTGCTGTTGTAATGATGCAAAATGATTTGCAACGATTATCAAAAGAGGTTGAAAGTGCTGGGGAGACATGTTGTCACTCACACTCCAGAGATTACCACTTGTTATTGTCAGTGAGTAATCACTGATATGACTAGTGTAAAAAGTCCTAGTGAGTAAAAAAAAAAAAAATAATAATAATAATAAGAAGAAGAGAGTCCCTACGAGATCTCCTTTGGAAGAGTGCTAAAAGTACTGAAACCTTGGGGAGGCTTATTGTCACTCAAATTCTGATAAGATCAATAGTCGTTGCCAGTAAAAAATCAATGGTAAACGGCTGCTGCGATAACGCAAAATGATTTGCAACAATTATCAGAAGAGGTAGAGAATGCTGGAAATCTGAGGGGACTACTGTTTACTCAGACTTCAGTGAACACCACTTAGTATTGTCAGTGAGCAATCACTTATAATACTACTGATAATGCCACTGATAATACCACCGATAATACCCCTGATAATGCCACCGATAATACCACTGATAATGCCATTGCTAATACCACTGATAATACCACTGATAATGCCACCGATAATACCACTGACAATACCACTGACAATACCATTGCTAATATCACAGATAATACCACTGATAATACCACTGATAGTGCAACCAATAATACCACTGATAATGCCACCAATAATACCACTGATAATACCACCAATAATACCGCTGATAATGCCATTGCTAATACCACAGATAATACCACTGATAATACCACTAATAATGCCACCGATAATACCACTGATAATACCATTGCTAATACCACTGATAATGCCATTGCTAATACCACTGATAATACCACTGACAATACCACTGACAATACCACTGACAATACCATTGCTAATATCACTGATAATACCACTGATAGTGCAACCAATAATACCACTGATAATGCCACCAATAAAACCACTGATAATGCCACCAATAATACCACTGATAATGCCACCAATAATACCACTGATAATGCCACCAATAATACCGCTGATAATGCCATT
This sequence comes from Sepiola atlantica, assembly GCA_963556195.1. Lineage (NCBI taxonomy): Eukaryota > Metazoa > Mollusca > Cephalopoda > Sepiida > Sepiolidae > Sepiola > Sepiola atlantica. Next base: position 43,300,764 of record OY744527.1, on the reverse strand, counting down.
GCTAATACCACAGATAATACCACTGATAATGCCACTGATAATGCCATTGCTAATACCACTGATAATGCCATTGCTAATACCAATGATAATGCGTCCGATAATGCCACTGATAATACCATTGCTAATACCACTGATAATACCATTGCTAATACCTCTGATAATACCACCGATAATACCACTGATAATGTCACCGATAATACCACTGACAATATCATTGCTAATATCACTGATAATACCATTGCTAATACCACTGATAATGCCACTGATAATACCATTGCTAATACCACTGATAATACCATTGCTAATACCACTGATAATGTCACCGATAATACCACTGATAATACCATTGCTAATACCACTGATAATGCCATTGCTAATACCTCTGATAATACCACCGATAATGCCACTGATAATGTCACCGATAATACCACAGACAATACCATTGCTAATATCACTGATAATGCCACCGATAATACCACTGATAATGCCATCAATAATACCACTGATAATGCCACCAATCATACCACTGATAATGCCACTGATAATACCGCTTATAATGCCATTGCTAATACCACTGATAATGCCACTGATAATACCACTGATAATGCCACTTATAATACCACTGGTAATACCACTGATAATGCCACTGATAATACCACTGATAATACCACTGATAATGCCATTGCTAATACCACTGATAATACCACTGATAATGCCACCGATAATACCACTGATAATGCCACTGATAATACCACTGACAATGCCACTGATAATACCACTGATAATACCACTGATAATGCCACTGATAATACTACTGATAATGCCACTGACAATGCCACTGATAATGCCACCGATAATACCACTGATAATACCACTGATAATGCCATTGCTAATACCACTGATAATACCACTGACAATACCATTGCTAATGTCACAGATAATGCCACTGATAATACCACTGATAATGCCACTGATAATGCCACCAATAATACCACTGATAATTCCACTGATAATACCACTGATAATGTCACTGATAATACCACTGATAATGCCACTGATAATGCCACTGATAATGCCATTGCTAATGCCACTGATAATACCACTGATAATACCACTGATAATACCACTTATAATACCACTGATAATGCCATTGATAATGACTCGTGTGAGAAGTAAGTAAATAATAAAGCCATCCTTTTACCGGCTGCCGTTTAATCAGCTTGTATCATGTGACTTTTATTGCAATTTTAACCACAATAAAAGTCGCATTATACAACATTTGTGCACAAATTGCGTTTGGTAATTTCTCCTTTCTGAATTTGATACCATAAAACAATTTACCCCCCCCCCCCAATATATTAAACTAATATAAAAAAAACTATTTTTTCTTCTTCCAATGAAGTTAGTGATGAATCAGCCGACTAACGCTTAAGTTACATCGCTGATTTATCAATGGCAAAAAGAATCAGTGAACCTATCACAGTATGTATCGATCGGTGATCGATTCTCTGGCCCCACTAATCAATTGTCACAAATAAACATCGTATTGTTTTTCTTCAAGACTTCCTGGCACCACTCAAGTTTATTAGGTTACATGTACTTGGCAATATTGTACGCAGACAAATACTTGGAGAATCAGTGACAATCAGCAGCAGGTTGCTATACATTCGTTTGTACAAGGTTTGCAAAATCGCTGCCATAACTATTAGATATTCTATATGTGTAAATGGACGTCTTTGTCTGGAGGTTGCGTTTGTAATAGAACCGCATTGCTAGTCTAATTTTCTTTCTGGTCCATTTCTTTCTCTCTTTGGTTCGTGCTAATCATATTTATTTATCTGTATATTTGGTCATAACAGTCATTCTCGAATGACAACCGAACCCAGGAACGGCCGAACTGGTGACGTCACGAAACCTGGAGGAGTGGGGTACAGGTTTGCTTACCACTGTGATCGCGAAGAAACGCAAAAAGAAAATTTCTGATTCCCTTAATTTACGATGGTACACAGTCTTTTCATACTCTTTCAAGTACTGTGTAGAGTTCTGATCCACCCTTCTAGTGAGAGCCGTATCGAAGACGCGTTTTTCCTGCCCAGTCGCGAAACTCACTCTCACGTTTTTCTATTTTCTAGCTATTCAATTTTTTTTGTTTCTTTACATTCCTAACTAGCTCCAAATCACTTTGGTTTATTTTTTCAAACCTCACAATATTGTGTTTACATTTCATAACTGCATTATTTATTTAATTCGAAACTTTACCCCAATTACTTTTCGTGAGAATTTCTATCACACCCACCCACACCACCCCATCGGGGACAATCTCGTTACACAATGTTTTCTTGAGATAATAATAAAAACACACAGAACTGATTTATTATTATTCAGACTTTCAACTGTCATCAGGGAATAATGGATTAACGTCTATATTTGAAAATAATAAAAATTAATTATTCGCCTTTCAAATTATACAGGTCTTCTCACGAGGTATCCTGTATACCCTGAAGATGACTTATGTAAGTCGAAATCTTGAAACCTTCCAATATTCTTAGTTTCAAAACTTGAGAAAAAATGCAAGATCACTGAAAAAGTTCATGAACAAATGCAATTACAACGAAGGAGTTTATTAATTGATTAATTGTCTCTTAAAATAGATTATCTTGCCTTGTCTAATGTGTTTATAAATTACCTCCCCTGTCTTCTAAAATAGCTCCATTTAATTGAGCAAGATAATTATTTTCTGCCAATCACTAGCCACTTAATTTTGGCGGAATAAACGCTAAAAGCCTACGCTCGTATCAGACGCATTTACAGAGCCGTTCTTGTGACGTTAAAAAGAAACGTCTTTCGCAAGTGTTGTCATACGTAAACAGGCAGTATCAGATAAAATCTTTCGAAAATGTTCTAGTAATAAAGCGAACAGTGTGCTGTCATACTTAAACGTAAAGTGTCAGATAAGTTGGTCTTTTAATTTAACCGCAAGACATCTCTTGTATTATAATTTCAATAGATATGTAGAAGCGCGGACCTTTGCTTCGTAAGTTATCGTGTCTTTGAGAATATACTAAGATCCACGCTTACATTTAGATTGTTAAAGAAAACTCTGTTGCCGGCCCGCTGAAATGAGGAGAAAGGAGAAGGAAGCAGATTTTGTTTGCTTTTATATTGTTTCACCAGTGGTGTGGCCGACGTACTTGAGAGCACCCCACGTGATCAACATTTTTGGCTTTTTTGCGCCTTGTTGTTAGACTGTCTCTAGGAGCTGATTTTTATGGCCTCAGTTTTAGCTTTTGTTGTTGAAGTGAATTCGGTGTTGTTTATGGGTTTGTATCCACGCCGTTCTTTGATAAGATAGAGGATGTCAATCCGATACATATATCATTAATCTCTACTCTATGTGTTCTGTTTCATTAGGTTTACACTCCAGCTTATCTTTCACAACGCCCGTTCCTGTTATCAACAGTTCCTCCCTGGCAGTCAGTTATCTTCGATTACAACCTTTCCTTTCCTTTTCATATCCCCCACTCTTACATCTTCATATCGTGCTCGTCTGGTATGATTACGGAGATTACTTGTAAGCCCCGATGCAGGTGTAAATGTAAGCTCGCAGATAGAGAGTGTGAGACTAACATAGGTTTTGATATTATTAGAAATACCAAGTTGTTCGAGATTGTGTTTTGATGTACTTTTAGACGGCGTTTCAGTTCATCCTAACTTTTCATACATGACAGACCAATGTTTCTATTATGTTTTACTGAATTCTAGAAAAACACACACGCCCCCCCCCCATATATATATATATATATATATATATATATATATATATATATATAATATTTATTTATAAATATTATTGTATAGCCCCCTTTACTAAGGCTGGGCACTATGAGTGAATTTAATAACAAGCAGTACTACTAGCTTCATTGCGAGATCCAACACGGTTTGTTGTTGTTGTTGTTGATCACTGTTCGCCGCTTGCTGTGAATACTCGCCGACTTAGTATTTACAAAGTTAAATTCCTCCTAAAATTCCAAGCTAATTTATTGTGGCCAACTGGTAATTCTCTTGACTGCGAATCAGTGGCGATTTGTGATCGGAGTTCACGCCCGTCGACCGTCGTGAATTAGCTTCCTGCACTGAAGATTGCGTAAGCATGAAGCATCGATGTCTGTAGGTAATAAATAAGTAATATTTATTTATAAATATTATATATATATATATATATATATAAATAAATTTGGCATTATTTGTAGGCCAAAAGGCGCTTCTCCCAATGCATTGGCTTTTGAAAATCACGCTCGACCTTGTGCCAAACCTCATGGAGACGAGGGAAATAAATACTAAGTATATTTTAGTTTTGTATGTTGGCATGTGTACGCATGCATGTAAATATGTATGTGTATCTATGTGTACTTGTGCGGGTATTTTTATGCTGCTGGGTAAAACCTCGATCGTGGAAGAAGGTGGGGGGGCTCGCTTCACAAGAAATTAACACAACTTCGGTCAGTGATGAACGCAACACATTTTGTCAGAGATCAGCTTATTATATATATATATATATATGTATATATATATATATATATATATATATATATATATATATGAGAAAGGAAAGATGAAGGTAATCCAACGTAATGGGAAATGAAAAAGGAAAAACCAAAAAGGATTTTTTTTCATATATATTCATCAACGTTTCGTTTCGTCTTTATTTGTAAGACTTCTTCAGAATGATAATTTTAAGAAAAATGTCATGCAAGTACGTGAAAATATTGGGTTGACATGATGGAAAGAAGTAGCAGCCACTGCTCCCAGTAGTGGCTGCTACTTCTTCCCATCAACCCATCATGTCAACCCAATATTTTCACGTACTTGCATGACATTTTTCTTAAAATTATCATCCTGAAGAAGTCTTACAAATAAAGACGAAACGTTGATGAATATATAAAAAAAACATCCTTTTTGGTTTTTCCTTTTTCATTTCCTATATATATATATATATATATATATATATATATACAATTATTTTTATCGATCTACTTTAAATTAAATATATTTACTCAAAAGAAATAAATGATTTGATTAATAGCGTAACACCGAGGATCCTATCTAGTATGCATATAAAGGGTAACCCACTTGAAAGTAGCCCAAATGCTACTCGACTGGAAGTAAGAAGGCATTCACGGAAGTAAGTCTTTCACTGTGTATTTGTTTGAAATTATTTGCATACATATTGAAAGAGACAAACATCAACCAAAAAACACTCACATCAGCATATGACGCAGACAATATCGTGGCTTAGAGATCGGGCTACTTTTAAGTGGGCAACTCTATATTAAAGTGTTCAATGCTAAAGTCCGATCGCTTTTTGGGGCGTAAATAAGACAAAAACAGAACGGACGTTTTGGCCAACCGAATAGCATATTAGCTTTTATAAACTTTCCGACGTTTATTAAAACTGGAAACAATATCGTTTAGGGGCTTTCTATTTCGGTTTTGTGAAAAAGCTTGACATTTATTATAGGAAGGCTTTTAATGTCATTCTTCTATGGAATGCGGGGTTATTTCAATGGAGACGTTTATTTGATGCTTCGTATTCTTTACAGGAAATATGGCAGGCCTTAATCATAAGGGAACACATTAAACTATCATTTCGTTTTATGAGAGAGAGAGAGAGAGAGAGAGAGAGAGAGAGAGAGAGAGATGCGTAACTACAGAACACAAAGAATAAAACGCAAGCAGTTCGTAAGGGCAGACTTGAAGTAAATGTTGTAGACTTTCAAATAGACATTATGCTTCGGAAGTTGTGAAATGAGGATCAGTAATTAGGATTATTCCAACAACTATTCTCATCTTGATTGTTTTTTTCACAACGTTTCGGCCGATGTAACCTTCGAGATAAAGATTCCCAAATTTGTATCTTTGGATTATTCGAACTACTGTTCTCATCTTGGATGTTATTCTCAAAACGCTTTTGCCTTCTTCAGGTGTATCATGTCGAACTCGGGAATCTATACGGAATTTCGAACCGACCCCGTTATTTAATCAACGAGAGAAACTTGCTCTCGTTCCGTCAGCCATGACCGGGTAGTAAGTAATTTGTAATTGTATTCTGAGTATTATATTTAACCTCAAGAAGAGTGTCACTTAGAACTGATTATACTTAGCACTTTATCCGTTACGCCACGGGTCCTTTCGGACAATTCTAGTATGAATTTTAGGAGCCTTTAACCTATTCTTGTTTTAGATATGTAGTCTTACTACTTATCACTATGTGTTACTACTTATTACTATATGTTACTATATATATATATATATATATATATATATATATATATATATATATATATAAGAAAGGTGGAGATAAAATGATTCGATGTAATGAAAAAAGGAAAGCCAAAAACGATTGAAGGAGACAGGCCACTGCTGATAACACTACTACTAAAATCACATCAACAGCCATGCCGAAGTCTGGACACTTTCTAACAAATCAAAATTAATATTCTGCATGATTTTTCTGCATTGCTTTCTTCACCCTGAGGAAGTCTTTCAATAAAGACGAAACGTTGATGAATACATAAATCACATAATTTTTGACTTTCCTGTTTTCATTTTACATATATGTATATATATATATATATATATATATATATACTTCAAAATATAAAGATTCCCGAGTACGAAAAGATGCATCTGAAGAAAGTCAGAGGTTGAATCATTCCTTTAAAAGGTAAAAAGAAAACACGCGCGAAGCACAAAGCAAGACTTACATGTTCCACGCGGCATGTCTTCTGTTAGAGAAAGTACCCAAGGCAAGTCCGGGCTGTTCGGTGCCCAACAAGTAAAATAGGAAGAATCACGGTCTTTATTCTCGATCAGATTTTTGTACCAGAGTTGCCGACCATAGTTTTGTGTTTTACAAGATTTGGGAATATAAGCCTAAGAGGAATAACTCTGACCTATAAAATGATTTCCCTTGAACAGATATAACTCTGGTTGTCCCTACAGGGATAATTTCCGACAATCATGCGGTTCTTACTATAACAGAATGTGCAACTACCAATCACGAAATACTTTCCCAACTAACTTAAAGTGCTGCAGAGCAAACAGGTTAATCTATGTCTGTTAACACCACGCTTGAGCAATCTAGAATTGCAAGGATGCCTAAAAAAAAGGAATAATAAATCATTCAAAATGAAAAAAAAGCTCCCAAATTTGCAAGACAATTGGTTAAACATTCTACAGAGAAGGATATTGATGCCGATATCATTAATGACAATAATAATGCTACCCTGGTGTCTGTGCGTAATATGATGACTGTCACTTTTTGCAAAGCGACTCTGACTATGTAAATGTCTCGTAATAGCATCCTTCACAGGCAAATCAGTGAAAAAGGTCAAACTAATTGCAACACAAGTTCTTTTTTTGCACAATGCATTTCTATGAGATGTCTATATGAACCTATTAAAAGTCTAGAAAAATCTACCGATGCGAAATATGAACATTTTACAATTATCGATCGTCGATAATAGCGTGTGTTTATGCCAAAGAAATATAAACAACCTCGTTTTCATTTTGCCTTTTTTTTCTAAAATTTTCAATAAAATTCATTTCTGGTCTTAAATGTATTTCTTGTAGTTCTAATTTACTTTGTAAAGTTTTGAGAATCGAACTTTAATTCAATGTTTTAATCGCTGGCGGCCATATTGTTTTTCCATACACCAAAATATTTTTACGACATAAAAGTTTCATTACATACAAAAAAACAAAGTTTTTGATACAAAAATAAAATTTGAACATTTTTTTTACACAAAATAAACAACTCGTTTAAAACAATATGAAGAGGTTAAAATTAAAACATATTGGTCGATGTTTAAAGAATTCCTTTGAATATATATCATAGGTCGGAAATTTAGAATAAGTTACTGAAATGAATTAGTAGTCTATTATACACTGCTGGTTTTACTGTCAATTTCATTTTGTTACAAATTGAATAATGTCTAATTCAAGTACTAGAGAGATGTGCATACTTTGTAACGAAAGTATTATGGGTAACAATCTAAGGGATGCAGTAACAATTACCCAAAATGAAGTGATAGCATCAACACAGCACGTGGAGAATATGCAAGTAGTTTTCGTATATCAGCAGGTCAACGTATTCAAAAGAGCTGTAAAAATCTATAGTGTAACCCTAACATTATAAAAGCAGATGAAAAACATGGAATGGGTCGATATATCAGCATTTAATTGTAGGTTCCAATCCCGAACAAGAACTTTTGATTTCAAGAATTACCGCCTTTTTTGTGGTACATCAAGTAAGGCAAAGATGTCAGGGTTATTATCTTGTGAAAACATTAACATTTGATAACACTATAGACAAAATATGTAAATCCTTGAATGATGAGTGGAGTGATACAGTATTAGAAAGATTATCTTCTTCAAATGATTTACATGGCAAGGATGCAGTCTATCACCAATGGCGCAGTACAAACTTTAGGACAGGCAAACAATGAAATAAATATATGACTCCACACTCAAATTATCCATCCACAGATGAACTTACTTTAGAGAAAACCTTAGCATTTCTCCCTAATAGTGTTGCTTACTTTATGCAGATTATTCCAACAGGAAAAATACAGAGAAGAAACAGGCATCCCTGGAACATGCTGTCATTTCAGCTATTCGACCAAATATGGTGATTGCTCTTTTACAATTATGGTTCGTCATAAAAAGGCATCACCATTTTAGTTCTTGGTTGTTGATAGATTAATTACAGCAATAATTAGGGTTTTGTAGCTCATATTGACGAAGTCCAAACATTTTAACAAACTACTTCTGTAACTGTTATGTCACTGTTACGGAAGGTCAATTTATGCTATATGCAGCAGACACTATTGACCGCAATATACAAACCCTTGATAGATATGGTACCTTTCATCGGATGGGTATGGTTTCTCTATTAACACCAGGTAAATTTGTCATGCATGTGATTTCCCAGCATGAAGTAACGACTAATGAGATCCTTAGGCCTGGACAAGTAACAATTGATTACCATTATCACAAAGATAATCTATATCATTTTGGTGAACTTACCCATCTTAAGCCTTGTGATCATTTTCCTAAATCTCCATATTTACCTGATATTCTGTGGACAGTTTCCCCGTTTCTGCAATGACCATGTCCGGGGTTGTCAAAATTCATGCAAATGCTATACAAAAGAAATCATCTGGGAAGGGAAACTGTTGTGATTTTGCCTTTCATTGACTTTGATCCATCAAATATGTCATGTGTCTATTCTACATTGATATTCCTGGTTGAACAAGTAAAATTATAACACAACTCATGTTACCACATTTGACTATACACTGTATCGGGAGGCTCAAACTATTATGGTTAATAAGCCATCTAGTAGCCGTCTGAAATCTGTAGTGCTAAGAACTGGAGGATTACACAAGGAGATGAGTTTTCATGGGGGTATAGGCAATCTAATGGAAAAAGAAGGATTGTCAGAAGTTCTGGAAGAGATATATGGACACAACTCAGTGTCAAATATGTTTAGTGGAAATGAAGATGTCATTTCCTAATAGATGGTGCACTTAATACGTCTGTACCCGAAACTGAAACTCAAAGTGAAGAAAAGACTCACACATGTACAGAGAAATCTAATATAATTCAAGTGAGAGGATATTAATTTAGCAGAAAGTTGAATAATGTGAGCTAAAAAATATTTGCAAAACTCATTGCTAATCCAGCTATAATGATAGATGAAGAATCTATGATAGCAGCTATGACTATCCATGAAGAGTTTGAACAGAAAAAAAGGAAAATTTGGCTAATCGTACTTGCTGCTTGTGGTTGCAATATATGAAAATGCTAGACATTTCGAAGCATTTTCTCTGAGCTGAAAAAACAGGAATTTGGAGTCCCCATCTTGCTTCATTGTATGACATGCTACCATTCTTTGTTACTGCAGGTCAAAATCTGTATACTAAGACAATATTTTTATATCTTAACAAATGGTTACCTTATCAAAAGACCATCTTGATTTTTATTCTGTTTTTAAAAATAGTTTATATGTTGTTTGTCATAGTGATACTAGGCAGGACTTTCCACTGACCTTATTGTTTATGCGAAGTATCAAATTCATTGGCAGACTCACGTATGGATTAATTCTGTCCCGTTTGTTCTGAACTAAATCAAGTTATGCAGCAGTTTACTGGTGTCAATTATAAAATTATAAAATTATAAAATTAGTAAACAGCACAAAGAAGTAACTGACACCCGACAAAAGAGAGACTGCACGGATACAAAAAAGCATATCAGCTTTTTGAAAGTCAGAAATTCCCTCAGTAAATCTAATGTCACTGCACAGCATTATCTCATGTATTGTTGTATAGGATTCAGTAAATTTAGATCAAACAGAAATGTTGGCTATGAGATTTCTCAATCCATGGAAAGCAATGAAGTATCTAAGAATTTATTCAAGTGAAAAGAAAACAGGCACTTACTCTTGAATTAAAAACAGATGTGATTATAGATACAAAAGTAGAGCATATTAATCTACAATCTACAATAACAACAAAAAGTAACTTTATAAACGATAAATTGTCACGTAATTTTAGAGGGACTCATAGCGTAACGGTTAGCGCACTCAGTCACAGCCCCAGTAATCGAGGTTCGAGTCCAGTCATAGTCAGTGAGGCTGATGAGCCACAGTGACGGCTAACCACGTATCCGTGGATAACTATTTTATCTATAAATAAAAAAATATATATATATGTATATATATATATATATATGTTTGTATAGGAGGAAAGTTTATGTATTTATGTCTGTATATGTATTGTTTCTTCGGGGAGGGTAGATTCATGGATCTTATTAGCTAGAATCTCATTGGATGTTTTGCTCTACTTTTCAAACTTTGAGTAGTGGTAGCAAAACAATAGTATCTTCTTTTATGCAACAGTCCACAGTTGGGCTTTTAAGCCTTTTATGTTTCTTTTTTTTGTTGCTGTATTTGATGGAGATAGGGGGCCAGGACCCTTTGTCTCAAGGCCTGATGACTGACCCTGGTTGGCCTCTGTATTGGCTGGAGCACCATTTCCAGAGGCAGGAAGGTTTACACCATTGCTTACATCTTCACGCCTGGTATATGAACGGGTTGATGGGCCTTTTTTATCCTGGGGGCCGGCCTGCCAGTATTTATTTTTGTTTTTATTCATATTTTTTATTATTCATTTCCTTATTGTAAACGGCTACTAATTGTTTATTCGAATCTGCCCTCTATGAGTAGAGGGGTGCCTCCGTCCGCAATTCGGGAGACGTGCTGGATGGCTTGAGGAGACAGCACACCATTTTAAAAAAGATATTTGGTCAGGGTTTACTTCAAGTAAAAAGTATTGTCATGTCAGAGTCTCTGACAAACCCCTTTACAGAGAGACCGAAGACACCCGAGGGTGGTGTCTAGTAGGCATTCAAGTCCTTCCCCGTAGGCATTCAAGTCATCCCCAGTAAGCATTCAAGTCCTCCCCAGTAGGCATTCAAGTAATCCCCGTAGGCATTCAAGTCATCCCCGTCGGAATTCAAGTCCTCCCCAGTAGGCCTTCAAGTCATACCCGTAAGCAGTCAAGTCCTCCCCCGTAGGCATCTAAGTCCTCCCCTGTAGGCATTCAAGTCCTCCCCAGTAGGCATTCAAGTCCTCCCTGTAGGCATTCAAGTCCTCCCCGTAGGCATTCAAGTCATCCCCATTAAGCATTCAAGTCCTCCCCAGTAGGCATTCAAGTCATCCCTGTGGGCATTCAAGTCCTCCCCATTAAGCATTCAAGTCCTCCCCATTAAGCATTCAAGTCCTCCCCAGTAGGCATTCAAGTCCTCCCTGTAGGCATTCAAGTCCTCCCCGTAGGCATTCAAGTCCTCCCCCGTAGGCATCTAAGTCCTCCCCTGTAGGCATTCAAGTCCTCCCCAGTAGGCATTCAAGTCATCCCTGTGGGCATTCAAGTCCTCCCCATTAAGCATTCAAGTCCTCCCCAGTAGGCATTCAAGTCCTCCCTGTAGGCATTCAAGTCCTCCCCGTAGGCATTCAAGTCCTCCCCCGTAGGCATCTAAGTCCTCCCCTGTAGGCATTCAAGTCCTCCCCATAGGCATTCAAGTCATCCCCATTAAGCATTCAAGTCCTCCCCAGTAGGCATTCAAGTCATCCCTGTGGGCATTCAAGTCCTCCCCAGTAGGCATTCAAGTCCTCCCCAGTAGGCATTCAAGTCTTCCCCAGTAGGCATTCAAGTCCTCCCTGTGGGCATTCAAGTCCTCCCCGTAGGCATTCAAGTCCTCCCTGTAGGCATTCAAGTCCTCCCCGTAGGCATTCAAGTCCTCCCATTAAGCATTCAAGTCCTCCCCAGTAGGCATTAAAGTCATCCCTGTAGGCATTCAAGTCCTCCTCGTAGGCATTTAAGTCCTCCCCATTAAGCATTCAAGTCCTCCACAGTAGGCATTCAAGTGTATATGGATGTACGTATGTTGTGTATGCGTGCATATTCATGTACATGTGTATTTCTTAATATTTTTTCCTAATTTTATTTTTTTTAGAATTTTTAAATATGAATGTCTATTTCACTTCTCGCTTCAAACGACATTTCAAGATATTTATAAATTTATAAGAATGATGTACCTATGTTTGTGTGGTGCGTATATAGATAGTATTGTCGTTTTTACACACGGAATCTCTAATGCACACATATACAAGCTTTTTCAACAGTCATATAATATATATATATATATAATATATATATACATACATATATAATATATATATATAATATATATATATATATATATATATATATATATATGGTTCTTTCCCAATATGAACATCTCAGTGAAGGATCAGTCTTTTTTCCGTCTGATGAGATTTTAGTTTCTAATAACTATTGATCGATAACATCGACATGCCAGTATAGTGGTTTTTTGTACATGTCTGTACATATATATATATATATATATATATATATATATATATATATATATATGGAATTAAAATGGAATAAGCGGAAGACCTAAAAAGCTATCCGTTTCGGCCAAATTTTATATGGGCTTTGTCAAGAGCGAACGAAAAAATGCAAAAAATGACAAAAGACGAGAAAGTCTATGAATTATATAGTGGTAAGGTTCATGTAGAGAGGGAAGATATGTAAATGTGTATAGAGTAAAAAAAAAAAAATTGTAACGGGAAAGAAAAGAAAAAAATAAAGAGTAGAAAGGGGGTCTAAAGGAAAAATAATTCAAAACTCAGGGAGTCAACCAGTGTCTAGATATATCTTGTTTTCGTGAATAATTGTTTTTGATAGGGTAGGGGAGATAAAGTAGAATCCCATTCTCTGTTTAATTTTATTTATGGAAAGGGCTATGAGTGCAGATTCAATTAGTCGGCGTGTTGATTTATTATGTATTTTTTAATTTATTTTTGACTCTATACACATTTACATATCTTCCCTCTCTACATGAACCCTACCACTATATATATTTCTCATAATTTATAGACCTTCTCGTCTTTTGTCTTTTGTTGCATTTTTTCCTGCACTCTTGACAAAGCCCATATAACATTTGGGCAAAACGTTGAGCTTTTTAGGTCTTCCGCGTATTCCATTTTAATTTCATACCGTCGGATTATTTTATCCTTTCATCTATTCATATATATATATATATATATATATATATATTCAGATGTAGTAAGATTAGATGCTGGATGTGTAAAAGTTAAGGACCACATGTCAGGATATTGCATCACAAACAGAAAGTCAGTATAGACAGTTAGCGGATAAGCCAATGAGATCTTTCTCTTTTATTTCTGAACCACGAGAGAGAACGGTCGTGCTTTGGGACAGCTGACTCCATCACCTATGATGAATAAGTTGGGGATATTATGTATATATAGTGTATCATAGAAAATAAACAGAAATACCTCAAAAGTATTGTCCAAATGATTTTGTGTTGCCATCTTAAATAATTTTTACAACATTTTAAGATGAAGAAGAGTTCAACAAGAAAAAAGAAACAGAGAGACGTCGCTACCCACAGAGCAATAGCTTACGACGCACCATCTACACAATAAGACCCCGTGATGAGCCGCCGTCCGGATAATCTTCTGCGATCGAAGAATTGGTCCCCTGTAGTGCTATGTATACGTATATCTGTGCATAGTTATAGACATTGTTATACTTTAGAGAATGGGTCTAATTTTTCCACAATACCCGAGGTGCTGCACAGAGCAATCTTTCCTGCCTTGGCAGAGTACAAAATCGAATTCGAATTCTACTCTCTTCTTTTACATACCATATTTTCTCACAGAAAAGATGCTGCCAGTCTCTTTCTACTCTATCGTTATTTACAATGAAGGTGCTCGACTGATCTCAAGTATTTTGTTTCTCCTCGTAAGACATTCACAGCATGAACTCATCTTATAACCACCACAAAAAATACTTTCATTTCTCCTCCATGTATCTAGCGTCAGGCAGAATAACCATGGATAAAGCTTCTTTGCAAGTGTTTCCCACCTGTGGAACACATTACCGCAGGACTGCTTCCCTGCTTATTATTTCGTCTTCAAGTCCAATGTTAGCAAATTCTTTTCATGGACCGCCCCAAAGTAATTAAATGGAGTTCATGCCAGTGATCAATGTTAGTACTCCCATAGTGCTCCTCATCTTTTGGCTGGAAATTATAACCCTTGTCCTCGAGTGGCTCTTGGCCTTGATAAGTGGTAAACCCAATAGTAAAAGAAAATGCAATCGTCTATAATTTAGTGACTTCTTGGATAGTTTCTATAGTTTATAAAGCACTAAGGCATTATTTTACTAGTGTTTATTGAGGAAAATTATATAAATTAACTGCGGAAGTGAACTTTATAAAACTAACATTTCGTCCTTTTTTCATTGCAATGAAGGTCAAGTGTTGAATGCGCACCAAGCCGGTAAAGGTGTGCACTTTTCACCTTGCCTGTTCATCAATTTCGAACGAATAACAAAAGGTGAAGCAGGTGTCAGCAGTTCAACGTTCGATTAAGGGATGTGCCGATCCTATATCACAGTCACAAGCCTCGATACTGAGCGCAAAACAACAAACAAAAATCGATTTCAGAGATGATGGATTTTGATGTGTATCGATCGTACATTTATTGATTTAGTCTAACGGTAGAGGGCGTGTTTTTCTTCGACTTTGCGAAAACTATAGCGAACTTACTTTCACACACTCCCCTATATAATTAGCCTGGTTAAAAACGGCGTTGATTCAGAGATTAAGTAACAATGTTAGAAAGCGATCTAACAGAAAAGACTTTTAGATTTTAGATTTTTATGCACATTAAGTCACATATCCATCCATTCATCTATCCGCGCGTGTGCTTACCCAGGAGAGCTTCGCCATCTGCCTGAGAACAAAACTCCGCCCAATGGTCGATCGTTTTGTTGTGTCATCCCATGTATGGTTTTAGCAGGTCATACTAAAGTACTTGCTATAGCCATCTTTAGGGCTGAGTAAGTATACGGCTATACGGCTATACGGCTATATATTTTTATTGTTCCATGCTCGCTGGAGCAGTGCACCTTCTCATTGTTAAGAACGGTCTTTCGTGAAGCTGTGATGTTCTCTCTGCCAAAGCATCATTCGTTTGTCGATGGTCGCCACAGGAACTAAAACTACCCTTAAAGAATCGAAGGATTTTCGTTCAAGATTTACTCTTCTAGATCAGCCGTGTTCTGTCTATGCCCATGCACATTAATAGTCGAAGCCGAAGCAATCCAATTTTTTTTTCAATTTTATCTGATGTCGCTGTTGTGCTTCGAGCGAGGATCAAAGTGTAATAGCTGTTCTGTCCAAATACAGTACAATAATATCGTTGGTTCTGCGTTCACATAGGACATCCATCCGTGTGCATACTCAGGAGAGCTTCGCCACATCCTCGATTGTTTTGGTTTGTCATCCCATGTGAGGTTTTAGCAGGTTATACTAAAATACTTGCTACGGACATCTTCAGAGCTGGATAAGTATAAAACTCGCCAAGCCTGTACACTTTTACTGTTCTCTGCTCACTGTCTTCCGCAAAGCTGTGATGTTCTCTTTGCCGAATAATCCGGTTGCCGATGAGCGCCATATATGCTACAACTAACCGTAAAGAATAGAGACATTTTTGTTCAAGAGTTAATCCTCTAGATCAGGGGTTGGCAACCTCCGGCCCGCGGGCCACATCCGGCCCGCGAAGGCTTAGCGTCCGGCCCGCCACCCTGCTAGGCTTTATTATTGCAATCCGGCCTGCAGACCTCCCAGTAAAACTCATATCAATTTGAAAATGATGTACACGAAGTCTCACCTTCGCTCACAACTCTCGGACCGCCACCTCAACGACATTCTTCTGTTGGCTACCTCAACCATCGAGCCGGACATGGAAATACTTTTTCATGGCAAACAGCACCAGCAGTCTCATTGATTTGTAGAGTGTTCAATGCAATTTTTGTACAATTTATTCATGTAAACAAAATATAGTAATTCTGAGATTTCGTTTTTCACTCCGGCCCGCGATCTCCTTCCAAAAGTCTCATCTGGCCCTCACTCTGAAAAGGTTGCCCACCCCTGCTCTAGATCAACCGAATTCTGTCTATGCTCATCCATATTAACATGTTAACCTCGTGAAAGATGTGGCTCTTACAAAACGTAAGGATGGTCATTCACTACGGAGAGACTCTATTCTCCCGTGTCACATAGTGCTGGGATGCATGGAGACCAGTCGAAGATGTCACGAATAGGCTATACTTATCTACAAAGCCTTTAGCTTAAGTCACATATTAATAAGCGAAGGAAGGTAACGGTGGTTAAGTGGATAACGACACGGACTGGCATCCTGGGTGTGCCAAGTTCGATCCCATAATACTGCTTTCACTTAGAGATGTTGGCAATCATTACGTGACCCCTTCTGCAAGAATACCGACAACAGAATCAGACCAGTCAACCATGTTGAACCATTCTTATTCATATGAATTTATTTACTTATTTAATAAAAGAAATTCGTACACCAGCGGAAGCGCTCAGAACTGGCCACAAAAATAAAACGATATGAGATTCACTTTTAAGACAGGATACGCACATAAAAATCACAAAGTACACGAGCAAAATAACGAACTAATTTAAAGGTCAAGTGAGCATAGTCGTAGCGCATGCTTGGAAAAACAAGGAGAAAAAACAAAAATCAATATTTTTTCTCCTTGACTGCCAGACAGATCGGACATTGAAACATGTGTTATCTGTTTCTGCCTTATACAGAGCACAGACCAACGAATATAGACTTAAGAGTGAAATACAAATATATATGTTTATTTTAGTAACATTGACAGTCGGTATTAAATATATTTCCCATCAGTAAAAAATTACTCGCTGCAGTGCTTCCACGGGGAAAAAACCCTGATTTTTAGATGAGTAATGTTTGTAAAGATCGTATACTTCATTTCATTTACGTTTGTTCGCCGCAAACAAGGGCATATTGCAACTGAAGCGTGAGGAGCTACTGTGATATGGGCCGGATTTAAAGGGGACAACCTGAGGGAATTCCAAATGCAAGCGGCCCGCGGTCAGAGTATAAAACGTTACGGCATCTAGGGATATCTCTAGTGAAACAGTGTGATTTTGCAGCTAGCCGGGTGGGTCGAGGATATTTACGTTGAGTAGGGAACAAGTGCAGTAAGGTCTTCAGAGTACATTCAGTGGAAATACTTGTGAAACAAGCACAGGGATGCAACTCTGCGGCGATGCGACAGTGGCTGCAGCTTGGATGACAGTGCGGGACAGATTATGTTAGAAATTATTTGTTGCACACTGTCTTCATTAGAAGCAGAGCTCAGAGAAATACGCACAACGCTAGACCTAAAATCTTTTATGATGTACTAATATTTAAACCCGGCTAATTATAAATGAAGTGTATTTATAAAAAATACTTTAATTAACGTGTAAATCTCTCTCTTTCTCTCTCTCACCGTCACTCTCACTCTCTCGCGCGCTCTCTCTCTATATATATATGAATATATATATATGAATATATATGTATATATATATAGAGAGAGAGAGAGGGAGAGAGAGAGAGGGTGAAAGAAAGAAAAAAGATAGAGATAGAGAAAGAGAGAAAAAAAGATAGAGATAAAGAGAGGGAAACAGTGTAAGAGAACGAGTTGTATACATCTGTATGTCATTGAATTGTGATACAAATCAGTCCGACAGTGGCTTTGTTGCTGTCGGACTGCAGTTCTCTTTAGTCCTAGGAGGTCCACTATCTTTAAAAAGGTGTTAGTTGATTGCTAATCGCCTGAGGCGCTCCAACTGGAGAATGCCGACGGGGTTGCTCAGGTATTTTTTGTAGGCCAGCGTGCTCTTATCCTAGTGCGCTGGCTTCTCAAAACCACACCTGACTTGTGTCTAACCTCCTGGCAAGGAAATAAATAACATGTACTTCTAATAGGTACGACTACTTCTTGACGACTTTATATCAAATGATACAGTCTTGTATAATTATCTGATTATGTGATTATATGCCGTGTGAAGGACTCTACGTGTCACATGGCGATTGTGCAACAGTAGATTTGATGTGTCCACATGACAACAACGGAAGTTGTTTATTATTGTCCCCTAAATTGCCAGGTAGACAGCCTAACAACGTACGGTGAACGGGTTGCGTGATCTGCAGTGTATGGGGCGAACACGCAGGCTTTCGTTCCATCGATTCTAAATAAACCTATCTGGTCTGTTACAGATAATTATCAAGAACTAATCAAATATCTCCTTTAATATTTTATTGCTTTCAAACACGAATACCGACTAAAAGAAAGGAGGTTTGCAATGGGATAGCGAACCTAAGTTGAGCTGAGAAAAATGTCCTTGGATGATAAGATGTTGTTTTACTTGTTAATTTGACCAAATTATCAAATGTCCATGGCAACTGCTAGTTTACACGGAGTTTTGTCTCTTCATTTAAATCATTGATCGTATTAATAAAAGCTCTATGTAAAATAATTAGAACCGTCCACTCGTAAATGTACTTACCTTATATATATATATATATATATATATATATATATATATATATATATATATATATATAGTTTTATTATTTCATGTACGTACGCATACTATTATAAGGTAATATAATACATTGTGTATATATATTTTCAGTGTTTGCTTCAACAGTGCTCAATACGTTAGTAGAGATTAGTAGTGGTATGATAATAAATCTGCGGCAAGTAAGCTACACAGAAACGTTCGATGTTTCATTCCCACAGGAAATCATCAGAATAAATGCGCCTCAGATAATGCTTGATGATTTCATGCGAGAATGAAATGTATACGTTTCTAGTGTAGCTTACTTGCCATAAATATATTTTAATACTACTATATATATATATATATATATATATATATATAGTTTATACGTGTATAAGTTTAGTACACTGAGGTAAAGGTATTGCACTTTGCAAAAGAATAGAGCTCTCAGGTAGACTAATAATTGCAACTATATATAGTGATCCAGGTAAGTTTACATCCACAAAGTTAAACTTAGTTAATCCTGACCGTGTTTATATAAAAGTGCTCAATAATGAATAGAGCTGTTAATTAGGTATAACATTTTGTATTTATACTAACATTATTTGACTACATATTTGCAAACATTTCGGCCAAAGCTATAAAATAGCTAGAACTCTTCGGGTCGGATTGTTCTCGACGGTCATGGAAAATAAAATGAACACTTTTTTCAGAAACTAAACTGGTGATCAATTCATGAAATATCAATCCAACCTGCATAAAAGATTAGAAAGAATATATTCGTTATTTTTCTGTTTTTTTTTTCTTTTTTATACATCACAATTTATATTTTCCTATTTTTTTATTTATTTATTGTCAGTCTCTGAAAGAAGTCGGTCAGACTACATGACCTCATTTATCAAGCGAGTCTAGACATGAGACATAGACGAGCAAACGCGCACATACCCATACACCGTATCACAGCCACATCCCGTATAATCAGTGTACATATACATAGGTACGAAAAACTAGACAGGATCACTAAGTTCCACATATGCATACTAATGACCTCCTTTGCATTTCGTAACACACACGCTAAACACAAAAGACGTTGCATCTAAACGCCAAGCTAGCGTCGACTGCAAACATATACACCCGTGAACGCATACATTCTAACAAGACATGGATAGTGTTGACAGTTGATTTTTTAGAGTCAGTAAAGTAGATAAAATATGATGTATAACAATAACATATCGCGACGGTTTTTTATGTTTTAAGTATGTGAGCGTGTGAATCCAGACTAGGCGACAGATGACGATGAGTCAAGCCATGATGGCTGTGTGAATTTTCATAATGAATCAAGAAAAGATCAACTAACCGGATCTTAATGAACATATTTATTTGAGATGTTTGACCGGTGTAACGATGCAACCATTTTTACACAAGACGTCAATCGAGCCATACGAAGATCAACTGACCACCGTGATGAAGATGAACATGAAGTGGTGCGGTCATGCTACGCAATGCATCAGGTCTTGAAAAGACAATCCTGCAAGGAACTTCAGGGGAGCGGAATGATAGAAGGGCAGATAAAAAAAGGTGGGCAAACAACAGATCCTATAATCACTATGATTTCCAAAACTCGTCTCATTTCTGTGACAATGAACATTCGACTCAGTATCAAGCTTAAAGATTTCACACTATTTTGCAACTGATATAAATCTATGGCGAAACCTTATACGTGACTCTTTATTTGCGTCTAAAAATGAACGTCGTTTGAAAAAGACAGAACGACATCGACACTGAAATGTAAAGCCTTTTTTAAAGCGGTAAATGATATTTTGAAGAGGTGAGAAAGTCTGTTCCAAAACAATCTCACTTCCTCCAATATTTATTGATGAATGGGAAAATATCGATTTGGACTTCTATAAATATTAGGAAGTGTTCAACTATTATTTTGTCATGTTGGCCATGCTCCTTACGGATACTCTTTCTTTTTTAAAAACTGAGAGATTATAGCAAACATCTTTAAAAATAACACCCTTCGTATTTATATAACTTTACTAAACAACTATGGACTTTTGTTGTTATTATTTGTACTCACTAGAAGTTCTCACACAGATCATCGTCAGTGATTGCTCACCGACAACAACCAGTGATATTTCCTGGAGTATGATTGACAACAAGCCTCTCCTGATTTCCAGTATTCTTCACCTCTTTTCGATAACGATGCGGTATCGCAACTGCCTCTTACCATTGATTTCTCATTGGTAATGACAACTGGTCTTCTCTGGGATTTGGGTGGCAATAAGCCTCCCAGCATTCTCTGCACTTTTCCAGTGGAGGTCTGGTTTGTGCTGTCCCTCCTCGGTTTTCTCATCCTCCTCGACCCTCTACAAATATTTTGTCTGGTGTCAGCCTAGGTCGGCACCATTGTAAAAAAAATTGAATAAAATACTATTCTTTTTAAATTAATTGAATTTAAAACAATTTTACTTTGTAATTTTTTAATTGTTTCCTTTTTTCCTTTTAATTGTTTCCTTTTCTCTTTTCTTTATTTAAAAAAATAATTTTTAATTCGTTTTAATTTTTTTGTTTTGTTTTTGGGGTGGGGTAGGGTGGGGAGAGAGGGAGGAGCTTATAGTGTTTCTTGTAATTTCTGTTTCTTTGGTTCATTTTTGTGTAGTGATAGCTGAGGCCGGTGTAATTTATTAGGGGGGATTATGAAGTGCTGTTTCTTGCAGTTTCTGTTCCATGGTTCTTGTTGTGGTGTTCTTCGTGTGGTTTTGTTTTCTCCCTGTTGTAAATTCCTTGTGACTGGCTAGCCTTTATAGCTTATGCGTGTTGGTTTCCGCATTCGAGGATTTTCCTTAAGATTGCAGGTTTCGATGGTCCCTTTGATTCAAATTTCTCCCAGTCTTTTCTCCAGGTTTTTTGGTATTGTTCCTAGTGCTCTTACGATTATTGGTATTATACTAACTTTCTTCATGCTCCATATTCCTTTCAGTTCTCTGGCTAGTTCTGTGTATTTACTTCGTTTTTCCGTTTCTTTGATCTTCACTCTGTGGCCTGCTGGAACGGCAAAGTCTACGATTTTACAAGATTTTTCCTTTTTGTCTATTATAATGACATCAGGTCTCCTTGCTTGTATGAGTTTATCTGTTTGCATATCCATACCCAAGATGATTTTGTGTTTTTCGTTTTCTAACACTGTTTCTGGTTTATGTTTGTACCATTTGTCTGCATATTCGAAATTCAATTGTTTGTACAGTTCCCAGTGTATTACTTTCCCAACACAGTCATGTCTGTTCTTGTATTCTTTGTAGGCAAGTTTGCTTCATTCACTTATAATATGATTTATTGTTTCGTCTCTTTGTCCACACAGTCTGCATTTATTGTTTTCCTGGATTTTATCTATTTTAGCTTTAATGTATTTTGTCCTAATCGCATTGTTCTGTGCAGCCCTCAGTAAAGATTCCGTTTCTCTGTTCAAGTTTCCTTTTCTTAGCCATGTCCAACTATTTGCGTTGGTTTCTTCTATTGTGAGTCTTATGAAGCGTCAATGTAGTTGTTTTTCTTCCCATTCTTCTTTTCTTGTCTGTTTGTGTCCAGTTTCGATGCTTCCTGCGTTGTTCGTTGGGACGGTATCTCTTGCTGCGGTGATCAGCCTTTCTGTGTTCTGGTTTATGTATTTCTTCAGCTCTTTTTTAGTGTCGCCCACACAGTCTTCTATACTTACCAGTCCTCTTCCCCTTCATTTCTCTTCACGTAGAGTATGTCTGTATCGTCTTTTGGATGTAGTGCGTTGTGCATAGTCATTAATTTTCTAGTCCTCTGGCAACGGTGCCTTAGTTCTTTTTTAGTCCAGCTTATGAATGGTCCAGAATATCTTATTAGTGATTATTATTATTATTATTATTATTATTATTATTATTATTATTATTATTATTATTATTATTATTATTATTATTATTATTATTATTATTATTATAATAATATAAAACTGTATAAACTTTTATATTTTAGAAACACTCTCTAGCCTGTCTTTCTATAAACAAACATACTCACACAGCCGTTCTCGTTTATCATATATATATATATATATATATATATATATATATATATATATATATATATATATATATATATATATATATATATATATATATATATGAATGTATATATATATATGTAAATATATGAATGTATATATATATATATGTATATATATAATTATGTTTTCTAAATAAATATTTATTATCCACGGACATATATGTTTCATGTTCACTAACAATCATCAGTGTGGTTTATATAACTGTACCGCCGATCGAACGATTCGAATCCTTCACCCGGGTAATTCCAATCCAACATCCTTCACCATTTAGAGTTCTCACACGAGTCATAATAAGTGATGGCTCACTGGCAATAATAGGTGTCTTGCCCTGGAGTCTGAGTGACAACAAGTATCCCAAGATTTCTAGCACTCCCCGCATCTTTAGTCAACCGTTGCAAATAATTTTGCGTTACCGCAATATCCGTTTACTATTGGTTTCTCGCTGGCAACGACTGTTGGTCTACTATAGAGCTTGGGTGTAAATAAGCCTTCCCAAGGTTCCAGAACTCTCTGCACTCTTCCAATGGAGGTCTGGTTGGTGCTATCTCTCCCCAATCTTTCCATCCTCCTTGACCCTTCACGACCGTTTTGTGTGTTATCAGTATATGTGTGTATGAGTGTTTTTTGGAAGTTGTCGGTTTATGGGATATCTGCAAGTTTGAGTTCACCCAGGCTCCTGTTATTTTCAAACCGTGAGTTCCCGGGTTTCGTCTACGCCGTTGGCTGGTGTATCTCAGCCGCTTCGTCGCTGTAGTTAAACTCACCGGTGAATGATAACGCGTGGACGCTGGTCTGGGTTTAGAAGTTTTATTTAAACATAAAACAAGAGACAGAGATTGAATGGTTTGTACGAGAGAGGGAGAATGAAAGAACTAGAGAGAGATATAATCGGGCAATTTTGGGCTACTGCACCCCCTGCTCCGGTCCACCGTCTTCTGGCAACGGATCGGCGCTTTTCACGTCTGCCTCTGTTTGTGAGTCAGGAACAAGAGACCGAAAAGCCCCGAACGAACGTGACGTCATTTCTGACTTCCGCCTATACTCCTTCCACCTTTCAGGTCTACATCCCACCTTTTGGGGCGCTCCCTTTCTGCCACCTGCACTATCTAACAGTGTGATTTACTTTCTATATATTTATTCTATTTAGGCTTAAAGTTGCAAGATTATGGCGGCCGTTTTAAAAAATATGTTAATTCAAGGAAACAAGACAAAAGAGGCCACTGATTCGTACATTGATGACATAATCGTGGATGTGACAAAGGTATTGACAGAGGAAGTGGTGAAACATCTTAAGAGGTTTGGACTAACAGCAAAGCTGCCAGAATCCTTGGACGGCGGAGCAGCGCTGGGTCTTAAGCTGATGAAAGGAAAGATGGGTGAGTTGATGTTCAGAAGAGGCAACGAAGTCCTGGAGATGAAAGAAGAAATGAGTAGACGTCAGTTGTTCTTTATTTTCGGTAAATTATTGGAGCACTATCCAGTTGCTGCATGACTGCGATTGGCGTGCAGTTATGTAAAAAGAAGAGCAAGTGGAGTAGACTGGGAGGAAAGAGTTGATGGCAAAACTGTCAAAGTAATACAGGAAATTCTAGCTGATGTAGAACAGGGGAACCCTGTTAGTGGAGCTTGGCACACACCTGAAACAAAAATAGGAGTGGTGTGGTGTGATGCAAGCAATTTTATAACAGGCGTGGTTGTGGAGATTAGTGGTTTGGTGGCGGAAGATGCAGCATGGCTGAGGAAAAAAGGATGATTTTAGTCACATTAACGTGGCTGAATTAGATGCTGTTCTGAAAGGCATCAATTTAGCTATCAAATGGGTATTAAAAGACTTCGAGATAAGAACTGATTCAGCAACGGTATTAAGTTGGATTAGGTCTACAGTGGAAGAGAGCGAAGGAATACGAACCAAGGGTGGTGGAGAAATGATTGTGAAGCGGAGATTGGGAGTACTTGGAGAGTTGATATCCGTATTTGGACTGCGAATAAAGATAGTGTTTGTTGTGCCTTCAGAGAGAAACAAAGTAGATGCGCTAACCCGAATAAACAAACGGTGGTTAGTTGAGAAAGAAGAGGTCCTGGTATGCTGCCTAGGAACCGGAGAACTAGAAAAGTTGCATGGCATGCACCACATGAGTGTGGATAGAACATTATATTTGGCGCAGAAAGTTGATCCACTT
The DNA here is from genome assembly GCA_963556195.1 of Sepiola atlantica. Taxonomy (NCBI): domain Eukaryota; kingdom Metazoa; phylum Mollusca; class Cephalopoda; order Sepiida; family Sepiolidae; genus Sepiola; species Sepiola atlantica. The sequence goes on along the minus strand of OY744527.1, from coordinate 43,275,429 downwards.
ATAAAACGGGAGGAAGTTTAGAAGGTGGTCAGGAATAGCGTTCGATGACAATCAATCGATCCTGCCCTTAATATACATGACCCTGGTGAAATTAGGACTGCACACAATTAGACAAGATTAGCTACAGAAAAAACACATTATCGCGGAGGCGCATACTTGTCAATGATTGACTGTGGACCTGTGAGACTAGCAATATGGAGGGAGTTACATGCAGAGACGACATCTACTGTTACAAAGGAATTGGATCAGGTGGTGCTTGAACGGGGTCCAGTAATGGACGTGATCATGGAAAATGGCATCGGTTTTCGCTCAGAACTTCTCCATACAACCCTAAAAAGATGGAAGATAAGAAGATATTACAGGGCAGTCTATAGAACCGGGGGGAATGGAATAGTGGAGCGACATCATCGGAAAGTGAAAGCAATAGATGAGAGAGGAGGGGTATCACCTGAAGATGCCACATTTTGGTACAACATGGAACCCAAGGTCGGACAGAGAGAGGAGACAGTGCCGTATAGATCAATTTTTAATTATGAATTGATACATCCCCAGAAATTTAAAAGCAAAAGCCAGCCAGAATCCAAATCGTAGAAGAGGTTTGAATGAAGCCACTAAATGCACGATGTACTACGCAATGGGGAAAAGGAGTATATACTGGAGTGCAATGCCCGAAAACTTTAGCGTCGATAGGATGCTGCGCGTGGTCCATGTAAACGATGGAGATGTAAGCGCCGAACACAAGGGCAATGCTAGCACTAGCATTGCCTTCTGTTGTAAACCATGTAATTTAGGTTATAATAATTAATAACTCGTAAAACAAAATGGTTGACTTTTCAACAGAAAGGTTTAACATATTTATTAAAAGTGAAATTAGAATGAAATGAGTTATTTAGTCGCTGTAACGCGAGATGAAATATGAGCCAGTCTGATCCGTGGTTAATGTTTACTTTTCACTCCGGAAGCCACTCAACAAGGGGGGATAACTCTTAAATGGTCCAAGGGACATAATTGCGTTTTTCTTTTGTTATCGATGCAAAGACCGCAGAGAGAACGTAATGTACCGATTTGGGCACGGAATTATGTGATGTAAAATGATCTTTGATGTCCATGGGAGCGTGTTTGTTTTATATACTGTGATAATTTGTCTTGGTGACACTATCTGTCAATTGAGTTTGCAGATTGGCTGTTTCGAGTCTATGAGCATAGATGGCTCTGACTGGTACTCACTTTACATAGCTGATGGGTTTTAGTTGTCAATTGGGTTATATCCCCTTTGTAGATTGGCTGTTTGAAGTCTATGGACATAGATGGCTCTGGTTGGTAGGACATTTCATAGGTGGTGGGTTTATTAGTTAAGAAAACTAATCTTTTGAAACTGAAGAGTTTAGTTGATTTCTGAGCGGCAGAGAGTGAACAGTAAACAGTAAAAAGTGAGCAGTTGACACTCAACAGTGGAGATTGACATTTTTTCGTGGCGGTGACACCTAAGAAAAGTTAATTTAATTCCATTATCGGATTACAATGGTTTAAAAACTATGTCTACACTCCCTACTGATTAAAACTGGCGTAGCCGTGCTAATACTAACATAACGTGAGTTTCTGACCCAAAAGTCCATTGCCATCGGACGATGAAAAAAAACCCCCCAAACCTCCTAAATCACTGTTTTAACAAGAAAAATGTTATTTTTCGAAAGCTTAGATTAAAATAAATTTTATTTATTTTAACAATACACATTGTGATGTTTAAAAAAAAAAAAATATATATATACATATATAAATAATATATATATATAAAATATACATGTAATATAATATATATATAATATATATAATATATATAATATATAATATAAATATATATATATATTATATAATATATGCATATATATAATATATATAATATAATATATGTATAGATATATAATATAATATATAAGTGGTTTATGTAGTTGGCGTGTAGCATTGTTTACTTATATATAGAAAGGTTATACTTAGAAGGCAATACAATGCAGAGGTGTGACGAATAGACACAAGTTGAAGTATAATGGTGGAACTGGTTATATAATTTAACCTTTAATACAATGTATACATACACACCTATATATATATATATATATATATATATATATATATATATATATATATATATATATATATATATATATATATTTTACATACACAGATATTTCTATCTATCTACACAATGTTACAATGTTATGTAATACCTGGTCTGGTGTAAAATCCGTATAATATTATATATATGATATACTAATATAATATTATAAAATAATATATATATATATATATATATATATATATATATATATATATATATATATATATATATATATATATATATATAAGCGGGGCTCTTGTCCCGGCGTTGCCCAGGAGAATAAAGGAACCCAACAAACTCCTACTCTCACCTCTTTACTCCATATTACTATTTTATTCTCTTTTTCCTTTTTCTCATATATAAATTCTTTGCGTGGAATGATCATACGTTAATTGGTAACTGTATTTATGCTGCCATTTTTAGTAGAGTTGGTTGTTCCAACGGTTGGTGTAGATTACATATACTCCGCCTATTGGGAGGCCGCTGTTTAACTGTAATGTCTCCGGGATGCGTATGTTTTGTGGAAACGTGTGGAAATCACGACAGACAGATAAACTAATACTGACAATCAAAATTCAGAGTCATTGTATATGTTGAGCACAGGTTTATTGAACGTCGAATAATGTAAAACTGAAAACAGAAAAAAACAGGTTCATAAACACGTAAATACAAAATAAGACGTAGCAGTGACGGGGATTTACTAACATCTAAAGAAGTCCGGAAGCTTTATAAAATGACAGAATAGAAAATAATTTGAGCATTAAATAATGCTAGAAAGGAAAAATACAAATTATCGTAGGTGATAGCAGAGTTACGAGAGGTTAAATAGTTTCACACGTGGTGAAAATGTAACCAAAGTTCGTCAAATAAAAGAAATAATACTAAAAATAAAATGAACAGTATTAAATTCCATTCTTAGAGAAAAGAAAGGTTGCATATCTTTACGGCGAGCTTAAAACGTCAGAATATTTAAAGAGATAGAGAAACTCTCCATGAGGATCTTGAAGTAGGCAATATATAGAGCAGAGGACGGGCAGCGTAAAGAAGTCGCCGGTGACGAGTCTGATAGAAATCCCCTCAGAAAAAAAGGGCCGGTTAAAGGATATAAATGCTAGGGGATCGATTCTACGTTAGACGGAACAAAAGTGAAACGTTTTCTTTGCTGTTTTTGGATGTCTAGTGTCAACACAGATTCCACAATATTTCTGTAAAACCTCAACGGAAAAATCAAATGGTAAATCTGAGTTTCAAATCGAATAGCCGTATTGCGTCCGTTTTCAGCGTCACGAATTCTACTGTAAACAGATGGATAGAGGCACTGAAAAAATGGAACGACTTATTAACCTTCGTTTTGGTTGCATGTTCGTAATTTATTTATAGAAAAAATTAAAACATGCAATTTAAGTTACTTATGACTTATTTAATCTAGTAAACGATATTTTCTTTGCTAAATATGATTTTTTATAAAATATGTTTACTTTATTATAGGACAAATATGATTTAAATTGTTTGGAAAAACTGCTGCTAAAAGGTTCTCCCGGACGCAAGGGTGTGAAGGGTCTTGCGGCGTGCGCCACATCACAATGTCGCTGAGGGTCCAGCTTGATGGTAGTCATTTAGTAGTTGTAAATTCAGTGGGCTCGTAGCTTCAACCAGGGTTTATTTTACCCCGCCTAATGAACCGGTATTGTTCGGGCCTTTGGGTCTGGATTTACGCCGGTCTATTGGGGGTTGCCGGTCCTGTGCAGTTCTAGGTGGTGCACCCTCCCAGGCTTTGCCTCCCCTCTTTGGGGAGGAGTAAGTTTATTGCTTACTGTCTGAGGCGCCTCTACCGGGGAATGCCGACGGGGCTGCCCAGGCAATTTTTAAATGGCCAGAGTGCTCACCTCTCGAGCGCTGGCTTATCTAATCCCACTTTCCCGACCTTGTGTCGCATCTTACCTTGTGGGAGGTAGATAAATAAAAAAGGTAGCTTCCATCTTAACATTTTAAAAAATAAAAGATCGGTTACAGTCTTCGTATTTCACTCAAACACTGTTGTATACAGTGGTTTGCATTTCCAGATGGCAATTCGCCACACTGAACACGAGACCGAGTGGACTTCTAACAGAAAGACCAGTGACTAGAAGATGGGGCAACAGCAAGCAACACGTCACTCCACCCCCAAGTGAACATGTTACGGCAAAACAATAAAAAAAAAGAGCTAGCGCACTAAATAGAATGTGCGAGTTACAAAAAAACAACAGCTCAGAAGGCAACAACCGGAACGAAACCACCTTCAAATCGTGAGGGATGTCAGACAACATAGCAAATCAAACTACTTTAGACAACTCCGCCGCTTAAAATGAATTCGACAAAAATAAAATAATTCTAAAACAACAATTAACCGCTTAAAAGAACATTTATTAAAATAAATTCAAATTTCGAAATGCAATAATAGTCATTATGTGAAAATGTGTGTGTTTATTTTTGGGGGGAAACGTACAGTATATTTACAATAGATTTAAAAAAAAGTAATAAATTAAAACAGTCATTCTGGGAAATGTGTTTTTTTTTGTAAATGAAAAGTTTTTTTCAATAAATTAACCTTTTTTGGAGATTTTTTTAAAACGATAAATTCCGGGATTGTCTGCCCTTGTCGCTAATGTAATTCTTCCAAAATGAAAACAAATAAATTCGCTCGATTCGCTAAACTGAACTAGTGTCGATTTATTTTTTAATTGATAATAATAATCTCGAACCCAAATATAGTGTACCAGTGAAATAAGTAAAATGACTTGTTATAAACTTAGTAACCGATGATTTGGATAGTAGTATCAGAACTTGAGACTATGGAAAGCTTACAGCTTCGGCTCTGTCTATTACATAAGTAATCGAAAAAAAAACTGTTGATCGGATTAAATACGAAATTTGATGAATACGATTGGAAATTACATTTTATTTTCTAACAACACGGATCAGTATGTGCTCGATCTGACTAACGAAACAGAGTTTTATATCTAGCTTTTGTTAATAAAGCTATCGAACACACACGTGGATGGTAACACCTGACTTTTGTTTATATATTAGATGTATAAACTGCGTTAACACTAACAAATATTTCATCATTCTTTCAAACACATTTAAGGAATACCTCTTTATTTTTATTGGGGTTGGGATACGAAAGTCATTTCTGACATTGAAATGCCCTGCAAATCCTTATATATTAGATGTTTGAAAGTTTGGAACCTATTTAAATCGAATACGTTCATACAGTCAATTTTCAAAGTCGCTTAAAGGAAAAATATATGCCGTCAAATACGGTGTCATTTTTGTTAACATAATAAAATGCATATGTTGTCGATTGCAAGAGCGCGCGCGAAAGAGATAGTGTGTGTGTGTGTATATGTGTGTGTGTGTGTGTGTGTGTGTGTATAAGGACATCCGTTTGTAAAAGTTCAAAAGATGATGAAGTCAAAACTAACGTCTCCACAATCCATTTCGTTTTGAAAGCCGATCGGTAAACAAAGTCGTTGATTGATGATAGGAAATAACAAGAGCGACAGTGAAGTATCAATTCTAACCTTGGCAAATTATCATTTCAGACAAATATAGATATCAAATGACTGATTGAATGGCGGGGGAGGTAGATAAATACTCATATTCAAATAGCTTCGAGAATATGTTTAATTTTATAATGAACTAGAAGTTAGAGTATAATTTATTCTCCGAACAGAACAGTTTTGCACCAATTTTATGTTTCCTATGAAAATTAAAAGCAAGATATAGTGATACGAAACCTTATGTCTAGAATCCTAATCCCAATTTTAATCAAAATACATGATTTTGATTAAAAAAAATAATCTAAAATGGAAAGCTTAAGCTCAAAGGGTCTTGAGAAGAAATTAAAATTTAGGGAATCTTGGTTGATCGATGTCTAATGAATAGGATTTAAATTTAATGCAAATTTGAAAAAAAATGAATTTTCAAATGGGAGCTTATGCCCATTTTATGTCCTCTAAAAACCCTTAAAAATATTCCAAAGAAACTGAAATTTTGGGAATATTTATTAATTGATGTCTAATACCTATTGTTACGATTTCAAACAAATTGGAGATGTCTGAATTTTCACGCCTTACCCCCCCCCCCCGTTTTCATAAAACTAAATTAAGCTGTATATAGCACATATTACCCACCCGTACAACTAGCAGTTGTGTTCCAAGATCCATTATATTCGGTTCATTAGTTTGGGAATTTTTCCTATACAACGAAATATATATATATATATATATATATATATATATATATATCTAATATATTAAGTAGAGACGTTTTTTCCCCTGTACCTTCTCGGAGAATAGGAAAATAACCACATGCATCACAGGCTACTAAACTCACAATTACATTACACTTATTCACTCGAGCGCGTTTTAGTATATATGTTATTCCTTATTCCAAACAAACACTGAATATTACATTCGGCCCGGCCGCCACGACTCTCCGAGACACCAACTCCATATAGGTGGTAGTAAAAACTTTTCTCCCTAACAATTCTGTACTGTGACTACACTCATCGACACCGGGAACTAATAAACACAGTATAATTTTCATAAAGCACCCATTGTTATTTCGTATTTGTCTGGCATTATTTTACTACATAATATTAAGCAATACGCAAAAACTTAACAACCGCTCCCTTACACTCCGATGATTATTCGCGAATATCAGATTACGTTACTTGTAATTCTACCTATAACTTACATTAATTCTGGAATTAACCGAATGAAATTAACGAACACAGTTCCAGCGAGATTTAATCATTCAAGATGGCCTCTAGAATTTCTTGATCGAATCGACTTCTTACTTAATTGAATAAGCGCCAACATACTGGTAGAGCCCGAAATATTTACATTTTCCAAATCATACACCTACAAGACGCATATTATAGAAATCTTGACCAACTCCTTTACTTCATAACCAAATGCCGTAAACTCTGTCATTGTTGAACTTTATATTCGGTCGATGAACAAGCTTAGCTTAATTGGGTTATTTACACATAGATTTTAAACTGGAAACATTCGGGGCGATGGTTTAGAAGTTAGGTTTCTTAATCGGCAGTTTCAGCGTTCGATCCCAATCTACGCTACGACTTTTTTTTTCTTTTTCGTTACGACTTTTTTTTTTTTAATTTAAAACATTCCCCAACACGGTAGATGAACAATAGGCCGTTTCTTTTTTTTTAATCGACGTCATGTAATAGGTAGTACTTTCTCCCGTGCAACGCCGGGCGACGGGTTCCGCTAGTATATATATATATACATGGACGGCGGCACCGGGGGGGGGGGAGGGGGCTCAAGCCCCCCCCCACCACTTTTTGACTCCCCCCCACTTTACGGTCATCAATAATGAAGTTATATATGCATGTGTTTAACCGTCCCCCACTTTTTAGGAGAGCCCCCCCCCACACTTTTATAACTGTGCCGCCGGTCCTGATATATATATATATATATATTAGGGTAGGTCGATTTTACACTTTTTTTTAAATATTAAAAAAAGGCACGTACCGAAAGTTGTATATAGACCTATTAAATACTCATGCAAAAAATTTGATCAAAAACTTCAGCGGTTTTTTGAGCGTTTGGTATCAAAGATCGTAGACAAGAATATACTGAAAATTCCTCGTTTTTGCAAGATTTGCTTGAATACTGGTGTTAAAACCAAATAATTTGTGCATTTAAAATCAGCGAATGTCAGTTTATTTTATAAAAATGATATTAATTAAAGAAATCTTCAAATTAAAAATTTGCCCCCCCCCCGCCCTCATTTTCAGTATCTGCTTTTGTAAACTACCTTTTAACGTTATGAATTAAACAGTAATATTTGAATACCTAAAAAAATGATTTTTTTCTGTTATAAGTGAAAATATAACAAGCAAAGAAATAAGGAAAAACCGAACACTATTTTAATGGAGCTTAATATTGAGAGTCAAATTGCTCCATATAAGACCCCTTAGACAAAAATGCTGGTCTCAATTTCTGACTCAAAACTTTGGCTGTAATGTGTTGATGCCTTGCTTCAAAACCATATACAGTTTGTGAAGCTTCTGTTATTAACTTAACTGCCCGTTCCACGCCCTGAGAATGCCAAAAATGCAGCATAATTTTAAATCTATTAATTGTGTCCAATGTGTGGCATTAAAATTAATAGGTGGTATTCTCACTCCTGAAAGAACACATTAATTAATTGAATTATTAAAAAATTCCAATCTGTACTGCTTTAATAATTATGGTGAAATTAGATAAAATCTTTAAAAATCATTCTATAAATTGGAATAAATAATTGAGTCAGAAATATATGAATAAATATTACTTACCTAATGGCCAACATTCTTTTTAAAGCTTCTTCTCTTACTTCAATCTCTTCAGATTTAACCATGGAATATAGAAAGTTTTCAGGCAGTAAACAAAATGTATTACCTTGTATATTTCTAAATGTGATATCTTGGATTTCCTGAGGCTGCTCCTTAATCCTCTGGGTCATATTAAAAATGTGCACTTGCTGATTGTGGAATTTACTATTTCTTTTAATTTCAAACCAAGAAGTGGCATACACATTTACAATAAAATTTACTACATAGTGTAGTTTTGTCGTGTGCCTTTGTTGGTATGCACCACGAGTCCATAAACACATGAGCCTGATGGCCAAAGTTAACCATCTTGCTTGGTTTAAAGGACCAATTTTCCAGGAGGTATATCTAGAGTCAACCTTACCTCTAGAAATACCTACTGTGTATTCATAAAGGAGTCTTTGGTCAGAACTAAGATCATGTATTTCATCAATTTTAAAAATTGACTCTAGAGGATTGCTAATAGTGGAAAATGATATTTGGGGTAAATCATGGCAATCATTTGAGCATAATTTCCCCAGAGGGCCACTGAATGTTGTAGGGCCCTTTGCGCAACCATCTATGTTTTTAAAAAGGGCTCTGAAAGGTAGTTCATTATGATGCAAAGAGCAACCAATTGTGTGAAGATTTTTAAAAAGTTTTTTTTCTAAAATTGCAACCATTCCACCTTCGCAACCTGTGTTGGTATTAGTGTTGTCAACAAGTATAGCCTTGATACTGTTCTCACTGTGGAATTCATGCAAAATATCCACCACTTGATCTGCATGAACAGCACCTGTTGCACCACTATTAGGAAGAACTCTGTGTAAGATATTTACTTTCTCATGGTGTTTCTTTTGTAAAAGTTAAATGGTGTTCTGGTCCCTTAGTTTTTTCATAATTCTCTGTCTATTTTCATCCACAATTTCCTTATACATCAATGTGTCCTTATCCATTCACCCATCAACTCCAATACATATAATATTTTAGGTGGGATAAAAACCCCTGGCTGAAATAGTTTTATTTGTCTACCTCCAACAAGGTAAGATGTGACACAAGGTCATGAAAGTGGGATTAGATAAGCCTGCGCTATAGAGGTGAGCACTCTGGCCATTAAAACATTGACTGGGCAGCCCCGTCGGCATTCCCCTGTAGGGGCGTCTCAGACAGTTAGCAATAAACTTACTCCTCCCCAAAGAGGGAAGGCAAAGCCTGGGAGGGTGCAACTCCTAGAATTGCACAGGACGGACAAGCCCCAATAGACCGGCGTAAATCCAGACCCAAAGGCCCGGACGATACCGATTTATTTGGTGGGGTAAAAACCCCTGGCTGAACTAGATTTTATTTATCTATCTCCAACAAGGTAAGATTGACACAGGAAAGTGGGATGAGAAAGCCAGTGCTCGAGAGGTGAGCACTCTGGCCATTTAAAAATTGCCTGGGCAGCTCCGTCGGCATTCCCCGGTAGGGCCGCCTCAGACAGTAAGCAATAAACTTACTCCTCCCCAAAGAGGGAAGGCAAAACCTGGGAGGTGCACCTCCTAGAACTGCACATGACGGACAAGCCCCAATAGACGGGCGTGAATCCAGACCCAAAGACCCGGACGATACCGGTTTATTTGGTGGGTTAAAAAACCCTGGCTGAACTAGTTTTTATTTATCTAACTCCCACAAGGTAAGGTGTGACAAAAGGTCGGGGAAGTGGGATTAGATAAGCCAGCGCTCGACAATTCAATATATATTTGTGATAATTACATTTGTAAACACAGAATGAACACGTGAATTCAAATTCGCTCGTTGAATTTTCAACCGGTGAATACCATAAAAAATATCCAATAAATAAAACGCCTATGTAAATAAATAATTATTTATATATAAAATTAAATATTATGGTGTTTTATTCCTTTTTAATTTGAATATGTACATTTAATTTCTTAAGAAAAGGAATAATAAACTTTAAAATATTTATTATTAAGTAATGTATTACTTTTTTTTGTTAAAACCCGGGTTTAATTTAAGGCGACACATCTGCCGGTGAAATCTAGGCTGTGAGAAAAAATCTCGATTTATTTGATCTTAAAGTTGCAATGCTCAAATAAATACAAAGTTTTGAAGAAAAATATTTCTTGTGGTAACTTTTGACATTATTTGGCAACTTTCTTCGAGTGCGATAATTTACAGTTTCAAAATCGACCTCCCCTAATATATATATATATATATATATATATATATATATATATATATATATATATATATATATATATACCTACGTATTAAAACTTACAAAAACATAATGTGTCTCACCGTGTTGCCTAGACTATATTCCAAAATTCATAATGATCTGTTCATTACTTTAGGAGTTTATTCTGTACATGTATATACACACATACCTAACTTTCTCTCGCTATCTTTCTCTCTCTCTCTCTCTCTCTCTCTCTCTCTCTCTCTCTCTCTCTCTCTCTATATATATATATATATATATATATATATATATATATATATATATATATATGTAAAGTTAAATGGAAGAAGAGTGATAAACATGCACGAATGTCCAAATTTATTTCAAACTTCAAATGTCCAAAGCAAGGTATATTCTTTAATAAAATTATATTTATTGTTCTTTCCTTAAGTCAAGGCTTTTAAAAGATCGAGATCTTATCATCAGAGGAATTATACAGATAGATAAGTTGGCAATAGAAAAGCCAAAGTTCAACATTTGAAAAAATATTTAGAAAAAGATGGGTGAGAAAAAAATTTCGAGTAAAAAGATATATTGAGCATTTACCATTTCACTATAGGTTCTTTCTACTAAAACTTTTACGTTTATTTTCTTACTTATATATATATATATATATATATATATATATATATGATAATTTTATTTACACAGACATGTACAAAATCTGCGACACTGGCATGTCGATGTTATCGATCAACCGTTACTATAAACTGAGATCTCATCAGGCAGAGTTAGAATCCGATCTTAACCTCAGATCATATTTGGAGAGAACCAAATATGATCAGAGGTTAAGATCGGATTCTAACTCTGCCTGATGAGATCTCAGTTTATAGTAACTGTTGATCGATAACATCGACATGCCAGTGTCGCAGATTTTGTACATGTCTGTGTAAATAAAATTATCATATATAAAGCTCTATTTTGATATTGAGCACTTTTTATAAACCCGGTTAAAATTCTCTGGATTACCACCCTGTGGATATTTTTCACCTGGATTATTACCATTATTATATATATATATATATATATATATATATATATATATATATATATATATATAGTATTCACCCTATAATATAATAACACTTTCGGAACAAAATAATTTTTACACATATTTTGAGAGGAGCCAGAAGTAAAAACAGGTAATCAAGGATTCTGTCTCCAAAATCCCCTTCGTCAGAAAGTCGAAAAAAAGACAAGTTCTGAACGTAATCCGGAGAAGAATTTAGGAAAATAGAATATAGACAATCAGAGATTTAATACCGTTTGACATAAATAGTTACACACAGATGAAATGCCCAGACAAACTCAGTTAAAAGAAACAAATAATGATGTCCAAAGGTTTAAAGTGTAATACCAAACCAAATATGAAGTCAATATGTATTATATATATATAAGTTTGCTTATATATTATTACTTGCTATAAGTTGTCTAATCTAAGCAAAATGCGAAGTTCCTTTCCACGGGATCAGTTGAACAGTGTTAAGACTATATTGTCCACTTTATATGACATAAATAGGATTAATTTATCGTCTCGTCCCATAGCTGTTTAAATCGACCAATTGATTAGAGCGCCCTGCTTTGAATTAAAAGTGACTCGTGTCTGGTGGTTTGAATCGTGCGACCGGCTAAACAGTTATATTTCACACTGATGATTCCATTAAAATGAGACGTATACGTATGTGGATGATAATTAAATAGTTTTTTTTGTATATATATATATATATATATATATATATATATATATATATATATATAATTTCGTCTTATTCTACGCATTTTAATCTTCGCACTGTAACATGCCCCGCATTTTTCGTTTTATAATTACTTTTGTCAACTAAATTTTAATCGAAATTTTAATCTTGAATATTTTTTAATGTCCTTTCAACATTTAAAATTCAACTTTGAAATTAAAAAAGGGGGCGGGTTAATCTTTTATTCTTATCACCCCTTCCCCCATTTTTACTATTATCATCACAGAAAACCACAACTAGACACCGTGGCTTTTTAACCTAACATTTCTCCTTACAGCGACCAATTATCAACGATAATTTCTTCTTTTTTCTCCATTTTTCCTCTATTATAAGACGTTTTATCTCATACCCAGTTCCTAAATGTGGCTGTTTACGCGTCTGATGAGACCCAGATAGGTCGAAATAATTTATAAGGCGGACAGCTCTAATGTGTTTAGTTTATTTCTTTTAAATTCATTCTTGCTCTGATAATAAGTACATTGAGCTTTCTTACTCGGATTCCCAGCGAAACCTGTTAACTCTGCACACACACACACTATATATATATATATATATATATATATATATATATATATATATATATATATATATATATAGATATAGATAGAGAGAGAGATAGAGATAGATAGATAGATAGATAGATATATATAGAGAGAGAGTGAGAGAGAGAGAGAGAGACTTATAGAGCCCCTCCCTCCCCAGACTTAACCACAATCGAATTCCTTTCAACTTTCCACAGATAACCGCTGGTAAGTAGACAGTATAAAGTAGACCTTGGGTTTATTTTCGACAGCCTCGTAACTCTTGCTTTTATTATTTTGTCCTTTAGTCCTCACATTTCATGTGCGATGTTTCTGACAAAGGAGAAATAATTGCTGTTTTCTGGGTCAGAAGCTATCCATCTAACACTTATCGTTGGTTAGTTTTTAACCTTGAAGTGGTATTTTTAATTATTTATTTAAATTTTTTTAATCTCTTTACATAAAGTGGCTTCATGCCTTGTCTGGGGCGATTTCCATAAAAAAGAAAAAAAGTTATGTATTAGGTGTGCTTTGAATCACTGGTGTTTTATTAGATTCTTTTTACTCCTAAACTAGTTACTGCAGCAACACATGAGAGTATAATCTACCCACCTGTTTCACGCATTGCCGAAACGAGGACTACAGATGAACACAGGTGTTTCCAAAACCAGTACTGACAGAATCTAGTACTGACAGAATCTAGTACTGACAGAATCTAGTACTGGCAGAAACAGCGATTAGAAAGACTATGCAATCGTTAAACAAATAATCGACGTTAGTTAATCGGACTTATTTCACGTTGGGGGACACCATCGGAAGTTATCTAGCAAAAAGAGATTATGGAAGCGGCTATGTTTGACTGATATCATTACGTGTAACTGATCCGGTTTCCAAACGGCTGACATGATGGTTGATGATCAGGTGAGCTGTCGGATTTAAGCAACGTCCATCATCTTGAAAATCCTATTGATGAAAAGGAGGCTGAGGATTCAGTAACCAAACAACACCTTTACACGCCCCCTCTCTGCCTGACACACACGCAGACACACACCTACGTACGTTCATTTTCTCTGCAGATTCAACATCAATCTCCTCTTGACGTGAGCTTCATCAGGTTGAGATAATAAAGCCGGTATATAAAATCAACTCATGTTATTTCTAACTAACAAAGAACCTATGCTTATTTACATAACACTTAGACATACACACATATCATATATTATAAGTATACACACACACACACACACACACACACATATATATATATATATATATATATAGGGTTCGCCATAAGTAACTATATGTTTTCTTTTATTTATAACTTTTCTTCCTCTATGTAATGTGTTATTCGAAAGCAGTAATCGTATATTTCTCTTTGGTAAATATTTTAATATCATTTTCATTTCATTTCCATTTTTATTTCAGATATACATTTTGTTCATACAAAAGAGTGGAAAATTGCAGGTTTGAAGTAGTTTTGACAAAGTCTACTCAGCAAAGCATCATTGAATTTAAGAAACACATCTGAGCTGACATTGCTCAAGTGTGGTTAAAGCTGTAAGTTAAAATATTTTGCTCAGTCACTGAAATATTAAAAAAGTGCATTTAGATCAACGGTGAGCACGTAGAGTTTTAATAAACATTATGTTTTATGTCGTAAAAAAACAACTTTAGTAAGTGTACGCTTTGTGAGTTTCTATTATGCAGTTGTACATTGCGTCCATGTTACATTTATTATGATAAAGTTAAATCATATAGTTACTTATGCCACACCTTGTATATAGGATAAATTCAAAAGTATTACTCTGAAATGGCAGTGAGACATGGACACCTTATGCTAAACAAGAAGAAAAGTTGCAGATATTCCATCTAAGAAGCCTGCGTTTTATCCTTGATATATGACAGATGTTGAGGTGCTTGAAATAGCGGGTCTGAAATCCATGTACACACTGCTGAGGCAACTCCGACTGAGATGGCTTGGTCACGTTCACAGGATGGCTGATAGCAGAATTCCCAAAGATCTCCTTTATGGAGGGTTAAAAGAAAGAGAGAGAGAGAGAGAGAGAGAGAGAGAGAGAGAGAGAGAGGGAGAGAGACCGTGGTCTCCCTCTTCTAAGATACAAGGATGTCTGCAAGAGAGACATGAAGACTTTTGACATCGATCCGTCATCTTGGGAAAACCTTGCTTCTGACAGGGATGAATGGAAAAATCCTCAAACGACAGCTTGACATCGGGGAAGCAAAGTGGAAGACGAAAGCCGCTGAAAAGTGTGCAAGAAGGAAAAAAAGGGAAAAAGCAAATGAACTTCTTCATTCATCTGTGGCAACCGTGACAGAGACTGCAATACCTGCATAGGCCTTCTCAGCTATAGCAAGAAATGCCTGGGTGTTGTGGGTACACATCATCCCTATTGGAGAACTGATGGTATCAACCAGGTATAATAAATACCACTGGTTGCAGAGACTCAGGAGAGACTTTCATACCATGTTATGTTGGACTTTGTAAGAAACGTTTCAATTTGAGCAAGTAATTATTTTTATATATTGTCATACTGTTGCCGCCATTTTGTTATCCGTTACTGTTGATTGTTATTGCTTTATTATTTGAACTTTTTTGTTGGATTTTTTTTTCTGGACGACGTTGTTTGTTTTTTTTCTCTTTTTTTGTTGCCTCTAGTTTGTTAACTAGATGGCTGTAGAGATGTCCAATACTGATAACTCGGAATGGTGCAAGCCACCAAAAGTTACAATTAAGGATGTTAAGGAGTTCATCGAGGAGGCAAAAAATGCTCACACATGGTCACGGAGACCGGTATTCTAATCGACATTCCAAAGCTGGAAGAGATACAGAAACGAACTGTCTCTTTATTTGTGGTGGATAAAAAGATTAAAAAATTAATCAGGGCCACCCCTGAACTGATTTTAAAACTATTACATACAGCAGGTTTTAAACCGCAAAGGTTGATTAAGTCAAAAGGCTTCAACACTTGGTCGGCGCCTTTTCTGAATGAAGACACCTGTAACAAACTTTCACTGACCCAAATTATCACACCGGATTACGTGCTGCGAACGGAATACATGGGGAGGAGAAGATCCTCCATTTCAATTTTTAACGTGCCATTCCACGTTAAAGGCGAGCACATTGGTGCTTTTTTCTTAAAATTTGGGGAGATTACAGACGTCAGTTATGACGAGTTTCCAGGTATCTGGAACTTTGAAATCCTAGTCGATAAAAAGTCGTATGAAAGTATTCCTCTATTACCTTCATATTGGGGAGGAAAAATTGCCCATTATCCTAGCGGGAAGAAAACCCATATGTTGGTATTGCGAAGAAATGGGTCATTTAACTATGGATTGACCCCCCAAAGATTCAACATTAAAAACGACTACCTCGATCACTAAAACATCGAAGGCAGGACCTCACCTCAACGCGCAACCAAATATTGGTTATATTATTAATTCAGCAACCGATGATTCGAAAGACGAATTCCCGGCACTACCGGCAATCAAGAAACCAAACGCTGAAGAAGAAAAAGATGAAGGTTGGATTATTATACCGGGGACCCCCCCCCCCCCGGGGCGTTTGTCTTTGGACGAGATGCGAGAGAGGGAAATGCTAAAAAATGACCCCGGTAAAGACTCTTTCTTAAAAGCGAAGGCTTTAAAAAGTAATTTGGGAAATAATACACCCAAATCCACTCCTGATGCAACCCCTAAACCAAGTCCCCAACCGATTACTAAACGAAAAATCCCCCAAAATCCTCAGTCCCCCAAAACAATGCCCCCACCAATAACTGGCCCCATTACGGACAAACCATATAAACTCATCCCCCTAATCCCACAAAAAGTCCCCCAAAATGCCAAATCTCCCAGACCTTCTCCTTCCGTTTCCCCTTTAAATACTCCCAGAAACACTTCACCTGCGCCCCCTCAAAGCAGCCCTCCCCTTCACCTTCTCCAGCTTCGCTCATAGAGCCCTGATCCCCCTCCCCTTCTCCCATGGATGACATGCCTCCCCCCACCTACCACGCAGAAACGACAAAGAAGCCATTCTACAGAGAGTAGAAAGGCGAAAAAATCTGCTTTTCTATTATGTGAAGACGTATGTAAATGTACGCAGGTACAAATAGATACTGTCAAAAATTATCATGCTCCCAACTTCGCTGAATTACTAAAATTTAACGAGGTTGAAGGAATATCAATTGAAGACTCTTCGAACTTCCCAAATGCAGATAGGGTGATTACTGTAATCCGAAAAAAATCAGAAGCAAAGGCTCTATGGCAGATGTTGGAGGAGGCGAACAAAGCCGTTAATTTTACTCCCCCTTTGGCCATTTTTAAAAATAGTGCCTTAATGGAACTAAGGAATGACTGTATTGGGAGGCTACCCATAAAAATTCACCCATCCCTGTATAGAATAGCAAAGCTAACATATCCTCATGATGTTGGCGGCATCTCCCATGATGGTCTGATTAACGACCAAATGGGAAAACAGTCTTTTGGGAGAGCCGGTGGCATTCTGACTACATCTATGTTCGTTTCTCAAACACTACCCTAAAGCATCCTCATGGCTCTCTATCTAGCAAGTTTAAATGTGCGGGGCCTGAGGGCGAATGACCGTAAATTTCGGGTCGCTACTGACCTTCAGCGCCTCGGAGTGGATATATGTTGTGTGCAGGAAACCGATCTGAATTCAGGGGAACATTTGGGTGCGCTGGCTAAGCGTTTTCACGTTTATTCAGCGTACTTTAATTCTTCCGCAAGGGGAGTTTCCTGGCTGGTAAGCAAAACTTTAGATGCGTCGTGTGACCCTTGCTACATGGATTTGGAAGGGAGACTATGTGTTTTTGATATTACCATAAAGGGGAAAGCATTTCGTCTCATTGGGGTTTATGCGCCCAATAGCCATCCTGAGCATGTTTCTTTCTTTCGGCGAATCGAGCAGACTGGAACGCGGTCCTGGATCCCGATTTAGATCGTAATCGGCCTAGGGGTACTAACACTGATCGGGATGCTAAAATATTTCGGGACTTTCTCGATAAGTTTGATCTTATCGACAAGTACCGGAATGAAAAGCCTCGTGATAAGGTATGGACTTGGACATCTAGACGCGGTTCCGATTTGAGACAACTCTCGAGTTATATCGATCGGTTCTTAATTAGGAGAGTCGACGTAGGGGTAGTTGAATGTCCAAGTCTTCATAATATAGTTTACTCAGACCATAGACTTATTCGGGTCCGTGTGAACTTAGATAGACCTAAGCCTAGATTAGATGGGTACTGGAAGCTCAACACTTCGTTGTTCGATATGAAGAGCTACCAGGACCAGCTTCTACTAACCTTACAGCGGGAATTGACGGGGGCTGTAATTGGGAATAAGAAGTGGGTCCATTTTAAGAAGGTGATTAGGTCCTTTACTGCCGATTTTAGCAGACAGCTCAACCTAGCAACTAGAGCAGTTAAAGTGGCACTAGAGTCTAGATTAGATAGGGCGGTGGAGGTTGGGGATAGCCTTAGTGTTACTATAAGGCTAAGCTGAATTCTTTGGCTTTCCAAGAACATCAGGCTTTAGTGATTAGGGCTAGGTTAAAAAGAATGTCTGAGGAAGCAACAAATATGGCCGCTGAATTGCGTGCAGAGGAGCTTCGACATGCAACTGATCGACATATCGCTCGTGTCTCATTGCCGGATGGGCGGCTCGCGACTACAAACGAAGGTATTCTGGAGGCTTTTCGCTCTCATTTTCAGGAGCTTTTTACTAGGGAACCCGGTCTGTCTTTAGTACAATTCGACCCCTATTTGGCCGACTTTTCTCGCCTTGAGGCGACCGAAGCGGCTAGGTGCGAAGGTTGCATAATAGAGGATGAAGTCCAGGAAGCATTAAAGCGGGTCGACCTTAACAAGTCTCCTGGGATTGATGGTTTGCCCTATGAAGTGTATTTGAGGATGTCGCCCATTTTTGTTCCCTTGCTGACAGGTTTGTTTAATTCGTGGTTTAGGAACGGGAATATTCCTCAGTACTTGACCATGGGATGGTGAAGTATCCCGACTGTGGCCCTAAACTAGATTTCTATTATTGCATGTTTTAATTATGGATTGTTTTTTTATAT
Organism: Sepiola atlantica; assembly: GCA_963556195.1. Classification (NCBI taxonomy): domain Eukaryota; kingdom Metazoa; phylum Mollusca; class Cephalopoda; order Sepiida; family Sepiolidae; genus Sepiola; species Sepiola atlantica. Next base: position 43,256,323 of record OY744527.1, on the reverse strand, counting down.
TTATGTATATAACTGTTTTTAAATTTTAAATTCTAATTTAAAATTTCTAATGTGGAGTACCCCATATCCCCATTTTTCCTTCTCTTGCCTTTTATCTTTTATTTTTATTTTTACACAATTTTATGTTATCCTTTATTTTATCTAACAGTGTATTTATTTCATCTTTATTTTTCTTCATTTTTCTTTATTTTTCTTCATTATTCTTTTTCATCTTTCTTTATCCCCCCCCCTTTTTATTATTTGTACCTTAACATTTTTTATGATTAGTACCCTTAGGACTTTATAAATTTATAAATGGTGTGATTACAATTAATTTAATTATAAGTTTAATTGTAATGATTTATTATTTAATATTTTTAGTAATATATTATTACATTAGCATATTATTTCAATATAATTTTTAACTTAATATTAATTTTATTTTTATTTTTAACGTTATCTCCATTTACTTTCGATAACATATATAGCGTCTCTATTAGTTAAATTTGAATCCTTTCCATAACAGGCTACGTAATTCCACGCACGTGACAATTTAAATCTGCTAGTTTCCCATCTGTCCAACTGTTAACATTATTCCCATTTAATTTCTTGCTTTTTCTATGTACAGCGTCGCTGTTGTTTTGATCTGAAACCTTTCCATAACTGACTACGTATATTCCACGCACGTGACAATTTTACATCTGAAAGTGTTCCATATTTCCAACGGACAATATTTTTAAATTCCTGGCGGTTGTTCTCACTCATTAAGCTATACGACTCCGCTGATGAAGGTCCGATTTTCTCGGATCTGAAACCTTGGTCCGGATGTTGTTGTAACACTATATATATATATATATATATATATATATATATATATATATATATATATATATATATATATATATATATATGGAGGGACTCTAGCCAACTTACACTTTACATCGTTAAGCTGGAGCCAGACTAGGTACAACAACCCAGACAATAGCAAAAATACAAAAAATATATGAACCTTTTCCTCAAATAAAAAATACGGCAATGGAGTAAAAGATAACTGATATAATGTAGATATCATAGTGTTTATTATTAACTGTGTTTGGTGAGCAATTTATTACGCTCTGCAACAGTTTGGTCATATGTCCAATTAAGTTAATACGTATATATGTTAATATAAATAATATGTAGATAGCTATGCATATAAATATATCTACTACTTAGCTCTAACCTTTCATGATATCATTTGTATTTCTTATATGTAAGAGACAAACATAATTTACTTTTCCAGTTCATTAATTGAACATTTTGTTTATGAAATTATTGGAAGAGCTCACCCCAAAATAAACTCCGTCAACCACGAAAAGGCACATTATAACAATTGCCATTTGAAGTAGTATTTTTTTCTTTAGCTCTTTACATCAAACGGTTTCATGCTCTGTCTGGAGCGATTACTTGGTAATTAATTCTTAATAATTTTCCTCCTGACCCTGGTCTTGGTTTTCCACACGAAGGGAATATTAAATTCACAAGATGTCTCTAGTTGCATGTGTATCCCGCTCAGTGATGATGTTAACGACGTTATTTTTTTGCATTTTTTCTTGCAGGAAGCTGTCGGTGTCCTCTCATATATAACGTCTGGTATTCCTAAATGATCAACCATCTGACACTGATCAGGATAAACGTCGCTTAACTCTGATAGTCTAACGAAAACTGGTGTGTATGTCAATGTGATTATGTTGCATTCTTTACGATAGCCGTTCAATTAGAAGTGATATCACCTTTTTTATGGAAATCGCTCCAGACAAGGCATGAAGCCACTTGATGTAAGGAGCTAACAAGTACAAAATATTATTGTCGCAAAGACAAGAGATGCCTATTGGCCTTAGTCTTAGAAAGGCCAAGGCTATAGGTAGGAGGAAAACAGTCAGCAGGAAGAGAGTTTCACACGCCTGCAGTTCTTGTGAATAAGCTACTGGAATGATGTATCAAAACAGCCAATTGATGAAGACCTTAATTTGAACTACTTTAATTGTTCTATCACTGTGGAGAAGGGATCTAAACTTAGCCCTGCCGTCGAAGGGGGGAATTATTTTCAACATTATCAGTGACGTTTTATGCACTTAGTAATCGACATTAGTTTCCTAAAGACGGTTTCATACAACTCTAAACTCTTATGTTTGTTTAGCGATACGATCGATTGCGTGCAAGGAGGTATGTAACGGTTGATCGATAAATCAATAAATGTATTTCCAAGTAATGAAAAAGCATTTGTTCTACACACATCAATCAATCAATATTATATTCATAAATATCGATCTTGTGAATCCAATATTGTACAGTGATAGTTCAAGATTTCAAGCTTCGTGATAATGCTTTTTTTATTCGTATTACAATGTGTGTGTACCTTTATTTCTACGTACGTTATAACCGTCTACACTTATCAAAAACTATCAGGGGTACCCGGCGTTGCCCGGGCTTCGCCCGTAGGCAAACGTGTAACAATTTCTCGCGTCCCCGGTTTCCACGGGCAAAAGCTGTGTCTTCCATGGCGCCGCTCTCATCTTGGTTGTCCCCTCTCCCCACTGTCTTCCCTCTCTCCCTTTCATCCTCATCTCTGTCCCTTCCCCGTTCCCGCTCGATGTATATGTAGGTCAACGTTAAAAAAATTCTGAGAGTAGACTGGGATAGACCCCTGAACCTTTAGATCTCGGACCTTTGTCTATACGACAGGACCACGGAAGCGACTATAAAATATCTTGAAAAATAGGTAACTTAAACGAAGTCTGAAACTGACATGCGTTTAATGCATGCACCTATGCGTCGAATGTAACTCTACCAGAAAGTGACCAAATTTAGGGACTCTCTGTCACACGTTTTCGGTCATTTCTATGAGAAGAAATCGATGTTTAATTTTTCCAATTTCTGGATATTATATGTCCGAAAACTGGATGATTCAGAAAATGTCAACTTTATAGGTTACAGTTGAGTATCGTGGGAGACTATTCCAGACATACAAACATACAAACATAAACACATATATACAGACGTTTCGCCTTCATATAATAGATGAGATCGTCTAATTGCCAAAAATGAACACAGGATGTACATCTTTCGTGATAAAAAGTATTCGCACTAATATTCGTATTAGTGCGAACACTAGCAAAACATAATTATATAAAATAACACCTCAATCGGTGAAGTTACAAAAAGAAAAAAGAAAGAACACATCTCAAACTGGATAGTTTAAATAAGAAAAAAACGTACCAATCGGAAATTGAAAAAAAAAGAAAACATCTCAATATGGAAATAGCGGATTCGTTTCCGAATTCATTTCACACTGCGGAGGTTTGTCTGACTTGTCATTTGCTTTCTTCCTTTTCTTAAACACTTGAAATGGTTTCAGCCAGATGTTCTTTTACTCGCTAATGTGACGAAATGTCTATTTATATACAAATAAATACATATTGGTCTTTGTTATAGAGAGGAGAAAGCATAATTGAGAAATATCTGGTGTCACTGGTGCCACAATTTCAGACTTTGCCAATTTTAAAAACAATTGTTCCCAAATCGAATAAGGGCTCTTAAACAGAATTTTATCAGCGTTGTCGGCTTAAAGGTGACATTCGTTGTAGTTATTGCAAGGATATTTAGCCGACAATTATTTTACGGTAAGAAACAAATTATTTAATTTGAAAAGATTTAAATTGCTACAATTAATTAATAAGTTAAACAGTTAAAAAATTCGTTTTATTTATTTAAAAATATTTAGCCGGCAATTATTTTACGGTAAGAAAGAAATTATTTAATTTGAACAGATTTAAATTGCTACAATTAATAAATAAGTTAAAAGGTTAACAAATTCGTTTTATTTATTTCAAAAATATCTAACCGGCAATTATTTTACGGTAAGAAAGAAATTATTTAATTTGAACAGATTTAAATTACTACAATTAATAAATAAGTTAACAGATTAAAAGATTCGTTTTATTTATTTCAAAAATATTTAGCCGGCAATTATTTTATTGTAAGAAAGAAATTATTTAATTTGAACAGATTTAAATTGCTACAATTAATAAATAAGTTAAAAGGTTAAAAAATTCGTTTTATTTATTTCAAAAATATCTAGCCGGCAATTATTTTACGGTAACAAAGAAATTATTTAATTTGAACAGATTTAAATTGCTACAATTAATAAATAAGTTAACAGATTAAAAGATTCGTTTTATTTATTTAAAAAATATTTAGCCGGCAATTATTTTATTGTAAGAAAGAAATTATTTAATTTGAACAGATTTAAATTGCTACAATAAATACATAAGTTAAAAGGTTAAAAAATTCGTTTTATTTATTTCAAAAATATTTAGCCGGCAATTATTTTACGGTAAGAAAGAAATTATTTAATTTGAACAGATTTAAATTGCTACAATTAATAAATTAGTTAAAGATACAAAATTCGTTTTATTTATTTCAAAAATATTTAGCCGGCAATTATTTTACGGTAAGAAATAAATTATTTAATTTGAACATATTTAAATTGCTACAATTAATAAATAATTTAAAAGGTTAAAAAATTTGTTTTATTTATTTCAAAAATATTTAGCCGGCAATTATTTTACGGTAAGAAAGAAATTATTTAATTTGAACAGATTTAAATTGCTACAATTAATAAATAAGTTAAAAGGTTAAAAAATTCGTTTTATTTATTTCAAAAATATTTAGTCGACAATTATTTTACGGTAAGAACGAAATTATTTAATTTGAACAGATTTAAATTGCTACAATTAATAAATAAGTTAAAAGGTTAAAAATTTCGTTTTATTTATTTCAAAAATATTTAGCCGGCAATTATTTTACGGTAAGAAATAAATTATTTAATTTGAATAGCTTTAAATTGCTACAATTAATAAATAAGTTAAAAGGTTAAAAAATTCGTTTAATTTATTTCAAAAAAATTTAGCCGGCAATCATTTTACGGTAAGAAAGAAATTATTTAATTTTAACAGATTTAAATTTCTACAATAAATAAATAAGTTAAAAGGTTTAAAAATTCGTTTTATTTATTTAAAAAATATTTAGCCGGCAAGTACAGGCTATCGACTAAAAATTCATCTATGCAATTGTTAATTAAATTCACAATCCTTTCTGCAATCTAACACATTTTGTACACATAAACTTCAGTCTATGCCTGACTTGTCCACCAAGTCTCAGCCATGAATGTTCAACACTCTATGTTTATCGCCATTCAATGTTAGTCATAGCAATGATGAGCACTACATAGTGGTCATTAAGAAGTTTTGGACAGTCGTGTGTAGATGAATGTGCTGGAACCTGATTCTCTAATGCCTGCTGCATCCTGATTGATTTATAGTTTCGTCGACTCCAGGGCGCTTCCGAAACCTGCCCGAACGTTGACGACGCGGAGTCACGGAAACGCGGTGCGTTCTCTATAAGAGTACCGAAATATAAATATGATATAAAAATTCTTATCAAAGTAAAACTGTATCAGTGAGAAATGACCAAATATCGTCATCCATTTAGAATAAAAAAAGCATAATGTTTTCTATTCAACGTCAAATACGAAAATACTAAAAATGTCGGAATATTTGTTTCTAATATTATGTTTACATACTTTTAATTTTGTAATGATTGGTTTTAAGGAAGGTTTTTACATCGACAAGGACATTGATAAGGACATCAGATCGAAGGTGCTGATTCTAAATCTGCAGTTAGTTCGACTCTTAGATCGACCGTTTAACTGCGATGCCGCGACACACATGCACATAACTATTAAACTGAACTGAAAAGTATATTTTCCAATTTTTATATAAAAAAAACTCAATTATTTGCTAAAAAAATAAAAAAATAAAACGTTGTTTCTTATGTAAAGTTTAAACGAGAGAATTACACTCATAATTTTGATTGTCTCTAAAGTCAGGGTCAAGTTCTTAAATTGAAAATTCATCAATATCACACCAGTTTTTTATTTGCTCTAAAAAAATCCTCAAGGCACGGTGATTTACAATTGGTAAAGATTATAGATAGCCGTTTTATAGAGAAACCGTGGAAATCGAGCAGACATGTAGACAGGGGGGAAGGACCAACAGACAGACAAATGTGTGCCTTTTACATTTATTAGTGTATACGTATTTATGTTTTTAATAAGTGAATATATATTTATGCATATTTCCATTTCTTTGATATTTTCTTGTTTAGATATTTGTTACTCTTTTCTATCTCCTCTTTTAAAATTTATTATTTTCTTTCAATTTATCAATTTCGCACTTTCATGCCTTCATGGTAAAACCCTATTTACTTAATCCCTAGATAACTATCTTTACTTAATCTAATCTTTCTTTACTTAATGCCTATTTCATTTATTTTATCCACATTGCAATCTCTATACTTAATCCCATTTCAGCCCATTCCTTAATCGTCTGATTAGTTACTCCTTATTTAACTCCCTTTATTTAATCTCTATTTTATAATCTTTTCTTAATCTTTTCTTAATCCTAATTTCACCTTCTGTACTTAATCTCTATTTCACTTTCTTTATATAATTCTTTTTTAATCCTCTTTACTTAATCCCCATTTAATCCTCTTTATTTAAGGTCCATTTAATCCTTTTACTTAATCGCAATTTTGCCCTCTTTAGTTAATCCTTAAACCAGCTTTACTTAATAACCATTTTCCCCGCTTTACTTAAACCTGTCAATAACCCTTTTACTTAATCCCCATTTCCTCAGTTTTTATCTTAATATTTATTTCATTAATATTTTACTCTATTTACTCATTTCCTATTTAATCCGCCTTCATTTAACCCAATTTAATTCTCTGTAATTAATCCACATTTTACACTCTATATTAAATCCTTATTTCACTTTCTCTACAATATCCGAATTTCACCATTTTGACATAAACCCCATTTTATTCGTTTTACTTAATCATCATTTCACACTTTTTAATTTTTACCCTCTCGACTTAATCCCTATTTCACACACTTTATTTTGCTTATTCCCGCTCTTTACTTAATCCTCATTTCACCCTTTTTAATAAATCATATTTCACCCTCTCAACTTAATCTCTATTTCACACTCTTTATTTTGCCTATTCCCGCTCTTTACTTAATTCTCATTTAACCCTTTTTTAATAAATCTTCATTTCACCCTTTTTAATAAGTCTTCATTTCACCCTTTTTAATAAATCTCCATTTCACCCTTTTTAATAAATCTTCATTTCACCCTTTTTAATAAATCTTCATTTCACCCTTTTTAATAAATCTTCATTTCACACTTTTTAATAAATCTTCATTTCACCCTTTTTAATAAATCTTCATTTCACCCTTTTTAATAAATCTTCATTTCACCCTTTTTAATAAATCTTCATTTCACCCTTTTTAATAAATCTTCATTTAACCCTTTTTAATAAATCTTCATTTCACCCTTTTTAATAAATCTTCATTTCACCCTTTTTAATAAATCTTCATTTCACCCTTTTTAATAAATCTTCATTTCACCCTTTTTAATAAATCTTCATTTCACCCTTTTTAATAAGTCTTCATTTCACCCTTTTTAATAAGTCTTCATTTCACCCTTTTTAATAAATCTTCATTTAACCCTTTTTAATAAATCTTCATTTCACCCTTTTTAATAAATCTTCATTTCACCGTTTTTAATAAATCTTCATTTCACCCTTTTTAATAAATCTTCATTTCACCCTTTTTAATAAATCTTCATTTAACCCTTTTTAATAAATCTTCATTTCACCTTTTTTAATAAATCTTCATTTCACCCTTTTAATAAATCTTCATTTCACCCTTTTTAATAAATCTTCATTTCACCCTTTTTAATAAATCTTCATTTCACCCTTTTTAATAAATCTTCATTTCACCCTTTTTAATAAATCTTCATTTCACCCTTTTTAATAAATCTTCATTTCACCCTTTTTAATAAATCTTCATTTAACCCTTTTTAATAAATCTTCATTCCACCCTTTTTAATAAATCTTCATTTCACCCTTTTTAATAAATCTTCATTTCACCCTTTTTAATAAATCTTCATTTAACCCTTTTTAATAAATCTTCATTTCACATTTTTTAATAAATCTTCATTTCACCCTTTTTAATAAATCTTCATTTCACCCTTTTTAATAAATCTTCATTTAACCCTTTTTAATAAATCTTCATTTCACCTTTTTTAATAAATCTTCATTTCACCCTTTTTAATAAATCATCATTTCACCCTTTTTAATAAATCTTCATTTCACCCTTTTTAATAAATCTTCATTTCACCCTTTTTAATAAATCTTCATTTCACCCTTTTTAATAAATCTTCATTTCACACTTTTTAATAAATCTTCATTTCACCCTTTTTAATAAATCTTCATTTCACCCTTTTTAATAAATCTTCATTTCACCCTTTTTAATAAATCTTCATTTCACCCTTTTTAATAAATCTTCATTTCACCCTTTTTAATAAGTCTTCATTTCACCCTTTTTAATAAATCTTCATTTCACCCTTTTTAATAAGTCTTCATTTTACCCTTTTTAATAAATCTTCATTTCACCCTTTTTAATAAATCCCATTTCACCCTTTTTAATAAGTCTTCATTTCACCCTTTTTAATAAATCTTCATTTCACCCTTTTTAATAAGTCTTCATTTTACCCTTTTTAATAAACCTTCATTTCACCCTTTTTAATAAATCCCATTTCACCCTCTTGAACTTAATCTTTATTTCACTCTCTCTATTTAATCTCTATTTAACCGTCATTATTTAATGCTTCTTTCACCTCATTACTTAATTCTCATTTCGCCGATTACTTAATTCATATTTTACACTTTTTATCCCCCCTTCCATAATCGACACTTCTAATCGCATTCATTTGCTTCTTTAATTTAGTTGTACCCTTTCTCTCTCCTACCCTACATTCTCTCCCTCTTTCTCTTTCTATCTCCTCCTCTCTCTTTCTATCTTCGTAATTTTCAACTCTTTTCTTCTATTCACACAGTTTGTTTTTCTTTTCTTTTTCAACGTTTTCCATAGTTTTCTTTTTTTTTTTTTTACGAATTTTCATAATTCGAGTCTGATTATTTCATTTCCGTTTCCAGACGGAAATACTTTTCTGGGTCCTTCGATAATTTCTCTCTTCGTCAGGTTTTCGTGTTCGCGTCGCTTCAGAACTCTGCAAGTAGATCAAAGAGATACCGTTTTATTATTTTATCGATATTGCCGAAAGACACCAAAAGAAAAGAGAGAGAGAAACAAGAGTTTTACTTTTCGTAATCTTTTCTCTATGAGCGCGGATGTATCGCCGCTACATCTACACGCAACAATCGATACAACGCATCTTACACCGCGTAGCCTTTTTTTTTCTCTAAAAGCGCCGCACGTGTTAACACACGTGTAAGCTCAAAGTCGTCTTTCCGGCGCAGATTCAGAAACGCACTTATACATAGGCTAGATCGAGACGGGATAAAAATGCCGTGATTGGTCAAACAAGATCACGTGTTACGACCAAGATCACCTTGTTAAGGCGACCGCATTCAGGGTCATTAATGTTGAATATAAGACATAGTCAATTGAAAAAATTAAAAAGTCTGTCCATACAAAATAATTAATATTTATTGACAACTTTGTTAAACAATGCAAAATAAAGTGTTTGTAATGAATGAGAATCAAAGAGTTAAAGGGACATTTTTAGGTGAAAGATGGTGTTTTGTCTGTAAGGAAAACTTGGGTACATATGTTCATTTCGGCTAGCGCCGTGTGAGTTCGGTTAACAGTGTGTATATGCTGGCGCTGTGTTTAGTAGTTTTTGTGTGTCTCTCGTCATGTGTGTGCCACTTGGGGCTAGGCTGCATTGTGAGGTGCGCACGTATGTTGTCTGTGGTAGAAGAACATGAAAGAAAAAAACGCGGTGTTTCGGTTTTTATACTACACGCGATATTTCAAAGTGAATATATCTTGTGATGTGATTGGTTGCAAGAAAACTTCAGATTCGAGCCTTTGTTCAATCGAGGATCGATACTTAAAAACAACATTCGCTTCCGTTGCTACTTCTAACAACGTGTAAGAGGGGTATCTTGATGACCCAAATTACCCGGCTGATGAGACACAACACTTATGACACAGCCGATCGGCAATGCTTTGTAGATTTGACATTAAAACTATTCTAGATCGGAGTCATCAATAGATCCATGCCGGCCTCCAGCCACACTGAAGAGCAAAATCCAAGATGGCTACCCAAAAGATGATCCACGCGTGGCAATCCACTAAGACGAACATTAGGAGGAAGATTCAACACATATTTTCAGTGTTGATGTAAATAATCGTTAAATTTTTTAATGGGTTATTTGCGTACATTTAGAAATGTATAGACTTTCGAAAGTCAAACTAAGTGAAAAAAATAACAGAGCTGTTAAATCTGACATAGTGATAAAGTCGCAAACCTAGTTGAAGTCAATTTTCCACAATGATGCCGGCTTAAACTAAGCTGAGAAAGAGAAGAGAACTAAATACCAAGGTTTTATGTACGACATCAAAAGACATTGGAATCTTAGCAAGATTACAATCATTCCAGTAATCATATGAGTCACTGAGCTCATAAGTTAATAGACTTAAAAAACTACCGGACGAATATACTCTGTGAACCAAGTGCAAGAGAAGTCCAAACAATTGCACTTGAAATGGCCGTTTAGAATACTAAACATATCTCTCGGTAAGAGTCTCTGAAATAGTGGGTGAATGTCTGGCATCCGGTAGAATTCTCCAACCCCAGCCAAAACAAACAGAAAAGACAACTGAAAGAAAAAAGGAAGGATTAACTGTTTCACTATAGAGTAGATAGTTAGGGTTAGAGTTAGGGTTAGTAAAGTTTTAAAACTATTATTATTAAAATTGTCACGCAATTTTCAGTAATCTAATATACACGTTTGTTTTTCAGTCTCTCCCTTTTTATCTTGCCTTCTCCGTCCGCTATAGATTGTGAAGAATAACCATAACCCTAACCTTATCCCTAACCCTAACAAAGAATAACTGCGGTAGGAGGAACTTACCGAGCTATTAATGTGTAAATGAGCACAGGGGAACCCGTAGCATTTAAACCCGGTCTTAACCATTTCATAGTCCGCTATGACATCCATTAGACGAATCACGGACCCCAGATTTCATTCTAAACGACCATTGAGGTATAACTATGTTGATTATAAGATTTAATCATCATGGATTTTCGTAAACTTGTAGCGTGGATCCTGGCTTGTATAAGATATAGACGACAATCGTGCCTTGTGAAATGTATCAAGACTCACATTGACAATTAAAATGTTATAAATGTGACGAATGAGAAAAATGGACTAAAATAATTATTGTGAATAAAAGGGGTCATCATTTAGCAAGTGCTAAATTCACTAACGGGGCGTTGGAAAGGTAAGAAAGGTAACACGGTGAAAAAACAAAGCATATTTATACATTTGTACAAATTTACAGTGGTGTGAAATACATTTTGAGTGTTTAAATGGTTCATTTAGAAAATGTAAACGGTCTCGTGTCTGTACAGTGTTCGTAGTGTGGATGAAAACACGTCTGTTTGAAATATATGCGCTTGTTTAGAGTTCTATTTTGCGTGTGTGAGTGTGTGTTTAGCGTTTCTTTTAGCCGATTTTCAATTTGGTACACGTCGTGTTTCTTGGGGTGCGCCCACGACCCATTTTTGGGTACAGGTTGTTGTTGTGGCTGTCTTCATCTTCACAGAGTCGAGACGCGTAGATGTGTCGATCAAAAACTCATCCCAAAACCTTTGTAGTTTTACAAGTTAGAACCGCGACATTGCAGGACTAAAACGGTTGAGTGATCTATGCTATTATATTTACGTTTGGTACCAGATAACCATTTTTAGTCTTACTTTTAGATTTAATAATATGCAACATTTGAGATTATGCATGACGTTGTACTCATTGATTGCGGGAAAGAGGGTGTACATACGGTGACATTCATTCAAATAATCTTTTCAGTAAAGCGTACCCAACATTTATCGGAAACGAATGGAGACACACATGCAACCGTGCTTTAAGCCCGGCACCTTGTATTAAAATTTTAATTCTTATTTTATTATTTTTCCAATTTTAAAGTTATGAATTAAATAAAATAAAGCAAACGTCGTCTTTCCTTTTGTGACAAGTATCCGCCGGCCCCACGAGAGTCAGGAAGACTCCGATAGTGTACTAGTATGCATGTAGTGAACATGCTATACTGAGAGAGAGAGAGAGAGAGAGAGAGAGAGAGAGAGAGAGAGAGAGAGAGAGAAAGCCCTACGAAATGGAGCGAGGATAATAAACTAGTGTGAATTTTGCTGAAAATTGGAATAACCAGCGCAGCAGGACAAGGCGCCTATGGGTCTGCAAAAGCCTTGCAATCCTTCATGCCCAATTTCGTAGAAGGGCCCGGGGAGATTGTCCAGCTGTTGAGAACAACAAATGAATTTTTGTCGTTTCGTTTTGTTTTGTTATCATTTTTCGAGGATAGGTCTAAAAAACAAACCCTCTCCGATAGATAGAGTTAGAAGAAGTTAATTAGTTGTGCCAAGACAAAAGGAAGTAAAGATTGTATTAGCGCGTCGTGGGCGAGCTATGGTGAGAAAGAAAAAAGAGGTGACGTGAGACAGAGATATCAGTCACGAGCTTTTCAATAGAACAGGATAGGACTTCGCGCACGTCAGACAGTGAGTTAGTTAGAGGCAGAGTCAGTCAGTAGAGTAGAGGCAGAACCGCGAACGGGCACGCACGAGAAAAATTCTGCCCTCACCATCGTCGTAAAGAAAGAACGCGTGCCTAGCTGACAATTGTCGCTCACACAGAGAAAGATTAAGGAAGTGTAAGTTAGACTCTTCCTATTTTTGTTCTACTTGTTTTATACACAGAGAAAAGTTAAGGAAGTGTAAGTTAGACTCTTCCTTTTTTTTCTACTTGTTCTATACCCAGAGAAAGATTAAGAAAATGTAAGTTAGACTCTTCCTATTTTTGTTCTACTTGTTTTATACACAGAGAAAGGTTAAGGAAGTGTAAGTTAGACTCTTCCTCTTTTTTTCTACTTGTTTTATACCCAGAGAAAGATTAAGAAAATGTAAGTTAGACTCTTCCTATTTTTGTTCTACTTGTTTCATACTCAGAGAAAAGTTAAGGAAGTGTAAGTTAGACTCTTCCTCTTTTTTTTCTACTTGTTTTATACTCAGAGTGAACTTTATGAGTACTGGACGGACTTATTTTGTAACCAACGAAGTGTAAATTGATATCGTAGTTTCTTTGTTGAATAATTAATTTTCCTAACGAAAACGCAAAACCCCAGACCGAGTTGAATGTCATTATTCGTTTTTTTTTGTTCTGCTTAAACAGTCACGACGTGGAAAGTGTGTTAGTAACTAGACAAGAACCCCCGACATCAACGGCCTTCATCCAGACAACAAATTCAACAGATCAACGCCAGTGACCGGTCTCTGTGACGGCCAGACCGGTTACATCATCACACCGTCCCAACGTGTGCAAGAGGTTGGGGTACATTTAATGGTGCCGTCGTGACCAGGATACCACACCTTTGTGGTTGACCACCGTATGCAGGAGTGCACACTTTTTATGGAATGTCAGGCGCGAACGTAGACCCGACGATATTATTTATCAAAAATAAAACACTTATCCAATTACTCTGGTTAATGTTGTTTACGAATATGTATGGTTCTAGGAGGAGTTTGTGACGTATGTCCTTTTTATGGATGTCCAACGCTAATGCAAGCCTCGCGATACTATAGTCTTTGATCGATGATTGCCTCTTATGGGGATGTGGTTACTGATTGTGTCATGTGGCTCCATTATTCGTGAGGGAGTGCCGACGGGTCTATGTAAATGTTGTTATTCACATCAAAATTGCACATTTTTGTCCACATTAAAAACAGTAAATGCAGACAATTTCTTTTAAAACTGCTCTTTCTTGCTTTATTTCTGTCTCTGGCTCTCTTTCTCAACACACCTCCCCTCCACTCATCCACTCCCCCACTCACTATATCTCTCTTTTGCGTTCATGCGTAAACTTGAAAAGAGAAATAAATAAATCCTAACCTTAACCCTTACCCTAACCCTAACCCTAAGATCTTTTTCAGCAGACCATAATTCGAGATGTATGAAGGAAATAAATACTATCCGAGAATTGAACCTAAATAAAAAGTTCTATTTAGAATGTCTACTGAAACCTTTTTCTGCCATGAACAAATTAAGCCCCCCCCCTTCCGCCCCATGCATTAATTACATCCCTGGTTACCCCAAGCGTACGGATATTGAATATTACGCTACTGTTTTTAGCATAACCAACTCCGGGCCACACTGAATACTATAATATAAAATTTGTAGGAGTATATTGTGCATCTTCTGCCTTATAGCCGGACACACAGAGAGAAAGGTAACCGTGTTCTATGACAAAGGCATACAGACAGACTAATAATAAAAAGACATCGTCATATGGAACAAACATGAAACGACGGCTCTCATTATTGATGTAACCGTTCTGAATGATTATGCCCTCAATAGAGCCGAATGAGAAAAATCATAAAATACCAGGACCTCAAGAATTACTTAAAAACAACAAGGCCCGCTAAAAGAAGACAATTAAAAATTATACCGGTTGTGGTAGGGGTGACTTGCCTAACGAAAAAAATATCTAAAAAAAATACCTATACACAATCCCTGGAATACCAAGCTCTAGCTGAGAACAGATAGCAACCCTAAAAGGAACAACGCAAATCTTTAAAAGAGCCCTCGGATAGAAATCTAAACCATAGAGATATCAAGTGTTAGCCCCAGGCGGGCCTCCTGATTTCTTAAAATTAACTGAACTAGAACACACACAGAATATACAATTTTTAAATTATATATAATAGATGGAAAGCGTCTTGAAAATGATAAAAGTTTTTACAATTTTTGTTTTCGTAGATTTTGATATATTCGGACCCTTGGGTGTTTTTATCATAACATCAGCTCCAACAAATCTAGACTCAACACCAAAGGACACCACCCGAGAACTCACCACAGTTTGTATACCATATATAATGGGCTTGTCGGAAAAAATCCAAAGAATATGTAATCCATATAACATCAGGATAGTATTCAGGAGCGACTCAACTCTCCGAAAGAATCTTGTGAGAGTCAACCCCCCTACGGAAAAAGTCATGACTAAGAACTGTGTGTATGCGATTCCATGTAAGTGTGGAAAAGTATACAAAGGTGAGACATGTCGTCCACTAAAGGTAAGGCTCGAAGAACACGGAAAGCTGTAATACGTGGAGAAATCGGGTATGGCTGACCACATATGGAAGGAAAAGAGAAACCATCTACCTTTATAGGATGAAGTAAACATTATAGATAGAGAAGAACGGTGGAGAGCAAGACGACTCAAAGAAGCAGCACATATGTTAGGCGACAATGACTTACTAAGCAGACCTAGTATAGAATTCAATACAATATGGGAACCTATAATTATTACTAATGGATAAGTAGTGATCTATAGTGATAAGTAGATCAAAAACAAGAATAGGTTTAATACTAGAACTATAATTCAGTTATAAGTGACAGTCATCTGAAGTGTAAAGGTTCAATCCTCAGTGCAGACGATACGAAGAATTGCGAATTACTGAAGACTTCTTCCCAGTCATGGCAGATGGAACGAGAGCATGCTACCCCCGTGGATTAAATAAAGGTTTCCGTTCGAAATTCCGTCCAGATTCCCGAGTTCGACAAAGTACACCTGAAGATGGTCAGAGGTTACATCGGCCGAAACGTTGTGATAAAAACACCCAAGATGAGAACAGTAGTTCGAATACATCAAATTCTACAAATTATCCACCCTCATCTAAAAAATTCCGAAGCGATTTTAGTTTTATTTAGCCAAGACAAAAAAAACAAAAACAACGACGGCTCGAAGTTTTTATTGACTCATTTAAATTTCTTGTGAATAAAATAATTAAGCATTTTCTATTAAAAAAAATCATCAAGTTCAATATCTTAATTTTTGCCTCGTTTTCGTCTATAATTAATTAACAGAAACGCGAAACGAGTGCAAATAATAATCGTGGGTAATTTCTTCCATTCATCGCAATTTCTTCATAATTGCGTTCAGTTTGTTTGAAACAAAAGTAGTTTCAAACATAAATAGGAATACAACACCTCTTCGCCACAAGATGTGCAGGACCCTCTCTCCATTATAGCCTATGTCGTGTAAGTTGGTTAATATTTATCAAATGTTTACAATTCTAGACTTGTTATATATATATATATATATATATATATATATATATATATATATATATATATATATATATATATATATATAGCGTGTTAGAGTGAAATAAATTCCAGAAGGAAATCCTAGTATGAGAGCTCAATGTAATAAACATAGCAAGAATAAAATATAATAAAGTAACACGGAATCACATAATCACCGGTGCAATAATTTATTTCGACCCTACGACCTTTTCAAGCATCCAAGCGAGGTGATTACATTTTTGAAAATGAAAAACGAGAAATTCACACTCAACATGATGAAAGACTTTCACGAACTACTAAACATAGCGACAGCATATACACACAGCTAAACCAACGCATATACTCAGTTCATACATACACACTCTCTCACTGGAAATGCAGCCATGCTAATATACAGACAGCTTCATGAACATGTCGATTCAATTCTTTCTTACACGCTAAACAACTTTCCACTAGAAACGATCTTTGGACCCTTTGAACTCACATTCATTGCCGACACCTTTTTTTGCATTGTCTTAACAAGTTTTCAATAAAATAATTATTTTGTATAAATAGACTGTGCCATTGTTTCTAAGATTTTATTTTCTCTCAACAACATATTCTTTATTAAAAAATGAACATAACAGATGATAGAGAATGTAATTCGAAACGGCAGATATTCATTCCTTTATCTTTGTTTAGTGAAGGTCATTCTGTTTCGGAATAATTGATTTCCTTGCTTGAAGCAGTAATGCAAAGGTTTCCTCCCTTGGTTGAATCCTATTAGAGACAATTGAATAGTACTGATAGATGCAGTATTTACACTTCTCATTCACTCAGTTAGTTGGTTATTCGCATCGATATAGATGTTGGGCTATCAGTTCGACCCATGTGGCTGGCGGATAAGTTGTTTAGCCACACTGGTGAGTCTTTAAAAGCGGAAAAAGAACTTGTCTGTCGATATAAAATATTTAATTACTAAATGTTATATATATATATTATAATATGTATCTATTTTAAATAAAAGAGAAAATACTTCTCTATCTAATATATGATGTAAAATCAGTCATTTTCATGATTTTCTTCCTACAAAATCAATATTTGATTCCGATTCGTCAGTTCTTTTGGTGGATCGTTGCAGCATGTTATTAAAAAAACAAAATGTAATACGATTTGATTCCTTCCAGAAAATACTTTGACCGGGTCGGAATTCTTTCCATATAGACACATCTTTTAAAAGGGACGTAACTCTGTATTCGTCAATTATCTTTGTTTAAAACACACAAATTGCAAGTAAAAACATTATCAGGCAACTCCGAGTTGAAACAAACAGTTTTTTTTAAATACCGTTTTAAAATTATAGCACAGTGAATAGGAGGGTGCATGGTTGACATAATGGATACATTCCCTATTTAATTGCCTCCATACGAAGGGCAGAGTTAGACATAAGGTCGATTTTTAAAGTGGGGAAAAACCAGCTTCCATAAAGGGGCAAACTGGATTGGGACAAAAATAAAAATTGCCTCAGTATAGAAAGATTTTACTTTCACTAACTTAGGATAGAACTGATACTACATTTTGAGCTCAGCCCGAAGGCTGAGAGGTGCTGGATACAGTTGTAATACGATGTGATGTTCTTCGACCCCAGACTACAACAAACATATCTGCCCGGTGTTCTGTCCGGAGTCATGTTTTATTGATATATCACAAATTGCTCTGTGGATATTTCGTCTCTCAACGTTTTTTTTCCTTACTTTCTGGTAGCTGTAATAATGAAAGGGATTTAAAAACAACGAATAACGTTATTATCTACTTCTGGTGTTTATTTTATTTTACCAAGCAATTTACAGCAATGTACATCTAGATTGGCTGTATTTTCCCGTCCCGCCCCCGTAAGAGTGACGGACATCGAAAAAGACGTTTGATAACTTTGCCATTGTAAACCTCAATGAAAGCAGAATTTATCTCGTGTTACTGCTATGTACTTCATCTGATGACGTAATAACTTGTGACGTAATCATAACTCTAATCGGTTAAATTTCTAATGGAAATTGTAATTGGCTATGCCAGGTTCAAATCACTCCGGACCTTTTGTAATCATTTACGCATTAAACAATGCAGTAGGCTACATTCTTTAGTGGTTTATGCGAATTGCAGACGGTGCAGATGAAAGTTGCTCGGCTGAAGGAAAGAGGGAACATAGAAGAATTCGAAGATGTATTTAGTTTTATATCAATCCACCCAAAATCTTATTTCGCTTTAAAATGAATTAAGTGCTTCTTAAAAACAGAGCACCATGCTGACCCCAGAAAGTAATGCTGTTAGATGGTCTCTATGATAAGCGCCCTTGAGTAGACTGTCTGGTAGTTATCTCTAATGGATAGCTCTAGCTTTCAGTCTTTGGGTGGTCGAATGGTGACCAGTGAAAAAGACTTGAATTCAAGATTTTCGGTCAGAAAGAAAGGATTCCAGGAGACGAGAGGGGAGAGAAAAGACAGGAGTTGGTCTTTAGGAGAGCTGTCAATCAGTTGAAGCTGGATGTCTCTCCGGGCAAGGTGTGCCCATTTGGATCTCTTAGTTTAAAACACTGTGTTGATCGGATTCATACTTTATTTTACCGCAGGAAAAGATCTCATTTTGCAAGTCTGCCATTCAACCCACGAGTATCTTTTATAAAATCCAACAAAAAGACCTGCTACTCGTTATAAAATGGACTTATGATTTTATGTGGGATGAGAATTCTTTGTTGCAACATTGACTAGATCGCACAACATCTTTGGACCGGCCCAACGAGTTGGGACGATCACGGCCAGTGCTGTGAACGCACGCATACATGTTCACACTGTTGTGGAAAGAATTGTATATTCTGTGTGTGTGTTATAGTTCAGAACTATGGATGATATAGTAATGTATGCTCAGTTAATCATATAGAGTAATCGATGGGGAGTAGAACGTGGACGTTGGGTTTATTTTCAGCAGCCTCGTAACTCTCGCTTCCTCATGTTTTGTCCGTTAGTCCTGACATTCCACGAGCGATGTTTCTGACAAAGGTTTGAGAATTAAAAATATTTTTTTTGATGGAAATCATGAATCCACTTGATGTAAGAAGCTAACGATAACAAATATGATTATCACAAAGACAGGAGATGCCTATTGACCTTAGCCTTGAAAAGACCAAGATTATAGGTAGGAGGAAAACAGTCAACAGGAAGAGAGTTCCACAGGCCTGCGGTTCTTGGAAAGAAGCTACTAGAATAGGAAGCTGTATTACAATGAGGTATCAAAACAGCGAATTGATGGACATAACTAGACCAACGAGTCAAACAAGCTGGAAGAAAAGAAGCAGGGAATAGATCACATAATTCTTAAGAACAAAGGCCATAATAGTATTTATAGAAAGGACTGAGACTAGCAACATCACGTCTGTGAGAGAGCGGGTGTAGAGAAGAAGAAAGGGTAGGGCCAATCAAATTACAGATACGTTTCTGCACCTTATCAAGAACCCTCAAATAGGACAGAGATTCACCAGCCCAAATATGACTTACAGTCCTCCATACATGGTCTGATTGTGGATTTGTTGAGATAGAGTCTACCTCATGCGTGAGAAAGTGTTTGAAGCGATAGAGAGAACCGACTTTACGAGAAGCAGAAAGAGCAATGGATCTAATTTATGAACCCCATGAAATATTTGATGAGTGAGAAAGACCAATAAGTTTCAGAGTCGATTTCTCCTCAAGAGTAGAGTCACCCATGAGAATCTCAGGAAGAAAATGGACACGCCTACGATGGAAAGACACGAGTTGTTTTCTAGGGTTTCTGGGTAAGTGGTTATTTTTAATCCCTTCATAATATTCTTCATCATTTAACTGTCTATCTATCTATCTCATTAACGCTTGTTCTCGAGTGGTTTTTAACCTTGATAAGTGGTGAGTTACTAGTTGAAAAAAGCGGCGGTATTGTGTTTCGACATTAAATAAACCACAAACCGGGTTGAATGGCGATACAGCAGACAAACGAAACATCTACCTATATAAGAGTCGGATACATTCAAAGATGGAAAACTGCTGCCACATCTGGGGAGGTGCAACACAGTGTACTTATTCCTGCTTTGACAGAGTACCAAATTGACTTCGAAATCTAGTGGTGTGATCTCTTCTCTTCCCTATAACAGATTTGCCATATAAGAGACGTTGCTAGTCTCTATCTACTCATTATTATTTTCATGGAATGTGCTCGACTTAGCTTCGGTGTTTGGTACCTCTTGTAAGTCATTCAGAGCAAGAACTCTTCTAACACAACGAAAAATGAGTTTCTTTACCCCCTCTACGTGTCGGAAATTCCATTTTGAAAGGGATTCCCACCAGTGGAACACATTACTGCAAGACTGCCTCACTGCGGATTACAACTTGTTCGTCGTAAAATTTAAATTTTCTAAACACAACCAGAAGCAAATTCTAAAAAAAGAGAATAAAGTGTGTTATGTGAATGTGTGGTACCATCCCTATTTAGATACGCAATGGACTCTTCCGACAAGTATATAATATTTGACTGCAATTCAGTTAGAGAGTCAAGCAGCAGAGAGCTACACTGGCAACAATGTATTACTGTAATATAATCTCGCTCTTCTCTTTAACATATACGTCTGCCTTATTTATTTATCATGTCCCTTCGAGGATATACTTTTTAACATATACGTCTGCCTTATTTATTTATCATGTCCCTTCGAGGATATACTTTTTAACATATACGTCTGCCTTATTTATTTATCATGTCCCTTCGAGGATATACTTTTTAACATATACGTCTGCCTTATTTATTTATCATGTCCCTTCGAGGATATACTTTTTAACATATACGTCTGCCTTATTTATTTATCATGTCCCTTCGAGGATATACTTTTTAACGTATTTGTTATTTAAGTAACGAAAGCAGCTTTTATCAGCTCTAGATGCGTATTTATTCCGAATCAATAAAATCCTTACCAAGTTTTGCGCAACATCTCATCTTCGAAATTTGCCCGAACGTAAACATGTTTAAATAGCGTTCTGTTTGAATAAGGATTTGTGAGAGAGAGGAAAACTAATAATCCGTTCGTAACGTTAAATCGATGTGCGAAATCAATTTATTCTCTTAAATGATACATGAAGAAACAATAGTTAAACAGAAAATATTGATTTTCTCCAGCAACAAGAAATAAGCAAATACATGATGTTCGAGACACATTTGATTTCATGTTCGTATGTACGTTATCACCTTTCACACATTAAAAAGTGTGACCTGCCGATCACCTATAATGGTGATTGATGATAAATCTGATATCGTTTAGGTAAAAAAAAATCGACTTTATCCATTTTAAAATGAATTGTTCCAAAATCAAATAATGTCGTCCCATCTATTAAAACAGTTAACTTTTAAAATAAATACATTTTAAAAAGTGACATTCGTTTTGTTAGTTTGAGGAATATTTAGCTGACAATCATTTTTACGGCGAGAAGACAGAGAATGTTCATTGTTTTTAAAATAATTAAATTGCTACAATTTTAAATAAATTAATAAATATATCCGAGACATATTCGTTTTATTTAAAGAATACTTAATTGAGAATGACAATAATTTTTACGGAAGAAGAAAGAGTATTTTTTCTTAATAGTATTGAACCTAGCAGACATTTTTTTATCTCAAAAGGAATATTATTATTAACAGTAAATTTGACAAATTGATGTAAAATGCACCGTGGAATTTCCACGGGGTCCTGCTAGTTATTATTACTACACTAAAGCTGAATTAATCAACGTTTATTTCTCTAAGACCGTTTCCTATATATTTTAATCAGAGAAAATACATGATAAAATATTCGTCAGTTTCCATCTATCACTTTCATCCTCTCTCATCGTATAGTGCCCGATCCCCATTCTTATTCTATACGGTATCTATAACTCTCGCTTATGACACTCTTTTTCACTCACTCTCTGTTTATTAACAGTCGAATATAATAAAGAAACAAAAGAATAAAGAGATTGGAATAGTCCATTAAAAACAAAAGGGAATATCAAGACAGAAATATTATCTAGCCGGATCACTGCTCTCTCGGGGGTCACGTGAACAAGCCTATATAAACTCACACGCTTAGGTCTATTCCTTTTTGTCTTTTATCTACTACGACGTTGGTTAACGTTTTTTTTTTTTTTTTTAAACATAGTTCACCCACAACAAGGCAAGCCGCTACTGTAGACGTAAGGGGCTACTGAGAAAAAAGGGTGAAAGTTGGGAGGAAGGTCAATCTAAATTGGGAGTTGCGCGGCGAGATGTCTGTTTACATTAGTTTTGAATTTCTGCATCTCAGTACCGTCAAGAAAACAGGGAGCAGTGAGGGAGTTCCAGAGTTCAGCAGCACGAGGGAAGAAGCTTTTAAAGTAGAAGACTCTTCGGCATCTGAGGACCTCCACAATGAATGGATAGGATTTGATTTATTATCGGGTTGGTCTAGTGAATTTACGTCGAGGGGGCACCAGAGCAGCAAGTTCATCAGAGCACAACCCATTGAAGTACTTGTAAAACAGGCACAAGGAAGCAACATTGCGGCGATGGGACAAGAACTGGAGCTTGGTGGATAGTGAAGGACCTATTAAGTTGGCGACTCTTTTTTGGACTTTGTCTAAGAAGGAGAGACTAGCGGATGATGCACCAGCCCAGATGTGGCAACATTACTTCATGCATGGGCGGATGGTGGCTTTTTAGAGATATGGTTGACTGCATTATGACACCAAGCCGGAGACGGCTGTCGCAAGAGCGTCCTTAGATCTACTAGAGAAGAACTAACAATTAATACAATTTGGAGCACGAGTCGTGAAGCACATGCTAAAAAGATACTTTTTAACACATACGATAAGTCTGCAAAAGCACAATTTCGAAAAAACCCTTTTCTGTATATTTAGCTTTTACTATTTTCACCCACTGTTTTGTACATCATTTTTTATTAATTGCAAAAGTAAAAGTGTTTAATTAATATACTGTTGTTGTTTACTTTTTTTCAAAAGCTGTCGTCCCAATTCAGCTTTCAGAACTTATCTAAAATCATTTGTTTCTTCGGGTTTGAAGTCAATTTTCTTTCGGGGACAAATATCCCTACGTTAAAGAAAGCCTGAGAGATACAGCATGTTTTAGTTGGCCGAACAAGATCACATTTTTAAATAATCTATTTTCTTCAATTTGAAAGCTTATATATCTGAGTACGAATGCAACGTTACGCATCACTAATACTCCGTTCTAACGTTAAATAGGTATACTCTCGACCCCTCACAGGATTGCCCGTAATTATCTACTTGATGGAAAACAGCTCTGTTCATCGTTGAAACGTTCTAAGTAGTTAGCTTAGCCGATAGTGATGTCTCTCTGTAGTAGTGGCATTAGTAGTCGTAGAGATGTGATAATATAAGTCGCTCAGTATCATATTCTGCGTGACTCGATACTGAATATCGTCCAATACCACGAAGATCGCACGCGTTCCGACTACCTGCACCATGAAACCGTTCCGTCCCACGCTGTGTTGAAGATCTGCGGAACTTGTGTGTTTCTGCAGCTATGTTCGAACTTAAGTTGGTCACATTAGGCATTTATCATTAATTCTCTGCAGATAATTAATTGTATTGACTTCGAGGACGAGGAATCATTGAATTCTTCAGCTGAAAAATATTTTCTTGTCTTTTTTAAATAAAAGATAGATTTTTAAAAAGCTGTATTCATTCCATTTTATAGCGTATTAGTTAACCAGAGAAAAACTGCATCGTTTAGCGCGTTGTGTAGTACTGAAAAAGATTATCTACGCAGAAAGGAATAGAAGACAGAATTTAACCAGAGAAAGAAAGGCTAGAATGATTCAACCCTCAGAAAGAAAGAAAGAAAGGAACAATGACTTTATCAATTGCTGAGGGAGTTGGTTTAATTTTACAGCAATTTACAGCAAATACGTCGAGATAAATTGTATCTATCCGACCAACTTCCGTGGGGTGGCGAAGGAGCCTCGAAAACTGATGTCCGTTCGTCTTGAAATCAAAAACTGAAGAGAGAGATTCGGTCTCGCTTCTCTGCCATGTACCCCCCACGACGCAACTAACCACGTCAAATATCGCTACATGAAATGGAGAATCCACCAGAACAGGAAAACGTGATCAATTGGACATTAGTTTAGGGAAATATAAGATATAACGTAACGAACGGCCGGTGAAAATACGACCTGTACTGAGAAAAGCATTGTCCGATAATCATCGGTCGACTTGACGCTATTCATTAGGGATTTTATACGTTGCAGATACGCAAGGTGAGATAAAACCAATGGACTATCTGAAAAAACTGGTTTAGATGTGCCAGTTTTCAAGATAGGTCATTGGGACTTTTGAACCACCCTGTATGATAAATTAGCAATGATATCAGACGTTACCACAGAAACAAATCAACTTCAAATAAAATCACTATATGGCACGTTAATGAATTTATAGCATCCAAGGAAGATTGACCAACACTATACCTCGAACAGCGCGAGGACTAATCTAGTCTGCTTGACACGGACAGTTACCTTCTCCTCACACACTTTACCCTATATTCAACTGAAGGTATCCGGTTTCAAAATCATTAAGAATATACAAAAGTACGTAAACGTGCAAAAACAGCCAATAAAGAAATATTCATCGATAGAAGGTGCTCGACTGAACTCCAACCAAGGTTTATCCCTGTAAAACAGTTACAGCAAGAACTCGTCTTTTCTATCACAACTACAATGGATTCTCTTTTATTCCTCTGTCCTAAAACCGAACGGAATTTCCACGCGCAGTTTCTTTCCGAGAACTTCCCATCATTGAAACACATAGCCACGACACTGCTTCCCTGCGGACTACAACATGGTCGTTTTAAAGTCCAATGTCAGCAAATACATGTCGAGCTGTCCTCTTAAGTAATCAAATTTTTTCTATTCCATTCATCGGTTTAAAGTCTCTCATATCATAATCCAACTGACAATCTCATTAACCCTATCCCCGAGTGGCTTTTGGCCTTGGTAAGTAGTGCACCATTAGTATAAAACAATAAAAACAAAAAAATAAATCTATTCTGTGTTTGTTTTAAACAGCTTGGATATATGGTGATATTTCAGAATTTTAAAATTATTTTAACGTTCGGTAAGCAGAAGTCAAATTAAATTCACATTATAACATCTGTCACTAATATTAGAAAGTCGATTCGCTATAAGCAGCATGTAGAGACGTGTATAATTTTATGATTTTTGCATTATAATAGAATTGTATACAACTTAGAATATAAAGATTCTAGAAACAATGAACGCTCCTGAAATTAAAAAAAAATTAGAATTAAGACTTATTGCCCGGTTAGGGTTGGGTACAAGGTCACTAAAACTGCGATCCGTGGAATCGTCAATAAGCTCCACAATCATTTCTGCAATCCAATCATATTTGGTACAAATAAACTTCATTCTATGCCTGACTTGCCCACCAAGTTTCAGTCATGAATGCCCAACAGTCTTTGTTTTATTATCGTTGTTTAATGATAAGCACACTCGGATACAACGTGAAAAATTATCAATAATTCTGACACATATTTCCCTTGTCACTGCTATGATTTTGACTGTGATCGCTATCTTCAATTTAGAAATATTCTAGGGATTATGTACATAGGCATCATCGTTGAGATTATCCCATAGATAAGAAACAAGGATAAAGCCAATTCAGAATTAACCCCTTTACTGATGAGAGGGTCACCAAAGTGTCCCCGCATATCATTGAACGGCGATATTATTGACTGTAACTCGGTTAAATTCAGCAATAGTTTAAAACCCGAGATTTTTAGTTCTATAGACAACGTCTTGGGTTTGCTTTTGTCAAGTATCTGTTCCGATACTTACACTTCATCTTACAGCGAAGGAAAAATCCTTCTTTATTTATGTAATTTTTATTTTTGTCCAAATCCAGAGTGCTCCTTTTTCTGTGCGTGACGTTATTATTTTCTCACGTGATTTGTTGTTGTTGAATTTGTGGAAACCCTGAAGCAGGGTTATTTTCTCGAGTGATTGGTTGTTATTGAATTTGTGGAAACCCTGAAGCAGGGTTATTTTCTCGAGAACATACCAGTGTGCGTAGTATGTACAGGTTTAGGAAACTAAAAAGGGATATCCGAGGTTCGCCGTATGGTCCTCAGAGGATGGCCACGGGTGTTGGTTTGGTATAAAGAACGACAGGTTCGATCCACATACGTTAGAATGCGAACAGGAAGTTACTGACAGAGGTATGGTTATTCTGTGGTGACGCAAGTAAGTCCGCAATTACATTGATCGATCTCGTGTGAATGATTTTTAAATTTGATTTGTATAAATGTGGTCCCATCTTTGGATTTTGGAGATGACGCTCCACCTCCATTGCATAGATAGGACAGTGGGCAGGATACACATAGAAACGATGTTCTGTTCCGCATCAAAGGGGTTTGGAGTTAATTGGGGCGTAGGGACACTCAGGTGCGCGCGTTGAGGCAGATAGAACCATGGAGGGGTCGAATCGAATTTAAAAGAAAGGTACTGTGTTTAAGTAACCTTGGATAGGGTGAGAGTAGGGTGAACCTGATTTGGTAACCCGATGTTGTCCGGGTAGGTTGTTGGAAGTAACATTTCACATTTTTACCATGCTGTGTAGTCAGAACCATGGGATGGGGTCCGCTACGATAGAAAGGGGATGGGAATTAGAAAGACAGGTGACAGTTCTCGGAAATTCGTGCAGAGAGTACTGACGTGTCCAAAACACATGGTCCAAATGTATTAAGTGGTAGAAAGACGGTACCTTATGTAAAATTAATGACTGACCACATAGCCATGTTAAAAGAATGGGTTTCTGTTTTTTGTTCCCCTTGTAGCGCGGTAATACGCGTAAGTTAGATTAATTAGCAATGAGTTGTATACCGATGCATGGGAAGAATGTGCTTGAGTGTGTGAAGAATGCCGAGATTACATACTGACGATACAGGCCCCCATAGATGTGGTCAAGTTGTTGTCGTGGTTCTGACCGGTCCTACAGAGGGTTTTTTGAAAAAGAAATCATAAGTTTGTTTTTTTCTGAGAAGAGAGGAAGGTATGTTACATCATGAGGGGCCATATATTTTGAAAAGATGTACTTCAGCTAGTATGGATTGTGACCAAGGTTAAACTTATCTAGCTGAGTGCATGTCAGACTGACAAAAACTTTGGGGAGATGGAACTTTTTTTTTACTACATGTGAGAACAGACAAGTTGAACTTGGGATCAGGAGAACTGAGATTGGGGTCAGTAAGGGTCAAATACAGAGAACTGATGGGTTGACAGTGCGATGACGTAGCTTGTTTGTCGCGACCGGGGAAACGATGACGTCACGTTTGTGACAGTGAGATAGTTTTAAAACAGTTCGTGAATGGAATCTGAAGTTATGTCTTGAATAAAACGAGCATGAGCCAACTCTCTCCCCCTTCGCCCAAGTCAGGAATTGTGAGGAATTAGCTAAGTCAGAAACTTAGAGGAATAGATCAATTAATAAAAAGCGGCAATTTCTTTCCCAGGCATTACCACAAAGAATATGAATAACACTCTTGAAACTGTCTCAAGAAATTTGTCTTCCGAATTCTTTTGTCGTATGAAAAGTTTATCCACAGATACACCCCTATGATGATTACGGAAAGGGAAAGAAAGAAAATACCAACGCAATTAAGAAAGTGAAAAATCCACGGCACAACGAAAGATGAAAACGAAGCAGAACTCTATGTGAAGGCCATAACGATGAAAGAACAAAGAAAAGAAAATCAAATGTAATTTTCTCTTATGTTAAAAGGAACTTTTGTAAACGTTTAAAAGAAAAGAAACATTTATGTATTAAAAAGAATAGAGCGATTGAACACATCTGCACACACTGCAAAGAGCCCACATTCACACACGAATATGAATGTAAAAATAATTGTATGAAGGTTAGACTCGTAGACGCGAAAAGAGCGTATTGGCAGTTTAAATGCTTTATATTACCTAAAAACATTGTAAACACGTTTCAACATTTTAACTTTTGGAGACGTTACATGGTGTGTTGTAACAACGGTAATTACGAACACGAGGTGAAATATACGACAACGGCGTATGTGATCAAGAACGCGAAAACCGCGTAAGTTAAAGAAGGGTGTAAATTAACGAAAGACGTAGAAACGTCTTTTAAACTGTGTAAGAAACGATTTAGCAACTAACAATGAACCCGACTACATAACAACCCCCCCACACCCACATATATATATATATATATATATATATATATATATATATATATATATATATATATATATATATATATATAGTCTAAAGAAGCTTTGAGTCATTTTAAACAAAAAAAGAAAATGCAGTTTAAATTCTAAGGGATACTAACTAAATCCAATATATCGCAGACTTACCGCTGAAAAATTTACAAATACAAAAGAAGATTCAAATGAAAAATGAACAGTGGACCATAACTTAAATTGTGAAATAGGAAACAGGGATATCAGCTGTTTATCATGTAACTAATTCGGAGATTTAAAAACAGAACAGCTACAAAATTCATGGCTTTTCAGTGGTACTGATCAAATAACCACCACCTCAATAACCAAATGTAGAAACAATTAAATTTTTATTTCACTAATATATATATATATATATATATATATATATATATATATATATATATATATATATATATATATATATATATATATAAGAAGAGGTAGTTTGCATATATACAGTGTACAGATTAGAATGCACCATCTGCAACAAATTTTACATAGGTAGCACCATTAGACCCCTTCATATCAGGATTAAGGAACACACACAGACACAAGCATCATCATTCTGCAAACACCTTAACACATGCAAAACAGACTTATCAAAGTTAACATCTCCACGAAGAAGGACATTGGAAATCTTCGCATTAAAGAAGCTCTATTCATCTCTAGGTTACGACCTGAACTTTATAGTAGGCTTTAACTGAATTCCTCATTTATAATATAATGTAGTATATCTCGTATTTAAGCTCAGCCCACACACATCTTATTAACACAATTCTAAATAAACTGGAATCAGTTTAAAATGTATAGATTAAAGTATCATCAGTAAAACAATACATTTGGTATATGGATTTACAATTACTCCCTTTATATTTGACTCCGCTGATGAGGTGTTATATATTTATACAGTATGCCACATTCACATTCACTGTTATATGCAATATTACAGCATTGCTGTTAAGATAAACAAATTATGTAATAAGTATATAAATACATTAAAATAATCAAAAAAATAATGTTCTTATATTAATAGAATAACACACCTAGTGTGTAGATACACATTTCATCTTCTTCCTCTACAAAATATTGAAAGTACCCCCAAATAAACTCTATGAAAAAAAAAGAGAAAATAATAATCTTTAAAAAAAAAATAATTAAAAAAAATATATATATTTATATATAAAAAAATAATATTAAAATAAATGAAGATATATATATATATATATATATATATATATATATATATATATTTATAAAAAAATACTACTAATAACAAAATAAATGAAGAAACAAATATAAAATAAATATATAAGTTATAAAAAAATATAAAATTATTATTTAAAAAAATGTAATAATAGAAAAATAGAATAGAATAACAAATTTTACTTTATAGATTCACTTTTACCCTTTTACAATTGAATGATATATATATATCCAAAAGTAAGGTAAAAGATGTAGAAATTTAAAATAAATACTTTTAAAATAAGTTCGATGCAAACATGTTAATAGAGAAAATAATTGCTCTACATTTTGTGCTATATTAAGAAATACGCTTTTAAAAGGATGCGTGCGCGCATGCGCATAAATAATGTGTATGTGCTTGGTAAAATTCTAAACTATTGAACTTATTATGAATTATGGATTATGTATTCTTGACAAAAGGGTGTGTAACGTCAGTACATTATTAAAAAGAATATCCGAAACAGATGATAACAGAAGCTGAAGAAAGCCGGATGGCTAAGTCCTTCTGTGATTGAAACTTACGGTACGAATGTTGTACTAATTTTTCTGTACCAATAAATATATATATATATATATATATATATATATATATATATATATATATATATATATATATATATATATATATATATTGTGTGTGTGTATTTAGGCAGCATCTTCTCATTTATGCAAAATTTAAAAAAAATAACAGAATTCGTCTGTTTAATTATACTTTTTAAAAATTATTTATGGTCTTTTTTGTATTAAAATAATAATAAAAAATTAAATGTTCCATAGGTTTCACAGGTTTCACGAACGTTTTCGATTCTTCGTCGAACTATCCTCAGGTCTCAAAAACAAATGAACAAAAAAGCTGGAGGAAGAAGAGAATTTTAAAAAGACGGCGAAGAAACGCGCATAGAACGTTTTTCGCATTGTCCCAGGAAGTCGTTGAAGATTTTAATTCAGCAACGCTGGATGGCATCACAGAACAAAATCGCATTACGTTAAGCATTTTAAAATGTTACCACTTGTTTCATATGTGATGTTGTTAATGTTAGGTTGTTGTTTTTTTATGTAGATAGCTTCCAGTATTTTTAATTTGTTTCGGAATGCATAATTTTAATGTTGTTAACTAGAATTTATCTTAATTCAAAGAGAGGGCAGTTATGTTTTTATAGATATAGGTAAATTGAGCTAGAGTTTACAAGATGCACGGTGAGGCGGCGGGAACATTCAAAACCCGACTTAATTTTTCTAAACAAAAACAAGATAACTTGCTTAATCATTAATGTAGCCTGCCTCTTCGATACCAGAGTGCAGGAGAAAGAACACGAAAAAAATATCAAGATCTAAAATCGGAATTAGTTAGACTATGGAAATGTAAAGAAGTAAAGGTGATTCTGTGGTAATTGGAACGCTTGGAACCATAACGAAAAGCCACCATAAATGGCTTCAACAGATTGACGAGACAATTTCTTTTCCAATTCTGCAAAAGGCTTGCCTGTTAGGAACAGCGAAACTGTTAAGGTACAGCTCGAATGTCTAAGGTCAAAGGAATTGACTTGATCTTCAAAAATTAAAACTCCATCAATTAATAAATATTTCCCAAAATTCATTTTCTTATGAATATTTTAAAACGTTTTTAGAGGCATCATATGGAAACCACCTCCCATTTGGAAATTTCTATCTTTTCAGATTTGCATGAAATTTGATCCATATTCATTCGTCACCAATTAAAAACGATTACCTGAATTTCAATTTCTTCTGAAAACTCCTTTAGCTTAAGTGGTAACTATTAAACATTTCCTAGAATAAAAATCATGTAATGGATTGTGATTGAAACTGGAATTAAGATTCTAGGCATAAGGTTTATTATTATTATATATTGATTTTAATATTCGTACTGAAACATAAAAGCGGTTTAAAACTGATCTGTTCGGGGAAATAATTTTACCCCTCCTAGGACTAGTATTATTCTCATATATATATATATATATATATATATATATATATATATATATATATATATATATATATATATATATATATATACATATATATATATATATATAGTAAGCTTACTACCTAGCTGTACTTACGTATCGAGCACCGTTGAAGTAAATACTTAAAATTGATATATATATATAATATTTACAGTATATATATATATATATACTGTAAATATTTAAAAATATTAACGTGTTTTTGTACCTACAGATGATAGCGTTTCGGGTTTTCTACCTCCATCAGTGTAGAAGTGGCGGTTGCAGGTGGTCGCATGGGATCAAACGGAGTTCATAGATTCAGCCTAGAAGCAAAAGCCTTACGTCTATGCCACGCGGCCGCAAAGAATCACCACAGACAGTAATTGAAATTAACGTACACTTACCCGATAGGCGGAGGCAAGCGTCATCATTGTCGAAAGTGTTCGACGCTCGAGCGGGACTTTGCATGATCGCTGGTGACAAAAAATGTTGTCATTTGAAACAGGGCTCTACTATTAAGACTATTAATCTTAAAAGGGCATTAACTGTAAATATTTTTAAGTATTAAAGTGTTTTTGTACCTACAGACGATATTGTTTTTTACTCTCATCAGTGCAGTGGTAGCGGGCGCATGCAGTCGCATGCGGTCGCATGTTATAATTATCTGATCTATATATATATATATATATATATATATATATATATTCGGGCAGAATTTTGCCCTGTGTTTCTTCCTCCTACAACTTTTATTTTATTTTTTCAAATTTTAAATCTTTACCTTTGCCAACTTATCTATCCCAGCGACTTCCTCTGATGATAAGATTTTGATCTTTGAAAAGCCTGGCTTAAGGAAAATTTAACTTGAATAAATTGCCTTTTTTGCGGAATATACCTTGCTCTGAGCAATTGAATTGAATGATGATTTGACTTTTGCTTCTCTAATTCCTTTCCATTCTTCTTCATTATATATATATATATATATATATATATATATATATATATATATATATATATATATATAATTTCTAATACTTACTATATTCGTAAATAAAATACAGGGTCTATTTCTCTCACATTTAAATATGACAGTCACGATGGTCGAGGGGTAATAAATATTTATTCGTAAAAAAATAGTCTACTTTATATATATATATATATATATATATAAAGTAAACTTTAATTGGAATACCTGTAATTAATATTGATTCGTTTAGAACAGCCAGATTTTATAAGACCTGACCAGGATTAATAGAATGTGTCTATTATAACTCTCGTCGTCATGTCAAGGCACACTATCGTCTTATTTGATTAAATTCTTCATAAAAAGAAAACAATATGAAAGTCGAAAACGCTTGACCATCATTTCTGTTCTCTCGATACTGAATTAAAAAAAAGAGAAGAAGAAAGTGTCTATCAGATTCCCACCTGTGCATACTCAAAACAACGCAACAACTGTTGTTTTTCTCTGAAAGAAAATCTAATAGTAGGTTCGTCGCTTTTTTCTATGGTTCAACGATATGCAGCCTTTTACTCACATACCCGGTATTTCTTTTGATACAAGTGCGGTAGTCAAGATTAAAATCACGTCTCGGATTTCACTCAGGATGTCTTCTTTCAAAAACGTCATTTAACGTTCAACCTTTTTAAAGTAGTTTAGAATGCGGAAATATCGGTAAAATGGATATTAATGCACGTTGGAATAACTTTCCTTATTACCAAAAGAAAGTGACATACTTAAAAGACATCGAAACGGCGTGAAAAAATTCAGTAAATTTTCTTTTCTAAGAAATTTGCTTTTTTGTTTGTTTTGTGGCCGAACTTTGTTAGAGTCACTTTGCTATTAAGACTTATATTATCTTTATTCTTCCTTATATATATATATATATATATATATATATATATATATATATATATATATATAGTATAATTTTCTTTTATTTATACAAACATTATTTGCTACATATGTGCATACATGTTTCAGCTGCGATCTGTTTCGAAATCCAGCTTATACGGGCCATCTTACAAAATGAAACGGATAGTACTTTAGATCTGATTCGTCAAATCATCTTCAGACAATGTTAATTTTGGTTTCTTCGAAATATGTCTTTACTGTCGATTTTTTTATTTATTGTAACGGCAGTTATTTAAAACTTAAAATGAGCGTCTATAATATTGAGATGTTGCATGCGAGCGTGATTACGTTCTAAAAACGTGCAAGATTCAAAAGTTTGATTGCTTCATTGTTAAGAATTTGATTACGTTCTGAGCGCGTTTAAGATTCAAACGTATAATTGCTTAATGGCTAAGAATTTGGTAACGTTTTGTACTATGCATATATATATATATATATATATAATTATTATTATTTCATGTATCCACATAAATTGTTATAAGGGGATACACTCTTTTATGTATCAATTTTCAGTATATATGGTTTCATGTCGACATATATGACACATCAACTTTGCCTTCGAAATGTTTTTTTTCTTCTCTGCTGTTTAAAAGCCGATGTGTGGCCTAGATTAAATAGGGTATATGTTTTCATCTGGTGAGGTTAAATTGGAACAACATTGTAAAATGCTCAACATAATACAATTCATCCTGTGACGCTAATTCTGGCGTCACGAAATTTAAATTGTAAGCGTTTCTTCTGGAACTGCACCGGTCTGTTCTTTTGACGTTTAACTAACTTCCCATGCGCGTTCTTGGCTACTTTTTGAAATTCTCCCCTTTTTCTCCAGCTTTTTTATTCATTTGTTTTTGTTACTAGATGATTAGACAAACAATCGAAAGTGCTACTGATAAATATTGAAACACCTTTTTTTTGGATTTTGACACAAAACATCATTAGAAAAAAGTAAAAATCAATTTAAAATGTATAATCAAGCAGAGTAATTCTGTTATTTTGTTGCAATGTTTTCTTAAATTAAAGAATGCTACCTAAATTACTCACACACACACACACACAACATATATATATATATATATATATATATATATTAGCACATGTATTTGTTTCTATAGATGTTAATCCATTGAAACTCCAGTGGTTATAATTTATTGACTCTCTATTGCAGAGGACAACTGAAACATGTATGCACATACGTAACCAATAATGTTTGTATTGAATTAAAGAATATACCATATATATTATATATTATAAAATTTATACTATATATATATATATATATATATATATATATATATATATATATATATATATATATTAGGGTAGGTCGATTTTACACTTTTTTTAAAATATTAAAAAAAGGCACGTACCGAAAGTTGTATATAGACCTATTAAATACTCATGCAAAAAATTAGATCAAAAACTTCAGCGGTTTTTTGAGCGTTTGGTATCAAAGATCGTAGACAAGAATATACTGAAAATTCCTCGTTTTTGCAAGATTTGCTTGAATACTGGTGTGAAAACCAAATAATTTGTGCATTTAAAATCAGAGAATGTCCTTTTATTTTATAAAAATGATATTAATTAAAGAAATCTTCAAATTGAAAATTTGCCCCCCCCCTCATTTTCAGTATCTGCTTTTGTAAACTACCTTTTAACGTTATGAATTAAACAGTAATATTAGAATACCTACAAAAATGATTTTTTTCTGTTATAAGTGAAAATATAACAAGCAAAGAAATAAGGAAAAACCTAACACTATTTTAATGGAGCTTAATATTGAGAGTCACATTGCTCCATATAAGACCCCTTAGACAAAAATGCTGGTCTCAATTTCTGACTCAAAACTTTGGCTGTAATGTGTTGATGCCTTGCTTCAAAACCATATACAGTTTGTGAAGCTTCTGTTATTAACTTAACTGCCCGTTCCACGCCCTGAGAATGCCAAAAATGCAGCATAATTTTAAATCTATTAATTATGTCCAATGTGTGGCATTAAAATTAATAGGTGGTATTCTTTTTAATCTTTTTTTGGTTGACTCCTCACTCCTGAAAGAACTAATTAATTAATTGAATTATTAAAAAATTCCAATCTGTACTGCTTTAATAATTATGGTGAAATTAGATAAAATCTTTAAAAATCATTCCATAAATTGGAATAAATAATTGAGTCAGAAATATATGAATAAAAATTACTTACCTAATGGCCAAAATTCTTTTTAAAGCTTCTTCTCTTACTTCAATCTCTTCAGATTTAACCATGGAATATAGAAAGTTTTCAGGCAGTAAACAAAATGTATTACCTTGTATATTTCTAAATGTGATATCTTGGATTTCCTGAGGCTGCTCCTTAATCCTCTGGGTCATATTAAAAATGTGCACTTGCTGATTGTGGAATTTACTATTTCTTTTAATTTCAAACCAAGAAGTGGCATACACATTTACAATAAAATTTACTACATAGTGTAGTTTTGTTGTGTGCCTTTGTGGGTATGCACCACGAGTCCATAAACACATGAGCCTGATGGCTAAAGTTAACCATCTTGCTTGGTTTAAAGGACCAATTTTCCAGGACGTATATCTAGAGTCAACCTTACCTCTAGAAATACCTACTGTGTATTCATAAAGGACTCTTTGGTCAGAACTAAGATCATGTATTTCATCAATTTTAAAAATTGACTCTAGAGGATTGCTAATAGTGGAAAATGATATTTGGGGTAAATCATGGCAATCATTTGAGCATAATTTCCCCAGAGGGCCACTGAATGTTGTAGGGCCCTTTGCGCAACCATCTATGTTTTTAAAAAGGGCTCTGAAAGGTAATTCATTATGATGCAAAGAGCAACCAATTGTGTGAAGATTTTTAAAAAGTTTTTTTTTCTAAAATTGCAACCATTCCACCTTCGCAACCTGTGTTGGTATTAGTGTTGTCAACAAGTATAGCCTTGATACTGTTCTCACTGTGGAATTCATGCAAAACATCCACCACTTGATCTGCATGAACAGCACCTGTTGCACCACTATTAGGAAGAGCTCTGTGTCAGATATTTACTTTCACATGGTGTTTCTTTTGTAAAAGTTAAATGGTGTTCTGGTCCCTTAGTTTTTTTCATAATTCTCTGTCTATTTTCATCCACAATTTCCTTATACATCAATGTGTCCTTATCCATTCTCCCATCAACTCCAATACATATAATATTTTAGGTGGGGTAAAAACCCCTGGCTGAAATAGTTTTATTTGTCTACCTCCAACAACGTAAGATTTGACACAAGGTCATGAAAGTGGGATTAGATAAGCCTGCGCTATAGAGGTGAGCACTCTGGCCATTAAAAAATTGACTGGGCAGCCCCGTCGGCATTCCCCTGTAGGGGCGTCTCAGACAGTTAGCAATAAACTTACTCCTCCCCAAAGAGGGAAGGCAAAGCCTGGGAGGGTGCACCTCCTAGAATTGCACAGGACGGACAAGCCCCAATAGACGGGCGTAAATCCAGACCCAAAGGCCCGGACGATACCGATTTATTTGGTGGGGTAAAAACCCCTGGCTGAACTAGATTTTATTTATCTATCTCCAACAAGGTAAGATTGACACAAGGTCAGGAAAGTGGGATGAGAAAGCCAGTGCTCGAGAGGTGAGCACTCTGGCAATTTAAAAATTGCCTGGGCAGCTCCGTCGGCATTCCCTGGTAGGGCCGCCTCAGACAGTAAGCAATAAACTTACTCCTCCCCAAAGAGGGAAGGCAAAACCTAGGAGGTGCACCTCCTAGAACTGCACAGGACGGACAAGCCCCAATAGACGGGCGTGAATCCAGACCCAAAGACCCGGACGATACTGGTTTATTTGGTGGAGTAAAAAACCCTGGCTGAACTAGTTTTTATTTATCTAACTCCCACAAGGTAAGGTGTGACAAAAGGTCGAGAAAAAAGGGATTAGATAAGCCAGCGCT
Organism: Sepiola atlantica; assembly: GCA_963556195.1. Lineage (NCBI taxonomy): Eukaryota > Metazoa > Mollusca > Cephalopoda > Sepiida > Sepiolidae > Sepiola > Sepiola atlantica. The sequence goes on along the minus strand of OY744527.1, from coordinate 43,218,691 downwards.
CGACAATTCAATATATATTTGTGATAATTAAATTTGTAAACACAGAATCAACACGTGAATTCAAATTCGCTCGTTGAATTTTCAACCGGTGAATACCATAAAAAATATCCAATAAATAAAACGCCTATGTAAATAAATAATTATTTATATATAAAATTAAATATTATAGTGTTTTATTCCTTTTTAATTTGAATATTTACATTTAATTTCTTAAGAAAAGGAATAATAAACTTTAAAATATTTATTATTAAGTAATGTATTACTTTTTTTTGTTAAACCCCGGGTTTAATTTAAGGCGATACTTCTGCCGGTGAAATCTAGGCTGTGAGAAAAAATCTCGATTTATTTGATCTTAAAGTTGCAATGCTCAAATAAATACAAAGTTTTGAAAAAAAATATTTCTTGTGGTAACTTTTGACATTATTTGGCAACTTTCTTCGAGTGCGATAATTTACAGTTTCAAAATCGACCTCCCCTAATATATATATATATATAGCAATAGAAAGTTAAATTCCAGTGACCATATCTTTATTCATTTTTAAAAAGATCCATTCTGTTTCGTTATCAATTAGACAACCAAAATACAGAGTTATATATCTTGGATTTTCTTAGAGTGTGACTCATCAAAAGGAAAGGCCAAAAACATGTCCAAAAACATTAGAAAATGAAAACCAAACTTTAATAAAGCTAACATTATTAAATCATTTATATATGTACGATCATTAGGGACATAGATGTGTTTTCTATTTCATCTATACCGTCCAACCGTTATGAAGAATTAAATCCAACTTCCATAAACCCGGTTGAATACAGAGTGTTCAGAATAACGATACAAACACTAAAACGACCACGGACACATAAGAAACCTTAATTTCTCCTCCTAAATCGGAGAATAATAATAATAAAAAAATATGCAAAAAACACCAGATTCCATAATAATCAAGCAATATGCAACATGAAAAAAAAAAGTAAAACTTTTCTTATAATAATAAATAATTGTGTGTTGCATTTGTTGTTCTAAATTTGCAAGAAACTCAGATAGTCGTTCGTCTTTCAAAAGCATTTCTTTAATGTTTAGTCATAAAAAGATTTGGAAAACATTTATATACCGTTTTAGAACTGTCAATCTTTTAGTATTACAATCTAAAGAATGGCGTTCTAAACTTGATCATGTAAGAGCAGCTGTTTTTGTGGAATTCATTTGGAAGACAAAATATGATAAATTATGCATGGTATTCTATTCAGTTATTGATATTTGCTAAACTTGGCTGAGTTCGGATCAAGATTGAATTCCGATAGAAAGGATGTATTTAAACGTACCGTCTGTCAGAAAAGAAACATTCGAATCTTCAGTTTTTACATTGTTTCCTACAAAAACTACCAATGACTGAGGAAAGTAATCCACCTTTACGGATGATGTAGTCACTCCTAGTTATTTCGATTAATCTAATGAAAACTGTATTATTGGTAGTAATATACTTTTAAAGTTATGTGGCGATATGATTTACCAGGTATAAAGGGTTATGAGGTATGATTGACGGTGGTATAGAGTTACCTCTGAAATAATGCAACTCATGGAATCGCTAATAGAATTCAGAATCATTTCTGCTATCCAACCATATTTGGTACAAATAAACTTCAGTCTATTCCTTACTTGTCCACCAAGTTTCAGTTATGAATATACAACAGTCTTTCAGTGATATGCGGGGACACTTTAGTGATCGTTTCATCAGTAGTAGGTGTGATTCTGAAGAGACCTCACACTCACCGGACTATAACCTCCCAAATGTTTATTTGTGGGGTTATCTTAAAGATAATATCTCTCAAATTAATTCGTAGACGATTTCTAAACTAAAGACGACCATCACCGCTAAAACCAGTCGTAGACACGTATGTTTGCAACGCAAATGTCGATAAAACAGAGACTGTTGGACATTCCTGGCAGAAACCTAGTGGACAGCTCAGGCATATGCCCGAGTTATTTGCATCAAGCATAGGTGTGTTGTTCAATCTCCACAGTTCGTCTACTTCGTCGGCAGAATGAGTTGGTCAGATTTATGTAGTTGCAGTGGTGAGGTTCCCTTATTCTGTTCTTTCTATCATTGTCTATTAAAGTTTGGCTTTCATTTTCTGTTGTTTTGGACACGCTTTTGGTCGTTCCTTTTGATGAGTCACACTCTAAGAAAATCCAATATATATATAACTCTGTATTTTGGTTGTCTAAGTGATGACGAAACGGACTGGATCTTTTAAAAAATGAATAAAGACATGATCATAATTTTCTATTGTTATATATATATACAGGGTGGGCCAAAATAAGGGTCCTATCTTTAAATTTGAATAACTTGAATTTGAATAACTTCCACAAAATAAAAGTTAAACTCACCAAACATTATGTGTGTGTAGACTGACCCTTCCGAGATTTTTTTAAATAAACAAAACAAATTTTAGCCGAAAAACACTTTTTGAAACTTACAAAAACTAAAGTATTGTTTTTTACACTGTTTTGAGTTTTTTAAGCAAAAATAATGTTTTCTAAATGAGGGTACGTTCCTTAGGGCTAATACGGCTCATGCTTGCTTCGGAAGGGGTCCTTTACTTATTCTAAGAAATTTTTTTTTTAAAAATCAATAAATAAAAAAGTTATGAATTTTTAAAAATAGGACCCTTATTTTTGCCCACCCTATATATATATATATATATATATATATATATATATATATATATATATATGTATATATATATATATAGTATACATTTTATAATATATATTAATATATATAGCATAATTTTTCATGCAATAAAACATTATTGGTTACGTATGTGCATACATGTTTAAGTTGTCCTCTGCAATAGAGAGTCAATAAATTATTACCACTGGAGTTTCAATGGATACAAATATGATACATTTACTGATATAACATCTATCATAAACGTTATCAATAATAAATATTGACAAGGTAAATTATGTTTGAAAATTCTCTTGGGGTTTATTCTTTCTTCATAACATATATGTATACGCAAAAAAACACCCAACCACCTCCCCTTAGGGGCGCAGCAGTTATCGATACTCATTGTGCTCTCTCTCTCTCTGGTGGTTCAGTTGAAAGAGACAGATGACTTTTACCCATTCGCCACGTCAGAATAACTGTTTCCTGTTCCCGTGACGTCACTGCCAGGACACATAGCTGTTAATCGACTTCTAACTGGAAAATTCTACTCAATTTAGTTTGAATTTTACGCGGTAATTCACCATTCACACCCTATTCTTAAACAGCCGTTTCTTATCCAACATACATTATATTATAGAAAAGATTGTGACATTTATTAATGATTCTATGGGTTAGGTAGCATTTTATTAGGGTCATCATGTATGATATCAAGTTAGGCTTACTATCTGTGGAAAGAAATAGAAAGTCTGTTATTTTATTCATTGGATTTCAGTTAAGGTCCAAATATTTACTTTAATACACGCAATGTAAATTCCGATGAATTACACCCCCTCTCCAAGTCGAAAGCTCCAGTCCAGTCGGAAGGATTAAAGGAAAATGGTATGAAGTTGAATAAACATATATATTACTTATGGAGATTTTGGATCCGTCTGTCTGAAGCCGAAACAATACTATTACTTGTATTAATTATACTAGTGTACTATATTTTGATACTTAATTCAGTTTATTATATTTTTCTCAGACTATTTTTCAATTCAAGGGAGAGAAGTAGTGTAGTATCTGTTCGCTTGTCATGATATCATCTTCCCAGGCTTTACCGCTTCCTTTGAAGGCAGTGTAGCATATGTTCATTCGTCATGATGTCAATCTTCCCAGGTATAAACTCCTATTTTTGGGGATTGGGTAGTAAAGTATCTGTTCTGTTTTCATGATATTATCATTTACCACCTTTACATCTTACTTTGGGGGGGGGGCAGTGTAGTATATGTTTGTTCGTCATAATTGAACCCTCCCGGTAAAACATCCTTATTTTCCTTTTTTTTAGAAACGTAGTATAGTATCCGTTCTGTGGTAATGATACCATCCTCCCAGAGATTACTATCCTTTGGGGATGGGAGTGATATACTAGCAAAATCTTTTAAAATTAATATTGCCGCTGTCTCATTCTTCATGAATATACCAGATCACTGGAGAACTGATGATGTCATGACAATGATGAGATCGCAATGATGACATAATCACGTGTTGATAATAACAATATCATGATGATGTCATGATCATGGCATGACAATGATAAGATCAGAATGATGACATAATCATGTCATGATTATGGCAATATCATCATGATGTGATGATGATGTCATGAAAATAATGAGATCACAATGACGACATAAACACGTAATGATAATGACAATATCATGATGATGTCATAGTGATGGCATGACAATGATAAAATCAGAATGATGACATGATCATGTAATGATGATGACAATATCATAAGGATATAATGATGATGGCATGACAATGATATAATCAGAATGATGACATAATGATGTCATTATTATGACAATATGATGATGATGTCATGATGATGGCATGACAATCATAAGACAAGAATGATGACAATTAGGTCACGATAATGAAAATATTATGATGATGTCATGATGATGGCATGACAATGATCTGATCAGAATGATGACGTAATCCTGTCATGATAACGACAATTTCATGATGATGTCATGATGATTTCATGACCATGATGAGATCAAAATGCTGACATAATCACGTGATGATAATGACAATATCATGATGATGTCATGATGATGGCATGACAATGACAAGATCAGAATGGCGACATAATCATGTCATGATAATGACAATATCATGATGATGTCATGAAGATGGACTGACAATGATATGATCAGAATGATGACATAAGTATGACATGATAATGACAATATCATGATGATGTCATGATGATGGAATGACAATGACAAAGTCAGAATGGCGACATAATCATGTCATGATAATGACAATATCATAATGATGTCATGAGGATGGAATTACAATGATAAGATCAGAATGATGACATAATCATGTCATGATAATGACAGTATCATGATGATTTCATGACAGTGATATGATAAGTATGATGATATAATCATGTCATTATAATGACAATATCATGATCATGTAATTATGATGGCATAAAAATAATCAGATAATGTCATAATAATGACAATAGTATGATGATGTAATGATGATGGCATGACTCTGATAAGATCAGAATGATGTCATAATCATGTCATCGTCATGTCAATATCATGCTAATGTAATGATGATGGCATGACAAAGATATGATCAGATTGATGACATAATGATGTAATGATAATGACAATATCATGATAATGTCATGGTGATGTCATTACAATGATAATATCAGAATGATGACATAAACACGTTATTATAATGACATTGTCATAATGATGTCATGATGATTGTATTACAATGATCAGATCAGAATGATGACATACTCATGTCATGATACTAACAATATCATGCTGATGTCATGATGATGGAATCACAATGATAAGATACCCATGATGACATGATAATGTCATGATAATGACAATATCATGATGATGTCATGATTATGGCATGAAAATGATAAGATCAGAATGATGACATTATGATTAATTGATAATGACAATATAATGATGATGTCATGATAATTGCATGACAATGATAAGAGCAAAATGATGACATAATCATGTCATGATAATGACAATATCACGATGATGTCATGATAATGAAAATATAATTATGATGTCATGATAATAGCATGACAATGACAAGATGTTAATGATGACATAATAAAATCAGGATAATGACAATATCATGATGATGACATAATGATGTAATGATAATGAACATATCATAATGTTGTCATGATTATTACATGACAATGATAAGATCAGATTGATGACATAATCATGTCATAATAATGACAATATTATAATGATGTTATGATGATGGCATTACAATAATAAGGTGAGAATGATGACATATTAATGTAACGATATAGACAATATCATGATGATGTCATGATGATTGCATAACAATGATAAAATCAGAATGATGACTTTCTCATGTCATTATAATAACAATATTATGATAATGTTATGATCATGGCATGACAATGATGAAATCAGAATGATGACATAATCATGTGATGATAAGTAAAATATCATGATGATGTAATGATGATTGAATGACAATGATAAGATCAGAAGTATGATCTAATCATGTCATGATAATGAGAATATAATGATGATGTCATGATGTCACAACAATGATGATTTCAGAATGATGACATAATCACGTGATGATGATTACAATATAATGATGATGTCATGATGATAGCATGGCAATGATAAGATCAGAATGATGACACCATCATGACATGATCATGACAATATCATGATGATATCATTATGATTGCATGACAATGATACGATCAGAATGATGATAAAATCATGTCATGATAATGACAACATCATGATGATGTCATGATTATGGCATGACAATGATAAAATCAGAATGATGACACGTTATGATAATCACAATATCATCATGATGTAATTATGATGGCATGACAATGATAAGATCAAAAGGATTACATAATCATGTCATGATAATGACATTATTATGATGTCATGATGACGTCATAACAATGATGATATAAGAATGATGACATAATCACCTGATGATAATGACAATATCATGATGATGTCATGAGGATGGAAGGGCAAGTATAAGATCAGAATGATAACATAATTATGTCATGATAATGATATTATCAGGATGATGACATAATTATGTCATGATAATTACAATATCATGCTGATGTTATGATGATTGCACTACAATGATGAGAGCCGAATGATGACATAATTATGTCATGATAATGACAATATTATAATGATGTCATGATGATGGCATAATAATGAGATGATCAGAATGATGACATAATGATGTAATGATAATGACAATATCACGATGATGTCATGATGATTGCATGACAATAATAAGATCAGAATGATGACATAATCATGTGACGATAATTACAATATCATGATGATGTCATGATGATAGCATGATAATGATATGATCGGAACGATTTAAATCATGGCATGATAATGACTATATCGTGATGATGTCATTATGATGGCATTACAATGATAAGATCAGAATTATTACATAATCACGTGATATAATGACAACATCATAATTATGTTATGATGATCACATGACGATGATTAGATCACAATGAGTACATAATCATGTTATGATAATGACATTATCATCATGATGTAATTATGACGTCATGACAACGATGTCATCACAATTACGACATAATGATGATGTCATGATGATTGCAGAGCAACGATATGATAAGAATGATAACATAATCATTTCATGATGATGATATATATCATGATAGTATGATGATGGCATACCAATAATAAGATCAGATTGATTACATAATCATGTCATTATAATGACAAAATCATGATAATTTCATGATTATGCATGACAATTATAAGGTCAGAATGATGACATGATGATGACATGATAATAACAATAATATCATGGTGATTTCATGATGATGACATTACAATGATATGATAAGAATGATTGCATAATAATGTCATGATGATTATATATATATGATGATAATGTCATGATGATGGCATGACACTGATTAGATCACAATGATGACATAATCCTGTCATGATAATAACAATATCATGTTGATATCATGATGATGGCATGACGATTATAAGATCAGAATGATGTCATTAATATGTCATGATGATTAAAATATTATCATGATGTCATAATAATTCATGACAATTACAAAATTATAATGATGACATAATCATGACATAATAATGACAATATTATCATGATGTCATGATGATTTCATGGCCATGATGATATTACAATAATGACATAATCACGTAATTATAATGACAATATAATCATGATGTCATGATGATTTCATGTAATGATAATTACAATATTATAATGATGTTGTTATGATGGCATGACAATGATGAGATCAAAATGATTATATAATCATTTCATGAAAATGACAATATTATGATTATGTCATGATGATAGTATTACAATGATATGATCAGAATGATGACATAATCAGGTAATGATGATGACAATATTATGATGATGTACTGATCATGTCATGACAATGATGAGATCAGAATTATGACATAATCATGTCATGATAATGACAATGTCATGATGATGTCATGATGATTGCATAGCAATGATAAGATCAGAATTATGACATTATCATGTCATGATAATTACAACATCATGATGATGTCATGATTGTTGCAACAATGATATGTTAAGAATGATGATATAATCATTATGATTGCATGATAAGGTCAGAATGATGACATGATCAAGTCATGATAATAACAATAATATCATGATGATGGCATGATGATAACGTGAAAATTATATGATAAGAATGATGACATAATAATGTCATGATAATGACAATATCATGATGATGTGATCATTATGGCATGAAAATAATAAGATAGAATGATGACATAATCAGGTCATGATTATGAGAATATAATGATTATTTCATGATGATGGCATGACAATTATATGATCAGAATGATGACATAATCATGTTGTATAATAACAATATCATGATGATATGATGATGATGACATTACAATCATAACATAAGAATGATGACATTATCATGTCATGATAATGACAATATCATGATGTTATGATGATGGCATGAAACTGATAAGATAAGAATGATGATATAATCCTGTCATTAGATTGACAATATCATGATGATGTGATGATAATGGCATGAAAATGATAATATCAGAATGATGACATAATCATGTGATGACAATTACCAGATTATAATTACAACATACTCATGATGTGATCATGATGTCATGAAAATTATGAGATCACAATGATGGCCTAATCATGTCATGATAATAATAATATCATCATGATGTTGATGATGTCATGACAATGATTAGATTACAATGATGACGTAATCATGTCATGAAAAGGACAATATTATGTTTATTCTATGATGATGGCAGTACAATTATAAGATCAGAATGATGTCATCAATATGTCATGATGATTAAAATATCATCATGATCTCATGATAAGTTCATGACAATTACAATATTATTATGATGACATAATCATGTCATGATGTCATGATGATGTCATGACCATAATCAAATTACAATGATGACATAATCACGTGATGATAATGACAATATCATTATGATATCATGATGATAGCATGACAATGATGAGATCAGAATAATGACATAATCATGTCGTGATAATGACAACATAATAATGATATCATGATGATGGCATGACAATGATATGATGAGAATTATGACATAATCATGTAATTATGATGACAACATCATGATGATATTATGATGATGGCATGACAATGATGAGATCAGAATGATGACATAATCTTTTAATGATAGTGACAATAGTATGATGATGTCATGATGATGATTGCATGACAATGATAAAATCAGAATGATGACATAATCATGTCATTTTAATGACACCATCATGATGATGTCATTATTGTGGCATGATAAAGATATGAGGAGAATGATGACATAATCATGTAATGATGTAATGTAATACATCATGATGATTGCATGACAATCATAAGATCAGATTGATGAAGAAATCATGTCATGATAATGGCGATATAATGATGATGTCATGATGATGATAAGATCAGAATGATGACATAGTGATGTATTGATAATGACAATATCATCATGATGTCATTATCATGTAATGCCAATTACAATATTATAATGATGACGAAATAATGTCATGATAATTACAATATCACTATGATGTCATAATAATGTCATGACAACGATGAGATCACAATGATGACATAATCACGTTATGAGAATGACAATATAATAGTGATTTCATGAACGCATGACAATGATAAAATCAGTATGATGACATAATCATGTCAGGAGAATGACAATATCATGATGATTTCATGATGACTGCACGGCAATTATGTGATCAAAATAATGACATAATCATGTCCTAATAACGACGATATTATGATGATGTCATGATGATGTCATGACAATGATAAGATAATAATGATAGCATAATCATGTCATGATCATGACATGATGTCATGATGATTGCATGACACTGATATGATCAGAATTATTACATAACCATGTCATGATGATGGCAATATCTTCATGATGTAATTATTATGTCATGACAATTACCATATCATGAGGATTACATGATAATGTCATGATAATGACAATATCATAATGATGTCATGATGATGTAATTACCATGATAAGATCATAATGATGACATTATCATGACAATATCATGATGATGTCATGATGATTGCATGACAATATTATCAGAATGATGACATAGTCATGTCATTATAAAGACAATATCATAATTATGTCATGATGATGTCATGACAATGATAATTTCAGAATGATGACATAATATGTCATGATAATTATAACATATTTATGATATAATGATGATTGCATTACAATGACATGATCAGAATGATGACATAATTATCTCACGATAATTACAATATCATCATAATATCATGATCAGTTCATGACAATTACAATATTATAATGATAACATAATGTTATGATGATGTCATTACAATGATGAGACTACAATGATGATAATAACAAATCATCATGATGAAATAATGATATCATGACAGTATGACCAGACTGAGGACAATGATGATATCACAATGATTACATAATCATGGTGTGATACTTACAATATAATCATGATTGTATGATCATGTCATTACAAAGATAAGATCATAATGATGACATAATCATATCATGATAATGACAATATAATGGTTATGTCATGATGATGTCATGACAATGATACGATCACCATGATGACATAATCATGTCATGTTAATGACAATATCATCATGATGTAATGATGATTGCATCACAATGATATAATCAGAATCATGACACAATCATGACATGATAATGACAATATCATGATGATGTAATGATGATGGCATGATAATGATAAGATCCGAATGACGACATAATCATGTCATTATAATCACAATATCATGATGATTTCATGATGATGGGATGACAATGATAGAATCAGAATGAATACATAATCATGTCATAATAATAACGATATCATGATAATGTCATGATGATGGCATTACAATTATAAGATCAGAATGAATACAATCATGTCATTATTATGATCATATCATGATGAGGTCATGATGGTATATGACTATGATATGATCAGATTAATGACATAATCATGTCATTATCATGATGATGTGATGATGATGTAATGACAATGATAAGATCACAATAGTGAAATAATCAGGTCATGATAAAACAATATCATGATGATGTAATAACAATGATGAGATCAGAATGATGACATAATCACGTGATGATTATGAAAATCACAATGGAACATAATCATGTAATGATACTTACAATATCATCATGATGGCATGATCATGTCATGACAATTATAAGATCATATTAATAACATAATCATGTCATGATAATGACAATATAATACTGATGTCATGATGATTGCATGATAATGATAAGATCAGAATGATGGCATCATCAGGTCATTATAATCACAACATCATCATTATGTCATTATCATGTCATGAATATTACACTATTATAATGATACAATACTGTCAAGATAATGATAATATCATTATGATATCATGATGATGTCATGACAATGATGAGATCCCAATAATCACGTTATTATAATGACAATATAATCATGAGTTTATAATGATAGCATTAACATGATAAGATCAGAAATATAGTATAATAATGTCATGATAATGACAATATTATGATGTCATGCTAATGTCATGACAATGATAAAATCAGAATGATGACATAATCATGTTATAAGGATGACGATATATTGATGATGTCATTATGATGTCATGACAAAGATCACAATGATGACATACTAACGTGATTAAAGGTACAATATCATCATGATGGCATGATGATTGCATGACAATGATATGACCAGAATTATTATGTAATTATGTCATGATAATTACAACATCATCATGATGTCATGACAATGATCAGATCACAATGATGGCATAATTATTTCATGATCATAACAATATCATGATGATGTCATGAATGTCATGACAATGATGAGATCACCATGATGACATAAATATTTTATCATAATGACAATATCATAATGATAAAATGATAATGGTATTACAATAAAAAGATCAGAATGATGACATTATCATGCTTGATAATGACAATGTCATCATCATGTCATAGTCCGTTGATGAGAATTACAATATTATAATAATAACGTAATCATGTCATTATAATGACAATATCATCATGATGTCATGATGGTGTCATGACAATGATGAGATTACAAGGATGACATAATCAGGTGATGATAATGACTATATCATAATCATGTCATGATCATCTCATGACAATGATAAGATCAGAATGATGACATAATCATGTCATGATAATGACAATATCATGATGATGTCAGGATGATGTTTGGACAATGATGACATTATACTGTCATGATAATGACAATGTAATCATGATGACATGATCATGTCATCATTATGATGAGATCATAATGATGACCTAATGATATCATGATAATGACAATATGATCATGATGTCATAGTGATGGCATGACAATCATAAAATCAGAATGATGACACAATCATGTCATGATAATGACCATATCACAATGATGTCATGATCATGTCATGACAATTACAATATTATGATGATTACATAATAATGTCATGATAATTACAATATCATGTGTATGACATGATTATGGGATGACACTGATAAGATCAGAATGATTACATTATCATGTCATGATAATGACAATATCATAATGATGTCATGATGATAGCATAATGTTGATATGATCAGAATGATGACATAATAATGTAAAGATAATTACAATATCATGATGATGTTATGATGATGCCATGACAATGATAAGACTACAGTGATGACATAATCATGCCATGATAATGACAAAACCATGATGATGTCATGATTATGGCATCACAATGATGAGATAACAATAATGAGATTACAATGATGACATAAGTATGTCATTATAAAGACAATACCATGATGATGTCATGATTATGGCATCACAATGATGAGATCAAAATGATGACATGATCACGTGATGATGATGACAATGTCAGCATGATGTCCTGATGATGTCATGACAAGTATAAGATCATAATTATGAAATTAGCATGTCATGATGATGATAATATCATTATGATGTCATTATGATGTTATGACAATGATAAGATCAGAATGGTGACATAATCATGTCATGATAATTACAATATCTTGATTATGTCATGATGATGCCATGACAATAATAAGATCAGACTGATGACATAATTATGACAATATAATGAGAATATCATGATGATGTCATAATGATGGCATGACAATTATTAGATCACAATGATGACATAATAATGTGATAATAATGATAATATCATGATGATTTGATGATGATGGCATGACAATGATAAGATCAGAATAATCACATAATCATGTCATGATAATGACAACATCATCATGATGTCATGATGATTGCATGACAATATGATCAGAATGATGACATAATCATACAATGATAATGACAATATCATGATGATGTCATGATAATGGAATGACAATGATAAGATCAGAATGATGACATAATCATGTCGTGATTATGCCAATACATTGATGATGTTATGATGATGGCCTGACAATTATATGATCAGAATTATAACATAATCATTTCATGATATGAACTATATCATGATGATGTCATGATTATTTCATGAAAATGATGAGATTACAATGATGAAATAATCAGGTGATGATAATGGCAATATCATCATGATGTCATGATGGTGTCATGACAATGATTAGATTGTAATGATGATATAATTATATCATGATAATGACAATATCATGATGGTTTCATGACGATAGAATGACAATGATGAGATCAGAATGATAACATAATCATGTCATGATAATGTAATATAATGATGATGTCATGATGATGTCTGGACAATGATGAGATCACAATGATGACATAATACTGTCATGATAATTACAATGTCATCATGATGGCATGATCATGTCATGATAATGATAAGATCATAATTATGACATAATCATATAATTATAATTAAAATATCATGATGATGTCATGACTATGATATTATCAGAATGATGCCATAATTATTTCATGATAATGACAATATCATCAGGATTTCATGACAATTACAATATTACAATGATAACATAATCTTGTCATGATAATGACAATATCATCATGATGTCATGATGATGTCATAACAATGATGCGATCACTATGATGACATAATCATGTGATGATAATGACAATATCATGATGATGTCACGATGATGGCATGAAAATGATATGATCAGAATTATGAGATAATCATGTCATAATAATGACAACATCATGATGATGTCATGATTATAGCATTTCGAAGATAAGATCAGAATGATTACATAATGATAGCATGATAATGAAAATATCATGATGATGTCATGAGGACGTCAGGAAAATGATGAGATAATCACGTGATTATTATGAAACTATCATGATGATGTGATGATGATGGACTGACAATGATATGATCAGAATGATTATATAATTATGTCATAATAATGACGATATCATGATGATGTCATGATGATGTCATGACAATGATAAGATAATAATGATGACATAATCTTGTCATGATAATGACAATATCATAATAATGTTATGATTATGTCATGACAATGAAGAGATCTCAATGATGACATAAACATGTCATGATTATTACAATATCATTATGATCTCCTGATGATGGTATGATTATCATGTCATTATAATGACAATATTATCAGGATGTTATGATCAGTTCATGAAAATTACAAAATTATAATGATAACAAAATTATGTCATGATAATTACAATATCATGATGATGTCATGATCATGGCATGACAATGATAAGATCAGAATGATGACATAATAATGTGATGATGATGACAATATCGTCATGATAATCATGTCATTATAATGACAATATCACGATGATGTCATGATAATGCATGACAATGATATGATCAGATTGATAACACAATCATATCATCATGATGACAACATCATCATGATGTGATGATGATTGCATGACAATGATATTGTCAGAATGATGATATAATCATGTCATAACAATGACGATAACATGCTGATATCATGATGATGTAATGACAATTATAAGATCATAATGATGACATAATCATGTCATCATAATTACAATATCATCATGATATCATGAGGATTTCATGACAATAATGAGATCCCAATGATGACATAAACATGTCATGATAATTACAACATCATAATGATACCATGATGATTGTATGTCAATGATAAGGTCAGCATGATGACAGGGTCATGTAATAATAATGACAATATCATCATAATGTCATGATCAGTACATGACAATTACAATATTATAATGATAACATTATCATGTCATGATGATAACAATATCATCATGATGTCATGATGATGTCATGACAATGATAAGATCAGAATGATCACATAATCATGCCATGATTATGTTAATATCATGATGATGTCATGATGATGGAATGACAATGATGAGATCATCATGATTAAAATATCATGATGATGTCATGATGATCATGTCATCATTCTGATAATATCATTGTCATGCCATCATCATGACATCATCATGATCTTGTCATTATGATAACATAATAATGTAATCACTTGTAATTGTCATCACATGATCATGACATTATGATGATATTGTTATTATCATGACAGGATTGTGTCATCATTCTGATCTAAATGAAGCCTGAAGATTCCCCCCGGGGATGAAACACGGGAGCCTCTGTTTAGCTTGATTGCCATATATATTTTCATTGCTTACTACCTAGCTCTTCTTACGTATCGAGCACTGTTGAAATAAATACTGAAAACTGATACATAAAAATTATATGTCCTTATAATATTTTATGTGGATACATGAAGTACTAATATATATATATATATATATATATATATATATATATATATATATATATATATATATATATATATATATATATATATATATACATGGGAAATGAAAAAGGAAAAACAAAGAGATATATTTTATATATTCATCAACGTTTCGTCTTCATTTTAAGACTTCCTCAGGATGATAATTTTAAGAAAAATGTCATGCAAGTACATAGAAATATTGGGTTGACATGATGGGCTATTGAGAAAATGTAATAGCCCTGGCTACTAAGAGCGCTGGACAAAGGTCCGGGCTTAGAGAAGTCAGTCAGTGGCAGAAAGTGAAATGAATGTGGACAGCTGTGAGTGAAAAAGGGAAGGGGTGGGAGTGTTAGTGAATTTTTTCTAAGGGTGGGAGAGAGGGAAGGGGGTGCTGAGGTTTTTGTCGTGGTGAGGTGTAGTAGTGATTTTGAGGGGCTGGGAAAAAAGGGGGAAGAGGGGAACTCTGTGTCTTTGGTATGTAGGTAGTATCATAGTTTTAGAAAAAGATTTGAAAAGATGAAGATAATTTGAAAGTAGGCAGATTACTCCCATCCTTGCTTTTTCATATATATATATATATATTAAAAAGCAGAATTTAACTCTTTCTAAACACATAAAAATGTGGAGGCAAAATGTGGAGGCAATTGTTCCTAATAGAAAATACGTATCACTGACCTTGGAAAAAATTTGGTTCGCGCCCCCAGGGGGTCAACAGCACCCAAAATGGCAAAAATGACCCTTTTCTCCTATAACGTTTGATCCATCCATTCAATTTTTCTGAAAATGTGCCATAATGTACAGGCAATTGTTCTGGATATAAAATGAGCATCTTTGACTTTAAAAAAATTCTGGTTCGCGTTCACAGGGGTCAAAGGGGGGTTTAAAATGCCCCAAATTGCCCAAATTGATTGCATTTTACACTCGCCACACCGAGTCACATACAGAGGGGGACCACGTACGCGCGACTTGTTTTGAAAACTGTTATTTTCAATGTAGGAAAATTCACTGAAAATGATTAGAAAAGTAAATCACAATTTTTGATTCAGTGTCGTAATGGAATACTGCGTCACGAGACGAAAGGAATCGCTTTTTAGCGTTTCTACGAGTCGAACGAAGCTTTCAGGCCGCAAGGATTAATTTAAATTCCCATTGTTTACCACTTTTCTATTTTCAGAGTAAACGAGAGAATAATCGATTTCCTTATGTTTTGTTTACTCTAACCTATTGACAAAACTGAATTTCATCCTCTGGATGCTTTGCCATATATATACAGATATATTTATGTATACATTTATATGTATATGTGGGTGCTTATATATGTATATATATGTGTGTATATATATATATATATATATATGGTAAGTCAATGAAAATTGATTAGAACTGCAAATGGAAGCAAATCAATATCTTCAGTTGTTCAAAACAAGGGGCAGTTTAGTTAATAAAAACATTTATTTTTCTTCTCTTTCATTCCTTAAACCAGGCTTTTCAAAGATTAAAATCTGATCATCAGAGGAAAAATTATGATTGATAAGTTGACAGAAGAGGACTGTCAAAGTTCTAAATTTGAAAGAGTTTTTAAAAAATGTCAAAGTTCAAACGAGTATGAAAGTCACCAATTACGAAATCCAAAAAGCGTGGGGCTCAGAAATATTGGTAAATCCAGAAGAATCTGCATAAAAATCCAACGACGACGATTCCATCCAGTTAGTTTTAATTTTCATGTATATATATATATATATATATATATATATATATATATATATATATATATATATATTTATATGTATATATATATTTTCTTATTATTTTGTTTTGCTGAGGATGGGCCATCCTACCGGACACCAGACATGAACCCGCTATTTCAGACACTCCAGTCGAGAGATCGTTTTTAAATTCTAACCGTTTCTTTAAGTGAAATTGTTTGTATCTCTCTTGCACTTGGTTCACCGGGTACATTCGCCAGGTATTTAAAAACAATATTTTTCATTCGTTCGGTTGCTTCTATAATTACTGGTATGATAGAGATCTTCCTGAGATTCCAGTTTCTTTTCCTGTTGAACATAAGAACTTGATATTTCGTTATCTTGTCCCTTTCAGCTATATTTAAGCAGCATTATAAGGGACACTAACTTCAACTAGCATTGCTACTTTCTCCCTTTTGTTCCATATCACTATGTAAGGTTTAACCGCTCCGTCTTCTACATATGTTGCTGTAGGGATTGAATAGTGGCGAAGAAGAACTAATGTTCAGTTACGGGCTATCTTGTGATTGCAAATAGACAGCTTATGGTGGTGAGATACTTGTCGGGGAGCCACTTGATAAACGGGATTCTGGTGTTGAAGTGGTTGCATGGTGGGTTGCCATGGGCCCAGAGTGTTCGGCTTCATCCATATGTGAATGGTGGTGTCGTTCTGGTTGTACCCGTGGTGTGGTGTGTTGATCGATGATGGCAATTGTGGGAATTTTGATGGAGTTTTCAAATGAATAATTTTTTGTTCTCATGAGGGCTGCTATTTCTGATTTCATATAGTCCAGCTCAGCCTAATTGAACACGCTCATGCTGTTATACATTTGGCAGGTTATTTCAGGGGGTGAATATTTCTCTTGCCTAAACAGAAGGGAAAGTATATTTCCCTCCAGGTTTCTGTTCTCTTTTTTGTTTGGTATGTTTGGCCTGAGCACATGTCATAACCCATAACAGTGTTCACGTTTCTTCCGTCTCCCATCAAGACTCTTGTCTTTTTCCACCTCACTTAGAGCTGCATTTTTATAAGGGTGGTCTCATCTTCTGTTTTATATATACCCATCTGGGAAACAAGCGATCGTAGGCAGGCAACCGGTGTATTTCTTTTCTCTTGACGGAGGGCATACGTCTTGATATTTGCGTCTGATGTCTTGCCCCACTTTTCAAACTTTCAATCTTTTCAAACTTTGAGTAGTGGTAGCAAATCAATAGCACCCTCTTTTGTGTATCAGACTGTGGCTGGGCTTTTATGCCGCTTTCGTTTTTTTCTGCATATAATGGAAATAGGAGGCCAGAACCCTTTTTCTCAAGGCTTGATGGCTGACCCTGGTTGGCCTGTCATGACTGGAGTGCCACTTCCAGATGCAGTAAGGTTTACACCATTGCTTGGGAACGGGTTGATGGGCTCGTTTTATCCTGGGTACCGGCCTGCCAGTATTTACTTTTGTTTGTATTCATATTTTGTATCAGTTCCTCATGTCCCCCAAAAATTGACATTGTCGTTCAACTGTACCACATCTGGCTTATGCTCATACCACTTCTCAATGTGGTCCAATTCATAAAGTTCGTATATATTCCAGTGAAGTACCTGAGCGACTTTGTTGTGTCTCCATTTTTTATATTGGTGTTCTGCTAGCATTGGGCATTCAGATACAATATGCGCTAAGGTTTCTTCCCTTTTAATTACACAATCGTCATATCGGTGATTCTGCAGTTTTGTCAATGTCATGTTTGATGGGCCTAGTGCAATTGCCTTGTTCCTAATTTGTTATTAAAACTGCTCTCTATTAATAGAGGGGGTGTCCCCGTCCGCAACCCGGGGGACGTGCTGGATTGATTGGGGAGACAGCACACTATTTCAAAAAATGTTAGGTTAGGGTTTACTTCAAATGGGAAGTATCCTCATGTCAGGGTCTCTGGCAAACCCATGTACAGAGAGACCAAAGAGAACCAAGAGTGGTGTCTAGTAGGTATTCAAGTTCTTTCTTCTAGTAGGCATTCAAGTCCTTTCTTCTAGTAGGCATTCAAGTCCCCTCCAATAGACATTCAAGTCTTCTCCAGTATGCATTCAAGTCCTATATATATCTTTATATGTGTGTATTATTATTTGTATATGTGTGCATATATCCGAATTTATATAAAGTTAAATATGTTTATATGTCTCTATATTTGTTTCTATATTTGTATGTACAGGTTTCACTCCTAAACTAATTAACCGATCATTATGAATTTTAAACGACAGCTGCTAGGCGTAAAGGGCTATATTTAGTTTCCTTTAGTGTTTCTCCAAATGGGAATCAAAGAGCTGGAAGCCTTTCGTGAAAATTCTATTACCGTCGATTTTTGTGAAAATTCAAATATTTCAGATATGAAATAAATTTGATCCATAGTCATAAGACATGGACTAAGCAATTTCCCTGAATTGCAAGTTTTTCTTAAGCCCCCTTATGTTTAAGTCGTAAATTTTTAGAATTGTTATAGAATCAAAGAATTCAATGGATTTTGATCAAAATTGAAATAAGAATCCTAGATATAATGTATAGTAGCATAATATGTTGATTGTAATCTTCGTAAGCTGACATAAAATGATGCAAAACGGATTTGTTCGGGAAATTAATTTAACACATACTGGGACGGGTTTTTTTCTAGTATATATTAATATGTTTGTATATATATATATATATATATATATATATATATATATATATATATATATATATGTGTATATATATATATATATATATATATATATAGTAAGCTATGACAATATATTCATGTCCATTTAGCTACACAGAGGCTCTCACGTTTCATCCCCGAGAGAATCTTCAGGCTAAAATGCATTTTAGTCTGAAGATTACCCCGTGGTTGAAACGCGGGAGCCTCTTTGTAGCTTAATTGCCATAAATATATTTTCATAGCTTACTACCTAGATCTACTTACGTATCGAGCACTGTTGAAGTAAATACTGAAAATTGATACATAAAAAATGATATCTTCTTATAAAGTTTTATGTGGATACATGAAATAGTAATATATAAATATATATATATATATATATATATATATATATATATATATATATATAGAAGTGAAGAAAATTTATCGCTGCATTTTACAATATGCATAATTTCTGCGTACACGTGCACCCGTTTGAACACACAAAACGAGAAAATACACACACATATATATACTGAAAATTGATACATACAAATTATATATATATATATATATATATATATATATATATATATATATATATATATATATATATATATATATATATATATATATATATATATACTAGCGGAACCAGTGACCACGGGTTGCCCGGGATAGATATAAATTAAATTAAATTAAAAAAATATAAGTATTAGAGTATTTTTCGTCATAAAGCAGTTAAAACAACCCTGTAATTTAGGTGATTAAAGTAAGATTTATCGATGTTTTGAATGAAACAAATAGATTTCTTTATGTTTTGGGTGACTCCCCCCCCCTCTACGATTGTAAGTAGCTGTTTATTCGAAAAAAATAAAAACCGATGCCCCCAAAGTAAATATGATCCAAGTATATGCGTGAAGCTTTTCAAGGTCAGTGAAGGAAAATACTTCTAGATTTAGGCTATTTTTATCTTAATCCGTAGTGCTCATTTTGGTGGGAGATTGAATTTACCAACATTGATAATCGATCTTGATTAAAAGATATGGCGATTGATTTAAGGAATTTGTTGTGGTTATTTTGTTTTCGATTTATCGACTGTTAACTAATCTGCACTTTTGCCATTGACTATGTTGTTGCTAATTTGTTGCCTCTCCACGAGCGGAGAGTTATACAAAGGTGATTTGTAATGTTTTGAAAATCGATCTCCTGGAGAAAAATTGCCGCAGTCTTAAAGGATTTCTTCTAAAATTGACAAATAGTAAAATAGAGGGAAAGTAATAAAAAAATTGCCAAAGTCTAGAATGATTTTTCCTGCACTGACCGAGAAGAGAAAAGACAAAGTAATAGATAATGCACTTTTACTTGAAGTACATTTAGAAAAGTTTAACTTAATATTTTTTTGGAATATCAGTAGCAGTTTTAGCGTCGAAGCAAGTATGTAAAAAACGCTGTGAAATAAATTTTAATAATGTTCGGTATGAATTATTATCGAATAATGTTCGGTGGATAGGAAAATATAGATGAAAATAATGAGTTTACGCCGGTGTGTGTTCGAAATTGATTTCGAAGCCTTTTAACTGTCGTGAATAAAACAAAGCAAGGTTATTCGTAACTGGTGTATTATCATGATAATAAAAATATACTTAAATAAATCGACGAATGATAATTTAAATCGAATGTACGCAGAAACATTGTACGTATCTGTTTAATGTTTATTGCCTCGAACATACTGTTGTGTGCTGCGATTATTTAAGTCGGCGAAATTAGAAATTGTGACAAATGAATATATATAGAGAGAGATAGATAGATAGAGAGAGAAAAGTGGGTTAGAGAGAGAGAGAGGGAGAGAGAGAATGGATGGTTATAATAAATCTAAAGACGAAGACAAAACGTCTTATGTAAAATACCCCCACTCAAATAAAAAAAGAGAATACCTAACGTGAAAATGAAAACATGGATGTTGGATTAATGTTAGATATGTATGGATGGTCGAAAGTGAAACAATGAACCTGTGTTGTCTGTTAATTATTAGTGAAATGTTCGTAGAGAAACTGATATTACCTGTTTACATCGAATTGGTATCAACAATTGAATGTTGTCGAAATAAACACTTCAGTTCGTTTTACGCTGTAAGTATTTTGAAAAATAATTTTAAGCCTAAGTTAAAAAATGTAATCATACCTGAAGTAATCGAAGATTGCTACGGGAAATGTCTATATTCGATTCGATTAAAACATTTTAGCCGCCATTTTGAAGCAATGTAAAGTATAAGTGATTAAGTTCGTTAAATGTATTCCATAAATTCCGGAATGAGGTGAAGTCTATACGTAATAGTTAGAAATAACGTAATCCGATATTCTCGAAAATCGGTGGAATATGAGGTAGCGTCTTTTAAATTTGTGAGAAATGTAATGTATAATGTCTTAAATTAATGGAAATTCAGGGAATCTTACTTAATTAGTGTCTAATGACAATCGATTAAATTCAATGCAAATCTGAAATATTTAAAAATACATTATATATATATATATATATATATATATATATATTAGTACTTTATGTATCCACATAAAATATTATAAGGAGATATCATTTTTTATGTGTCAGTTTTCAGTATTTACTTCAACAGTGCTCGATACGTAAGTAGAGCTAGGTAGTAAGCAATGAAAATATATATGGCAATCAAGTTACACAGAGGCTCCCGTGTTTCATCCCGGGGAGGAATTTAGCCTGACGATTCCCCCCGGGGATGAAACACGGGAGCCTCTGTGTAGCTTGATTGCCATATATATTTTCATTGCTTACTATATATATATATATATATATATATATATATATTGTTCTTAAGGAGAAATTGAAATTCAGGGAATCTTCCTTAATTGGTGTCTAATGGCAATCGATAAAATTCAATGCAAATCTGAAATATTTGAATTTTTAAATGGGTTTTCAAATGGGAAAGTTCCTTCCAGTTGTGGTAAAAAGACTAGTTCTTGTAAATATCTTACATGGAAGAACGAGAGTTAGGTAGGTTATTTATTTGCATCATTTAAGCTTAAACTTAGCATTTTATGAGTTGATATTGTAATTTTTGTGAAAGTCTTAGAACGGAACAATTTACTGATTCCTTCTGAGAATAATTGCATTGGAATTTGCACGTTTTAGGAACGGCCAACAGGAACGAATTAAGCTTGTGTTGTAAGGTATTACTGTAATAGAATTCAACACTTTCAGATAGACAAAGGGCTGAAATTGTTCCTTTATAGAATGAAGATTCATTTGAACATGCAATTATCATAAAATGGCGTTATAACAAAGCAGCTGCGTCCAGTCCAATTTTAAAAGGTGAAAATTCTCCCCTATGGTGATGGGTTTGAAAGCCAATAGGGACTCTTCTTTATTGAATGTCTCCCGTTTGTCGCCCTAGTTTTAACCTCTTAACTCCTCTCTCTATATAATATAAATTACCACACTCATTTTTCTGAAATTTTAATAAAAATGGATGAAAGTAGATGACATAGGAAAAAGTAGGTGACATGTGGGCAAAACGGATGCGCACATATACGAGACAACTACAAGAAACATCTTCAACCACCGATTGTTATGGCAAATAACACCTTACCCAAACGTGCAACGCTCAAACTCCTCGGCCTAACGTTCACTGGTAACATGTTTAGAACAAATACATAGAAGACACTGCCAAGCCTGCTGTAAAGAAAGTGGCTTCCTCTACCGTGCTAGAAAACTTATAACACTTGACAGTATCCTATATCTTTATAAAGCCACCATCCGCTCATGTATAAAGTATTGTTGTCACATTTGGGCTGGTGCACCAACCTCTAGTCTCTCCCTCTTAGACAAGGTCCAAAAAAAGAGTCTCTAATCTGATAGGTCCCTCACTATCCACCAAGCTCCAGTCCCTGTCCCATCGCCGCAATGTTGCATCCTTGTGCTTGTTTTACAAGTACTTCAATGAAATGTGCTCCGATGTACTTTCTGCTCTGGTGCCACCTCGACGTAAATACACTCCACCAACCTGACACTCAGCTAAATCCCGTCCATTCACTGTGGAGGTCTCCAGATCCCGGAGACCTTCTACTCCAATAGCTTCTTTTCTGCCGGCCTTTGAAACTCTCTCCCTGCTCATTGTTTCCCCGATTATTCCTACAGGCAGAAATGTAAAACAAATGTGAACAAGCATCTCACTGCACAGCTCCCGATTTAGGATGACCCCCTAATGCTTACACCCTAATTCTCAGTAGCCCTTTACGTCTACAGTGCCTTGTTTGGGATGAACTATGTTACAAAAAAAGCTATATATATATATATATATATATATATAATATTATGATAAATATTTTTAAAATGTCTTATTCACATAGACATGTGTTTAAACCTTTTTTTTCCGGGAAGCATCAGTGTGGAGGATGATTGTTCTGCTGGTCACACGATTCGAACCTTAGACCTAAGTCAAACTTTTAACTTCTCTCTGAACCCGTAGAACCATGCAGCCAACTTAACAACCACGATGAAAGGAAGAGAATTAGACTCTATTTATGTCTTTACAGGCGGACATACATAGAAGGCTGTCATAAACAGTGTTCAACGACGCGATCGGACGGAACTTCGCATAACGCATTCAATTTTCGAGCCTAATTATTATTCTTTTACAGGTCCCGTTATAAACAATATCATAATATTTTAACATTTTAATTTCTTATCCACATACACATGTGTTTCACTCTTATCCGAAAATCATCAGTGTGGAGGTATCTGAGTCATGTTTACATTCACAGGGTGAAAATCAAAAGCATCCACACTGAAGTGTACTGAAAAATAAATAGAGCTGTTTAAAAAGTTATGACGATTTTTATTTGTTCAAATATTATTTGACCTTATATTTGCAAAACATGTTTCGGTCACTAATATAATCGGATCTAAATAAGACAAAACGTATTTTCTTTACAGCATCATCTTAATCTTATAAAGACAAATTAAGATAACCTAAAAATATTATTAACTGTTAAGTTTTTATTTGTTTAATTATTAATTTATTATTTTTTTTGTTTTTTTTTGTGTCTGTCAAGATGGGAATCTGACCATAATTTTAAATTCAGGGGTAAAAACTATAGATACATAACATAAAACATCCGGTTGTTTTTGAAGTTGACACGTTGGCAGACGCATCTTGAGTAATATACATATATATATATATATATATATATATATATATATATATATATATATATATATATATATATATATATATATCAGAAGGATCGGTGTCCGCATGAGCGTCACTATTGTTTTTGTATAAGATCTTAAACTATTGAACTGATCATTATGAATGACGGAATATGTGTTCAAAGTAACACGGTAGGTAATGTAGGCACATTATTTTTTTTATTTTGTAAGCTTTACAATTTAGGTTGGGGGGTGCAACCGAAAACATTAAAATCAATTTAAAACTAATGCTATATTTATTGTGTATACCCGTTCTGAGACAAGTAATGTTCTAGTACACACACACACACACACACACACACACACACACACACACACACACACACACATATAAATTATTTTTTTATACCCTCGATAATTATTTATGGTCTTTAGACCACGTTTTTAATCGCGATTCCTCCTCGTAGTCGACGATTACTTTAAAAAGTGTCGATTGAAAAAAGTCTCGGTAATTTTATTTATTTTTTACCTCCTTTTTTTCTCAATACTCGTTAAAAAACACCCAAAAAACATCCTCATAGAGATAAAAAAAGTTACGAAGTGATTCATCTTTGTTCCACTTCTCGTGGTTCTTTATTCCTCTTTATAATATAAATCATGAAAAAATCTTCACTATAGATAATAATGGCAGTGCGTCTAACATTATTTGACTGTTTATTAAAACTTTGTACCTACAAAAATCTATATATATACATATGTATACATATATACATACCCATATATATACACACATATAGGCATACATATATATATACACATATATGCATACATATATATATATATATATGCATATATACATACCTATATGCATACATATATAAATACATATATACATACATATATATGTACATATATACATACATATATATATATATATTAACATATATACATACATATATACACATATGAATACATATATACATATATTCATATATATATATTCATATATATATACACACATATAAAAAACATATATACACATATACATATATATACGTATAAATACATAATATATACATATATACATATATATATATATATATATATATATATATATATATATATATATACATACATATACATACACACTCTTTTTCGTGTACCAATCCGTAACAAGACATCCTGGATGCAACCACGATTTAAACATATATATATATATATATATATATATATATATATATATATATATATATATATATATATATGTATAAAAATAAAAAAATAAAATATTTAATATAATTATAAAACCCTTTATTTATGCCTGCTACGTTGATGATATCCTTATTTTAGCAAGGTATGAGAAAACTACAAGACATTTTTCAAAATAACTCCGTACTTAACTCATGATCAGAATCTTAACAACAAAATACTGTTTTTAGATGTTCTTATTGACCTTTAGATCACCTCTTCTTATAAAAAAACCTACCTTAATTAATACATGCATTTTAAGTTATAAAAGCGAATACCCATATCGATATAAAATTGCAATAATTAAAAATCTATTAAACTATGCAAAGCTAATTACTTCAACATTCCTATACGAATTAAAAAACATTAAGCAAGTCAAAATTAATAATCATTTTCCCGGTTATATTGTAAACAAACAAATACAATTAATGATTAGAAACTTAGACAATACTAATAATAATTAGCTAAATAATTCCCACTACATCAATCTATTCTACTCTAACCAAATGCATCCGAACTTTAAACTGGATGAAAAGGCTCTTAAAATATTATACATCGCTACATATTCCTCATCAACTCTGCTCATAAAATAAGATTCATCATTTATTACAAAAAAAATGAAAACATCGAACCAAGTATTTAAAAACAACTCTTCTCAGACCCACAATACATTAGGAAAAACCAATGTAATATATCAATTTCAATGTCCCATGGGAGAATGCATCTCTTACAATAATAATAAAACTAATTCTTACATCGGTTTCACAATCACAGAACGTTCCCGAAGATTAACCTTACATCTTACTGATACTAGCTCTATTTGCCAACACCTAAATATAGACACATACTAGTTAACAATACTAAAATAATACACCACGATACTTACACCAAAAGATTAAAAATTCTTTAAGCCCTCTGCATAAAAACTAAACATCCCACAATCAATAATGTGAATTACGAAACTAGCTACAATATTTTAAAGTGTCCAGCATAGTAATAAACGTTACCAAATTCTTAGCCATTAAGCAATCATATGTTTGAATCTTGAACGCGCTCAGAACGTAATCAAATTCTTAACGGTTTAGCAATCAAACTTTCGAATCTTGAACACTCTTAGAACGTAATCACGCTCACATGTAACATCTCAATATTATAGACGCTCCTTTTAAATTGTAAATTTCTGACCATTATAATAATTAAGAAAACTTAACAGTAAGGACATATTAAAAAAAAGAACTAACACCGCCTGAAAATGATTTGACGAATCAAATCGAAAGTACTCTCAAAATAGAAAGAAAATGGAACAAGAAACCCATGGAACTTACATTTGACCGAAACACTAAATTCACAATTCGGAAAATCGAAAACCTCAAAAAAATCTCATCAAGCAAAAACACTTCGTGTTATTTAATACTATTTGCCTAAATATATACTAATATATATATATATATATATATATATATATATATATATATATATATATATATATATATATATATATATATATATATATATATACATGCATATATACATATATATACATACATATATACATACATAGATATATACATATACATACATATATATAATTACATACATATATATAAATATATACATACATATATATATATACATATATACACACATACATACATATATACATATATACATATATAAATACACATATATAAATACATATATATATATATACATATATACATATATATATACATATGTACATATATATACATATATACATGCATATATATACACATATATACATATATATATACACACATACATACATACATACATATATACATATATACATATATAAATACACATATATAAATACATATATACATACATACAGTCATATATTAGCCTAGTTACATGTAAGTATATGTTCTATTCTTTATGTCAACCACTCAGAAATTAAATTAAAATCCGCCAGTTATGTACATTATTTACATATTCCGGACTGTTATCCTCATCTTAGTTGTTGTTTGCAGCCGTTGTATTCTCCGGCCTCCGTCGTAATCAGGTAACGTCTAGAAATCTCTGAACTCTAAATATTGATCAATGCTATCAACTGCGTTTGATTACTTAAGTGGCGGTTTATGAAAAGAATTTGTTTACATTTGATTTGAAGACGACTTACTTGCAATCAGCAGAGAGGTAGTCTCACAATAATATTTTCCACAGTTAAAGAAGCTCTTTCCATGGAAATTCTGCCTTATTCTAGTAACATGGAAAGAGAAAAGATAAGTTTTTGTTTGTGGTTAAGAGACGAGTTCTTGCTGTTAATGTTTACAGTGCAGAACAAAAGATTGGAGTTCACGTTTATATTGTAATTAACCATTGGAGTTCATGAGTTAAAGATTGGAGTTCACGTTTATATTGTAATTAACCATTGGAGTTCATGAGTTAAAGATTGGAGTTCACGTTTATATTGTAATTAACCATTGGAGTTCATGAGTTAAAGATTGGAGTTAACGTTTATATTGTAATTAACCATTGGAGTTCATGAGTTAAAGATTGGAGTTCACGTTCATATTGTAATTAACCATTAGAGTTCATGAGTTAAAGATTGGAGTTCACGTTTATATTGTTATTAACCATTAGAGTTCATGAGTTAAAGATTGGAGTTCACGTTCATATTGTAATTAACCATTGGAGTTCATGAGTTAAAGATTGGAGTTCACGTTTATATTGTTATTAACCATTAGAGTTCATGAGTTAAAGATTGGAGTTCACGTTCATATTGTAATTAACCATTGGAGTTCATGAGTTAAAGATTGGAGTTCACGTTTATATTGTTATTAACCATTAGAGTTCATGAGTTAAAGATTGGAGTTCACGTTCATATTGTAATTAACCATTGGAGTTCATGAGTTAAAGATTGGAGTTCACGTTTATATTGTTATTAACCATTAGAGTTCATGAGTTAAAGATTGGAGTTCACGTTTATATTGTAATTAACCATTAGAGTTCATGAGTTAAAGATTGGAGTTCACGTTCATATTGTAATTAACCATTGGAGTTCATGAGTTAAAGATTGGAGTTCACGTTTATATTGTAATTAACCATTAGAGTTCATGAGTAAAAGATTGGAGTTCACGTTTATATTGTAATTAACCATTAGAGTTCATGAGTTAAAGATTGGAGTTCACGTTTATATTGTAATTAACCATTAGAGTTCATGAGTAAAAGATTGGAGTTAACGTTTATATTGTAATTAACCATTAGAGTTCACGAGTTAAAGATTGGAGTTCACGTTCATATTGTAATTAACCATTGGAGTTCATGAGTTAAAGATTGGAGTTCACGTTTATATTGTAATTAACCATTAGAGTTCATGAGTTAAAGATTGGAGTTCACGTTTATATTGTAATTAACCATTGGAGTTCATGAGTTAAAGATTGGAGTTCACGTTTATATTGTAATTAACCATTAGAGTTCATGAGTAAAAGATTGGAGTTCACGTTTATATTGTAATTAACCATTAGAGTTCATGAGTTAAAGATTGGAGTTCATGTTTATATTGTAATTAACCATTGGAGTTCATGAGTAAAAGATTGGAGTTCACGTTCATATTGTAATTAACCCCCGTCATTACCATCATTATTTCTAATTCTAATATCATCTTCCCTTTCGTTCATCGTTATTTCTTTCTGATATTGTATTTTTATCTGTGCGTAACCTACTTATAAGGTCGTTGTGATATGACTGGGAACAGTAACAATGAAGACTGAAACAATTGCGGCACTAAAGGCTGGTCTTAAACGACGACAACGTGACGAGAATACCACTTGTTACCAATAACAACATAATGAAATGAAGTATCGTTAAATTTAGTCTGGTCGAAGTCAGATAAATTCACATTTCCAGCAACAAGAAATAAATTGAATAATCGAATATCGATAGTCTACCAATAGAAAATCTGATTGATTCGATAAAAAAACGCATTTCGGTTGTGGAAGACCCCCCCCCCCCCAAAAAAAATAATAGCGATAAAAAATAAAGGAGAAAACAAGAAAAGGCAAAAAAAAAAAAACACGAATAGTCGCAATCAAGTTTACAATTTTTCTCTCTTCTTTTTTGACGTCATATATAAAAAAGGGAGAAATTGCAAAGTCGTTTAAGAGACGCACGTGTCAGGAAAGCATCAGATCTGATAATTGGACATTAAATGCGCTTGCAGACACACGGGACAATGTCCGTTTCTTAAACGACGCGGCACAGAAGAGAAATGAACAGTTGTACAAGGTGTTGCCTCTATTGTACGAAGATGAGAAATATGTGACGGAGAAAAAATACATAATTGGCAATTAGAGAAATAAAGGCTTAAAATTCCTTATTCAGAATCTGTAACTTAACTTTCATCACTTTTTTCTTTCGTCACGTTTTTCTTTTTTTTTTACTTATTTCCTTTTTATTTATGTCATACATTTATGTTTTGGTATTTCTCTTTAGTGTTCAGTCTTTCATTTCGTGTGTATGCTCTTTCCTACTATCTTTACTTTTGTCATGAAAAAAAAATAACAGTGATCAAGTTCTAATCTATATTTACATAAAGTTTGTTATGTGTATATTTTTATATATTTTCATGTACCGGATTAACTTCTAAACTAATTAACCGAATTTTGAGAAGACAGCTGTTAGATGTTAGTGCTCGTAATATGGGCTATATTTAGTTTAACCAAGTTTTATGCAAAGGTGGGAAAGAAGAGTGGACGACCGTCGTTACAATTCAGATACCTTCGATTTTGATGAAATTTTGAACAATAGGCAGTAGACATTAATTAATAAATTTCCCCAAACTTTCAGTTTCTTTTGCGAATGGTAAACTGTTTTTAAAGGACATAATATGGACACAACCTCCCATTTGAAAAGTCAAATATTTCAGATTTGAATTAGATTTGATCCATAGTTATTAGGGTTTGCGTTAGTCAAATATTTCAGATTTGAATTACATTTTATTCATAGTCATTACGTTTAGGGTTAGTCAAATATTTCAGATTTAGAATTACATTTGATTTATAGTCATTAGGTTTAGGGTTAGTCAAATATTTCAGATCTGAATTACATTTGATCAATTGTCATTAAGGTTTGTAAAATATTTCAGATTTGAATTACATTTGATTTATAATCATTAGGGTTAGGGTTAGTCAAATATTTCAGATTTGAATTACATTTGATCCATAGTCATTAGGTTCAGGGTTAGTCAAAGATTTCAGATTTGAATTACATTTGACCATAGTCATTAAATTTAGGGTTAGTCAAATATTTCAGATTTGAATTACATTTGATCCATAGTCATTAGGTTCAGGGTTAGTCAAATATTTCAGATTTGAATTACATTTGATTCATAGTCATTAGGTTCAGGGTTAGTCAAATATTTCAGATTTGAATTACATTTGATCCATAGTCATTAAATTTAGGGTTAGTCAAATATTTCAGATTTGAATTACATTTGATTCATAGTCATTAGGTTCAGGGTTAGTCAAATATTTCAGATTTAAATTACATTTGATTCATAGTCATTAAATTTAGGGTTAGTCAAATATTTCAGATTTGAATTACATTTGATTCATAGTCATAGGGTTTAGGGTTAGTCAAATATTTCAGATTTGAATTACATTCGATCCATAGTTATTAAGTTTAGGGTTAGTCTAATATTTCAGATTTGAATTACATTTGATTCATAGTCATTAGGTTCAGGGTTAGTCAAATATTTCAGATTTGAATTACGTTTGATCCATAGTCATTAAGTTTTGGGTTAGTCAAATATTTCAGATTTGAATTACATTTGATTCATAGTCATTAGGTTCAGGGTTAGTCAAATATTTCAGATTTGAATTACGTTTGATCCATAGTCATTAAGTTTAGGGTTAGTCAAATATTTCAGATTTGAATTACATTTGATTCATAGTCATTAGGTTCAGGGTTAGTCAAATATTTCAAATTTGAATTACATTTGATTTATAGTCATTAAGTTTAGGGTTAGTCAAATATTTCAGATTTGAATTACATTTGATTCATAGTCATTAAGTTTAGAGTTAGTAAAATATTTCAGATTAAAATTACATTTGATTCATAGTCATTAGGTCCAGGGTTAGTCAAATATTTCAGATTTGAATTACATTTGATCCATAGTCATTAAATTTAGGGTTAGTCAAATATTTCAGATTTGAATTACATTTGATTCATAGTCATTAAGTTTAGAGTTAGTAAAATATTTCAGATTAAAATTACATTTGATCCATAGTCATTAGGTTCAGGGTTAGTCAAATATTTCAGATTTGAATTACGTTTGATCCATAGTCATTAAGTTTAGGGTTAGTCAAATATTTCAGATTTGAATTACATTTGATTCATAGTCATTAGGTTCAGGGTTAGTCAAATATTTCAGATTTGAATTACGTTTGATCCATAGTCATTAAGTTCAGGGTTAGTCAAATATTTCAGATTTGAATTACGTTTGATCCATAGTCATTAAGTTTAGGGTTAGTCAAATATTTCAGATTTGAATTACATTTGATTCATAGTTATTAAGTTTAGGGTTAGTCAAATATTTCAGATTTGAATTACGTTTGATTCATAGTCATTAGGTTCAGGGTTAGTCAAATATTTCAGATTTGAATTACATTTGATTCATAGTCATTAAGTTTAGAGTTAGTAAAATATTTCAGATTAAAATTACATTTGATTCATAGTCATTAGGTCCAGGGTTAGTCAAATATTTCAGATTTGAATTACATGTGATCCATAGTCATTAAATTTAGGGTTAGTCAAATATTTCAGATTTGAATTACATTTGATTCATAGTCATAGGGTTTAGGGTTAGTCAAATATTTCAGATTTGAATTACATTCGATCCATAGTTATTAAGTTTAGGGTTAGTCAAATATTTCAGATTTGAATTACATTTGATTCATAGTCATTAGGTTAAGGGTTAGTCAAATATTTCAGATTTGAATTACATTTGATCCATAGTCATTAGGTTCAGGGTTAGTCAAATATTTCAGATTTGAATTACGTTTGATCCATAGTCATTAAGTTTAGGGTTAGTCAAATATTTCAGATTTTAATTACATTTGATTCATAGTCATTAGGTTCAGGGTTAGTCAAATATTTCAGATTTGAATTACGTTTGATCCATAGTCATTAAGTTCAGGGTTAGTCAAATATTTCAGATTTGAATTACATTTGATTCATAGTCATTAGGTTCAGGGTTAGTCAAATATTTCAGATTTGAATTACGTTTGATCCATAGTCATTAGGTTCAGGGTTAGTCAAATATTTCAGATTTGAATTACATTTGATTTATAGTCATTAAGTTTAGAGTTAGTAAAATATTTCAGATTAAAATTACATTTGATTCATAGTCATTAGGTCCAGGGTTAGTCAAATATTTCAGATTTGAATTACATGTGATCCATAGTCATTAAATTTAGGGTTAGTCAAATATTTTAGATTTCAATTACATTTGATTCATAGTAATTAGGTTCAGGGTTAGTCAAATATTTCAGATTTGAATTACATTTGATTCATAGTCATTAGCTTTTGGGTTAGTCAAATATTTCAGATTTGAATTACATGTGATCCATAGTCATTAAATTTAGGGTTAGTCAAATATTTCAGATTTGAATTACATTTGATTCATAGTCATTAGGTTCAGGGTTAGTGAAATATTTCAGATTTGAATTACATTTGATTCATAGTCATTAGGTTTTGGGTTAGTCAAATATTTCAGATTTGAATTACATTTGATTCATAGTCATTAGGTTTTGGGTTAGTCAAATATTTTAGATTTGAATTACATTTGATTCATAGTCATTAAGTTTAGGGTTAGTCAAAGATTTCAGATTTGAATTACATTTGATTCATAGTCATTTAGTTTAGGGTTAGTCCAATATTTCAGATTTGAATTACATTTGATTCATAGTCATTAGGTTTTGGGTTAGTCAAATATTTCAGATTTGAATTACATTTGATTCATAGTCATTAGGTTTTGGGTTAGTCAAATATTTCAGATTTGAATTACATTTGATTCATAGTCATTAGGTTTTGGGTTAGTCAAATATTTCAGATTTGAATTACATTTGATCCATAGTCATTAGGTTCAGGGTTAGTCAAAGATTTCAGATTTGAATTACATTTGATTCATAGTCATTTAGTTTAGGGTTAGTCCAATATTTCAGATTTGAATTACATTTGATTCATAGTCATTAGGTTCAGGGTTAGTCAAATATTTTAGATTTGAATTACATTTGATTCATAGTCATTAGGTTTTGGGTTAGTCAAATATTTCAGATTTGAATTACATTTGATCCATAGTCATTAGGTTTTGGGTTAGTCAAAGATTTCAGATTTGAATTACATTTGATTCATAGTCATTAGGTTCAGGGTTAGTCAAAGATTTCAGATTTGAATTACATTTGATTTATAGTCATTTAGTTTAGGGTTAGTCCAATATTTCAGATTTGAATTACATTTGATTCATAGTCATTAGGTTCAGGGTTAGTTAAATATTTCAGATTTGAATTACATTTGATTCATAGTCATTAGAAACCAATTCAACAAGATTTCAATTTATTCTTTAGACTCATTGAGCTTAAGCTTTACATTTTAGACATTTCCTGGAATAAAAATCATGTAATGGCTTTTGATCAAAATTGGAATAAAGATTCTAAACATAAGGGAGTGTAGCACTATATGTAGATTAGGGGACGGAAAAGTGGTGCACAACTGTTCTGTTCAGGGAATTAGTTTTACTCGTCCTGGGAAGTGTAGTCTACTAGTAGAAATGATATAGTTTTCATTCTTATAATTCTTTGCGGCAATTTTAAAGTCCGTCAAACGTTGCTTATCGTTGCGCCCACTTTAAAAATTTTAAAAAATCTTTGTTGCAAAAAAAAAAAAAATCCCTGAAAAGGGATTAAAAAGAATACAGATTTTGCATTAAAGAAAAATATGAACAATGGTGTTTGTTGTTTTATGACTTACTGGAACGTTTCATATTTAAGTCATGGGTCTGTTTATCAGTTTCAACTTACTGAAAACCCCGCACTTTAACCGCTCTTTTTACTGCGGACGCGATTGAAAATAGTGCCATATTACTAAGATCCAACATAAATTTCATGAGAAATCCAATAGTTGTATTACTTATGTATAAACGTTAGTTTCAAAGTGATATCTTATGATCTGTGTCTGCGCTTTATATCCATAAACTGCAAAGGCGACGTTTTATTTCATTTAAAAAATAGAAGTTATTAGAATAAAAATCGTACTATGGAGTTCAGGGCAGCGTGCATAGAGCTGTTGTCTTTCCTTGTCTTTGTGGCAGCCGTTGTAGTAGTTGTAGCAATGTCCGTAGAGTTGTCTGTATATCTCTTTCTTTGCTAGAGACGCATCACAAATCTCTTGTTTCTTTTGGTGAGCAACTGATTTTATTTTCTGGAACATAGAACTATTATTTCAATTAGAGTTATTTCCCCTTATCTGTAAGATTCGGTTTACAAGCAAATAGAATCAGACTAGCAATTATTAATTTGCGATTGAGTATTTCCCCTATCTTTCACTTTGTCTGCCCACGTCTCCCCCCTCCCCCTCTCTCTGTATATCTCAATTTCTGCACAGGATCTGATTTTTTGACTTTAGACAAAACCTGTCTGATTCTACTTTGATTTGTATCTATATTTATTTCCCTACTCACTTTGGTCTTAAACTGCAATGTTTATCTTATTATTCCGAATTAGTTATAAGTAAGCCCCGGGGGTTCAAATGTGTCCCTTAATTATATAAATTAAAATTTACATTATATTTATTATATAAAATACAATATAGTCCTAATAAATCTTCATCTCGTATAAATAGGATATCTCGCGTAAATAGCTGTTAACATGTTGGTCATAGCAGCGTGCATCGAGTTTGTGTCTCTTTTTCTTGGTAGCATTAGTTGTAGTAGTAGTAGTAGTAATGGTTTTTTAAATTTCCTTTTCTTTAATATCTGAGGGAGGAACAGAGGCACACTTTCTTTTCAATGTTGTTAGTTGTAGTTTGAATTTTAATTGAATTTTAGGAGTTCAGTTATACACCTGTTTCTCTCTTCCTTTTATAGCAGCGGTTGTATTAGTTGGCGTAGAAATGAAAACAACATTCGTTATCGTTATGGGTTAAAATATTTTATTATTTTTTTACAGTATTAGCATACAGAGAGTTATTCTAGAGCAGTGCATAGTATCCGTCTTCCCATGGTCTGTTCTCAGAAGAGGGAGGCAGAAGTCCTCTCAAACACGTCTGATTTATTTCAGACCGAAAATCCAAGATTATATATATATATATATATATATATATATATATATATATATGTATAGAGATAGATAGATAGAGAGAGAGATGGATTGAGAAAGGGGGAGAGATAGAAAGAGAGAAAATGTTAAAAAACTAATATTTTTTAACTTTAGTTGTATCTTAATCTAACAAGAAAATATTTCACTTTAATTCTACAAATATAAAAAGTGAAGCAATTCAAATTTCTAAGATACCTGTCAATACTGCAAGTGTCAATTTATGTTAGTATTTTGCTCCCAGAAAGACTATTTTTATATTAATACATGATATATATATATATATATATATATATATATATATATATATATATACACATTTTTATAATTTTTATGACATAATAAATATTATGTAATCATGATATATACAGGGTGTTTCAAAAGTCTTGGGAACATTACAAATGCGTATATCTCATGAACTATTCCAGGTAGAAAAATGAAACTGGTGCCATTTTAAAGCTTGCTTAATCAAGTTTTTGGTCATACTAATGATTTTCGTGTTATCTTTCCAGGTGCAGTATTGGCGTTCTCTAAACAAGACAAGGCATTTTGCGTCCTCCAATTTGCAAAGACTGACTCGTGAACATGTGTTCAGCGTGCATTTCGCAGGAAATTTAAAAAAGAAGCCCCTGAAAGGAAATCCATTGTCAGATGGCATGCTAAATTTGTGAAAGATGGGTGTTTGTGCCCAAGTAAGCGAACAGGTCGCCCTTCAACTTCAGAAGATGCAGTTGAGCAAGTTCGGACAGCCTTTCAGCGGAGCCCCCGTAAATCAGTGAGAAGAGTCAGCAGGGAACTTCAGCTTGCTCCAGCAACTGTCTGGCGTGTCTTAAGGAAACGACTGCAAATGGTACCTTACAAGCTCAAGTTGGTCCAAAAGTTGAAGGACACTGATAAGCCACTTCGCCGTGACTTTTGCATTGCAATGCAAGAGAAGTTGGAAGATAACGGCTTTGATGACCGGCTTGTTTTTAGCAATGAGGCGACCTTCCATCTGAATGGCAAAGTTAACAAGCATAACACTCGCATATGGGGTACTGAGAATCCTCATGAACTTCTTGAGCACGAGCGAGATTCACCAAAAGTGAACGTGTTTTGTGCAATTTCCAAGAAAGGTGTCTATGGACCGTTCTTCTTTGAAGAGGCAACTATCACTGGTGAATCCTATCTCAACATGCTGGAAGACTGGTTAATGGCTCAGTTGGAACAAGCAGAATCTGATGACTTCATTTTTCAACAAGATGGTGCACCACCACACTGGAGTCTTAGAGTAAGGCAGTTTCTTAACACAAGGCTGCCTGGTAGATGGATTGGGAGATCTGGGCGAGGTGATGACGTTCTCATGCCCTGGCCTCCTAGGTCTCCAGATCTTACCCCGTGTGACTTTTTCCTTTGGGGCTTTGTCAAGCAACAAGTCTATGTGCCGCCCCTTCAAAGAGATATTGACTAACTAAAGGCTCGAGTAACGGCAGTTGTGGGAACCATTGACGTCAAGATGCTAGAACGCGTTTGGCAGGAAATGGACTATCGACTAGATGTCTGCCGTGTGACAAATGGTGCTCATATTGAGCAACTTTGAAGATTCCCCACAAAACTTGAAACTTTAACCTTTCCAACGGTACCAATTTCATTTTTCAACTCCTAATAGTTTTTGAGTTATTAAAAATCGTTATGTTCCCAAGACTTTTGAAACACCCTGTATATCTATATATATATATATATATATATATATATATATATATATATATATATATATATATATACATTTTTATTATTTTTGTGACATAATCAATATTATGTAATCATGATATATATATATATCTATATATATACATTTTTATAATTTTTATGACATAATCAATATTATGTAATCATGATATATATATATATATATATATATATATATATATATAGATAGATAGATAGATAGATAGATAGATAATGCTACGTGACAAAGACTGCAGAAAGCTTCCCATCTTTCTCTCAATACATAGTACTCAAGTTTATACAAAAAAGTTTTTAAGATGAATAAATAATTAATTTTAAAAACAAATAATCTGCGTTGTGCAAGGTTTTCTAAATATTTTATAAAACAATATCTTCGTTATTATTGCCACCCACCCAGCGCTTCAAATTGTGTGACTTTTCAAAGTACATATATATATATATATATATATATATATATATATATATATATATATATATATATGGGAAAAGAAGGATGAAGGTAATCCGACGTAATGGGAAATGAAAAAGGAAAAACCAAAAAGGAAGTTTTCATGTGTTCATCAACGTTTCGTCTTTATTTGTAAGACTTCTTCAGAATGATAATATAAAGAAAAATGTTATGCAAGTACGTGGACATATAGGGTTGACATGGTGGGTTGAAGGGAGGAAATAGTAGTCACTACTGGAAAACAGTAGTGACCAACGTCCGAACCTGGTGAGGTCAGTTTTCCAGATGGGAAGTTCTCTGCACTCTTCGTAACGTAGCATTATCCTGACTTCCTGTTTTCCTACATCATTTCTTTAATTAACAGAAACACTATTTTATATCCTTTTCTTATCCTTTTTATATAAACGGTATATGTATACACTTGTATATATTTCTACATATAGGATTAACTCTTTAACTAATTGATCATTATAAATTATGGAATACTTTTTCTAGGTACAACATGGAGTAAAATGGGCGCATTCATTTTTATTAAATGTTAACATGTATGAGATGTCCACCCCTATATTTGCCCCAAAGATTTTATAATAAGCGAGATATGAAAGAATCAATAAAGAAAACACATTGCTTTAATTCAGATTTTAAGTTATATTATGTAATCAAATTTATATTATGTAATCAAATTTTAACTGGACGGGTGTGCACGCGCGTGAGCGTCAATTATATGTATGTGCGGGATAAACTTCTAAACTAATGAACTTATCATTATGAATTGTGGTATACGTATTACAGCCGCCACAGTGAGTAAGGTGGGCACATTTCTTTCGTAAAGTTAATCATTTAAGGAGTGTTCCCCTGAAACCGCACCATACCCCCTAAAGACAATAAGTTAGCACGATTTTCTACAATCGAAAAGATAGACAATAAAGCCAAAGAAATATTGTTCCTTGGTGTTCGGCCATCATACTGTTTGCAAATACATGACTCAGTGAATGTACCACCTCCATTTCATTTTCTTCAATCCAGAGTTGAATAAATAGTTGTAATGGTTGTGACCCAACGGTACACGGGTACGACTTCTCGATGTGTACGTTTAGCTTTATTATATAGAACACAGACATTGTCTAAGCATACTAAAAGCGAGATTCCCAATTTGCGCATCCAATCCAAGACATAACTGAGTGTCGGCTGCGGAGCTATGGAAACCATTTTGATTAGCAAAAACTGTGTGAAAAGGTCAACGTCGGCCCGTGATTCGATTAAAACATTGTCAAGACTTTTCTTATTACCATGTTTTCCTATGTTCAGGTTAAAGCAATCAGACAGAAGTGTAAATATGATAAAATTATGATTGCTTGAAAGTCTGATAAATATCTTCGGAATCGTTGCGATGTCATGTTAGTTCTCCTTGCAATATATATATATATATATATATATATATATATATATATATATATATATATATATATATATATATATATATATATATATATTACAGAAGATTAAGACAACATCGGTAGCATCAGTTTCAAGTCCAAACATATTATGCTGTAATCTCGTCAGCCTCTGTTTATATCATTCTTCTTGGAAAATGGCGTCTCGCCCGCTTCCAATATATATATATATATATATATATATATATATATATATATTAACGTGTTTTTCACCCACAGACGACGTCGTTTCGGGCTCTCTTACCCTCATCAGTGTAGGGGGTGCGGTTTCAAGCGGTGGCATGGGCACGAACGCAGTTCGTAAATTCAGGTTAGAATCACGAGACAAACACTCAGGACCACGCGGCCGCGAGAAAATGAACAGACAGTAATTGAAATTAAGATACACTTACCCATGAGGCAGGGGAGTGTCATTGCTGTCTACAGTGTTCAAAACTCGAGAGGATCTAGCTATATATATAGTCAGGTTCATATTATATTCCAATAACCATGTTTTTATTTTATTATTTTCATTTTTTCACATTTCCAAAAAACATAACATTTCTGTGAGATATATTTTTTATGGTCCGTTTCATTTGTCTTGTGCCAAACAACATTTTTATGTCAATATCGTCTCTGCAACATCACAAAATCACCAGAAAAAGTCACAAAGAGTAAAAAGTTCTTGGATTAAAGTTTTTTGAAAAAAACCTACACTATACAGTGGTTCATTTTTGGGTGAAATCAAACAAAAAGAACAAATAAAAGCGCAAACTCACACGTAGGGAACCAACTAATCGCCATTTTGAATTTTTCGTTCAGAGCTAGTACATCCTAAAAGTTGTGTGGACATTTATAAATTTTAATTCAGTAATATTTCTTAAAATAGTTAATAAGTTCTATAATTTATTTATAAAAATTCTAATTCACTTGAGGGTAATTTTTTACTTTCTAAAGTTACATCAATTAGCCTTCAGATATCTATTTAGGTCATTTGGATACGAAGCTAACAACGGAGCTGGTCTATTTTAAGAATGTGAAAAAATTAAAATAATAAAATAAAAACATGGTTATTGGAATATAACATGAACCTGACTTATATTTGCTCTGTTGTCACTAATTGACAATCATCGAGCTGAATCTTTTAAGGAGACTACAAAGTAAAAGGGCACTGATAGTATATGCTAATATATATATTGTCATTAATAATTATATATATATATATATATATATATATGACAGCCTTCTATTTGTGTCTCCTTACTTAGACATAAATAAATCGTTGGTTTGGTGGTCGCATCGTCATAAGCGTCCAGACAAGAGTTAAAATACGAACTTGGGTCTGAAGGTTTTGAATCGTGTAAAAAGGTTGAATTACCTTGTTGGAGAAAGTTCTACTGGTGTTTGATAGTAATGTCTGCATTTAATGACGGCTATTTTCGAAAACTAATTACTTTCCTGCAATATGAAAATATGTTTTCTTTTATTCTTTCTGAACCCATAAGTATTTTAAAGTTGAAAATGATTTACTGCTTAAGTTATTAATTTTTAAGGAGACATTAAGCATCATTTATTAAAATATAATCTTTGATAGCACTTTTTATAAACTTGCACTATATACTTTCTTTGAAAAATGAAGCCATATATTTTATATTTGATTTTTATAGACCTGTTTAAAAATTAAAAACACCTACCTTATCTGAAGATTGAATCTATCTTTTTTAATAAAAAAATATATACTTTGGAATCCTGCCATAAAAGGAAAAAAATAAAACGAGGTTTCTTGGATTTTCTTGGTGTTTTTAGTTTTGTTTGATGTGTTTCTGAATCATGTTAATTTTACTTGTAACGAATTGATAAAGAATTTTGTGTGCTTAAGATGATATCATGGACGATACATTTCTGAAACATATGTACACAAAGATTAACAATATTTGTTGATGTTACATTTTTTGGAGAACCATTAAAAAAATATTGATTATGTCATAAATATTGTATTCTACTGAGCTAAAATATATGAGCTCTGTCGGACTTACAATCCTAATAATTGAGTCAAATTTTGTCTGCAGCATTTACTTGTATCATGGAGATTATGGATATTTTATTTTTTTATTAAAATAATAAATGTATGTTTTTGTGTCCTTATGATATAACAAGCGTCATACTCATTGAACTTGACTTTTTTTAACACACACACACAAGAAAAGCACGAACATGAAAGAACAATAAAATTGTGTTTTTGATTATATATATTTGAGGTATCTTGATAGTTGTTACATAAAAGTATCGATTACGATATTTATTAAAATCAAATTTATTAATGTTAAATGATTATTACTGATATTTGGCTCGTTTAAATTCTTTTGTTTTGGTTGTTTAGAGTTAATATATGTATTTTGTCAAAGAAAAAGAAAACTGAATCACTCCTGTATTTTCAACGAACGAGGAAGTAGCACAGAAAAAAGTGATAAATATGACAAAATTTGTGTTTCAAAGAATATATTTTTAGGCCGTTTTATATTCTAAAAACTTACTTAGATAGATATATAGACAGATAAATAGAATGAAATACCGTAACTGTTTTCTGCACCGACTCGTTTAATATGCCCTGACCGTTTGGAAATCGGAATTGATTTTGATATCTGTAAACAAACTGTCACTAAGAAAGTAACTTATGTCGTAGATAACAATTTGAAGGCTATAAAATAAATAGTATATAAAAATGAGTTACTTGGGTCCTTCAATTTTCTAGGGCAGCGTCCGTGAACAAGTCCTGCTAGTTGGTTATAGATAGAAAGAACAAAGGAAGGAAAAACCGAACTGCGTTTAATAGATAGACTATTTAAATGAATGAAAAGGGTGTAGCATTTAAGAGTACATATTACGTGATGGAGAAAAGAACTATAATTAAAAATGTAATTATTTTAAAAACTTGACCCTGAAAATTCTTATTCTTATTCATGCTGATAATTCTATCTTGAACGAATTTGATTTCATGTTATCCTTGTAGTTGCGGGTCAATCTTAGCGTGTTATCTCGATTTGATTCATTTCGAGTTTGTCTGTTGAATCTAAAATTGGTTCGCTGAGCCATTAGCCAACGAAGTTAAGCACTGCAGTAAAAATTATAACAATGCTAATGTTTAAGTTCGGACGTTTCTATTCCGAAAGTGACGTTTTGTCGCGTATTAAATCTAAAAATTCACACGCAGAACGACAAAGAATTAAAAAAAATAAAAATAAATACAATCCAAGTTTTCAAAAGATGAAAAAATGAAATTAAAAGCCAGAAAATGAAAGAAGAAATCTTAGGTGGCTTTTTCGAACTAAAATTACATAATGTGATGGAAATAGAATGTGTCAATCATCGAGACGCTGCTCGTGTCCGATACGCAATGATATTAAGTGGTAGCAACGAGAGAGAAAGAAGAAGAAGAAGAAGATGAAGATGAAGAAGACAAAATCAATACACTGGGTTTGATCTCGAAATAAAAGCAAACGAAATGAACAAATCAACCAAAAAAGATAATAAAGTTCAGGATTTAATCTTTAACGTTCTTTAAGAATAGAAACAGTAATTATATGCGTGTACATCAGGGTCAATTCAGATATCTGTTGATGATTTTGTCTTTGGACATTTCTTCTTCTTCTTCTTCTTCTTCTTCTCTCCCTCTTATTCTTCTATTTTTTCTTTTAATCCTTCTCTCACTCCTTCGTTTTCTTCTTATACTTATCCTCGTTCTCTTTCCTTGCCTTCTCCTTATTTTAACATTATTCCTCATTCTCTCAT
Source organism: Sepiola atlantica (assembly GCA_963556195.1). Classification (NCBI taxonomy): domain Eukaryota; kingdom Metazoa; phylum Mollusca; class Cephalopoda; order Sepiida; family Sepiolidae; genus Sepiola; species Sepiola atlantica. Next base: position 43,173,845 of record OY744527.1, on the reverse strand, counting down.
TCTTCTTCTTCTTCTTCTTCTTCTTCTTCTTCTTCTTCTTCTTCTTCTTCTTCTTATTATTATTTTCCTCTTATTTCTTCCTGTCCTCTACCTTCTTCTCCTTCCCTCATTCCTTTTATTCTTCTCCCGTTCCTCTTCTTCTTTCCCCTCTTCTTCCTTCTTCTTCTCTTTTCCCCTCCCATTTTCCTCCATTCTCCCCTCCTCTTTTCCTCTTTATTCTTCTTCTTCTCATTCTCCCCCTTCTCCTGAAAAGCGTTTATAACTTAAAATACCCCTGACTCAATTGAAATAGACTCATTTCCGTGCATATGACGGACACTTAATAACAAATTAAAATAAAAGTAATTTTCCGTTTTACGGTTATTTTAGGATTGAATTGCGTCATTCAGAAAGTATTAAAACGACATTTTTACACTGTTTGAGATTTCATTCAAATATTCGAATGTTTCTTTCGTTGCGTCCGCTGTTATCAGTTTCGTTGGGGTTGTCTGAGTTACGGCATGTCTACCGTTGCCACGGTTATTCAATGCCCCAAAAAACACATATCATCAGTGATTCATTGTACACGATTAGTTGAACACAAGGCACTATTTTACCTAAAACTGACGGAAATTTTAGGGTTCACTACTACTGTGTAATTACAACACTTGGTCTAGTAAGTTTTGTACTCAGCATAGGCTATTCCATTTTTTAAATAATATTATACCTATATTCGTATTCACTTTGATTAACGATATTCATTATCCTCATTGTGCCTAATTATCTCCAGGTGTAATTTTACATTTTTAAAGAATTTTCCACTTGATTATTGGTATTCTTATGCTTTCTATTACATTTTAAAGGTATTTGGACAGAAAGGTAATGTTTTATACATTTTATTATTAAAAGAGAATTAATAGTTAAGCAATCTACCTTGAACGAATTTCTAGTACTGCTTATGTATGTTACATAATGGATGGATGTATGTGAACGATTACATCAGCAGGTATGGATTTGGTATCGAGGTGGACCAGTGCAAATCTTGTCACGAAAATCTGAGGAACAAGTTAGCTCTTGGACTTAAAAAATAAACATACCTGAACCTTGACCTCTCACTGATCTCTGATCTAACAGGTGCGTGGTGACAGGCTCAGAGTTCCCATTTGAGAGATATATGTGTGTATGTAAAAAAAATGAATATATATATATATATATATATATATATATATATGTGTGTGTATCTATACCTTGTATTAAAGGTGAAACTATTCAACCCGTTTAACCATTATATGTCTCATTTTGTCCAACTTGATTCTATCCGTCAACCCCTGCATTGTATTGCCTTCTAAGTATCACATTTCTATATATAAAAAATAATTAATTTAGAATTTAAGTGGGTGATCAATTTCGTATATAAATTAAATATAAAATGATTCCCTATTTCCGGGCTGTTCCAGCGTTTTAGAACACTTAACAAAATTGTCCTTTTGCTCTGTGGAATAAATCTTTTGCAGTTTTTTAAAGTAATATTATTCTTTAGTCGATTACATGTGGTTCTATGACGCTATGCAGGTTACTGGTTAAAAATGTTAACTGCCCTAAAAGTTAGAATATTCCTGAAATGGAGGTTCATCTTACGTAAAATGTATATTTCATACTGATACCCCACTCTAAATTCTAAAAGAATTTAAAATATTCTTTCCGCCAAGTTCTTCAGTAGGTTTACACGTCATCGCCTAAAAAAGTAGAATTTAATAGTTTCTTGAGAGGTTGTTAATCGACAAATTTACCAAATCTCTTAACTCTAACTTAACTAAAAGTGTGGATTCTTCTTGGAATACTTTGCAAGTTTTATTTAATAGGATCCCCCTCCCACAGTAAAGTAAGGAAGAAAAAAGAAAAAGGTGACTTTGCTAAAAAATAATTTAAAAAATATCTTTTTCATTAATCAATTATTAAAGCTTGTGAAAGAAGAGAATTAAAAAAAAAGACAGCGGAGAAACGCGCACAGAACGTTTTCGCATTATTCCAGAAAGTCGTTGACGATTTAAATTAAGAAAACGCTCGTGAAACCTGTGAAACCTATGGAACATTTATTATTTTTTTGATTTAAGTACAAATAAGACCATGATAAAAATTGAAAAAATAAAAAAAGGTATAATTAAACAGAGGAATCCTGTTATTTTAAACAATGTTTGCATAAATGAGAAAATGCTGCCTAAATACACAGAATATATATATATATATATATATATATAGAGAGAGAGAGAGAGAGAGAGAGAGGGAGAGAGAAAGGGAGGGAGAGAAAAGGAGAGAAGTTTGATTAAATAGAAATGAAAGCTTCTGTTTATTCCTTTTTTGATCCATTCTTTTCCAATTGCAGACCAGCGATCTGATGTTAAGTTCCAGCTTAAACAGGAACTCCCGATAATTACAAGTACTTCCAACTCACATGAGTCATTCTCAGGAACGTGATGACAAATTAAAATAGTTGAATTTATTGACAAAAATTGATGAATAAACTTTCTAAAAACATTTCAATATTACGTCTCTACCCTCGTACCGAGCTTGGTTGATAGTAGGTTAATGCGCTCGAATCAATAATGCTTCGAGTATGGGTAGATTAAGGCTACAGTTTGAAACAGCGAGGATGACAGTGTTTTGGGTTAGAATAACGGACATTTGTTTTGGAAATTGTGCGTGATATTAGATGTTTATCGATGCAGTTTTGAGGAGAGGTGAGTGTCCATGTTATGTGGCGAGAGATAGTTTTCCTATTCATGCTAATATATGTATATTTTATTGAGACACATTCTCTCATTGGGCAGTTAAACACATATATGGCATTACTAATTTTTAGTAAATTGTTTTTGGACATAAGATTCTTTCGCATTAGTAGGTTGACCGTTCAACATTTTTATTTATAATATATGGTAAATCGGAGTTTAGAGTTATTATCAATAGGGGATATATGTTAACATATAATATTCTTAATTAATTTTGTCTACATATTTTTTCTATCTCTCATATATATATATATATATATATATATATATATATAGTCTTGGAAGTTTTTCAACACTCAAAACTATATGGAAGAAAAAAAACAAAAAACAAAACACTTTTAGTCTCAAGTCCTTCGGTGGAAAATTATTTTGCTTGTAAGTCAATTTACTTTTTACAGTAACTATATTAGTCTGCTTCTAAGAATTTACGTTAGTCTTAACATTATTTAACGGATTATCAGTTGTTTACCATGAAAAACTGTTTCGGGAATTTAAAAACAAAACAGTATTTTAGCTCATGGCTCCCCAGCAGAGTTAATCAGCAGAGTTAATCCTTTCCGTAAAAAACAAGAACAAAAACGTTCCGTATATTATTAGATCTAAGTTTTGTTCCATATTAATGTTTTGCTAACTTATTTTACTATTAAAAATGTCCCCCTTTCCTGTGTGTCTGTGTCTAAGAAAATGTATCCGTTATTTACAAAGATTTGCTGTATTTCATAGTGTTCGGACGAATCCATTACACTTGTTATTTGGTTATTTATAAGTTTTATGTATTTATATTATTATATTATATTTAGTTTCATATTAAATATATATATATATATATATATATATATATATATATATATATATATATATATATATTTTTTTTTAGTAAAGTATGAACACGTATTTATGGCAATTAAACGACACAGAGGCGTCCACAGGATATCGTCAGGCTAATAACACTACAAGTATTCATGCTATAACGAAGTTTAAAAAGACTACTTTTGTCTGAAAAAAACCCCCAACTTAACTGAAATCTAATTCAATTTCCCCCCCCCCCAGGTGTAGTTTGTGAACAGACAAAAAACAAATAAATAAGTAGGACGGAACTACAACTATAGCCATACACATGCGTGCGTTTTCTCTTTTAAAGACTCATCAGTCTGGCTAGACACAGTACAATGCCGTTATGAGCTAACTTATCTGCTCCAGAGAACGAATAATTGGGTTGTATTAATTCATTCATTTTTACGCCATTGATACGCTTAAAGGATTCATTTTATGGAAGAATATTACTTTTATGCTTAAGTGACAACCATCATTTTCTCCATCAGCGTACGCGGACATAAAAGTCTTCTTGGTGACAGGGAGCAATAAAAAGTAATAAATTTCAAAAGAAAATCTACGCACCCCAACAAATGAAGATGGCCGATAAAATAAAGGTCAAAATAGCACTACTTAAAAAAACACACACGACTTTGACCAAGAGAAGCAGGAAAAATAAGAAATACACCCACAAATCCACGCATGCGCAAAAACGTCAAACAATAAATAATTTCCTCAAATGAAAAGACATTTCTTCAAATGGATTTACACATCTTATGAAAGCGGACCACCGCTTGAAACGCGTTATATAAAATTATAAAATGATAAAACAACAAAATAATAAATAAATAAATGTTGATAAAACATTTTACAAATGTTGGTAGCCTTACTCCTTTACATATATACTTTTCTCTCGTTGGAACTGCACTAATACTGCACTACACTCTTTTCTCTCTCTCCCTCCCTCTCTCTCTCTCTCTCTATATATATATATATATATATATATATATATATATATTGGTGTACATCTATTTTCTAAAGTTTACAATGCGTGCTATTAACGCATAGATAAGTACAAAATAGTCCTAATCAAAGAGAAAGTTTATTGAATTGCGTGCGCCATTCGAAACTTCAAAGGTTGCGTCTAACTCAATATTGTGTTGTTGATTTCTCTGATTCAAAGTAGAGGCTGAGAAAGAACATTGATGCACATCATGAAAGGTCTTTTTCACTTTGTCCTTTTCGTCCCTTAGCCCCAGTCACACGTGATCAACTGCGGCACTATTTACACTTGGTACAATGCTTTTCTTGTGCTCTTGATATCTTGTGATTTTAATTTCCATGGTTACTGATGTGTGTGACTCTGTTGCCATTTTCGTGGGGATAGTTTTTATTGTAAAATTGAATGGATACAATTTGTGTTTTATTTTAAGATTCTTTAAATTCAGTAACTTTAGGGCTTACGTTCGTACGACAGGCATTCTGAGTGCCGTACAGTATTAGGAAAAACGAAATTAAGGATCTCAACCGCTCACTGAATCATGAATCTCATTTTTTAATATGGAATAAAGCGGTTGTTGGTGGCAGTTTAGATTCGCCCCACAATGCCGCACCGTTACGTAACTGTCACAGACCAAAAAGAGGCTTACAGAGACTACTTATTAGAAATAGGCATTACATTAATACTTACCATACAATACCACGTACACACATACATATATATTCATATATAAATATATACATATACACATATGTATATAAATACATATACATACGCATATATATATATATATATATATATATATATATATATATACATATATAAACACACGTACATACACACATACATATATATATATTTATATATCCATATATACATATATAAATATATATAAACACATAAAAAAGTGTATATACACATATATACACATACACATCCATAAATATGCATATACAAATATATATGCATTGTTTAGTTTCATTTTACTTCAGCCGAAGTTCTCAGAAAGGGGCTAACACTATATCTCTATATGAGATACATAGATATTCGAATATTCCATTAAAGTTCTCTTTACCTGTAACACATTGAGTTAGTAAAGAGGTTAAGAGCTTTAATTTTCCTGTTCTCAATTGACCATTTAACTACGGTATAGTATATTTTTCTTGTAGTATCTTGGTCTTACTGGATTCTATGGCAATAATTCATCTTGTCTGGTGGAGTATCCAGCTAAGTACTATTACTTGAGGTAACATTACCAGGAGAAGGTGACCCATTCATCATATAACCCAGTGTATAGCCGTGTCGAAGAGATCTTATTTGGGCTTCGAATCCTATGTTTTTTTAAATATTTGGTCAGGGTTTACTTGTTGGGTGACGTATCTTCATGTCAGGTTGTCCTGACAAACCCTTGTACAGAGAGATCGAAAACACTCGAGGATGGTGTCTAGTAGGTAATTCAAACTCTCTCTATATAAAAGTTGATATGCACACTTAGACATATATATATAATATATATACAGGTATATATATATATATATATATATATATATATATATATATATATATAGTGCATACATATTGAAATAGATATATATATATAGCATATGTATATACTACATGGGTCTTTAAATTAATAAAGCTGGTTATAATAAACAATTGTCTGGTAGTGTTTATTTATAATTTTATCACATACTTACATAGATAACAGCTTGGTGTGCCCCTTTTATGAGGAGAGAAAACACTAATCTTTTTATAAGCATTCAGAAACCTTATTTATAACAAGAGTGCGCCACTTACTAGTACTTTTTCCCTTCATAAATAATTTCGGGTTATTACTTGTGTTGTTTGTGCCATAGCTTGAAGCGTGTCTTACTTTGTGTAACATGATTAGATGAGAAGACGTACTTTTATCATGAGTTTTATAAGGAAAGAAAACAAGACTCGGAACTATAAACATAAAATAACAGATTCTTTTGTAACAAAAATATTAAAACGTAATTGTGTCAGGAATTTCTATCACGTTAGTCTCGGACGATGGACAAAATAGTTTATTAGGATTTAATCAACAGAGGATTTTTAGAGTGTATCTGTAAAAGTGTGATTAGAAAATATCCTTCGTTGGAAACAACGAGAATACAACAAATGTTTATTTACGTCAATCGTTACGTAAGCAAGACAAATCGATATAGATAAATCGATAGAAAAAGAAACAAGAAAGAAAAGACAAGAGAAGACAGAGCGAGAGATTGAAAGACGAGCGGAAAGACAAGTCTACATGAAGCCAGACACACAGCAGTCCACCCCAATTCGCTTGTAGTCACACACACACGCAAATATATAAGGGAGGGCGCTACTCCGTTCCCAGGATTATCCCACTTACCCTTGATCCTCACCTTATAATACTGAGTGAGCATCAAGTACCATTTTTTAGCCTTTGGTATGACTTCGTTCCTTACAAACAGCTGTAAAACGGCAAATGACTAACGAATCGAAATGAACTTAATCAATTGAAATATTAAACATACCAATAAATTATAATTATTCTAATTGTTTCATTTTATTTTCTGTTTTATGAAACGTAGAATATCCGTTTAAAATGTATTTCATTTCTTTACGTTCTATATATTAAAACTATTTTATGGACCTAACTGATAATTGGTCCTAGTGACCTCACATGAAATCGAACAAAATTCCAATGGTGTCTGTAGATTCTGTGAAAAATGTAACCCTTATAAGATATTCGAACTGTAAACATATCGATTGATATAACACATAAACACTGACATATATATATATATATATATATATATATATATATATATATATATATATATATATATATATGTAGATTTGTAAAAATGCTAACATTTTCAGTTGTTTAAATCAATGTTATAAAGACTGCATATAGTGACATATTATTAAACTGACTATTTCTTGTTTTAATCATACCAGGTATTTCCCGTGAAAAAATATATATATATATATATATATATATATATATATATATATATATATATATATATATATATATATATATATATATATATATAAAGATAGATGGACGAAGAGTGATAAACATGCACGAATGTCCAATTTTATATCAAACTTCGATTGTTCAATTCAAGGTATATTCTGTAATAAAATTATGTTTATTATTCTTTCTTCGTCCATCTATCTTTATAATTGCTCTATCTCGTATATTGAGCTTTTACCATTTCACTATAGGTTCTTTCTACTAAAAGTTTACTTTTAGTTTCATATTTAATCTCTCTCTCTCTCTCTCTCTCTCTCTCTCTCTCTCTCTCTATCTATATATATATATATATATAATTGCTCCAAATCACTAATATTTATAACTATAAGTTGTATTTTATAATCATCCTTGTAATGTAGTAATTATAAATTATAAATTACGTATTTACCGTGAAAGTAAACAGAAAAAAATAATTAGAAACATAAAATACTACCAATATTAATGTGATAAGGAGTGATGTATATGACAATACTGATTATGGGTGTTCGTTCTCACGAACGTAGGTTACACAAAACTAGGTTATGAAATGAAATGTAACAGCGAGATGTAATCTCATTTAGAATTAAAGGCTTGTTTGTTTTGACAGGTCTTAATTGAAGTAATATGGGATGTAAATTAATAAAATAAATGTTGTGTTTTATTGTTTAGTAAAGAAGTAAACAGATGAAAATAATACATTTGATAAATACAATTAGCTGATCTAGAAATACAGGAGATGTGTAATTGCTTTGAACAGGTGTGGACGCGAATTTCAATCGTTTTCCTAGTGGAGCTTCGTTAGGAAGCCAGCTGGATAGATAGATGTGTTTGAAAGTACAATGATGTTTTCGGATTCTTTTTAGATGAGAATTAATAATTTGGATTATTTGGATTATTCGGACTACTGTTCGCATCATGTATGTTTTTCTCACAACGTTTCGGTCGATGTAACCTCCCACACTCTTCATGTGCGTCTTGTCGAACTCAGGAATCTTTATCTCATACTCTGGAATCTGTATGGAATTTCGAAGTTAACCAGTCAATTTAATCTGCAACCTTCTTTTGAACTCGGAAATCTTCATGTTGAACTCGGAACTATGTACGGAACTTTGAAAGGAACCCATTTATTTAATCCAATAACTGTTCTCGTTCCGTTAGCCATGACCGAGTAGAAGCATTAAGTAATTCTTTGTTGTATTCTTAGTATTGCCTTTACTGAGGATGTAATTTTTAACACCCAGAATACTGGCACTTATAATTATTACTCAGCACTTTATTTGTTGCGCCACGGGTCCATGTGAACAATGATGTTGACATCAGTAACAAAAGTTAAAAACGGAAATCCTTGTTGTTACGAGTCTTCCGTCATGATCAAACTTGCTGAGTAAAATTCTAGACGACGGAAAGAAAATCAATTTAATGTTTTTATATGTGACATTTGTTCGAGTTATAAGTGAACTTCCTAGCGAAGATCATGGCTTCGTGACACGTAATCACCAGGAGCAACGTTACACCATAATTATGTAAGTGCCACGTTACATTAGGATATTTCCTATGATGAAGATTTGGAGCTACATTACATTACAGACTGTCTATGTTGTGCCCTTAAAATAGATAGGAAGTAACGTTACACATAATTATTTGAAGTCGTGACCCTTTTGCTGAATGGATAAGGGTGATGCCAAAGAACAGACAGGAAAATAACTGATGAAAAAGAAAGATAATTAAACGGTAAAAGCAGTGAAAGAACAGCAAAAACGGAAAGACGAATACAAGTGTAAAGAAAACAAAAAGGGGAAAACAGGAAAAGGGAAGGAAACAACTAAAAGGAAAAACCGAAAAGGAAACATGATAATGGAAATTATACAAGTAAAAATAAAAACAAATACAAAAGAAAACAAAAAGGGGAAAACAGGAAAAGGGAAGGAAACAACTAAAAGGAAAAACCGAAAAGGAAACATGATAATGGAAATTATACAAGTAAAAATAAAAACAAATACAAAAGAAAACAAAAAGGGGAAAACAGGAAAAGGAAAGGAAACAACTAAAAGGAAAAACCGAAAAGGAAACATGATAATGGAAATTATACAAGTAAAAATAAAAACAAATACAAAAGAAAACAAAAAGGGGAAAACAGGAAAAGGAAAGGAAACAACTAAAAGGAAAAACCGAAAAGGAAACATGATAATGGAAATTATACAAGTAAAAATAAAAACAAATACAAAAGAAAACAAAAAGGGAAAACCGGGAAAAGGGAAGGAAACAACTAAAAGGAAAAACCGAAAAGGAAACATGATAATGGAAATTATACAAGTAAAAATAAAAACAAATACAAAAGAAAACAAAAAGGGGAAAACAGGAAAAGGGAAGGAAACAACTAAAAGGAAAAACCGAAAAGGAAACATGATAATGGAAATTTTACAAGTAAAAATAAAAACAAATACAAAAGAAAACAAAAAGGGGAAAACAGGAAAAGGCAAGGAAACAACTAAAAGGAAAAACCGAAAAGGAAACATGATAATGGAAATTATACAAGTAAAAATAAAAACAAATACAAAAAAAAAACAAAAAGGGGAAAACAGGAAAAGGGAAGGAAACAACTAAAAGGAAAAACCGAAAAGGAAACATGATAATGGAAATTATACAAGTAAAAATAAAAACAAATACAAAAAAAAAACAAAAAGGGGAAAACAGGAAAAGGAAAGGAAACAACTAAAAGGAAAAACCGAAAAGGAAACATGATAATGAAAATTATACAAGTAAAAATAAAAACAAATACAGAAGAAAACAAAAAGGGGAAGACAGGAAAAGGGAAGGAAACAACTAAAAGGAAAAACCGAAAAGGAAACATGATAATGAAAATTATACAAATAAAAATAAAAACAAATACAAAAGAAAACAAAAAGGGGAAAACAGGAAAAGGGAAGGAAACAACTAAAAGGAAAAACCGAAAAGGAAACATGATAATGAAAATTATACAAGTAAAAATAAAAACAAATACAGAAGAAAACAAAAAGGGGAAGACAGGAAAAGGGAAGGAAACAACTAAAAGGAAAAACCGAAAAGGAAACATGATAATGAAAATTATACAAGTAAAAATAAAAACAAATACAGAAGAAAACAAAAAGGGGAAGACAGGAAAAGGGAAGGAAACAACTAAAAGGAAAAACCGAAAAGGAAACATGATAATGAAAATTATACAAATAAAAATAAAAACAAATACAGAAGAAAACAAAAAGGAGAAAACAGGAAAAGGGAAGGAAACAACTAAAAGGAAAAACCGAAAAGGAAACATGATAATGAAAATTATACAAATAAAAATAAAAACAAATACAAAAGAAAACAAAAAGGAGAAAACAGGAAAAGGGAAGGAAACAACTAAAAGGAAAAACCGAAAAGGAAACATGATAATGAAAATTATACAAGTAAAAATAAAAACAAATACAAAAGAAAACAAAAAGGGGAAAACAGGAAAAGGGAAGGAAACAACTAAAAGGAAAAACCGAAAAGGAAACATGATAATGAAAATTATACAAGTAAAAATAAAAACAAATACAAAAGAAAACAAAAAGGAGAAAACAGGAAAAGGGAAGGAAACAACTAAAAGGAAAAACCGAAAAGGAAACATGATAATGGAAATTATACAAGTAAAAATAAAAACAAATACAAAAGAAAACAAAAAGGGGAAAACAGGAAAAGGGAAGGAAACAACTAAAAGGAAAAACCGAAAAGGAAACATGATAATGAAAATTATACAAGTAAAAATAAAAACAAATACAAAAGAAAACAAAAAGGGGAAGACAGGAAAAGGGAAGGAAACAACTAAAAGGAAAAACCGAAAAGGAAACATGATAATGGAAATTGTACAAGTAAAAATAAAAACAAATACAAAAGAAAACAAAAAGGGGAAAACAGGAAAAGGGAAGGAAACAACTAAAAGGAAAAACCGAAAAGGAAACATGATAATGGAAATTATACAAGTAAAAATAAAAACACATACAAAAGAAAACAAAAAGGAGAAAACAGGAAAAGGGAAGGAAACAACTAAAAAGAAAAACTGAAAAGGAAACATGATAATGGAAATTATACAAGTAAAAATAAAAACAAATACAGAAGAAAACAAAAATACAGAAAATGAAAAAAAGAACAATAAAAGAAAATGCAGAAAAAACTCCAGAAAATTGAAAGATAAATTCAATAAAACAAACAGAATAAAAGGAAAAAGATAAAAACGAAAATTAAAAATAAACAAAGAAAAGAAAGAACAGAAGAAGAAAACAGAAAAAGAAAATATAGAAAAGAAAAACAAACAAACAAAACAGATAAAGGAAAAAATAGAAAAGAACACAAAGAAAAGAAACCTAAGAAAAAGGACAAATCAGAAAAACAACAGAAAACGCGAAAAAGAATACAAAGAAAATAAATGCAAACAAATTAAATTAAAAGAAAAAAATAGAAAATGGAAATGAAAACATAGGCAAGAAAAGAAAAAGAAAATAAATCACAGAAAAAGACAAAACAGAAAACCGAAAAATTTAGATTCAAAGGAAAAAGAAAATGAAACGAGGCAAGGGAAACACAGAAAAAGAATACCTGAACAGAAACGAGTAAAAAGAAACAGCAAAAATAATAGTAAAAGTTAAAATGAAACAGCAAAAATAAGAAAAGTAAAAGTTAAAAAGAAACAGCAAAAATAAGAAAAGTAAAAGTTAGAAAAAACAGCAAAAATAAGAAAAGTAAAAGTTAAAAAGGAATAACAAAAATAAGAAAAGTTAAAGTTAAAAAGAAACAGCAAAATAAAGAAAGGTAAAAGTAAACAAGAAAAAGCAAAAATAAGAAAGGTAAAAGTAAACAAGAAAAAGAAAAAATAAGAAAGGTAAAAGCAAAAACGTAACAGCAAAAATAAGAAAACTAAAAGTAAAAAAGAAACAGCTAAAATAAGAAAAGTAAAAGTAAAAAAAACAGCAAAATTAAGAAAAGTAAAATTTAAAAAGGAATAGCAAAAATAAGAAAAGTTAAAGTTAAAAAGAAACAGCAAAAATAAGAAAGGTAAAAGTAAACAAGAAAAAGCAAAAATAAGAAAGGTAAAAGCAAAAACGTAACAGCAAAAATAAGAAAAGTAAATGTTAAAAAGAAACAGCAAAAAATAAGAAAAGTAAACGTTAAAAAGAAACAACAAAAATAAGAAAAGTTAAAGTTAAAAAGAAACAGCAAAAATAAGAAAAGTAAAAGTTAGAAAAAACAGCAAAAATAAGAAAAGTACAAGTTAAAAAGAAACAGCAAAAATAAGAAAAGTAAAAGTTAAAAAGGAATAACAAAAATAAAAAAGTTAAAGTTAAAAAGAAATAGCAAACATAAGAAAGGTGAAAGTAAACTAGAAACAGCAAAAATAAGAAAAGTAAATGTTAAAAAGAAACAGCAAAAAATAAGAAAAGTAAACGTTAAAAAGAAACAGCAAAAATAAGAAAAGTAAAAGTTAAAAAGAAACAGCAAAAATAAAAAAATGAAAAATTGAAAAGAAACAGCAAAAATAAGAAAAGTAAAAGAAAAACAGAAACAGACTAAAATAAAAAGGAAACAAAAATAGAAGAGAACGCAAGGAAAAAACAGAAGAAAAATTACAAAAAATCGAAAATTGAAAGACGAGAAAAACAGTAAAAGAAACGAAAAGGAAAAATAGAAAAATGATGAGAAAAAAACTAAAAACGACGAAATGCGGAACAGTAAAGAAGATAGAAAGAATGAAAAAGGAAGTTACTTTTTTTGTTCACTAAGTGTTAATTTGAAACCTGCGTCTAAAAGTAAGACTTTTCTGAAAAGTGATGACAAAGGGGCGTCATTCCTTCCTGAAATGCCACCAAGAAAACGGTGTTTAGCTAGAAGAGTTACTCTTTTACATCACTTTTCTTTGGCATATGGTATTGATAGAATCCATTAAGCTTACGACTCGCTTTCCTGATTTGCTTTTTTGCTCTCCATCCAGAAAGGATACGCCCCCGTCATTCCTTTCGTTAAGCTGTTGTTAAGCTATATTGTAGCTTGTCACGTGGCTGATCGACCATTCTTTAAGAGAGAACCGCTTCTTGGCTACATTACAGCAGGCACGATTCTTCCCGCCCTGACGAGTGATCAATTTCATCTCCATTGAAAAAAAGACTGCCGTTACATTGCGTTTTCTTTACTCTTACTGAGAGAAAAATATAAAAAACAAACTAATCGAAACAGCGTGTGCACATTCGAACATTGACTTCAGTTCCATTCACTTGTACTATAATCGATACAAAATATTAATCGAATGTCAAATCATGTAATGAACATATTATCATAAGAAGTACATGCACGTCGTCCTTATATACATTTGCAAGAGGAGAGTTCACGCATGCTCCACCGGAAGTTGAATGACGTCGTAATGAACGACCATGGCGTCCGCGTTTTACGTTCTATTTAAAGTTTACAGTTCGTTTCTGTCTCTTGCAAAAATGTAATATCATAAAAGATTCTATTTTAAGTATATTATATGAAAACGGATTTATCAAAAAAATATAAGGAAATAGTAATTCCAAATAATTAACATTTTTATTTTGTTTTCATATAGATAAATACTAGTAGTAATAGTGACGCAATTCATTTTAAATCGCACATAGATATGATCACGTAATAAGCGATCGCAAAGTCTGAAAATATGATGGTTTATTATACACATTTAAAAGTGCAAAAACTTAAATTAAGACAACCTTTGCGAAGATAAGATTGTTTTAATTGAATATAAATGAATATCAAAGTGTTATACTTTATAATGCATGGTTATGTTTCAAACTTGTTCTCACCTCAAACAAGGTATATGACACTGAAGCTTAAGGGGATACTGAGATAGGTGCCAGATTTATAGGGGCAACCTGGGTGGGGAGTTCTACAGCAATATATTTGGTCGCTACAGATTTAAATTTGTGCATGTTGGTGCAGTTGGAGAAACAGGGAGCAGGGAGAGAATTCCAAAGGTTGACAGTTTGAAGAAAGAAGCTATTAGAGTATAACATCTGCCGGTATCTAGTGACTTCTACGTTGAAGGGGAGTGATTTTGTTGCTAGTCGGGTGGGTTGGAGGTATTTAGTAGTAAGTTCATCAGAGAACATTCTGTTGAAGTAGTTGTAAAACAAGCACAGCGATGCAATATTGCGGCGATGCGACAAGAGATTGAGCTTGTCAGACAGTTGTGGACATATTAGCTTATAAATAAGAAGGAGAGGGTTGGTTGCGGCAACAATACTCCATGCACAGGCGAATGGTGGATATAGAGATATAGGATACTAGCAGGCGTGAGAAGTATTTTAACCCGGTAAAGGGTGCCTACCTTCTTTGCGACAGACTTGGCAGACTCTTCTTAAACGTTAGATTCTAGGGAAGAATGATATCGGCTATGGCAATCGTTGGTTGGAAAGGTTTCTTATTGTTGTTAAAGGAAGAGATCTTTGTTCATGAAGCATTAAATTTGACCATTTATTTTTGGCCCCATTCTACTACATCCAATGTCATTTTCCAAAGATTCAGCCATTGCCTTGCTTGTGTGGGCATTCGAGAATAGAGCATGGTGTCATCAGCAAATATACCAATCTCATATACGATTGCACCAGGAAGGTCATATATGAAGATCAAGCATGATATAAATTCAAGTATCGACCTCTGGGACACACCCACATTGATGTGGTTCTGTTTAGAAGTAGGACCATTGAGAAGAGCTGGATTTTTCTTTTAGCTAAGAAAGTAATACTGTACGAGGTGATGTTTTTTAGAAGAGCTTCATGACAGAACTTGTCAAAGCGCTACCGTTCTGTTTGTTAACCGTTAAGAATATAATTATTATATATGAGAAGGGGTCTAATGTTGTTATACTTCTTGTGTACATTATTTAGGTTTTTATTCAGACTATTTGGATTATTTGGACCACTGTTCCCATCTTGGGTGTTATTATCACAACGTTTCGGCTGATGTAACCTCCTACCTTCTTCAACTGCGTCTTGTCAAACTGGCGAATCTTTGTACCGAAATCGAGAATCTTTACGCAATTTCGAACGAAACCTTTTTATTTAATCCACAGGAGTAGATTGCCATCGTTCCATCAGCCGAACCGGGTATAATAATTAAGTATAATAATTAAGTATAATAATTAAGTATAATAATAAAGTATAATAATTAAGTATAATAATAAAGTATAATAATTAAGTATAATAATTAAGTATAATAATTAAGTATAATAATAAAGTATAATAATTAAGTATAATAATTAAGTATAATAATTAAGTATAATAATAAAGTATAATAATTAAGTATAATAATAAAGTATAATAATTAAGTATAATAATTAAGTATAATAATTAAGTATAATAATAAAGTATAATAATTAAGTATAATAATAAAGTATAATAATAAAGTATAATAATAAAGTATAATAATAAAGTATAATAATTAAGTATAATAATTAAGTATAATAATTAAGTATAATAATAAAGTATAATAATAAAGTATAATAATTAAGTATAATAATTAAGTATAATAATTAAGTATAATAATAAAGTATAATAATTAAGTATAATAATAAAGTATAATAATTAAGTATAATAATTAAGTATAATAATTAAGTATAATAATAAAGTATAATAATAAAGTATAATAATTAAGTATAATAATTAAGTATAATAATAAAGTATGATAATTAAGTATAATAATTTAGTATAATAATTAAGTATAATAATTAAGTATAATAATAAAGTATAATAATTAAGTATAATAATAAAGTATAATAATTAAGTATAATAATTAAGTATAATAATTAAGTATAATAATAAAGTATAATAATAAAGTATAATAATTAAGTATAATAATAAAGTATAATAATAAAGTATGATAATTAAGTATAATAATTAAGTATAATAATTAAGTATAATAATTAAGTATAATAATTAAGTATAATAATAAAGTATGATAATTAAGTATAATAATTAAGTATAATAATAAAGTATAATAATTAAGTATAATAATTAAGTATAATAATAAAGTATAATAATAAAGTATGATAATTAAGTATAATAATTAAGTATAATAATTAAGTATAATAATTAAGTATAATAATTAAGTATAATAATAAAGTATGATAATTAAGTATAATAATTAAGTATAATAATTAAGTATAATAATTAAGTATAATAATAAAGTATAATAATAAAGTATGATAATTAAGTATAATAATTTAGTATAATAATTAAGTATAATAATTAAGTATAATAATAAAGTATAATAATAAAGTATGATAATTAAGTATAATAATTAAGTATAATAATTAAGTATAATAATTAGTGTTGCTCGTACTGAGGATTACATTTTCAACCTCCAGAAGACTGTCACTTAGAATTGTCCACAAGGAGTCGTGGCGCAACGGATAAAGTGCTAAGTAATACTCATTTCTAAGTGACAGTTTTCTGGAGGTTGAAGTTCAATCATCAGTACGGTGATACTAAGAATACACTTGCGAATTACGTAAGACTTCTACCCAATCACCTCGATTTGGAAGGTTTATTATGAAAGCATGTTAAAAAAAAACTAGATCTATTAAAGAATTGACTGTGTTTGTCAATATAAAGTGTAATATATGTTAGGAACAGGTTGATTGAAAGATGAGAGTAAGTACAGCAATAACGTATAACATTGTAAGGGGAATTACATGAATTCAGAAATAAGGGAAATAAAGACTTAACAGCACATTTTGGAGAACTATCAGCCGAAGTCGAGGTAAAATATTAAAAAATATGTCTACTGTCTGGAACAGAACAGATACTACACTATCCTCTCTCTCAAAAAAAGGAGTTAATGCTTGGGAGAATGGTCTCATTACAACAGAACAGATACCACAGTACCGCTTTCAAGAATAGAGGAAATAATGCTTGGGAGGATCGTATCATTATAACAGAACAGATACTACGATACCCCACAAAGGAGGTAATGCATGGGAGGATTATATCATGATAAGAGTATATATACTAAAATACCACATCCACCTCAAAACAGGAATAGGTAATGCTTGAGGGGATGGATTGATGACAATAAAACAGGTACTACCCCCTACTCCAAGAGTAACAAATGCCTGGTAGGATGTTATCATGACCACAGAATAGATACTAAAATCCCCCACCAAAAAATGGAGACGGTAATCCATGGGAGCATAGTATACTGGCTACAGAACAGATACTACACTGCCCCAACCTAAAGGAGAAGGTAGCACCTAGGAGGATTGTCTCATGACAACAGAACATATACTACATCCCCATGAATTAAATTGAGCATGGAAAAATAGCACGTTCATCTGAAATAGTATAGTAAACTGAATTGAGCATTAAAAGAAAGTACATTAGTCTGAAATAGTATAGTAAACTGAATTGAGCATTAAAAGATACTACATTAGTCTGAAATAGTATAGTAAACTGAATTGAGCATTAAAAGTTAGTACATCAGTCTGAAATAGTATATAAGCTGGATTGAGCATTAAAAGATACTACATTAGTCTGAAATAGTATAGTAACTGAATTGAGCATTAAAAGATACTACATCAATCTGAAATAGTATAGTAAACTGAATTGAGCATTAAAAGATACTACATTAGTCTGAAATAGTATAGTAACTGAATTAAGCATTAAAAGATACTACATCAATCTGAAATAGTATAGTAAACTGAATTGAGCATTAAAAGATACTACATTAGTCTGAAATAGTATAGAAAACTGAATTGAGCATTAAAAGATACTACATCAATCTGAAATAGTATAGTAACTGAATTAAGCATTAAAAGATAGTACATCAATTTGAAATAGTATAGCAAACTGAATTGAGCATTAAAAGATAGTACATTAGTTTGAAAGAGTATAGTAAACTGAATTAAGCATTAAAAGATAGTACATTAGTCTGAAACAGTATAGCAAACCGAAGTAAGCATAACAAGATAGCACATTAGTCTGAAACAGTATAGAACACTGAATTAAGCATTACAAGATAGTACATTAGTTTGAAATAGTATAGTAAACTGAATTGAGCACTAAAAGATAGTACAATGATAGAATTATGGAAGTAATAGTATAGTTTCGGCTTGAAACAGCCGTTTATCAAATCTCCATTAGTAATATATATGAGTCAACTTCCACGTTTGTACCGAACTGATTGGGGTATTAATGTTTGTCAAGATATCCTTGTTAAACACTATTAAATGACGATCGAAATCCTTGGGTTACTTATTACACTAATTTGCATATCAGATTCTTTTGTATTACTTCGAGCAACAAAACATTTTTTTCGTTTAAGGAAATGCCGTTGTTTTCATTATTCAGCTTTTTAATGGACCAGAACAAAAAATCTATACGTGAAATAAATAAATGAAAAGAGAAAATAAGCTTTCTTACAATACTTATGTTGTACGTCACGCTTTTAGGTAATTTAGATTTTTGCTACATAATCACTTCTATAAACGCTGTGTCATTTCCTCTCGGTGGCCAATTACCGTCCATTAGTTTCGTCTTGTGATAAGTAGCCTTTTTTCCTTGAAGTTCCGTAGTACGTTGCTGCTTAACAATAAGTTTGTTAAAGAGAAGCTATAAAATCTCTGATAAATCGATCCATTATTATACTAAAACTGAGTTAATCAACGTTTATTTCTTCATGGCTGTTTTCCTATATGTTTTAATCACAGAAAATACATTCTTAAATATTCCTCAGTTAATTCAATCTGAATTGTTCTAATAGAATTACATTTTGAATAAATATTAGAATAACCACAAGTTCAATCAAACCGGCTGTCGGTCCACTCAAATTAGGAAAAAAAGGAGTGTAGCCCCTGTGATGAGGACGTTTGGAGGGGGCGAGGACATGAGGGGAGATATATCGATACACTGTACTTAAAAAAAATATTTCACCCCAAACACTACTGAAAATTAGGGAGTTGGTTTAGGGTGCCATCCTAAGTGCAGCAAGATGTCCGTTTACTTAGTTTAAAACCTCTGAATAAAATGGGGTAGTAGATGTGAGTCTGGATGACTTTAATGAGGCATAACGGAGCTACTAACCATAGCATTCCATTCGATCTAGAAACTGAAACCTCTAACCTCCCTCCAAAATGTACCCCCCTTTCCCGGATATGAGCATTTCCAGTCTCTTGGTTCTTGTTGCTAAACGGTCAGTTCCACGTCTAGTGATCCTACCATCAAGTGAAATACATTATTACGTCTGACTGACATAGTAATTTTTACTAACAAGTCACCGCTTATAATAGCTCAAAAGCCACTCGAGGATAAGGGTTAATGAGTTTGTCAGGTGGACAGTGAGACAACATCGTGAGGATTAGTAACGACGATTGTAACTGGTCAGAATTTGATTATTTAAGAGGACGGCTTAACAACAAATTATTTACATTGGACTTGAAAACGACCATTCTGTAGTCGACTGGAAAGCAGCCCCGTGGTATAGTGTTCCACAGACGGGTAGTTCTAGGAAATAAACTTTGTTCATGGAAGTTCCGTATTGTTTAAGGTACATAGAGAGAGAGAGAAAGACAGTGTTTGTAACTAGGAACGTTTTTGTTGTGAATGTTGTACAGGGGAGAGCCATAGATTGGAGATCAGTTGAGCACCAACGGTGAAAATAACGATAGAGCAGAGAAAGACTAGCTACGTCTCTTCTGTGAGAAAGAGGCAGTAGGAAAAAGAAGAGGACATCCTCAATTAGATTTCGAATTCAGTTTTTACTCTGTCAAGGCAGGAAAGGTGCTCTGAGCGGCAGTTCCTCAGATGTAGCAACAGTTCTGTATCTTAGCATCTATTTTACTTATATAAAGGTAGTGGATTATATCAGGAGTGAGACACCTTCTGGAGCGGTAGAATGATCCAACCATTTTTACCAGCGACCTTGGCAACGGATTTGATGTAAGTCTTCCATTTCAAGTCTGAAGTGAACGTCAGTTTTTCAAAGCAGGTGGCTTCCCCAAGGGTATACATTTTAATAATGACAAAGTGAGAATCTAAACGTTGGTGATAAACGGAGAGAAGCTTGGATTTAGACAACATTTTCCTCCATTGCACCGGAAGTTAGAGAATCAGAAAGATCTTGATCATTAATGCTCTTAGACGTGTTGCCATAGATGGTTGCGTCATCTGCATAAATGTCGACGAATATATGTTAGGATGTGATTTAGGAGATCATTGATGAAGTTCAAGAGAAGGTTGGGCCCACAATCGATCCTTGAGGCACGCCGGCGTTGATACTATGTGCTTTTGTCCACCAACGACTACTTTTCTATGCCTATCTGAGAAAAAGGATTTAATAGTTGAGAATACATTTCCAGATATTTCATAGCTAGCAAGCCTGTGAAGTACACATTTATGCCAAACCCTATCAAAGGTCTTTGATATGTCAAGAGCTATTGCTAGAAACGAAGCCCCCGTCAATAGATTTACCGATCATATGTGATATTACAGTCAGCACATCAGCTGTTGATCTTGCAGGGCAAAATTGATATTGCTTGTCACTGAATAGACTGGTTTTTGCTGAATTAATTGATAACTTTTTGGTTATTTTAATTCTAACACTATTCTTGGTCTGTACACTCAGTGAGCTCTTTAACAGGAGGCATCCTGACAAGGACAGTAAATCACACTACGATGTACCATGATATATATATATATATATATATATATATATATATATATATATATATATATATATATATATATATAATTAATATAAAGTAATGTATGTGTATATCTATGTATAGGATTCATTCCCAACTAATCCACTGATAGTTATGAATTTTGAAACACTGTTGATAGGCGTACGGGTGGGTAATATGGGTTATATTTAGTTTCATTTAGTGTTATGAAAAGGGAAAATAGAGTGGGTGAAATCCATTCATGAAAATTCAGATACCTTCGATTTTTGTGAAATTAAAAAAAAAAAACATAGTTATTAGACATTAATAAATAGATATTCATCAAATGTCAGTTTCTTTGGAGTATTCAAAAAATATTTTTTGGCTGTGGGTACATAATATCGGCTCAACCTCTCATTTAAAAATGTAAATATTTCAAATTTTCATTGAATTTGATCAATAGTTATTATATAGTCTCCATCATTTTCAATATCTTCTCATGAAATTTTAACCATTTTCTAGAATTAAAATTATGTAATAGATTCTGGACATCAGGGTTTATGGCATTATATCTTGATTTTAATCCTCATAAGGTGGCATACAATTGGTGCAAAACTGTTCTGTTCGGGGAATTAACTTTCCCCTTCCTGGGACGGATATTCTTCTAGTACATACTGCCAACGTAAGTATGGGGCTAAAGTCTTATCTGGGCCGTATTTCTCTGTATTGTATATAGTATTCTCGAAGTTATGCCATGGAAACGTTCAGAACTTAAAAACTATTTATTTGATTAGGCTGAGATTTTGCATGGTGATTGCTTTTATCAAAGCGAATCAGATCAAAACATCACATTTGGAAAAAATAAGGAACTTAAATTAAATAAAATTTCGACCATAATCGAACTTTTTAACTCAATGTCAAGATAAGATAAGGGACTTCATTGGGTGTAATATGGGTCAGTTAGCGAGTCTCTAAAATTAACAGAACTGAAGTTATTAGCCAAAGTGTGACTTTCACATTTTCCGTGACCTTGACCTTTGGCCTAGATATCATCAAATTAAATGAGTTTTAAGTTAGAACATGACCCACATTTGAACCAATTTTGATGACACTTAAAATAGTAGTGTTTGATGTTCGGGGTGAGGTCTTACTGTATATTGTCATATACATGAAATTACTAGTAACGTTATTGTTACCGGATATGGTATTACAAGAAGCTGTATAAGATTTTTAAGGAAACGCTTATACATGAAATATATTATGATCGAGTATGTTCACATTACACATCTTTGTAGAATATTATATTCTCTATTTTTTATTAAATAACATTTTCATGACATACTTTAAATATTATTAGCAGTTTTCTTTTGTTCTTTTGATAAAACTATTCACTTTTGTTTTAAAAAAATGCATTTCGTGAGTGTAAATGTTTAGGTAGCGCGGATGTCACTCATCTTTTGCTGGATTGCAATTTATATCGATCTCATTTCAATCACTCTATCGATCGTTTCACGCAACAGAAAAAGACGCGCAAACGCAATTACACTGATTAAACAAAACCAATACAAAGAATTGAAAAGAACCTACATAGAATCATTCATTATCTAAAAAGACAACACGCGTTGAAAGCTACATTGTATCATCATGACGTAATTAACGATGATAATAATTACTTCAACAACGTAGCGATCAAAACAGGTTGGCAGATTACAAAATCTTACAAACTGAAATTAAACACGAAAATAATTATTATTTCTAAAGATTGTAGGCGCCCTTGTTCTAATCGGTAAAAAAATTAAGAATTTGACATAGATTCCATGTGTAATTTCACTCAGCAACCTACATAAATCTGCCCATATTTTCAGAAAGTATCCATCAAACTAAGATTCAAAATACGTGTCCAAGCAAAGTATAGAAGTTAAAATCAAGTGTTCACAACAGATAGTGTTACCACTATGACCCTGAAAATCTGAAAGGGACTTTATTTGGTGCTTCTGTAATAAAAAGCCGAAAATGTTGTTATTGTCTTATGGTATTGGAGAGGTAAGTAAGGGACAGGTGACTTTTACTACGATTTTTAATCAAGATTTTCTCTGAAATTAGGAACATGGATGTTAACACTTTCAAGTTCGAAGATATACTGTATTTTACCGCAGACAGTTAGGATTAGGGTTTAGGGTTAGGGTTAGGGTTAGGGTTTAGGGTTAGGGTTAGGGTTAGGGTTTAGGGTTAGGGTTAGGATTAGGGTTATGGTTATTTAATTAATAATAATAAAATTTATTTAAATTACATTTTATGAAAACATATTGTTTGAAAGCTAGAGGTGTTGAGAAGAGTTAACTGCCCCTTAAAGACAAAACAAACTTTCTTTCGGCTTTTTAATACAGAAGCACCCTTTATTTTATAATTATAATACAAACTATACGGAACATAAGAGTAACAGTCGATACGAGGAAAGATTGAGGCAATCAAGACTAAATCCTTCCTGAAATATTTTAGTATAGCAAGAAAGTGTTAAACTATTCAGGATATCTGCCATAGCTGCAATTCCAGCCGAAACCACTACTCACAGCAAGAGTAAAAACTGAATAATTATAATTTTAATTAGTTCCATATGAAAAAATAGTAAAAATTTAAAGTAGGAAATGTAAAACTATTCCTAGAAAAAACATATCGATAATTGAACAAAAAATATCAAAACGAATACTGATTAACAAAGTCACATGCCACAATTTCATATATATAAAGTAGAGTCAGTCTATTCACCATTTTGTTACGCGAATAACAAGTAATTCTGTTTCCATATAAATATGTTTTATTCGACTATGTTCTATAAATATTATTTCAAATACATTTAATAGGTTTTAATATTTAATCTTACGCATATTTTATTTTTGATTAGTACTATTATAGAAGAAATGGGAGCCTAATTTAAACACTAGAACACTATTGATGTCACTCATTAAAGTTCAGATTTTATATAATAAGAGACATTCTTTTGTATGCACCGGTTAAAAAGGCGTTTTCACTGGCTAATCATATTTCATATACACGTTATCTTGATTGTCCACAAAATGATACCCATTTTAAAATGGTTAAAATAAGATTAATACATTATCATGTATTTATTTATTCTTTTTATTTTTTTGATAAATATAATATGATAATTATATTAATATATAGATCGCTAAAAAGTTACTGCTATATTTAGACATTTGTTTATCTTCAGTTTTGGCTGCTACTGCTATTTTCTAACAAACCTCACACGTTTTATTTTTCATTAGTACAATTATAGAAGACGGGGGAACGTACTTTTAACACTGAAACATTATTGATGTAACTCATTAAAGTTCAGATTTTATTTAATAAGAGACATTCTTTGTGTGCACCGGTTCATAACGCGTTTTCATTGGCTAATCATATGTTTCATTTTACTTCAGTCAGAGTTCTAAGAAATCAAGAGACTCCTTCCTGTCGCTAACACTTGATCTCTATATGAGATACGTAAATATTCGAATATTCCATTAAAGTTCTTCTTTACCTGTCAAACGTTGAGTTAGTAAGGAAATTAAGAAAATTAATGTCCAGTTACCTGTGTTATAGTATATTTTTCTTGTAGTCTTTTGGTCTTACCAGATTCCAGGACAAGAATTCATCTAGTCTGGTGGAGTATCCAGCTAAGTGCTGTTACTTGAATTAAAATTACTTAGAGAAGATGCACCATTCCCTGTATGAACCAGTGTGGGTTTGCCATACAAAGGGAATCTTGTTTGGGCTTCGAACACTATGTTATTTTGAATATTTAGTCAGGGTTTACTTGTAAAAGGCAATGTCCTCATATCAAGTTGTGCTGACAAACCCCTGAACAGAGGGACCTTAGACACTCGAGGACAGTGTCTTGTAGGCATTTAAGTTATCTCCATATATATATATATATATATATATATATATATATTATTTTCATTTTACTACAGTTCAGGTTCTCAGAAATCAATGGGTCGCTTCCTGAGGCTAACACTTGATCTCTTTATGAGATACATACATATTCGAATATTTTATTAAAGTTCTTTTTTCTCTCAAACGTTGAGTTAGTAAAGAAGTGAAGAACATTAATTTTTCTCTCCCCAATTGACCAGTTAACATTGTTATAGTATATCTTTCTTGTAGTCTTTTGGTCTTACCGGATTCCAGGACAAGCATCTATATAGTCTAGTGGGGTATCCAGCTAAGTGCTGTTATTTGAGGTAACATTACTTGGAGAAGATGCACCATTCCTCGTATAAGCCAGTGTATAGCGGTGTCGAGGGGATCTTATTTGTGCTTCGAATACTACATTTCTTTGAACATTTGGTCACGTTTACTTGTCACGTTGTCCTGACAAACCCTTGTACACAGAGACCGAAGATACTCGAGGATGATGTCTAGTAGGTAAATATCTGTGTGTATTAAACTAAATGTGAAAGAAAATAAAACTAGACGTAATAAATCAAAATTATTTACGCATTTTAATCCCCAAATTTATAAATGTTTGCCTCGGAGCAAAACACTTTTCGGTGTAAACCAGTGTTATCATCGGATATAAGTTTGTCGTGCCGACCCCATTTACGACTCGGAACATCTAAATAAAACCGAATGTTTTATCCTTGAAAAACTTAGCCCGTTCGACAGAAACCAACATAGTTCGTTTTTTCCAGCGCATATCATTACTCGAACCGACCATACATATCTTATCAAAGCGTTGTATCAGTAGCAACTGGCAAAATAGTATAAAAAGGATGGTTTTTTTTCTCCCAAGCTCACCAGCGGGGCTCGATTCCAAGATCTCTGTCTGGCAATCTATCTGCTGGACAGAATTACATTTTTATTATAACAACAACAGTAAGCAGCCGCAGTAACAGCTTTGCACCCTCATTCTACAGCACACAACAATAACTGCTATAATAATCACTATTATCACAATAACTACAGTAGCCAGTTCGTCATCATCATCTGCTGCTAGTTATCCGGTCAGCTAAAGTTCTACATCCAAAGCCAGAGCGCTCAGCGAAAACATCAAAGGACAGTTCGGTCAGGATAACCATCAATATAATCATAAGATAGTGCTTCTTCGTCTTTCCTGTCGTCTCACTGAATCATGAACTTTTCTTAACAGTCATATATTTATTGCGTCGAAATTTATTCCACCTTTATATTTTGCTGCACACACGAGTTTTTCTTCATTTGTAATTGCTGTATTTATGTCTGTCTACTTTCTTACTTGTAAGACCGATCAACCAGTATTGGCTCTTGCAAAAATATATATATCAGGAGAATAAAACTTAAGTCTATTAAATGAAGAAATATTTGAACAAAAATCGATACGTTTGCATTTAATGATATGTTTTGCTCACAGGACCTTAGCAACATAAAATCGGACAACGAAGATAGATTTACTGTAGAATCTGATTCCCAGAAAACCAACCCCGAGAGACGAGAAACGTTGTCATGCCGACCTTTAAAGAATCTGTAAGATTAGTGTAGCCTCCTGCACTTTTCAGAATTAACTCATTCCATAAGAAAAGTATAAGGTTTCCGAGATTCGAATAAGGAGAAAAATGAATTAAGGGTTTAAATGAAGAGAAAGAAAAAAACTGCTATTCTTGCAAGTTATTAATATGGACTGTGCAGATATTCGGCCAAATATTACCTTGGGAAATTTAGGAGAGTAAGTTGGTTGTTATTCTACTATTAATCTAAGCGTTCTCGACTGATGCACCAACAGCAAAACAATATTATTCTTTCAAGATAATGTTCGAGAAGATAAATAACGGGATGTATAAACTGTCCAACCAAAGGTTTTCAGTCTCTCCATGAACAACCATATCTTATATGTATACGCGTGCGTGTTACCATGTGCATACATAAGCATATAAAGTAAACATAAAGGACTCCTCCGCACATTTAAATTTTAGCATATATATATATATATATATATATATATATATATATATATATATATATATATATATATTATTTCATGTATATATATATATATATATATATATATATATATATATATATATATATATTATTTCATGTATCTACATAAAATTTTATAAGGGAATATGTTTTCTATGTATCAATTTTCAGTATTTACTTCAACAGTGCGCGATACGTAAGTAGAGCGAGGTAGTAAGCTATGAAAATATATTTATGGCAATTAAGCTACACAGAGGCTCCCGCGTTTCATCCCCAAGAGGAATCTTCAGGCTAAAATGCATGGAGTTATTTTTGCTGTTTTTTTATATACACGGCTAGCTAGTTAACCAATCAGATTGGATGAGAGAACAACAAAGAATCTGATTGGTTAACTAGCTAGCCGTGTATATAAAAACACCCGGCAAAAATTACTCCATGCATTTTAGCCTGAAGATCCCCCCGGGATGAAACGCGGGTACCTCTGTGTAGCTTAATTGCCATAAATATATTTTCATAGCTTACTATATATATATATATATATATATATATATATATATATATATATATATATATATATATATATATATATATATATATATTAACATTAAAATGAATGTCATTACATAAACGAAATACATAAATTTTAAATCGTTTCAGACACATTTCGTACAGGGTGACCCAAATTAAATGCCACCCATTTAATCGTTAATAAAATCCACAACCCTTTCTGCAATCGAACCATATTTTCGTACAAATAAACTTCTTTTTATGCCTGACTTGTTCACTAAATGTCAGTCATATGGTGTCTAAGATTCTTTTTTTTATCGCTGTGCAATGAGATGCTTTAAATGTGCACCGCTGCGTTGCACGGACACATGAGTACGGCTGATTTTTGCTGTTATTTTCCTCTTAGGTTCAGGAAAAGCCTGGGAATTTTTTTTGATAGATACTATCTTTGAGATAACCTTACAGATAAAAAATCTGAGGGAGGTAAGGTCCGATGAGTGTGAAGTCCATTCAGGATCACATCTCCTACTAGTGCGCCAGCAACAAAGTGTCTCCGCATATTATTCTTTTCAGAGATCGATTCATTGGTTGGTTTGTGTTACGACATACATCCTGTTTTTCTGTTATACAATGATGTAACATAACATTCAAAGTAACCTAATGCTAACAATCTGTCTTGGCCAACAAAAGGATATCGTGCGTTTATGCTGTTTGTTTATTAATGCCCCTACGTATTGAATCATTAATTTATTTATTCTATACAGAATTCAAATGTATTTTTTCTTTAACAACCTTAAATAATGTTTTAACTCCTTCTATAATCATAGTCACTAACAGAAAGTCGCCGTCTAAATGAGTGTGCATCAATTGGATGTCTAGTTGTTATGTTCAGTTCTAAGAAAAAAATGCCACTATTGAAAGAGATGTGTGTAATTTTTCATTCGCTTAATAGTGTTTTTATAGAAATTCTTTTAAAAATGAGACATGCTTATAACGTGAAATTACGCAGTTTTTCCTAATAATGTTTTACTCGTCTTTAGAATTTTAAGATGCAACTAATATATGTTTCTTTCAGTCTTGTGCTGGATAATTTAACGATCGTTTGAAGTTCAAGATTCCTTGCGAACATCAATATGCCACGTGTTCACTTTTCATTCGCAAACATTGGAAGAGACAGCCTACTCCAGAGAATTAGATTGCCGAATAGTCTTTCATCTTTAATTTCGTTATTGCAAAACAAAAATCAAAGAATCTGCGTTTGACCGGAAGCAAAAGGCAACCTTACTATTGATCTTAAATTCACTCACATATACAAAACCCGAGATGATTCGATCTGTTATCTTTATTGCGTTTATATACTTTGTACTACCTATTGACTATTTGGTCTTATTTAGATTATTCGGACTACTGTTCTCATCATGGATGTTATTATAACAACAGTTCGACCGCTGTAACCTCCAAACTTATTCAGTGCCTGAACTTGTCGAACTCGGTAATCTTTATGTCGAAACGGGAATCTGCACGGAATTTCGAACAGAAACCTTTATTTAATCCACGGGGGTAGATTGCTCTCGTTCCGTCCGCCATGACCGGGTAGAAGTATTAAGTTATTCATGTTGCATAGCGCCTTAATAATTCATACATTCGTTTCTTCTCGGTTTGCTCTGTCGCCTAATGGTTGAGTACTTTCTTCGCCTCTGCACTGTAGTGGCCATCTCCGTGAGTTGTCTGTAACAAAATACCTTTCTCACCCGCTTCATAAGACAACAATCTTTTCATTTTAATTACTTTTTATTCGGCGTCAGTTTCTAATGCCCGTGGAGATGTTTTGCTATCGTTGAGAGAGAGAGAGAGAGAGAGAGAGAGAGTGAGAGAGAGATAGATAGAGAGAGAGAGAGAGATTTACAAATATCGTGGTTAATTCTTAGCTAGCTTATTGTCTAATCAGTCCTTTGTTATTTGAGGAGACAGCGGGGAGAAGGACATCTTGTACGCCAGTATTCTTTCTAAGGGAAAAACATTTCCCGTTCTGACTTGGCTACATCGTAATTCTTTCGTCCGACTTCTGCGCCTCCTAAGTCCGAACTAACTTAAAAAACTCCAATTTTCTCACATCTCAAAACTGTGACGTAATATCACGTGATCACCACACAGGTGCAGGATGACCTTTTGAACTAGAGTCATCCATTGTCTCGTCACTTGTCACGTTTCGATTCCCGGAAACAGCATCGCACTCTATGCACTCGGCGGTACGCACTAAATCGCACAAGCCAAACGAACGACACCACACCCGTTCTCCACCACATACATCCATTATCATGTTACGTCCATCATCATATAACATTCCCATAAAGGTTTTTATAATCCCACAAGTTACGTCCATCATTATATAACATTCATAACTGTATTCTTATAATCACCTGCACACGGATTGAACCCTCAACCCTCAGAACTTAGAACTGATTATTGCACGAAATTTGGGAAAATGGGAAGTTGAAATTCGGTCAATTTTTTTTAACTTGACAGAACTTTAAATAGTCGTTTTCTAATGTTTGAGAATAAAAAGCAGCACATAGGACTTATATCCGTTACGCCACAGGTCCTTGCAGACCTTACATCAGACTTCTATTCAGTTATAGCAAGAGTCGCCATACTGTGAATTGGGTGGGCCTGTTATCTATAAGCGAAGAGTACAGCTAGATGTAAGTAGCGTTATGACCATACTGGGCATGCATACAACTCACTTAAGCAACTAGTACAGGAAGGTTCCTCAAATGTTATCTGTTAATTAGCATCAGTATTTATGAACGGAAAATTCTTAGTAACAGCGACAATTTAAGTGCTTCATCACTTAATTCCTATTTCAGTCACTCACATTATTTTGAGTCAAATAGTACGTTGTCTTTTTGTATTCTCAAGCCATTTCGACAAATCCACCTCACCCACTCGACTTCCAGACTCCGGCTCGAATCTATAGCTAAGAAAAGAGTAGACATTATAATTTTGTAACTACGCATTTAGATCAAAGAAGCAGTTCCATTCCTTTATTGATTGCTATTGTTTCAGTGTTAAGGAATTGGTTGTTTTGCTCCTCATTGCCACCTAGAATCATCTAAACCATATGGTTTGCATGACGTAAAACCTGGAATATTCTCATGATATTAAATTAAAGATCTGAAAATCCTTTCCAAAAGTTAATTCCAAAAATGTGCAACAAATTGTTATTTTTTATCAACTCATAATTCCTTGACATTCGGCTCGAATCAAAGTCTAGTATCTATTCTTTCATTGACCAGTGAGGGAAGATCCTTCTAGATTAAGGCAATTTAAATCTTTTGTCTTAATCCAGACTGCTCCGTTTTTAGGGAACTGGATTTCCCCACATTAAAAACCGACCTGGTGTCTCATTCTGCCCTCGTGAGATAGCTAGTCAATAGAATTATTATTGTTGTATGAATAAATATTATATATTTGCTAATTGTAACAGCTTTTCCAACGCTTATAGATTTCTGGTCACAATATGATTCATGAAAATTTTAATACGATTCTCAAGACGATCAGTCCTTGTATATAGTAAAATAATTAGTTTGTACGCAATGTTTTCCCAATAAATCACCCATAATACTATTTCTACTGGATTCTACATAATTAATCTACTAAGATTCGGAGAAAAATTACTAACGCCAGAAAGCGGCTGTTTGTCAGTTGTCAAACTATAGCGACACATTTTACATTAAATATACCACTAGAAATAAATATATTGACCAAGCCGGGTGTATACAGAGTGGCAGGAAGTAGTCTTACAGTTATTTCATTATCGATATAACCTTCACAGTCACGTTTTAAATATAACAAATATAGAAAACAATTAAAGGCGGATACTTCGAGCATTTGAGAGACTAAATGTTCAATATAGAATGTATAATATGGAAATATAATGTATGTAAATATATATGTAAATAATTTTCTAAATTTCTAATAAGACTAAATACTTAAGTGGTAACTGTAACCAACTCGTGCCCCACCCTGTTCTGAACCAAAAAAGAATTTAAGTCATTTGCATTTCGAAATTAAAAACAAAATGATTTAAAATGAATATGGAACCTAGAAAGGTGTTTAAAATAAATTATAATCATAGCGTTGCATAAAAAATCTCACATTCCTCAAGTTGTGTTGTTGCCACATGATATTTTCTTAATCAATGCACATTTGTAAAAATAATATTTACAGCACTAATTCCTACAAATGTAAAAGTGTCTTTATTATTCAATTGTATGTAACGTAGCGAATAAATCATCGCCACGCATGCCTCGCGCATCGTCTGGAGTAGGAATATAAGGAAATACGTAGTAGCAGCGAATATAGAGTTGTCTGCATCACTCTTTTACATTCGTCTTAGACAAATATGTATGTCTCTCTTTCTCTGTCTTCGTAGCAGCAGTTGTAATAATTCTTATGTAAAATAACAACCGCTTTGCTGTAGTTTAAACGTTACATTAATCTTCCTCTGACCTGTCCTTCGTAGAGGGATTGGAGAAGGCTTTTGAAACATGCCTCTTTCCTTCGCAGAATAAAAACCAATATATTAACACAAACTTGCATTTCAAACATTTCTAACCAACCCCGTTTTAATAATTCTTCGAATTTCTAGTTTTCAATGGCTTCGAGTCTTCATCCGTAATTTATGCTAAATTACACGTCCCTGTATATCATGCCACATAATAAGTGCATAAGAACGAATCCGAAAATAGCTAAAAGTAACTAAAACGAAAAAAATATTTGTCTTCAATACCATTGTCCATTAACTTCCGTCATAACCTTACACGACATTTAATTAAAAAAAATCCTAATAAACTGCGTTTTATCAATCATTCCGCTTTTTTATTTTTTCATGGCTTCGAGTCTTTTATGCTAAATTATAGGTTTAACATTTACCATATAGCTAAGTGCGTCCCTAGGTAAAAAATGTGAGAATAATTATATATATATATATATATATATATATATATATATATGAAAAATTATATCGCCAGCCATGAGCCATAACTCGTAGCTCTTTGTAAAAATACAAAGAAGACTTTTTGACTGCTGATATTGTTTATATGAGAAGAAACATATCTTTTACTAGCTTGTGCCGATGGAGAAGTGGATAAAAGCTCAAACTGTCGATAAAAGACGACTGACGTTCAATCTCAACCTGAAGCACTCGCACGTCTAGCCACACTGACGAGCTGTGATACAGCGAAAAAGTCTGTCTGTGGATGACTATATATATATATGTATATATGAAATCTACAAGTTCATGACCGTATAAGTGTGTTAAATATAGGCACGTGACTGCATGATAATCAAATCACATGTACGACTATCGCAATAAAACAA
Source organism: Sepiola atlantica (assembly GCA_963556195.1). Classification (NCBI taxonomy): domain Eukaryota; kingdom Metazoa; phylum Mollusca; class Cephalopoda; order Sepiida; family Sepiolidae; genus Sepiola; species Sepiola atlantica. The sequence continues at coordinate 43,140,729 of OY744527.1, read as the reverse complement.
ACAAACAGAAATAGTTTAATTCGCGGATCTTTGATCTTGGCCTTTTGGCTAAGATGAAAGTGTAGTATCTGTTTCGATGGATACTACACTTTATAGACCAGTACTGTCTTGGCCTTCGGTCCTTGAATCTGCCGGTTTGAGGGGTTGTCCTGTGCAGTTCTAGGAGGTCCACCCTCCCAGGCTTTGCCTTCTCACCATTTGGAGAAAGGGGTTAGTTTATTTCTAATTTCCTGAGGCGCCCCTACCGGGGAATACCGACGGGACTACCCAGGCATTTTTTGACGGCCAGAGCACCATTCTTTCCCTAGGGTGCTGGCTTTTCAAATCCCACTTTCCCGATTTTGTGTCACATCTTACCGCTGTGGGAGGAAGATACAGACAACTTAGCTTAAATAACTACAGAAACACTTTCATATGATGATTCTCAAAATTAACTTTAGCTTATCTAATTATATTGATAAGCATGACTCTTCGTATGTTCGTCTTTAATTTACCTCAATATTTTTCTATAAGATCTTGATCAAATTTCACGTGAATACATATATATGGCCATGCCCCGTTCTTTACTCGTCGCCAAAATACAGAATGATCTTGCAGCAATAAATGAAGAAACAAAGCAAGAATGTTTTTTGCTTACAATTTATTGCAGTAGAATATCGACATTCTTTTAGCAGACTCCGCTTCACAAATACAGTCAACTCCCAACCCCAGCTGGAGGGAGCAAAAGGTGAAACGTCCGCTCACTTCGACTAGAAATATTTCTCTCTGCTCTGTCTTAAGAGCAACAATGAACATCTTAAATAATCTTTCCTTTACGTTACCCGACGTCAGTTATGATGTAAATAGCTGTGTTCCGATTCCTGATTACAGCTTCCCCGGACAAAATACCATTAAAAAAAAATCTGATCCTGTTTTTCGACCTACCTACGTATAAACAAGGAATGTTTTTCGCTTTCCATAATACTTATTTGTTCTTTTGGTCTTTTAATTTCATACTTCAAATCATTCTGCCGACAATTCGGGCTCAAAACCTTCTATCCTACCTAATAACATTACACTTAGACACATTCCTGAATAATCCTCCACCCCCAAAATTTAAATCTCTTAAAAGTAAGACCAGACTAAGACCGTACAGTACATAGAAAATTAAAACTTCCAGAATCCCAGCTCCATGAAAGGACGTACGCAAGCCTCATATTTCAAAATAATTATTAAACGAAGAAAACTAATATTTAGGTGTCCTTTAAGTAAAATTAAAGTAAAAATCTTAAATTTTTGGGACGAATATGATTTTTTTGTTTAAATCTCTTATTTTTAAATCCTTATAGGTTCGAACCGAAATGGCTTATCAAAACACGGGTGATGTAAGGGGTACCAACGCGGACAATGGGATCGATTTAGCCGAGTTTGAATCCAGTCGATTCTATTGCATTTACTTATATTGTAATAACATTGGAATTTCATCTTATATCTACAGGAAAAATAACAATCTGTTTTCATTAAATTGTCTAGAATTGGTATTGTGTTTTGAAATTAAGTATTCCGAATATGTTGATATACTGTAACATGGACCAACGTTATGAAATTAAGTATTCTGAATTAACTAACTATCTATTTATTATACAATTATATTATTCTTAGGTTGCCCCCCCCCCCCCCCGAAATAATAGCTATGCTATAACGATGCTATGAAAACATAGTTACCATATGAAGAAGATTTCTCGATGTAAGTGAGTGGCAATGGTAGTAGATCTGTGCGTATGAGTCAAAATTCCTCCGACTTTCCTGTATGGATAACTATGTTAGGAGAAGCAGTAGAACCGGAACAAATGTAAAACAAATATGATTAGCGAATGAAAAGAACGTATATTTTATGGAAACACACACCACCAATACAGAAATGGCTGTGGAGGCAAATTCGCATATGCAGCTTTTGTATAAATCTGGCCGCAGCTCTTACGTCTCAGTTGCAATGTACTTTGTTCGGCGTGAATAAAATAACAAGAATAGAATTTCCTTTCAAACGTAACTTAATCTCAAAATTTAGGGATGTTTAACATGTGTCATTAAAGTATATACGAAAAGTCTTAGGAGAACCCACATTGATGAACACAGCTATAGTATAGTACATGCACACACACGCACACACACACATACACACATATATATATATATATATATATATATATATATATATATATATACATGTATGCATATATATAGAGAGAGAAAGATAAAGATAAAGACGAGGGTTAGAATTACCTGCTGGACATTATCCTCGAGTGTCTTCGGTCTCTTTTTTAAGGGTTAGTCTGGACAACCTGACACGAGGATACTTCACCCTACAAGTAAACCCTGACCAAATATTCAAATTAACATTGTATTCGAAGCTCAAATAAAATCTCTTCGACACGACTATACACAAATAAGACATATTGCCAATGAAGCGTAAGAGGCTATTGTGATAGAGGCCAGATTTATAAAGTATGTAACCTTAATGAAGAGTTCGACAGCAAAATGTTACTTCACATTACGTTGAAATTTCTGTCGATGAAACAAGGAGCAGGTGGAGAATACCAAAAACAGAATTAAAGTTGTATCAACAAGGAGCAAACCATTTGATTTTCCCAATATTTTATTTCGTATTCAATATATACAAGCAACTGCCATTATTGATCGACGTAACGATGAACCTCTTTACTTGGTATATCGTGGAGATAAGTCAAGTTTCCTTTTTAAAATATGTAGAATCTTTAAATACTTGAATTGTTCATTGAAGGATGTTACAAAAGACAATCGAATTCTTGGATTATTTTGTATCGAATATAAACTCAATGCGTTAGAATAGACGTGCCCCAGATCCTACTAGATGTGAAATAATGCTTTCTGATTTACCTTTCAAATATTGAAGACTGAGAAGAATATCAATCGATTGAATGATCGATTGCGTTGCTCGCAAGAACCGAAAATCGATACCAAATATACGTACATTATAGTAACCTAGTTTCAGAGAGTTAAGAGAAATCGTTAATCGCCGAAAGGATATTTTTTCGCGTTGATTGATTGGACAATAAAATAAAAACGTAAGTCAGCCTGACTGTCTTGAAGAATATAAAACGATTCATTGAATACAATTAGTTGAATACAAATTGCTATTTAACTCATAGCTTGGTAGAGTTGTGGGTTCGTTGGTTGAGGCACATTTTTAGTGCGTAAACATAGTAGATCCGATAGGAATTAGACCCAATTAGCCGATTCCATAGTGTGCAAACTAATCTATTATACCAATTAAAAACACAGATAACATATCATTATGCATCTAACTACACCTTTTATAATGCAGAAAGTTTACTAAGATAAAAGTTATGATAAACAAGAAATGCTACAATTAAAAACGTCCTGGTTGGCTTCTCTGTTAAAAATGAACTTTTAAACGTATAAAAACACCTAATTGATGTCTTCACCTCGGAGTTAATGTTCCGCTCATATAATATCTCCGGTGCGTTAGGTCTATCAGACATAATTCAAACGAGATCTAAATAATATTTGAAAGACAATTAAGTACATAACAAAACCGTAAATGTTGTTATCTCTATAATAAAGAAGAGCTTGTCTATTTTGCATATATTGTCATCGATAGCTTACGACTTACAGAATTAATATTTTACTAATTCTTCAGTTTCTTTGTGGAAATGTGGCATATGTTCTCGGCAACAACAATGTATTCCTATTCAATCCTATTCAATCCTAGAAGGTCGACCCTCTCAGGTTTGCCTTGTTTCTGACAATGGGGTAGTTTATTGCTAATCGCCCGGGAAATGCCGACGAGACTGCTCAGGCATTTTCTTGTAGGCAAGGGTGTGCGCATCATAGTGCACTGGCTTATCAAAACCACACCTGACCTTGTGTCTACCAACCTAGCATAGGGCTAAATAATATGTATTCCTATTCAATCTTTGTAAAATAAAATTATATCCCTCTCGGAATTATTTTATAATGGTGACATTTTTTCAATAATGACAGACAAAAAAATAGAAGTAGTAGCAGAACCTCCTAAAGTCGAATCGATGAGCGGTGGCAACGTGGTATTGCCAGAGATATGCCGTCTGTAAACTCCGATTCATGGTAGTGCTATCCATGGCGGACATGTCTATAATCCAGCGGTAATAGGGATACAACCTGGATAATAGGGATCTGCAGAAAATCCATGAGGACTCGGCACCAATATCCGTCGTCTTCTTGTTATCTCTGACTTTGCGTCGTGCAAACAAGGACGTGTTAGACTAACAAATAACGTTTCTTCTGCGCATGTGCAACCACTACTTTATTGTGTGTTCTAGGCTAAACATTCTCCGACTTCGCATACAATCCCTGAGCCTTGCTGCTCTCGGTATAGGGAGTGAACTTACAGTCTTCCAGGTCTAACGAATAGCTGCGACCAATGAGGAGGTCTTCATACAGACCAGATAATCCTGTAGCACGATCTTCATAGGCTTTTTATAGAAGTCCGATTCACTAAACAAACAAACAAAGAAACATACAAACATCAGCATCAGATTAGAATTATTAAGGCATAACGTTATCGTGTACGTAGCTCAAAGGGCAGACCATCGGACTGGACATCTTAAGGTCCTGTTTTCGATCTCGGATCTCGCAATCATTTTTTATTTGTTTCCATTGTTTTTGGAAACTTTATTACTTTATATTAATATAATTGTTTAATCCCCGGCAACGCCGGATAGAGACAGTTAATTTATGATAATGCAGTATACCTTTTGACAATATCTACCTCCCCCTCTCAAATTCCAATGATTTCATTATCATTCAATCAAATATTTAATGATTTGTATTTTTGTGATATTCAGACTACAATCTTTATCTTAAATGTTAGTATAACAACGTTTTTTTAAACTTCCGAATGTTACTGCGGGACTGCTTCCCTACGGACTACAACTCAAATCAAATGCCAAAAAGTATTGCCGTGAACCGATCCATAAGTAATCAAACTTAGTTCATTGCATTGATTAGTTCCGGCTGACAATCGTTCCATCTTGTTAACCCTTATTATCATTGATTGGCGCTTGACCTAGATAAGTTGTGACTTGCAAGGGTAAAAAAGGTGTTTTTGTAACTGCACCTTGTTTGTGAGCAAAATTACACGATAATAGGGGATGAATTTTCTATAAAAGTTGATAGAAGGCGGCGCCCTGACCAGGAATATAGTCCATTAAAACACTGTGTTGAATACTCGCTGTCAGTGTTGAATGAATCACTCAAACTAAGGTATTATAACAATAACAGTTATATCTTCGTAAGGCAGTATTCAGGCGAAGATGAAACCAGAAGAAGCCGAAATAATGGGTGTCTCTTCGCAGTCGTGACAGGAGAGAAAAAATTGGTATTTTAGCTCCACATAGGTACTCCTATGACGTCACCTGTATTTTTAAATCTATTCGAAATTTTAATAGTGTCGCCATGATCGCATTCTGTCTGAAGGTCAGTATAACATTCTTTTCTTATTTGCATACTTGCGCTAATCATTGAAAAATTTCCGATCAAAATGGTGAAGACACCTTCGCTTTCTGATATCTTGAATTCTTCTGTTATCTCACGCAACTTCAATTTACGATCGGCCGAAACGAGTTTGTGGACTTCTTTGATGTTTGACAACTGCCGAATTTGGGCGATCTGAGCGTTCAGCATTATTTATGTTTCAAAATTTTTAATTGTTTTGAAAATTTAAAACAGTAGCCGTAAATAACTGTAATTGGGCTAACACTTTGACAAACGAAATTTGAAGGTTAGTACTTTATAAAAATCATAAATGGTCTTCAGTAGTGGTGCATGTATTCAAAAGGCCAGGAACACATTCAGTGATGTATTAATATTCATTTCGGCCTAAAACCAGCCTATTCACGGTTTCTTTATCCATCCATCTAATTTACAGACCTTTGTCTTTGTATCACTTGTTTATATATATATATATATATATATATATATATATATATATATATATATATATATATATATATATATATGTATATGTGTTTCGCGTTTTTATTTTACGCTTGTCAGTATAGAATAACTTAACTGCATCGCCGGTCGGGCAGCTCGAACCACAAATCTACGTGTTATGGCCTCTGTAATTCTAACAATAAGGCCACCGACCCGATTGCGCTTTTAACTCGAGAGAAATTCATTGTATATTAATGCAAACACAAATTGTGTGATTCTAAAGATGCTTCAATCTTCCAAGGGGAGAGAATCATGCAATGTGGTTAATTTCAATGAATCACCAGTTTATTTACTCTCTAGAAGAGCTCAATCTAATTGGAGCTTAATAATAATTATTAATAAATAAATACATATTTTTATAAACATAGACATATATATATATATGTTTTGCGTTTTTATTTGACCCTCGTCATATATATATATATAAAGTATATATGTATGTAAAGTCTTTAAATTTATTATAAATCAAATAAATAATTTCCATAAGAAAAGTAAATTCTATAGTAATATAAACCTATTTTGGGTGGTAAATAATTCAGATCTTGTAAAAGAAAAATTTGATAGTATAAATTCTCATGAACAGGCTAAATCAATCTCAACATATGATTGTAGTGCATTATATACAACAATACCACAAGAACTTATTAAAGAATTAGGTAATACTATAGATTTAGCTTTTGCAGGAGGTAAAGGTAAATACATAGACTTTGCAAAATCTAAAGCCTTTTAGTGTAAAACTAAAAATGGTAAGACGAGTGTTTCCAAAACTGGTCTGACGACGCTTATAAGTCACCTTATAAAAGAGAGTTTCTTTCAATTAGGAAATCAAGGGAGGCGCGATAGCGCTCTATCCCTTAATAGACTTAAAAAACGACCTATGCTAGGAATCTTATTTCTTTGATCAGTCATAACTCAAAAACCAATAAACCAAATTATTTAAAACTTTGCACAAAATTTTCATTTGATAGGTTCTATAAGTGTGTCGAATTTCAGCATCATTAGTCAAGGCATCCCAGAGATCCAGAAAGGTCAGGAGTGATTTTGTGTTATCCGTGTGTACGTGTACGTGTGTGCCAACCTGCCAACTATTTGATGGATTCAGCTGATTTTTGGCAGGTTCTAGGGTCTAGTTGATGGCATTTTCATTTCAGTTTACAATATACCTTAGTTTTCCAGAAAATTAAAAAAAACCTTAAAAATTACCATTGTCTTGAGGTATAGCCTTTACAAAAGTAGTGACATTCCATGAAAAATGCCAGTATACTAAAATCATATGCCCTTAATAGGGTTAAGATGAAAATTCATATACACTAAATTTACAAAAGCAAGGAAATTCCAAAATGTTTACACTTTTATTGTCATTAAGGGTATGACTACATATCAATCAAGCCATTTAATTATCACATCACTACAGTATAAATCTCTATGCATAAGTGGATGAAGTGTGTGAGGTGCGCTAAAGAAAAATTCCTACCAATGAAATACATAGCCCTGTTGTGCTCGCATACCCTTAATGACAATAAAAGTGTAAACATTTGTGAATTTCCTTGCTTTTGTACATTTAGTGTATATGAATTTTCATCTTAACCCTATTAAGGGCCTATGATTTCAGTATACTGGCATTTTTAATGGAATAAAATAGTACTTCAAGCAATAGGTATTCCAATGTGTTTGGATCCTTCACCATTTTGGGCTAATCTATATTTACATAGGCTTGAATATATATATATATATATATATATATATATATATATATATATATATATCATCATCATTAATAAAAATGATATATCTAGAGCGTATAGTTATCATGGATGTAGGCAATATATTGACGACCTTGTATGCATTAATGATAACGAAGAGTTTGCAAATACTAAACATTTAATATATCCTAAAGAGTAAAAATTAAACTGTGAACATACGGGAACACAAGCTACAAACACTCTTGATTTGGATATAAAAATTGAAGATAAAATATATATATATATATAAACTGTTTGATAAAAGAAATTCATTCCCTTTTCGTATCGTGCGGATGCCACATAAAAATAGTACCTGCCCTATGTATATTTTTTACGGGCGTATCATGTCCGAATTTTTGAGGATTACTCGTTGTTACCTTAACATTAGTAGACTTTATGCCCCCAATTTCTGACCTAATAATAAGAATGATTAAACAAAATGGCGATCAAAATAACATATTTAGACAATTAAATAAGGCAATTACTCGCAATCCTGACGCTTTTAAGTCTTATGAAATTAATCAAAATAAATTGATAGAGCAAATCCAAAGCTACCTAAATAAAAATATTGTGTATAAACGTATATATATATATATATATATATATATATATATATATATATATATATATATATATATAACACATATACTAATTATATCTAAAAAAAAATACATGTATATATATATATATATATTTTTTAATTTTTAAATATTTTTAATATAAAACTAAAACTAAAACTACATTAAACTATAAATTCACCTAAAAAGTAATGTAATGGATTCGTCCGAACACTTAAAAATACAGCAACATTTGTGTAATTAACTGATACATTCTATTAGTCACAGACGAACAACACAGGTAAGGAGAAATTTTTTTAATAATTAATATAGGTTAGCTAAACATTTATCTAGAACAAAACTTAGATCTAATATACGGAACGTTTATGTTTTTGTCTTTTAAGGGAAGTGGGGTCTGATCATCTCTGCTGGGAAGCCATGAAATAAAATACTGTTTTGTTTTTAAATTCCCGAAACAGTTGTTCATGGTAAACAACTGATGATCCCTTAAATAATGTTAAGACTAGTGTAAATTCTTGGAAGCAAACTAATATAGTAACTACAATAAATAAATTGACTTACATGAGTGATTTTCTACTGAACGACTTGGGACTAAAATTTTTTTTTTTCTCCTTATATAGTTTTAATGGTTGAGAAACTTCCGAGACTATATATATGTAGTCTCGGAAGTTTCTCAACCATTAAAACTATATTAAAAAAAAACAACAACAAAAAAAAAACAAACTTATAGTCCCAAGTCTTCCAGTGGAAAATCACTCATGTAAGTCAATTTATTTTTTACAATTATTATATTAGTTTGTTTCTAACACTATTTTAAGGGATCATCAGTTGTTTACCATGAAAAATGTTTCGGGAATTCATATATATATATATATATATATATATATATATATATATATATATATATATATATATATATATATATAGTGGTTTAACATAAAAGTAATAGTTTTCAAGTAAGATTAAAACCATGGTAACGTTACTGGTAAATAAAGATCAAAGGAAATAGTTGGATGATGGAGACACGCTTAAAATCTCCAAGAATACTCAGTAGTTAAATCATATATGTATATTTTTAGAACTTCATTCTAGTTGGTGCTATCATTCACTGTTAGCATGACAACTAGATAACGTAGATAACAAACACTACATACTTATCTTCATTTTTAAAAATTGATTGTTGCTCCAGTTGTTTCTCGTTATTGTTCCAGTGTGGTTTTAGTGCGATTCTTCTTTTTTAGTCAATATTTTTCCCAAAAAAATATTTGACTTTTATGTTTATGCACCATAAATATTTTATGCATACCGATTCTCACAACTTGGCCATTGACCGATACTTTCTATTTATTTTATAGGTTTTACATATTACAAGTGCCTGGTGAGCAGCCACATCCTTCTCAAGGTAACTTTGATAATTGCATGGGTATAGACAGAACACGGCTGATCAAGAGGAATAAACATTGGTAACAAATCCAGCGATTCTACAGGTGGCAGTAGTTCAAGTTGATCTGGTCCTTGAACAGAATAGCTTTTACTCCAGTAAGCGATTTAATAAAATACTCCAGTAAGCCATTTAATAAAATAGCAACATACAATAAGCCATTAAATAAAAGACCAATATACAATAAGCCATTAAATAAAATAACAATATACAATAAGCCATTACATAAAATAGTAATACACAATAAGCCATTAAATAAAATAGCAATATACAATAAGCCATTAAATAAAATAGCAATATACAATAAGCCATTAAATAAAACAGCAATATACAATAAGCCATTAAATAAAATAGCAATATACAATAAGTCATTAAATAAAATAGCAATATACAATAAGCCATTAAATAAAACAGCAATATACAATAAGCCATTAAATAAAATAGCAATATACAATAAGCCATTAAATAAAATTGCAAGACAACAAAGAGATGACATATTCACACTTCCTACCCCCTCCCCATAACTTAAAAGTGATCATCTCTATTGGCTTTGTTTGTTTCTTTACACACATTTTCATTTATTGTTTTTTTTGTTATATTCTTATTCTTGTCTAACAGCGAAAATTCAATATCATACAATTGCTTGTCTCTACCGGTATATCAGACTCTTAAGATGTTTTACCCATCAATCCCTACATGCAAATTGTGTATGGAAAATACGACTTTTATAGTTATAGATAACCGCATTAACCGATAATTGTTCTTCATGTTTCCTAAACATTAACTCAATCTAATAGTATAAAAGCAGTAATGGAGATAACAGAAAGAGTAACGTATAAAATACAAGATTTTAAAAAGTGACGCAAAGACAGACGTCTGTAAATACGTTAGACGAGGAATAAATAGTGAATGTTGAGAACATTCTAGCAGAAGAAAGAACGAAGAGTAAAACAGTGGCATTCACTCGAAACACGCCTATTGACAATGACAGTTTTACTTGACGTGATACTTTCTGTGGACTGTCTGCATCAAGCTGTGTTTATGCGCGTTGTGCAACTGGTCATGGCAGAAGTTCTTGTTTGAAAAGGACAACAGCATACCCGGTTCGATGATGTGTTTAAACTTGTTGACGAGTTTCCTCGGTTACGGAACGTGGTTTTCTTGGGCTTTAGCAGTGAGTACTTAGCCCTTGCGACTCTTGTATGAGGAATAGCGAGGTCCTCGTTCACTGCCTTCTACATAATCGCCACTCCGACACCCATCTCTCTCACTAAAGTACACATTACCTCACCTGGATCCTGTCGCATAGTTTTGGCATCATCTTAATGCTTTAAAGGTATCCAATGAGCCCTGAGCTCAACTAAGTTGTCCAATCTTTTAAATATGGCGCGAATTATTATGCTACGGGACATTTTCTTCGAACATTCTGGTGGTTTCCAATCATCCATGGTCTTCAGCTCTCAAACCTACTAATAGTACAAATAAAGAGATATCCGTTGCATTTTACCGCTATTAAATACTTGAAATGATTCTAACATACAAGAATAGAAAAAATGTCACATTTGTCTTGAGAAACGTTCGAGGTCAGAGGTTATTCGGATCTTACAAACTAAACAAGTCTGCTTTTCATAAATACTACTTTTTAGGATTGAAATCTACAATGCGAATTCTTTCTTCAGCGTCAGATTTACCACTTCCGTTTTATGCTAGAGTGCTCAGTTGTTGTAATTTTAATCTCTATATTAAAAAAAACTGTGACAACTTCTCGTGTGTCTTTTTATACGTGTTTATTGCTCGTCTCTACGTGACTTACACATTATCATTTTTATTTACTATTAATTAGATATTTCTTGACATAAAAAATTCAATAACGTGAAATGAAACGAAATTATAAAAATCATATTAAAAATAATTTAATTACGAAAATAAATCTAACATAATGCATTTCGGTTTCGTATTAACATGTCAGCCATTTTATTCTTTGCTAATGATTAAAATAAAAAATAATAAATTACTTCATGAACCTTACAAATTTCAAAAGGAATTTAGATGCATTCAAACTGTCGAATAGAAATTAATTTCTGGCTTAAAAATTATTAGCAGATCTTCATATGTTTTCTCGTATACCGATTCTACATACATTTGTCTATTTACAAAGCATAAGTGGATACTTTAGTATAATATATATTTCTGTCCATTTCCAGAAAGAAACTGCTGAAACGCATGTTTTAAACAAATGCACGCGTTTGAAACTAATGTCTTCATTACAACCTGGATTGATAAAGGAAAAGGTCCTATGAAAATTTTAACTCCCATATAAGGATTTTTCCTTATGTGGGAGTTAACATTTTCGTAGTACCTAATACTAATATGTGTTTCTAAATATCCAACCAAATGCCGGACAGAGACTAATTGTCAAAGCAGTAAGTTGCAGATTTCTATATTTTATTGTGCGTTTCAATTTTTTCTCGTATGCCGATTTTAGATACAATCCTTTATTCATAAAACATGTTGCTATAAAATATATTTGGGCCTGGAAAGACTTACGATCCACGCTAGGAAGAAACGGTAGAAAGTCCTATAGAAAGTTTTAAAAAATGAGCGCATTTTTCTCACCGATGCATGCGTTTGAGACTAACATATTGAATTTCTATCGGATTGTTGATTACAATATAGACTGATAAAGTAGAAAGGTTCTTCGAAAATTCTTATGCATTCATGAAAAAAAAATGAGAAACACACAATATACTAATATATGCTTCTAAATATCCAACCGAATCTCAGAGAGCGAAAAAATCGACAAAGCAGTAAATTAAAAACTTATGTATTTTATTATTTTTGTTTAGTTTTATTTTCTCGTATGCCGATTTAAGAAGAACTTATCTATTCACAAAGCATACGTGATACATTACGATAAAATGTATTTATGAGATTATCTGGAAAGACTAGGAAAGAAATGGATGAAACTTGTATAAAATGAACGCGTTTTTTTAACAAATTCGCTCGTTTGAAACGAACGTATACATTTCTTGCGGATTATTCATTACAAGCCGAACCGATAAAGGAGAAAGATTCTCCGAAAATTTTCACTTCGTAATGGAAAACATATACTAATATGTGTTTCTAAATATCCAAGAAAATGCGAGAGAGATACAAATAATAAAACAGTGAGTTGCAGATTTGTTTTTTATTCATTTATTTGTTTAAAACAATAAAAAATAAAAGAATACATATGTAGTACTAAATAGTGATCTATAGCGATAATTAGTAAGACTGAACATCCTAAAACAAGAATAAGTTTAAGGCTTCCGAAATTCATACTAGAATTGCCCACAAAGAAAGATGGATGAAGTACTAAGTAGTAATCAGTTCTAAGTGACAGACTTCTGGAGGGTGAGGGTTCAATCCTCAGTGCGGGCGATACTAAGAATACAATTGTGAATTACTTTAGACTACTACTCGGTCATGGTCGACGGAACGAGAGCATGTTAATATAGGGTTCCGTGCAGATTCTTGAGTTCGACAGAAAGATTCCCGAGTTCGACAAGATACACCTGAAGAAGGTCGAAGGTTATATCGGCCGAAACGTTGTGAGAATAACACTTAGGATGAGAACAGTAGTCCGAATAATACAAATTATTTGTTTTTGTTTTTATTTTCTCGTAGACGGATTCTTCATACATGTATATATATATATATATATATATATATATATATATATATATATATATATATATATATATATATATATATATATATATATATATATTCGTTTTTATCTACATACGTATACGTTTCATCCTTTCGAGTATCGTCAATGTAAAGAAAATTATTCATACCGGTCGCCAGACTCGAACCCCGAATACGAGTCATGCTTCTAAACTCAAATTCTGACCTCTCTCTCTCTCACTCTCCCTATATATATATATGAGGGTAAAATGCACGATATAGCATAAAAATGAAGTGTTGTGAAATACAAGATGTGTGAAAAAAGACAAACGGAAAAACAAATTTTAAATACAGGAAAAAATTGAAGAAAACGAGTTTCATTCAGAAACCGTTTCGTTCGGATCAATAAACGTCTTTAGAAAATATTCTACATTTTACCCTCATATATATATATATATATATATATATATTATGTGTGTATGTTTTTAACTGTGTGTGAGTGTGTAGTAATAATAATGATAATTTACAAATGCAGTGAACACTTTCCTTCTCTACGTTTTTCATCAAGTATTATTATTCCAAACGAACAAAAGAAAACTCGATCAGCATTTTCATTTGATTTATTCCTGTCGTTCTTTTAAAACTTCCTATTGTTTCTGACGCTCAGCCAAAATGAAACTACACCATAATGACCCAAACTTGTAAATTAAAACATATATACCTCGGTTTACGCGTACAGCCCAGCGTAATGTGATTGGAACCCATACACAACTTTGAACGATGCATCGATGATCAAAGAGGCATTGGCGTTTCAATATTTCCGCATTTTGCGATAAGTCTTTGATGAAAAAACTCGTTGCATGAATTGCGTTGATTGCTTTCATATAAAAGTGAGCGAGCTGCTTTAATGGAGGTCAACTTTCCAAAAATGAACGAATAACTTTGTAAATCTAAATTCACTGAGATCTAAATTTGTCCCTTTTCATTTATAATCAACTGACTGTGGAATCCTCAAACATCGTACACATACATTCTTATTTACATAGTGGGTGCTCGCCTGAACTCTAATCCTTAATTTCCATCGTAAAACATTCACAGCAAGAACTTGTCTTCTACCACAGTAGCCCCCTTCCAAGTAGTTTCCTTTCTTCCTCTGTGTACCTAAAGCCGAACGGAATTTCCATGAATAGCTTTTTTCTAAGGACTTCTTATCTGTGGATCACATTATAACAGGTCTGTCTCCTTGTAGACTACAATATGATCGTCTTCAAATCGAATGTTAACACATACTTGTGGAGCCGTCTTACGTACATTCGGTAATACTTGGGGTGGCATTTGCCCTTGACGGGCATTAACCGAACGAGGAAGTTTCTAGGGAATATCAAATTCACATGCGGCCTCTAGCCGCATGTATATCCCGGCTAGGGAATATACATACAGCGCCTAGTATTCCTAAATAGCAACCCATCTGATACTGACTAGAGTCAATATCGCTTAACTTAGGTGATATAACATGTTTAGTCCGTCTTAAATACTCAAATTCTGTTAATCATGGTGTTGTTTTCATCGTCCAGCTGACAATTTAATTGACTTTTGTCCTCGAGTTGGCTTTGGCCTTGCTATGTGATGACTCATTTGTATAAACAAATCTAATACGCTCTTTTATGCATTGATAAACTGGTGGGTTATATGGAATGTGCTATTTTCATGCAATCTGTATTGTGTTCCGGCTTCACATAAGCGAACTTGTCCGTTTAATTTCAAATACGCAAACCAAACCTTTAAAACACTGTTATTCTTTAAGTTGTATAATTTATATTTAAACAGACACTCTAAATATTTATACTGTTTGGTAGATGCATGTATATACTACTTTATGGTGAAGATTCTCAAATGTGTATTTCATGTCAAGAATCATATACAGTTAAGCATATACTAATGGACTGCCAAGATCTCCAACATAGCCGGAAAAAATGCTACAATTCAAATAACATAAAGAGTTTGTTCAAAAATAATAATCCGAACAAAGTCTTAAACTTTATTAAAGAAATGACTCTTCGATGAAATATAACTTCAAACTTTCTTTAGAAATAATAAATAAATAAATAAATAAAAGAAATATATATAGGATTTTAACGGACAATTGGATTCTGCATTTAATAAGCCACTGATGGTTGATATGCCTTAAGCCAAACCAAAACCAACTTTTGATGTATTGACTGCCCCTATTTACTTGACTCCTCAAAAGGGCAGAGTTAGAAATAAGACCTGTTTTTAATGTGAGGAAACTCAAACTACCCCATAAAGAGCACTGAACATTGGGTCCACAATAAAAATTGCCTCAGTCTAGAAGAATTTCTCTTTCAGTGAGTGAGAACATTAAAGATGACGTGTAGTGAGGTAAGAAGATGCTACACTTTATTTCTAGCCGATTGTAAGATTTTTATATACGTTTTATTCACATTTGTCCTGATTAGGTTTCACAAAAATAGTAGGTTGTTAGCTAAACATATACGTAATGTTAACATTTGTCCTTATTAGGGTTCACAAGAATGGAAGGTTGTTAGCTTAACATATACGTAATATTCACATTTTTCCTTATTAGGGTTCACATGAAAGATAAGGTTGTTAGCTTTACATATACGTTATATTCACATTTGTCCTTATTAGGGTTAACAGGAATAGAAAGTTGTTAGCTTAACATATACGTAATGTTAACATTTGTCCTTATTAGGGTTCACAAGAATAGAAGGTTGTTAGCTTAACATATACGTAATATTGACATTTGTCCTTATTAAGGGTTTCAAGAATAGAAGGTTGTTAGCTTTACATATACGTTATATTCACATTTGTCCTTATTAGGGTTCACAAGAAGAGAAGATTGTTAGCTGAACATATACGTTATATTCACATTTGTCCTTATTAGAGGTCACAAGAATAGAAGGTTGTTAGCTTAACATATACGTTATATTGACATTTGTCTTTATTAGGGTTCAAAAGAAGAGAAGGATGTTAGCTTAACATCGACGTTATATTCACATTTGTCCTTATTAGGGTTCACAAGAAGAGAAAATTGTTAGCTTAACATATACGTTAAATTCACATTTGTCCTTATTAGAGGTCACAAGAATAGAAGGTTGTTAGCTTAACATATACGTAATATTCACATTTGTCCTTATTAGGGTTCACAAGAATAGAATATTGTTAGCTTTACATATACGTTATATTACCATTTGCCATTATTAGGGTTCACAAGAATAGAAGGTTGTTAGCTTTACATATACGTTATATTCACATTTGTCCTTATTAGGGTTCACAAGAATAGAAAGCTGTTAGGTTAACATATACATAATGTTAACATTTGTCCTTATTGTGGTCACAAGAATAGAAGGTTGTTAGCTTAACATATACGTAATATTCACATTTGTCCTTATTAGGGTTCACAAGAATAGAAGGTTGTAAGCTTTACATATACGTTATATTCACATTTGTTCTTATTAGGATTTTCAAGAATAGAAGGTTGTTCGCTTTACATATACGTTATATTCACATGTGTACTTATTAGGGTTCACAAGAATAGAAGGTTGTCAGCTTAACATATAGGTAATATTCACACTTGTCCTTATTAGGGTTCACAAGAAGAAAAGGTTGTTAGCTTAACATATACGTTATATTCACATGTGTCCTTATTAGGGTTCACAGGAATAGAACGTTGTTAGCTTTACATATAAGTTATATTCACATTTGTACTTTTTAAGGTTCACAAGAATAGCAGGTTGTTAGCTTAACGTATACATAAAATTGACATTTGTCTTTATTAGGGTTCACAAGAAGAGAAGGATGTTAGTTTAACATCGACGTTATATTCACATTTGTCCTTATTAGGGTTCACAAGAAGAGACGATTGTTAGCTTTACATATACGTTATATTGACATTTGTCCTTATTAGGGTTCACAAGAATGGAAGGTTGTTAGCTTTACATATACGTTATATTGACATTTGTCGTGATTAGGGTTCACAAGAAGAGAAGGTTGTAAGCTTAACATATACGTTATATTCACATTTGTCCCCATTAGAGTTCACAAGAATAGAAGGTAGTTAGCTTAACATATACGTTATATTCACATTTGTTTTTATTAGGTTTAACAAGAATAGAAGTGTGTTTGCTTTACATATACGTTGTATTACCATTTGTCCTTATTAGGGTTCCCAAGAAGAGAAGGATGTTAGCTTAACATATACGTTATATTCACATTTGTCCTTATTAGGGTTCACAAGAATAGGAAGTTGTTAGCTTTACATATACGTCATATTCACATTTGTCCTTATTAGGGTTCACAAGAAGAGAAGATTGTTAGCCAAACATATACGTTATATTCACATTTGTCCTTATTAGGGTTCACAAGAATAAAAGGTTGTTAGATTTTCATATACGTAATATTCACATTTTTCCCGATTAGGGTTCACAAGAATGGGAGGTTGTTAGCTTTTCATATACGTTATATTCACATTTGTCCCGAGTAGGGTTCACAAGAATAGAAGGTTGTTAACTTTACATATACGTTATATTGACATTTGTCCCGATTATGGTTCACAAGAATAGAAGGTTGTTAGCTTTACATATACGTTATATTCACATTTGTACTTATTAGGGTTCACAAGAATAGAAGGTTGTTAGCTTTTTATTTACGTTATATTCATATTTGTCTTTATTAGGGTTCACAAGAATAGAAGGCTGTTAGCTTTACATATACGTTATATTGACATTTGTCTTAATTAGGGTTCACAAGAATAGAAAGTTGTTAGCTTAACATATACGTAATGTTAACATTTGTCCTTATAAGGGTTCACAAGAATAGAAGGTTGTTAGCTTTACATATACGTTATTTTCACATTTTTCTCGATTAGGATTCACAAAACCAGAAGGTTGTTAGCTTTTCATATACGGAAAATAAATAATAGTTTGGTGAATAATGGAAATAAACAATTCCCGCGCTATCAAACCACAACGATGTCGTTTACACGGCAGCTAATAAGGCTGAACTACTTGCCCAGCGTTTCGCCCTAAACTCCACTTCGGACCGAGCAAACCACCATCACCCTATGGTCCCCATTGCGGACTGTAGCCACACTTTAAAACCTGGTCATCACCCCATCTCAGGTCAGTGTCATCATAAAGAACCTCGACACCTCCAAAGCATGTGGGCCTGATGTTATACCGGTAATAGTAAAACAGAAATTCTCTGCAGAACTGGGCCCTGTCATCTCCGAACTCTAAAACAGATGCCTTGCTGAATATTGCTTCCGTGAGAGCTAGGAAATTGCCTCTGTGGTACCAGTCTTCAAGAATTCTGGTAATAGAACAGATACTCAGAACTATCGCCCAATCAGCCTACTCCCGATCTTTGCTAAAATCTTTGAATTCTTAATCAATCTAGCGATAGTCCGGCACCTAGTTAATGCTAAACATTTTTCTGACCGCCGGTATGGATTTAGACAAGCACAATCTACTGCGGATATCTTAATGGTCATCTCCGAACGCATATATCATACACTGGACAAGGTAGGTGAAGCTAAATATAGCCAAGGCCTTTGACAAGGGGCTCCTCCTAAAAAATCACTCATATGGCATTACTGGACGAATATCTAATATAATTAGATCCTTCCTAACCAAAAGAAAGATCCAGGTTGTCCTCGATGAGCGTTCATCTAAGCAACATAACGTAAATGCAGGTGTACCCCAGGGATCCATCCTCGGACCATTATTGTTCCTGATTTTCATAAACATCGAGTAAGAGATAGGTATATTTGCTGACGACACCACGCTCTACTTTGTCATGTGGCAAAACAGACGCGTACATATCCGAGGCAATGACTGCATCCTTAGAAAGTGACCCTCAGGCTGTAGTGGATTGGGGTCATAAATTGTTGGTAACTTTTAATGCCGCAAAGACAAAGCTCCTGTCTTTCAACAACTACAAGAAACCTCTTCAACCACCGATTGCCATGGGAAATAGCACCCTGCTCGAAAGTTCAACATTAAAACTACTTGGTCTAACATTCACAGGTAACATGAATTGGAAAAAAATACATTGAAGACATTGCCAAGGCTGTCGCAAAGAAGTTTGGCTTCCTCTACCGTGCTAGTAAACTCCTCACACCTGACATTATTCTGTATCTGTACAAAGCCACTATACGCTCATGCATGGAGTATTTTTGTCACATCTAGGCTGGTGCATTATCTACTAGTCTCTTCCTCTTAGACAAGCTCCAAAAAAGAGTCGCCAACTTAATAGCTCCCTCATTATCCACCAAGCTCTAACCCCTGTCCCATCGTCGCAATGTTGCATCCTTGTTTTACAAATACTTCAATGGATTGTGCTCCGATGAACTTGCTGCTCTAGTGCCCCATCGACGCAAATACGCTCGAACAACCCGACAATCAGCTAGGCCCCATTCATTCACTGTGGAAGTCCCCAGATGCCGAAGAGCTTTCTACTCTAGCAGCTTCTTTCCTCGTGCTGCCTTGTTTGGGGTGAAATAGCTTTAAAAAAAGTAGAATTCGTCTCTTTGGGAATTTTACTTATTTTTAAATATCACGTCTTTTTGGTCCGTTTTTATATATGTTATGGTGCCGTACCTACCTACGGAGAACTAATGGACTCGTCCACCTTATAAATACGGGAAGCACGTGACACTTGTCCTCTTCTTACCAGGCAAACCGGCAATGGCGGTTGAGAGCACATCTCCTTGTATCTCTTTTCTTTCTATTATATAGTATATACCTTTGTTCATTTAAACTATGTGTTCCTGTGTCATTCATTCGGCCTTACCCAGGTCCACAACAAATGGCGACGAGGGAATTCGAACTCTTGGGTAAAAAAACTGAAAATACCACGTGAAAATGCACTCACACAGTTAATGCAGGAAGCCGCACGCAAAAAAAAAACCAAAAAAAAAAACAAAGGTTTTTGCCGAACGGTCGAGAGAAGAAAAGGGAACTCAACTGAAAAAAAAAACAAAAAAAAAACACGTTGAATTCCTAAGTGCGAGAAAATTGTTTTCTTTTAAGAAAAAGAAAACTGAAATGGACATGCTGTGCTCTAAGTTTGAAAACTGCTTATCGAAAAAAAAAACAGCTTGAAATTGAATGCGCAATTCCTCTAGTTTGGGGAAACTAGTTAAAAAAAAAAAACAACTGAAATTGAATGCGCGTTTTTTTTCTCTGGGTTGGAAAACTAAAAAAAAAAAAAAAAAAACCGAACACGAAGGAAGCGAGCATTGTTTTTTTGTAGACGAACGTCACAGCGAGTTTTTTTTTGACGAGCACATACACAAAAAAAAATGAAACCGACACCACGTGTTTCAGATAAAAGAAACAAAAACATGAAATGAATCACACGTGCGTTACTCCATAAAAAAAAGACGCACGATAAAAAAGGTGAGTTTTATTTTTCTCTCTCTCTTTTCCGACTTGTACTGAAATATTTTAAAATGCAGAAAGAATTAATTGTGAAACAGATTTTTTTTTCTCTTCGTAAAATTAAAAACGTGTATAAGAAAAGAACATTACATAATCTTTTCATAACTAAAACTCAGCGTCTTGCCAGCGCTAATTTAAAGAAAAGAACTTCTTGTAAATTCATTAAATAACGAGAAAATATTAATTTTCAAAAATAAAAAAATAAAAAATAAGTGAATATACGCGTATATAGAGAAAAGGAAAAGTTTCATAATCTTTTCATAATTAAAACGGCGCCTAGCAAACGCTAATTTAAAGAAAAGAACTCTTATAAAATCATAAGATAATGAGAAAATATTAATTTTCTAAATAAAATCAGAAACTAAATGGTTGAATATGGAAGATATTAAGTCTATAATCGCCGAACTAGCGAAATTCCAAATCTCCCAGCAACAACAAACTGAGGAAAGATTTCAAAAGTTTTTATTAGAACAGAACCAAAATCTTTTATTACACAAAAAGGAGTATGATGAAAGATTGGAATTTCTGATACAAACAATATCGCGCAGTGACCAAAAAAATGAAAAAGACGACACGTTTTCGCAGAACACAATTTGGAACAGTATTGATAATTACTCATACACGGAAAAGAATACATTTGAAGAATATTTCCGAAGATATGAAGACCTATATAAAATTGACTGCGGTAGTTGGAGTGATGCGAATAAGCTACGCCTCCTTCTTAGAAAACTAAATACCGCAGAACATACGAAATTCGTGGATTTCATTTTGCCTCGGAAAACTAGCGAGCTAACTTTCATAGAAGCGGTTGGTTTATTGACAGAACTGTTTAGTCCAAGAACTACACTATTCCACAAACGATGGAAGTGCATGAACCTGGTAAAGAAAGGCAAGGAAGACTACGCTACTTTTGCATCGATAGTGAACAAACATTGTGACGATTTTAAACTAACTGAATTAAGTGCAGATAATTTCAAGTGTCTAATTTTTGTACAAGGTTTAATCTCAGGAAATGACACGGAGATAAGGCGTAGAGTTCTAAATAAATTAGAGAATGAACCAAGCCTTACGCTGCAAAAGTTGGCTGAGGACTGTCAAAGATTTGTAAATGTAAAACAGGACTCAAAAGACATTGAATTGTCCGGCATTGCGCATATAAAAAAGGTACATCAAAAAACAAAAGCTCAACCTTATAGAAAAATAAGAAATAATAAATTTGATGTAACAAAGACAAACCAAACCAGTAAAAAATTAAATAAATTGCCACCAAGCCCTTGTTCACGCTGTGGTAACCCACATTGGTACAATGAGTGCCCATTCCGTTTTAAAACCTGTATGAAATGCAAAAAAGTTGGACATAAAAGTTCGCACTGCAGAACGGGCAGAGCAAATAAAATGCGGATTCAAGCCACTAGGACAAAGAAGGAAAAATGCATGAACATAAGAAAATATGTACAGGTGAAAATCCTGGATAAAAATATAAAATTGAAATTGGATTCTGGTTCAGACGTTTCCATAATAAATTTACATACATGGAGGAGATTAAATAAACCTACTCTATCAAGAACAAACAGGCTGGCAAGCACAGTTACTGGTGAAAGAATTACATTTGAAGGAGAATTAATCACAAATGTGTCCCTAATGGGAAATACTAAAAAACTTAAACTACTGGTACTGAAGGATTCGAATAATCTTTTTGGTTCAGATTTTATGCAGGCATTTGATTTATGGAAGTTGCCGATAAATACATTTTGTAAAAAAATAAATAGTCGCGCAACAGAATCGGAAAAACTACAACGAGAATTAAAAAAATCGTTTCCAGAGGTTTTTTCTGGCGGTCTTGGATGCTGCACTAAAATGACTGCAAAATTCCGTCTAAAAGAAAATGTACTGCCGGTATTTAGAAAAGAAAGGAAAGTACCCTTCGCCTCGATTGAAAAAATAAACGCTGAATTAGACCGACTGGTAAAGATGGGTATTTTATCAAAAGTACAACACAGCCAGTGGGCAGCACCCACGGTTTATGTAAAGAAAAAATCTAATGAGATTCGTGTATGTGCAGATTTTTCAACAGGACTGAATACTGCCCTCGCGGACTATCACTACCCACTCCATACCCCAGAAGAACTGTTTACAAGCTTAAATGGAGGAAGATTTTTTTCAAAAATAGACCTAAGTGAGGCATACCTACAAATACCGGTGGATAAAGATTGTTCTAAGCTGTTATGTATAAACACACATCGTGGTTTATATAAATTCGAAAGATTAGCGTTCGGAGTTAAGGTCGCGCCAGCCATTTTCCAACAAGTAACGAACACAATGCTGGGCGGACTGGATTTCGCAATAGCGTATCTCGATGACATCTTGATTAACAGCAAAGATATCGAACAACACCAAAAACATGTAAATCAAGTGTTTGCGAGAATCCAAGATTATGGGTTCAAAGTAAAAGAAGAAAAATGTGATTTTTTCCTGGAGGAAATAAAATATCTGGGTCATGTGATCGACAAGGACGGCAGAAGACCAGACCCAGAAAGGGCTACCGCAATAAAAAACATGCCGGCGCCAGAAAACGTCATGACATTACAGAGTTTTCTGGGCCTAGCAAATTACTACCAGGCTTTTATCCCAGAAATGCATAATTTGCGTGCTCCATTAAATGAGCTATTAAAAAAAGGTAAAGCCTGGGTATGGACACCTGAATGTCAGGATGCATTTAATAAAATCATAGAAAGACTTACGTCAGAGTTATTTCTAACACATTACAACCCAGAATTGGACATAATCGTAGCTAGTGACGCTAGTTCATATGGTTTAGGAGCATGTATCCTACACAAAATGCCTGATGGAACCCATAAACCCATTGCACATGCATCAAGGACCTTGCTCCCAGCGGAAAAACAGTATTCTCAAATCGAGAAAGAAACCCTAGCAATAATATTTGCAGTAACAAAGTTTCACCGATACATACATGGTAGACAATTTACCTTACAGACAGACCATAAGCCGCTAATTACAATTTATGGATCTAAAAAAGGCCTACCTGTATATACAGCTAATAGACTACAAAGAATGGGAACTATCTTATTAAACTACAACTTTAAAATGCAACATTTGCATTCAAATAAAATCTATCATGCAGATTAGTGCCAAAACAGAGAGAGACTCTATAAGACACTGTGATTGCGTCTCTTCAAACAGAAGGAGATTTTAAAGAGATTTTGTGCAACGCAGTGAGAGAGCTCCCGTTGACACTATACGAGATAAAAAAAGAAGCTCAAGAGGATGAATTTATCACCAGAACAAAAATGAAATTGGTAGATAAGGATTTACATGCGGCAAAGAGTTTCTTACTCTGTGATGACGTAATCATGCATAACGAAAGGGTGGTCATCCCAGAAAAACTACGAAAGCAAATTCTGAAAGAATTTCATGTTGGCCATCCAGGGATAACCAGGATGAAGGGGTTAATGAGGAGTTTTGTGTACTGGCCATGGAATGGACAACGACATTGAAAAAGCAGTAAAGCTGTGTAAAGGCTGTGCCTTAGCGGCAAAAGCACCGCATATAAAGCATAGCCCATGGCCAAAGACCGACCGTCCGTGGAAAAGAATTCACGTGGATTTCGCGGGACCATTGGAAGGATTTTACTACTTAATCGCAGTCGACAGTTTTTCAAAGTGGCCTGAGGTACTACGTTGCAAGAGTCCCACGTCAGAGGTTACGATAAGATTCCTACATGAACTATTTGCCCGTTTTGGGGTAGTGGATTGTTTGGTGAGTGATAATGGGACGCAGTTCACGTCATCAAATTTTGAGGAGTTCTGCGCGACGTTCCAAATCAGACATATAACGACGCCCCCGTATCATCCTAGGTCAAACGGCCAGGCGGAACGCTTCGTAGACACATTAAAAAAAGCGTTAAAAAAGGCCGGTGATACTCCTAGGGAGAAGGCTTTACAACAATTCTTACAAGTATATAGAATTACAAAAAACATGAACATAGCATCATCATTATCCCCCGCAGAGATGATGTTTGCGCGGAATGTGAAGTCCGTGTTTGATAAATTATTACCTAAACATAATAATTATGACCGAATCTCTACGGTACCGAAGAAAAAATACAACCCAGGAGATAGGGTATATTTTAAGATGTTCAAAAACAATGCATCGTTCTGGGAACCCGGTACAATTGAAAAGAGGATCGGATCGATGGTCTATATTATAAAAGGACCACGGTTCTCGCATAAGAGACATCTAAATCAGATCAGAAAAAGACTGTCAGATGACACTGACAGCGCCCCACAAGGAGAAGACGTGATGGACGTGATATATGACACCTTCAACTTACCAGCACCCCAGGTAGTCACACGTAAACGACAATCAAAAAGAAAACGAATGGCTCCGGACTACCTAGAGATAGTTCCGAAAAGGAAACGTTATTAAGACTCCTGAGGAGGTAAGGCTTGGAAGGGGGGTGTTATGGTGCCGTACCTACCTACGGAGAACTAATGGACTCGTCCACCTTATAAATACGGGAAGCACGTGACACTTGTCCTCTTCTTCCCAGGCAAACCGGCAATGGCGGTTGAGAGCACATCTCCTTGTATCTCTTTTCTTTCTATTATATAATATATACCTTTGTTCATTTAAACTATGTGTTCCTGTGTCATTCATTCTGCCTTACCCAGGTCCACGACAATATATATCAAGTAAAGACACTTTTTCTCTTATTTCAATGCTTTAATAACAAAAGTGCCTAAAAATCTGTTTCGGAAATTTGATAGGGCAAATATTGACCCATGTACGTATAAAGAAAAATCAATTTCCACTCGATTTCATTGAATTTCATATTTTACCTGCGTAACGTTAAGGAAACACAACAAGGCTCTTGTCTTGTATTTCTGGTCAAAATATATTCTCGTATTCACAAGATTCATGAGTGAAAGGTAATGTATGTTGTCTTTGATGCTAGGTGAAAATCTTAATTTAGCTCAGTTCGCGACTCTTCTTTCGACAGTGTGAGTCAGTGAAGCTAAAACTTCAGAATCCCAAGTTCTCTTCATTCAACTAATGATACCGTAAATGAAGAAAGGAAGACATCTAATAAGAGTCAATTTTTCAGATTTATCACCTCTTTCCCTTTCTCTCTTTTTGATGAGGGAACGTTATCTGACTTACTGACACAATGACCGTTACACTTCATCGGTAAGACAAAAGACTGCTTAGATGCCGTATCCGAGTTCGATTTCCGTTTGCGAAGGCAAACTCTTTTATTCATCCTTTATTCTTATTTTAAACGTGGTAAACATAAATAGTCGACGTTTACTTTTATTCAAAGAGGACAACCCATACTTTTGTTTTATATATATTCTTATTTTAAGATTGCAGTAAAAATATATGGTCGACTTATTATATTAAAAAAAATAGGATTACAAATCTTTTTTACATTTATTTCTATTTTAAATTGCGGTAAAAATAAATGATCACGAGGACGCCAAATATTTTACATTTATTCAGAAGCAAAATAACGTTTTTATACAAAGACATCCTATTTTAGTCATGTAAACTATTAATGAATCAAAAAGAACTCCTGGGCAACGCCAGTCAGGACTAGCTAATATTAAATAACATCTAGGCATCTCTAAATTTAAGCAATAAATTATCATATTTGAAATATCAATAAAATATTCCGATTCAGAAAAATAGCAAAAGACAGAGAATTACTAATTATAAAAACATTTTCTATATTTATTGTTAAATTACTTTTATAATGAGTAAGATTTCTTCATTAAAACATCGTAAATTTTCCACATCTCATCTGTCCCTTGATCAGGATGATCGTTGGAGCGCCAAAGATGACCTGGTAACCAATTTTTCTATCCCTCCCGATTTCTTGCCTTGCTGAGGTTATTACTCGGGGCCAGCCCTGTCCACTCTCGTATTTTGTCCTTCCACCTCTTTCTTCCTCCCTGTACAGTACTTTTTCTTTGTCTTTGCGATACCTGTTGATCGTACGACACGGCTTTACCACTTCATTTTCCTCCTCGTCTTCACAGTGGCCACTTACTCTTCATATGACCTGATTATTACTTGTCTGTGTCTGTTCTTCACTTCCTGATTTAGAATGTGGTCTTTGCATGCGATGTTACGGATCTTTCGGAATTATATCATTTCTGTAGCCCGTAGGTCTTCAGTAAGGGTTCACGACTCACATGCGCATTGATATATGAGGATGACCAAGGAGCGCATCAATCTGTTTTTGAGCTAAATGTGATCGTTCTGTCATTCCATATGGTTCTTAGTTTCGCCAGTGCAGCTGTTGTATGTGCAGTTCTTGCAAGAACTTCAGGCTCGGATCCGTCACCCGTCTGAAATTTATACCTAAACTAAAATAATTAAAAAGTACCCCTCATTAAATATCTTTCAAGAAAGATGCATCGAAACGCAAAAATCTGTTGTAAAAATATATATCTGTCAGTAATAATAACTAATTAAAAAATACTATTTAGATGATTTTTAGATATTTTATATGGTTAATACATTGATTTTATATGGTTAAATAAATAGATTTTTACATTTATTATGAACAACAATAAAAACATTAAACAGAACAATTACATTACAAAAAACACTTTTAATTGAAGAAAAAGATAACGTTTGTTTTTTTAAACTGTTTTTTTTCTTTCTTTTCTCTTCTTCAAATGAGTATTCTACTCTGCTAGCCATCAGCAACGCCGGCGCTGGTGTTTCATCGGACAATAACTAGAGATATTACTTATAACAACCATCCACATTCTCTATCTTTTCTCATCAAAATGGTAGCAGCCATCTGACCGAGGCTACGCAGAAATTCAGTTCTTCACGGACCGAGAGTGCTGACGTCTCCACAGAAACTGATCATAATATATGTCTCTTTCTTTATAGGGATGCGTATTTTAGAGTGCATGCCCTTCAGTCATCCGATAAACAATTCATGCTCCAACTGATAAAGATACAGTATGTTTAAATGGGAATGTGTCACAGCATGTGATGCCCCAGGTAAGAAGACATTTTCTTTTTCGGAAAGAGAACATTGTAATAGGAACATGGTGTTTACCATTACCCCGATCAAGGCTAAACGGTTTCAATTATAGAGAGAAACCTCTCCGCCTCCCAACCGGCCTCAAAACATTGATAAAAACTTCATGGATAAGAAGTCTTAACTAAAAAAAAAGAAAAATAATAATGTTTAATTATTTTATTTAAAATGAAACGTACAAAAAACAAAAATAAACATTACGTTTAAAAGGAAGGCTTGAATATGTTGTGAGTGTGCGAACTGAATGGGGGAAAAAGGCGTTAACTAAAAAGCATGTAAAACTGCAATCTTTGCAGAAAGCTAAAATCAGAGTTCTATACTCGGATATAAAATGTTTGATGATAACACAGGGTTTAAGGTTAGGGGTTAGGGTTAGGATTAGGTTTAGGGTTCCCGCTAAGGTTAGGGCTCCAGTTCTTAGCGATAACCAAGCCCTGCATTCAAACTGCCAAGCTCTAACTGGAAGACTGGCAGACGTTACTATTAGGCGAATAAAAATACATAGATTAAAAGAAAGAAAAAGAACAAACCGTAGCTGAAGAACTGTAAATAAATAGATTATTATTTTTTAGGGGGTCAAATTAACAATTTTCACTCAAATAAATATTTTTCTTGTTGTCAAAATAATGTTTTTTTTTTTTGGGGGGGGGGGTAACATTTTGTCAATGTTTTTATAAGAAAAAATAAAGAAAACATGATATTATTCTGTCAGCGCTCGGACGCTTCCGTGACTGCCCGATCGTTGTCTACGCGAAGTCACGGAAATCTGGCGCGTCAGCTATAGTTGTACCAACATCTTTGATCATAACACAATCCGCCAATGCTTTTACGCTCGTAGATCACACAACACACGTTGTATTCTGGGGTTGACTTCTGGAAATATTTCTTACTTGAGACTGAACTTTTTCTAATATTACACTTCATCTGATTTTCTCTCAGGTCAGCGAAGGTCCTTCTAGACTGAGGTAATTATAACTTTTGTCCCAATCCAGAGTACCTCATTTTGAGGAGCTGGATTTTCGCTATATTAAAAACCGACATTGTGTCTCATTCTGTTTCCACTATGGGAGTTAACTAGATAGGGAGCACTTGATGGAGCCCCCCCCACTCGTTTTGATTCTGTTGATCCGGATACACGACGTTTTTTTGTCTGGTGAATAATCCTTTTGGGAAATCGCCCCCCTCTCTTACCCATGTGAAGCCAGGTGGTCCTTATCGCCAATAAATAAACATTAAGACATTTTGTTGAATCCTTTAAAGCGTTTATAATAGAAAATGTTGTTAATCAAGTGGAAATAACAACCAACACTCTATTACAATGAAGAAAGAAAGGTTTATTGCAATAGAGAGTGCAATAATAGACATTACTAATCTCCGAAGCAATACCATCTGTGAATCGTTGCTCACTCTCTATATATAGTAAGTATACATAGGAAACACGGGGTGTAGGATATTCTATTAGAACCCATTGGTGCCCCAAATCATGTAAGGAAGAATTTCTATAGACAGAGCTTCTTTGCAAGGCCTTCCCACCTGTGTAACTAATTGCCACGAGACTGCTTCAGTGCTGGTTACAACTTTGTTGTCTTACAATCCAATCTCAACAAATTCTTGTCATTGACGGTTCCAAAAGTAATAAACGCAGTTCATGCCATCGATCAATGTTAGTACTCCCATAGTGACCCTCATTTTTAAGCTGACATTCATTAACCCTTATTATCGAGTAGCACTTGGCCTTGATAAGTAGTGACTCCAATAGTAATAAAAAGTTATTTTATGAATTGTAAAATTCGCAAAATAATTGTAAAAATCTACGTAGAGAATATATCAGTTCTTCTAATTCATGCACATGGTAACGGGTCATAAACTAGTTGTCATAATTCCAGGAAGTTAATTCCACTTTAATTTTAGCTAAATTGGTCTTCCATAGATTTCTATTTTTCCATCTGTGACTTAAATAATGAGGAAGTTCCAATAAATCTAACATGAACGAAAATAGTAATTAACTTTATCGTTTTGATATTTCTCTGCTTTACTCGAGGTTAATAGGCTTGAAATAAAATCGAGACATTTTCAGTTTTGGAGGCAACAAGGATTGAGACAATAAGTCGTGTGATTGAACGTACGTAATTCTTAAGTAAAACAAAGCCGATGTCTACTTAACAAGTAACTAAGAACTCGACTGTAGTTCAATTCGAAAGACGAAACATCAAAAGATTTCCCGTAAGGTATTAGCTTGACATCGTGAACATCAAAGGATCCGGATAGACATAATTTATAAGAAGCGAATATTAATGCTCCTACCGCATTGGAACTACTCAAAGTATAATAAAAGCAAATATTTTATAGAATTATTTAAAGAAATTTGTTATTTAGTCATTATGCTAAGCATAGGATCAGTGAATCTATCGACCGGGGTTTCGTCTCTAGGGCAGTAGCTCTTTATATATCAAAGACCTTCGATAGGGGGTGGAACAATGGTATTATCCATAAACCTGCTTGCTATGGAATATCTGGAAATGTCATCAGAACCATCAAATCTTTTCTATCCGATATGCCTCTCAAAGTAGTTGTTTACGGACAGAAGTATGAAGTTCAAAATATCCACGCCAAGGATCAATTCTGTGCTACTCGTTTCCTGATCTTAGTAACTGATCATTCAAATTGTATTCTCAGATCATTCGTCCATATCTACGCAGATAACACAACTATCTATGACAACACCTCGATGAGCACCAATGCACATGATCTTTCTGACTCCCTCTTTTTCGATTTTGAGCACGTAACCCAGTGGCGAAAAGTGGCTTTTCACTTTTAACGCTTCCAAAACTGAGCTTCTCTCTTTTCACCACAAACGCTCGGATCCCCATTTCGCCCAATTTGAAATGAATGGCTCGTTCCTTAAGAGAGCCCTCCTCCTTGATAACCTCCTAGGACTGACTCTTACCTCAGACTTTAAATAGAAAACTTAGATCAAATCTAATGCTAAGGTCGCTAGAAAAATTGTTAGTTCATTATATCGCTCTTGAAAGTACCTAACCCCTAAAGCAATCTTCTAACTGTATAAGGGTCAGATCCGTTCTAAAATGTAGTAATGCTGTTATAACAGGGCAGGTTCCGCTGAGATCACTATTTTTTTGCCTTGACAGGGTGCATAACTGACTTCGCAATCTAGTAGGGGTGATCTCTTCTCTTCCCTGCAGCCCCTTTCGCACAGAAGAGATGTTGCTCGCCTCTCTCTACGGTTTCGATATGTTCATGGACTGAGCTCAAATCTTTCGTTCCCCCTGTAAAACATTCACATCAAGAACCCGCCTGGCTGCAACCACAGCGGAGGACTTTCATTTCTCTCTCTTCGCACCAAAGACCAAGCGCAACTTCCATGAACAAAGTTTCTTTCATAGTACGTCCCGCCTTTGGATGAAAATACCTCGAAGCTGCTTCACAGTCGACTGCAACATGTTCGTCTTCAAGTCTAATGTAAACAAATACTTGCTGAACTATCTTCTTGGATAATCAATTCTTATTTAGTAATCATTTGCCTAATCCGCAGTTGTTTCTAAATCCTCGCGCGATAGCACTCAACGTCCACCCGACGATCTCTTTAACCCTTATTCTCGGGTAGCTCTGGGGGTTGATAAACAGTGACCCATTAGTATATAAAAAGCATTAATAAAATGTGAGATGTTTTTTAAATATGTTAGCAATCATATATATATATATATATATATATATATATATATATATATATATATATATATATATATATATATTAGTATTTCATGTATCCACAACACATTTTATAAGGAGATATAATTTTTTATGTATCAATTTTCAGTATTTACTTCAACAGTGCTCGATACGTAAGTAGAGCTAGGTAGTAAGCTATGAAAACATATTTATGGCAATTAAGCTACACAGAGGTTTCCGCGTTTCATCCCCAGGGGGAATTTTAATTTTAGCCTGAAGATCTCCCCCCCCCCGGGGGATGAAACGCG
Source organism: Sepiola atlantica (assembly GCA_963556195.1). Lineage (NCBI taxonomy): Eukaryota > Metazoa > Mollusca > Cephalopoda > Sepiida > Sepiolidae > Sepiola > Sepiola atlantica. The sequence goes on along the minus strand of OY744527.1, from coordinate 43,108,721 downwards.
GGAGCATCTGTGTAGCTTAATTGCCATAAATATATTTTCATAGCTTACTATATATATATATATATATATATATATATATATATAGGTTGGGCTCTTTAATGCTAGATATGACAGCCATCCAAACTGGCTATTATGCAACGTTTCTCGAAATAGAACGCTCTCTGAATGCTGCTTATAAAAATGTCCGCTTACTGACATTCCGCTTACTTAAATTAGTAATATGGGGTTCAGGGATAGGAGTTTCTTGTTTTCTTTAATTTTTCCGGGCAACGCATTGTTTTTATCGCTAATGAAAAAACATGAAGACGTTAATAGCTCCGAAAATAGAGCAGAGACAGAGAGAGAGAGAGAGAGAGAGAGAGAGAGAGAGAGAGAGAGAGAGAAAGTGAGATAGATAGATAGAGAGGGATAGAGAGAGAGAGAAATAGAGATAGATAGATAGATAGATAGATAGAGAGAGAGAGAGAGAGAGAGAGATTCAACGATTGACAACTTTTTTATTCATACATCAGTTACGTCTAGTGAAATTTGTGTGCCTTTTTCGAAACCACTATCCATCAAAGTCCTGGCTTGCTAACTTAGCTTTTTGGTTCTCTTATTCTGATCTTTCTCGCACGTATGAAAACAGTTAACTAACTTAGTTCCGAATGTTAACCTGTGTTCCAGGTAACAGCTGTCTGAACCACCATGGCCCTGGTCTGTCTGCTTGGCTTAAGTTGCCTTCACAATGAACAAATGCAGCCCCGGTACTTTACAAACAGAACTTGTACATGTTATTAAAATAAAACAACATTATCACTCAATGGTTTTTAGCTTTTCTAATAATGTATATTTTCTTCTATCCGCCGGTTCGAACGTGGAATGGAGCTTACACATCGAAGCATGTATGAGAGGTCGTTTAGTATAAACTAGGTAGGAAAGCAATTTGGTGGCGATAATGATATCAATGTATAGATTGTTCAAACGTACCGTCTAAATACCAATAAGTGACCCCAATTAAACATCAAAACAAACAATCTTAAATGGTGGCAAATCAACTTTGTGCTTAGTTAAACGTCATTAATGAAACCTGAGCACGATCAAACTATCCCGAAATAATTATTCTTACGTGAGTACTTGTACAATACAAATACGCAGCTGAGATTATTGTTATTATTATTATTGTTATTATTATTATTATTATTATTATTATTATTATTATTATTATTATTATTATTATTATTATTATTATTATTATTATTATTATTATTATATATTTTCATACGCGGAAGAAACAATAGAAAAAGGTTCAGCATGAGCAGGTGTGGACGGAGAATCAGTCAACTGCAACGCTGAGCACGAAAGGAAATATATTGAGGACAATTACCGTTATTTCTTGTGATTATGGAATCTATTTTTGAAGTCTTTGCTTATCTCATAGCAACAATCAACTGACAATTTAAGCAATACTCAAAACACAAGGAAATAATTCTACTCTTTGCTTATTATTTGACCAATTAGTATAATTACGTAAAGTTATTGACGTAATAATTGTGGTTATATAAACGTCAACAAATACATTATATATATATATATATATATATATATTAGTAAGAAAAAATATATAAAAAATAAAACATACAAATAATGATATATATACACACATATATGTTACAAAATTAATGAAGACCATATAGACATTTATGCATATATATACGAGCTAAAAATTTATAACGAGACATACACACAATTATATATATATATATATATATATATATATATATATATATATATATATATATATATATATACCCATCTATACACAAATGTATGTTCATATATATATATATATATATATATATATATATATATATATATATATATATGTAGAGAGAGAGAGAGAGAGAGCATAAAACATTATATATAAATATATATATATATGTAAACATTGTTAAAAATAACATAATTTGTCTGTTTAGTTATACCTTTTTTATTTGATGGTCTTTTTTGTATTAAATTCAAGAACATTAATAAATGTTCCATAGGTTTCACAGTTTTCACGAACGTTTTCGATTCTTCGTCGAATCATCTTCAGGTGTTAAAAGCAAATGCACAAAAAGCTGGAGAATACAGAGAATTTTTAAAGGACGGTGAATAAACGTGCATAGAACGTTTTTAAAACAACTAGAAAGAACCAATGTTATTTATAAGTTTAAATGCTCTTTGGGAGAATATAACTCCCATAGTAATAATAAAGCTAATAGCTACATTGGTTTGACAAGCACTACCCTATCCCTCCGCCTCACAATGCATCTTGTAAAGTCTAGCTCAATTTACCAACATCTAAATTACTAAAATAATATATATATATATATATATATATATATATATATATATATATATATGTATATATATATGTATATATATATCCATATATATATATATATATATATATATATATATTATAATTTTATTTACACAGACATGTACAAAATCTGCGACACTGGCATGTCGATGTTATCGATCAACAGTTACTATAAACTGAGATCTCATCAGGCAGAGTTAGAATCCGATCTTAACCTCAGATCATATTTGGTTCTCTCCAAATATGATCTGAGGTTAAGATTGGATTCTAACTCTGCCTGATGAGATCTCAGTTTATAGTTACTGTTGATCGATAACATCGACATGCCAGTGTCGCAGATTTTGTACATGTCTGTGTAAATAAAATTATCATATATAAAGCTCTATTTTGATATTAAGCACTTTTTATAAACCCGGTTAAAATTCTCTGGATTACCACCTTGTGGATATTTTTTACCTGGATCATTACCATTATTATTACATATATATATATATATATATATATATATATATATATATATATATTATTTTATATATATATTATTATTATTATAATTAATGTTATTTGATATGCAAATTAGCATATTACACGGTAGTCTAAAGGGTAATATATTATTAATATTATTATTTTATTATTATTATTATTATTATTATTATTATTATTATTATTATTATTATTATTATTATTATTATTATTATTTATTAATGTATATATTAGTGAAATTTTAAGCTGAATTATTTCGACACTTGATTATTGGGGAAATGGTAGTTTAATCAGTACCATTGGAGAGCCATGAATATTATAACTGTCCTGTTTTTAAATCTCCGAAACAGTTACATGGTAAACAGCTGATGATCCCCGTGTTAATATTAGACGCTTAAGGTCTCCTGTTTTTGTTTCACTGTTAGATACTTAACCCCCTTTTTTATTTTATTTACTAATTTCTTTCTTTATTTATTCATGAATTTTCCAAAGAATGTTAAGTCTGCAATATCTTGGATTAAGTTAGTTTCTCTGGGAATTTAAACTACATTTTACTTCCTTTTTTTCTCTTTTGTTTAAAATGACTCAAAGCTTCTTTAGACTATATATATATATATATATATATATATATATATATATATATATATGTAAAAATGTTGGAAGCTATCTAAAACACAACAACCTAACAGTAATCACATCATATATGAAACCAGTGGTAACATTTTAAAATGTTTAACGTAATGCGATTTTGTTCTGCAATGCCATCCAGCGTTGATTAATTTAAATCGTCAACGAGTTCCTGGAACAATGCGAAAAAAATCCATTACATGATTTTGATGCTAGAAAATGTCTCACATTTTTAGCTTAATATTAAGGATGCTTAAGATAACAATGTAATTAATCGAATCTTGTTTAATTCGTGTCTAATGACTAGATGTATAATTCAAAACAAATATGAAATATTTGAACTTTGAAATGGGAGGTTTCCCCCATATTATGTACCTTTAAAAACCCTTTTAAAATACTCCAAAGAAGCTGAAATCTGAGGAATAGGCAAAAAGTCAAGATGGTAACAAGAATATTTGCATTACTAAGTGTAATACGTGTCGTGCATGGATTATTCCTTAGAGTGGTTAACGAAGAAACACATTTCATAGCTCGGGAGAGATTATAAAAAAACATGAAATGAAAGAAATGGCGAAACGAAACGAAAATTAACTATTTAAAAAAAAGGTGTTTGAAATTGCCGAACCGGAAAAAATCTCATCAAACTTGAAACGCATCAGTAAATCATAAATAACATACGTAAAACATCAATGGAGTCTCAGACCCTTTACAACAGATTATTGGTTCAATTGTTACCACGTTTCGTCAAGGAGATCAGTTCGGTTTCGTTTATTTCTGTAAAACTGTTCACACTAAAATACAGACCAATGCGCATTTATTTGTATATAAATAAATATATGTACATCCATTCAGTCACGCAAAAGTTAACGAGTAAAACACGTAACATTTTCTAACCTCCGGACAAAACCATTTCAAGTTGTGAGGTGAGGCGGGAAAGCAAATAGTAATTTGACACCTACTTACCAAAAATTAATTCCGAAAGAAATCCTTCACTCTATAATAAAAAGTCAACGGTGAGTGTTTTTTTTTCCTTTAGGTTTTCAGGTTTTGTATAATAATTTATAAATGAGAGATTAAATTACTCACGTAATTCTATAATTTCCTATGAATATCTTAGTAATATATCTAGATAAATAGCAAGTGTAAACACTGAAGAAGCATATTTTTTCCGTTATTTTTAACGGAGGGTGTATACTTGTATTCGCTGACGTGAACATCAAATGCGTAAGGCAATTTATGTTCATCCACTCTTTGTCTGATTGGAGTCAAATATATTTATCGCATTATGAAAGTTTAAGATTTGAACTCAGCAAAAAATATTTCCATCGGCAATTGAATTCTCCTCCAACGTCAGAATTCGTTGACAGTAGATACACATCGGAAAAGCAAGACTAGATTCTTTTGTATGTACAGAAATGGTTATATAGATTTATTTATTTGTTTCTATTTTTGGTACTTGCCAATGCAACTCTGAAATATTAGATTGGAGCTGAACTTTTATTGAATTTTGGGACAAGTCATTTTTGTCAGAGCCGTACATTCATAACATCCAATTATCTGCATTGGCTTTACGTAACCTTACTCTATCTATTCACCCGGTTTCGTATTACTTCAGAAGACAGCTTCTGATTTATTGCGCCACTACTACGACGGTTTCTACTTATTAAGGATTGTCTCTAAGTAAACAAAGAATTTTCTATTTTGAAAACGGTAACACACATTAAGAATTGAAAGCATGTTTTATACAAGGAAATTACATACACACATAAATATATATATATATATATATATATATATATATATATATATATATATATATATATATGGCACCTTTAAGAAATTAAAGTTGAACACTCTCGAGGATGTTAAAAATAGGCTGTAAAAATCTCTAATGCAAAGTTCCGAATACGTTCGTCGAACACTCTCGACTAGTCTTCTATCTGTGCCCGATTCTAGGTACATATAGATTTTAATTTCCCTTACTTACGTGACAGTTTCCGTTGGCCGAGTAGATATGGCGACTGCTTGCAGATCCTAGGCTAACTCTGTGAACCGAGTTTGCGCCTCCAGACCGTCTTAAATTGTTAATTCCCTGCACTGATGAGAGCAATACGCTTGAAACGCTAGCGTCTGTAGGTATTAATAATATGATATATATATATATATATATATATATATATATATATAACTAAAGGGGATCTGGTATATGTCTGCCTGAAACCGACACTATACTATTGCTTCTATATCCGAAGCTGAAACAATATTATGACTATATTTTAATACGCAATTCAGTCTACTATACTATTTCGAACTAATGTACTATATTTTAATGCTTAATTCAGGGGGTGTAGTGTAGTATCTGTTCTGTGGTCGTGATACCGTTCTCTCAGAGATTACCATTTTTCCAGAGATTACCATATATTTTTTCTTGGGGGGGGGGGGTAATGTAGTATATGTTCTGTGGTCATATTTTTCACCCATGGATTACCTTATTTGTATGGGTTGAACGTGATACAGTATCTTGTCTGTTGTCATGAGACCATTTTCCCAGGAATTACTTCCTCCTTTGAGGGTTAGTGTAGTATCTGTTCTGTTGTCATAAGACAATCCTCTCAGACATAACTCTGTCTTTAGAAAGTAGTGTAGTATATGTTCGTTCGTCATGATACTATACTCCCAGGTATTATCTCCTCGTTTGGGGCAGAGTAATATATGTTCGTTCTTCATATATACTAGCAAAAATATGGATATATTAGCTAGTTATGACAATGCAGATAATATATCGTAAACATGACATTATATGAGTATTGTAAAATACTATTATTTAAATAAATCTCAACATTTGTAGGTAATAAGTTTATTATGGCAATTTTAACTCTAACCTAAACCGATTTTCCCCTCCGCGTTGGCTATTATAGGTTTAAAACCAACAGCTTCATGTATTAATATGTTCCACCAGACACATAGGCGAATCCCTTAGACGTATTCCTACAAAATATGGGTTTATTTCGTATTCTTTCACAATTTCTTACATTTCCTCCGGGTTCTCTATTTCTCCCAAATGAACCTTTAAAAAGGTCTCAGCCGTTTTCATTCTCATGACGAGCACTATTTTTCGTGACTGCTCACTTTAAAAGCTGACGGGAACAGAAACTAGAATTCCTTTTTCAGGAAATTATACCAGATTCTTAATTTCCATTTATTCTCTGGGGTCAACTTTTGACCCCTCCGCTGTTAATCAATTCCGGTTTGTCCAACCGCTCTTTCCTCCAGCCGAATGAGGGCTTTCATTGTCTAACACAATCATGGTTACGGAGAGAGAGAGAGAGAGAGAGAGAGAGAGAGAGAGAGAGAGAGAGAGAGAGAGAGAGAGAGAGAGAATACATTAGTCGTATTTCATGCTAGGTTTTCAGATTGTTCGCTCGCCTCACCCCATTGCGTTTTTGGGAAGAGTGCTGTTTTTCGTGACCTCTCACTTGAAAAGAGACCACAATCCCATTTTTCTCCAAATTACATCATATTTTTAACTTTTTCATAGACGCTGGAGTCACCGTTTGACTCTTCAGCTTTCAATCGTTCTCAGTTTGTTCAACCGCTCCTTACTACACTCGAATTGCTACCTTTATTATCTAATACGACCGCGTTTCTAATGATGGTTACACAAATATTGTAAATGATCACACAAAAATGACCAAAATACAAATATTAGTTAATTATCGTCTACACAGTGGAGTTTTCGAAACGATATTTTAAGATAAAAGTTTGTGTATATTTTAAGTGTCGTTCAAATCTCAAATAAGCATCACCAGTAAAAGGATTATTCTAAAAAATAAAGAACAGTAATTTGAACTGAATATTGTAAGCTATTTACATAAAGTTAACTTGTATATGTTTATATATTTATATGTACAGGATTAACTCAAAAACTAATTAACCAATCATTATGAATTTTGAAACACAGCCGAAATACCTAAGGGGTCGCAATGTAGGCTACAATTTAGTTTACTTGAATTTCATGCAAAAGGGGGTAAAAAGGGGGTCGAGATGCTCTTCGCGAAAATTCAAATATGCTCGACTTTTGTGAAATTTTTATAATAGATTTCATCAAACACCAATGAATGAATACCCACCAAATTTCAGTTTCTTTATACTATTTTAAAAAGGTTTTAGAGACAATAATATGGGCACAAACTCCTATTTGAAGATTCAAATATTTCAGATTTGCATTGAATTTGATCCAGTCATTAGAAACAAATCAGGCAAGATCCTCTGAATTTCAATTTCTTCTTAAAACTCCTTAAACTTAAGCCATACATTTTAGACATTTTCTAGAATTAAAATTATGTAATGAATTTTAATCAAAGTTTTAATACTGATTCTAGACATGAGGTTTAGTATCATTATATCTGAATTTTAATCTTCGTTCGGGGGACATAGATGTGGTGTAAACATGTTCTTTTTCGAAGAATTAGTTTTACCCGTCCTAGTTTATTATGTAATTAAACATGCAACACTTGCTATACATTATTGCACTCTGAACACTCAAACTTCGGGTGGAGTGAAAACCCGGAAGGGAAAGAGAGACAAATAATTTGAACTCTGTGAACTGTCTCATTGCTGCCGGTGGAAATCGCCATTTCACACGGGTGATTGTATATGTAACATCAAAGAGCCACATCAAAGACTCATACCGAGATGCCTTAATTAATATAAATACCTCGGTTACAAACAACTCCCAAAATAAAGATTGTGTGTAGGTGGGAAGTTTCAGATATAACAAGCCGCGCGTGCGTGGTCCCCCCTGTATGTGACTCGATGTAGAGAGTGTAAAATGCAATGAATTTGGGCAATTTGGGGCATTTTTGACCCCCTGGGGGCGCAAACCAGAATTTTTCTGAGGTCAAGTATGCTCATTTTATATCCAGAACAATTGCCTCTACATTTTGGCCAAGTTTCAGAAAAATTGAATGGATGGATCAAACGTTATGGGAGAAAAGGGACATTTCTTGCCATTTTTGGGGTTCTTGACCACCTGGGGCGCTAACCAGATTGTTTTGCAAAAAATCGGAGAATGTCACTTTCTAATCTGACCAAAGTTACAAGTTCATGCAAAATTTTCGAGAAATTCAATGGATGGTTGCGGAGAAAAATCGGGACGGACGGACGGACGGACATGCCTCAAAACATAAGTCCACCGATTTTATAAATCGGGGGACCAATAATAGAAATATACGTTAAGAAAAGTGTATTCGTATTTTGCATCTAAAATCAAGGGAGGCGCGAGAGCGCTCTACCCCTTAATAGACTCACGAATGGCCTATGCTGGAAATCTCATTTCTTTGATCAATCATAACTCAAAAACCAATAAACCAAATTAGTTAAAACTTTGCACAACATTTTTATTTGATAGGTTCTATAAGTGTGTAGAATTTCAGCATCATTAGTCAAGGCAACCCAGAGATCCAGAAAGTTCAATCACGAAATCATGTTATCTGTGTGTACGTATGTACGTACGTACGTACGTATGTGCCACCCTGTATCTCATCAACTATTTGATAGATTCAGCTGATTTTTGGCATAGATAGAGGTTCTAGGGGCTAGTTGATGGCATTTTAATTTCAGTTTACCATATACCTTAGGTTTCCAGAAAATTCCAAAAAACCTTATGAGATGGCATTGTATTGAGGCATAGCCTTTACAAAAGTAGTGACATTCCATGAAAAATGCCAGTATACTGAAATCGTATGCCCTTAATAGGGTTAAGATGAACATTCATATACACTAAATGTACAAAAGCAAGGAAATTCCCAAATTTTTACACTTTTATTGTCATTAAGGGTATGACTACAAATCAACCAAACCATTTCATTATCACATCACTACAGTATAAATCTCTATGCATGAGTGGATGAAGTGGGTGAGGTGCGCTGAAGAAAAATTCCTACCAGTTAAATACATAGCCCTGTTGTGCTCGCATACCCTTAATGACAATAAAAGTGTAAAAATTTGGGAATTTCCTTGCTTTTGTACATTTAGTGTATATGAATTTTCATCTTAACCCTATTAAGGGCATATAATTTTAGTATACTGGCATTTTTCATGGACTACTATTTAAGTTCTAACTTTATCTATGTTGCTCTGTTTATCATTCATTTTTTTTTGGGGGGGGGGGCAGTGAGAGAATGTAAAGTCAATCCATAATGATGGCGAAGGAAACACATCTATAGACTGATGTCTGTTCCAAGTTCACACACATATATTTGCTTAACCTTCCGATTGTGAAGGTTATGCACATTCATATCAATACGCTGCAGACGGAGAGGCGCACCTCGGTGCCCACGTGTGTACTCAACTATCAGTATACCCATCGACAGAAATAACCAGTCTAAAAAAAAATCGATTTCATTAAACAACGCAGTGATAAAAAGACGGGTACGTTTCGTATTCACGTGTAACACGAGCACTTACAGTTGATATAAACGTATCGCTATTCACAAGAAAAAGTTACAAAAAAGGAAAGAGCAGAGCTAATCCGTTCAAATACAACGGAAGAATATTACAGTTGAACATTTAGCTTTCATTCTGTTGCCTTTGTCATCGTCTGCGCATTTCGTAATATTAATATTATAATTCAGAGCTGTGTTCAACTCGAAATGAAAGTCGATGTTGTATGCTGTTTTTTTTTCATCTTTTGTATTAATCGATATCACTTGATGAGAGAGTGGCGCCTTCAAGTCTCGTTCGTTACACCCGCTAAATATATTTTGTCTGAGTACTTTATAAGTGCACAAGTACGAAATATCGCTCTATCTGTACGAGGAGTTGTAAGCGGGTTATTATTTATTCACGGTCATATTAACCTACTTTTTAGCAAAAGAAGTCTTAAAAAAATCTACTAATAGGATTTTTATGTAAGTCTATAAAATATTCGGTGCTTGTATAATAAAAAGCCGAAAAAAAGTGTTTTTTGTCTTTTAGTGTTGGAGAGGTAAATAAGGGGCAGGTAACTCTTCACAACAGCTCTAGCTTTTGAACAATATTTTTCTAACCCTAAACCTAACCCTAACCCTAACCCTTACCCTTACCCTTACCCTAACCCCAACCCTTACCCTAAACCCTAACCCTAACCTAAATCCTAACCCTTTTATGTCTAATCGACGTTCTCCTTGCACATTAGCCACATGTGCAACGCCAATTAAAACCATCAGTTTTGATTACTGGAAAATCTTGCTTAAAATATTTTTCTAATCCTAACCCTAACCCTAACCCTTACCCTAAACCCTTAACCCTAAACCCTAACTCTAACCCTTTTATGTCTAATCGACGTTCTCCTTGCACATTAGCCACATGTGCAACGCCAATTAAAGCAATCAGTTTTGATTACTAGAAAACCTTGCTTAAAATTCGTGGTAAGAGTTACCTGCCCTTATTTTCCTCTCCAACACTAAAAGACAAAAAAACTTCTTTTCGGCTTTTTATTATACAAGCACTAAATATTCTGTGAGATGATACGTCTTTGACAATACGTCCGACAACATATTTGTTGCTGTTGGGTTAAGCTATTGCTCTGCTGCGTCTTAAGAGGTCCACTCGGTAAAAGATAAACATTCTAATTGATAACGGCTTCCGAATTTGAAATCAGAAATAAACAACCTGGGTTTATCAGAAAACCCATTATAATATAGGTTAGCTTTTTGTAGGGGGAAATTAATAAATTGTTTTTACCATTAAAAAAATTATTAACACATGAGAAAATCAAACTTTTTTTTATAGTTGAAAATTTTAATTTTTTTATTACAAAATATTTTATAAATGTTTTTTTATAATTGGAATGTTTTTTGTTTGAATATATTTTTTTAAATAGTTTACTTTGAAAATGCTTTTTTAACAGTTTATTAATTATTTATTTTATAATTGGAAAGATTTTTGTTTGAATATATATTTTAAATAATTTGTTTGAATATATATTTTAAATAATTTACATTGAAAATTCTTTTTTAACAGTTTATTTATTATTTTTTATAATTGGAATGATTTTTGTTTGAATATATATTTTAAATAGTTTACATTGAACATTCTTTTTTAACAGTTTATTTATTATTTTTTTATAATTGGAATGATTTTTGTTTGAATATATATTTTAAATAGTTTACATTAAACATTCTTTTTTAACAGTTTATTTATTATTTTTTTATAATTGGAATGATTTTTGTTTGAATATATATTTTAAATAGTTTACATTGAACATTCTTTTTTAACAGTTTATTTATTATTTTTTTATAATTGGAATGATTTTTGTTTGAATATATATTTTAAATAGTTTACATTGAACATTCTTTTTTAACAGTTTATTTATTATTTTTTTATAATTGGAATGTTTTTTGTTTGAATATATATTTTAAATAGTTTACTTTCAAAATGTTTTTTAACAGTTTATTTTTTTATAATTAAAATATTTTTTGTTTGAATATACTTTTTAAACAGTTTATTTTGAAAATGTTTTTTTAAATATATTTTTATAATTGGAATGTTTTTTTTTTGGGTTTGAAAATACGTTTTAAATATTTTATATTGAAACCATATTTAAATACTTTATTTTATTTTTTAAATAGTTCATAGTGTTTTTTTTTAAATAAACATTTAACAAAATTTAAATATATTAAACAATAGAAATAACGTATCCAACACAGAACATTCCTAGAGAAATTCATATTAATAAATGTGGAATCTAAGCGGTCGAAAATGATGAGATACTGTTTTTTGTTAAACACCGCTTGTAAATTTCCGATTTCAAAACCAGAAGCCGCCATCAAATAGACTGTTTATCTTTCACCGTCCAGCACCTCAGGTTTTACCTTATCTCTATGAAGATTAATCACCTGAGACGACAATACCGGGGAATGCCGACTTTTGCTTTAAAAACACTGCTCTGCCCTCAAATTCTCTTATCAAATAACTTGACTTTAAATATAAAACCTTTTAACTTGGGGCATCAGCCAAAATTGTCTTAATCATAAATTGCTTTTATCACTGTTTATTTTTAAAAAATTTTCTTTCAATGTTAAATGCTTGAAGATATTAAAACTTCATCTGTAGAGACTTAAAAGATATATTTAAAAAAGACTGCTTCAGTCTAGGGAACTGGACCCGTCTCTGCACAATTGTTACCAAACAATAAATACATTTCTTTTCCCCCTTCTTGGTCTCTCCTTTCTACAGCTCTTGTATAGGGGAAAATCTTTCTCAATATTTGCTTTTCTTTAATCATTTTTGCTCTTCTAAAAGATAAATTTTTCAAGTTTAATGGAAAACTTCTTTTTAGAAAGGTGGACGGAAAAAAACAACTTTCCTTCAAACACTTCTGCCATTTACATATAAATATATATAAATGTTCTTTGTGTGTCTCTAAATTAAATATTGGTAATCTAACATAAAATTTAAAAACTAAATGTTTTAAAAATGATTTTTGAAATTGTTGGGTGGTTTTTAAAAAAAAAAACATAAATCTATATTAAACGTAGGTGCTATGCTTACTACTACTACTACTACTACTACTACTACCGGATACTGACTTTTGAAATGAACTAATAGAGGAGCCATTAGTTTCACATTTTATACTTGAAAAAAAATACATCAGTGAACAGTACTTCACCTAGTGTTCTGGCTTTTAAAAACAAAACAACACTTGACCTTGTGTCTAACCATATAGGAGGAGGTAGATAAATATAAAACATCTTTCCAACTAATTATTTTTTGAAGTATGCAGAAAATATTGATATAATAAATATGTATTTCTACTCGAAAATGCATTCAGCATTTTGTAATCATGTTGCGTAACAAATGTTTTCTAGACTGGTGTGTGTGCGTGTATCTGCATGACTTGTACACGCGTACCTACTACAGGACACTTTAATAATTCTAAGTATATAAAATTAGAGTGTATTTCAATACGAGTTGAGTCCCATGCAAAAAGTAAACTAAATCTGAAAATAAAAAGAGGTGCGTGAGAGTTGACCCCGGTGAAGTGGATAACGACACAAACTAACGAGCTGGATCTGCCAAGTTCGAATCCAGTTGATTTCATAACGCTTATCTAATATATAAAGTGAATACGATTTCCCCCGTACCTTCTTGAAGAATAGGAAAATAACCACATGCATCACAGACTACTAAACTCACCACTATATCACGCTTATTCACTCGAGCGTTAAATGATCTATTTTCTCGTAGATTTTATATTCGCTTTCGTGGCCGAGACCTTAGAAGCGGAGATCGAAAACCTAAAAGTTTATGGTTCGGTCCTAGTCATCTCACAGATGTTTTTTTTTAAATTTTTTACATTGTTGAATTTCTGCCTATGAGGGAGGGGGGGGGGAGGACTATGGGCCGGATTTTTTAAAATCAACGTTATTATCTAGTCATTTGAAAAAAAAATGTAATATGTAGTACTTTAACTAGTGTGAATATCATTCCGATGTAACCTATTTGCGTTCGGTCGGATGTGACAGATTCTAATTCATTCTTTTCTATTTTTCCCGTACAACGCCGGGAGTCTTGTCCAGCTAGTGATATATATAAATATGTATATGCTTATAGCCAGAAACGCGCGTCCATGTCTGACATTTGTGCACGCAAAAAATTAAATTATAAATTAATTACAAAAATCTTTATACAATAAATTGATTTATACATTAATTAATTAATTAAAAAAGATCTATATATACAATTGATGAATCGTCCGATTAAGCGCGAATTAAGAAAGGAAGAATGCGCTCATTTGCATATTCTTAAATAATAAAAACAAAAACGCTGAGGGTAGCGAAATATAGGAACGCACCGTAAAGACACCGGTCGCTATCGCCAAAAAACCAAAACAATAACAAATAATCGACGGCGATAAGAATTCGATAAGAAGTCGTGCACAAATAGGCAGGATATTGTGGTCTAGTGGTTAGAATGGGGACTACGAATATTAACATCGAAGGTTCGATCCCTGCCCGGTAAGGCATGCTGATGAAGGCTTATAGTCAAAAACGCGCGTCCGTGTCAGACTTTTGTGCACGCCAAAAGATAATTCATAAATTATATACAAACATCTTTATACGATAAATTGGTTTATAAATAAATCAATTAATTTTAAAAGATCTATGTATACAATATATATATATATATATATATATATATATATATATATTAGTACTTCATGTATCCACATCAAATATTATAAGGAGATATAATTTTTTATGTATCAGTTTTCAGTATTTACTTCAACAGTGCTCGATACGTAAGTAGAGCTAGGTAGTAAGCATATATATTTTCATTGCTTACTATATATATATATATATATATATATATACACTATCCATAATATGATTTTTTTGTTTCTGTCTGCCATTTTCAAAAGTACATTTTTTCTTGATAGTAAATTGAAGATGTCTTCAAAATCAAATTAAACAGAAAAAAATCAGAATTTACTAAAAGCAAAACAATAAACACCATTCCTAGTCACATCCTTATGTAGGTAAATAACCAAACAATTTTGATGTTAACGGATCTGTTTTTTATCTGGGTTTAATTTAATAAGAGCTAAAAATTCACTGAGAAAACATTTTAAAAATATTTTGGATTTATTATGAAAATAAAATGTTTTATTTGTAAATGGGCAGAAACAACCGCATGAATAACTTTTTTATTTTTATACAAACTCGAAACATTTATTCAATTATTACATTTTGAGCTATAGTAATATCTACACTATTGGGCTATAAAACAAAGTTTGGTGTGAATTTAAAGTAATTTAAATAATATAATATTTATGCATGTATGAAATCGTTAGTATCAACGAATGAACGTTTTGGGTAAATATTTTCTTATTTTTAAATTAAAAAAGGTATTTAATTTTTTTAAATTCAACAAATTAAAAATGACAAAGCTGCTCATTATTATAAAACTGTACATGATTAAAGAAAATTAAAATTTAAAGTATATCAAATCAGCAACGCGTTTTAATTCAAACGTTTTTGTTTCAGAAATCTCTCTATACAAAACCTAATGTCGGTGTGTATGTGATATTTGTCATTTCACTATAGAAAGAAGTGCCCTCTTAACCCAAGGAAGCTATTGGAGATCGAACCTCTTTTAAAACTTTAAATATATCCTATTTTTATGAACTTTATATCATATGTATAACATTCTCCAGAGAAGACAATGGAAGTGGCCCCAAATCTATACGTTACCCTCTATGTGCCGAATATCTACGTGCCCCCACCTCCAAGTGATACACAGGGACAGAATCACCCGTAAAATACGTATCAAATACGTATATCTGATTTAAATAGAATTTTAACCATATGTATAAGACACTAATACAGAAAGTTTTACCAAAATTTCAGCTTATTCTGAAAGCTTTATGGGGGCGAAACGGAAGGAGGGGGTCAGTAAAAACAAAGAGAGTGTGTTATGGTGTGATGAACATAGTGACGAAGTACATAGTAGTGATCCTCATTCAGTCCCGAGCAATGTCGGATCTTCCTGCTAGTTTTCATATAATTTTAACATTTTACAGACGGTTTAGATTTTAGATTAACGAAGACGATCATGACTAGGAAGAAACAGATTTATATTTATTGGGTTAGAACACATTCTTTATTAATTATAAATTTCTAGTTTGAACGTGTTTTGAAGTTTCTAAAGTTCTATAGTAAAAAAATCTGTTTTTGTACTCGTCTTTTAAAGATGAAAGCAACACTGGCCATTGTACTTCGCGTGAAAGATCAGTGTATAAAACATGTATCACAACTTTCATTAGGATACACTGATACCAGTCGAGGATACCTCCTCGACAGTCAGTTCGACAGATGGTGGACAGCTGTGGCATCTTCTGTTCTTGTGTTTGTTCTGGAAAGTCATAAAGGGTCCAGTTTCCTAGGCCGTCTCTCTTTGAGAAAAAGGTTGGTTCATAGCCAATCGCTTGAGGCGATCCTACCGTAGAATGCCGGCGGGGCTGCCCAGACATTTTTTGCGAAGCCACAGTATGCTATTTCTTGTTCGTTGGCCTACCATCCTTACATTCTGGCTTTGTGCCACATCTTCCTGCAGTGAGAGAGAAGTGGATATTGTATTATTTACGAATCCAAACATTCTGGACTGATTTTCAATTTGAAAAATTTTGTAAATAATAAGGACGCGCAATGAAAGCAATTTAAAAAAAATGAATAGGCTTACCCTTGATTGTAAAAGACTACACAATAAATACATAGACTTATTCCTGATTAAAAAACGCTACACAAAAACTGAATAGGCTTACCCCCGATTGAAAAATACTGCACAAAAAAATAATAGACTTACCCCTGATTGAAAAAGACTACACCAAAAATAAATAAGCTTACTCCTAGTAGAAAAAGGCTACAGAAAAACTAAATAGGCTTACACTGATTAAAAAAGACAACAAACAACCTGTATAGACTCATCCCTGATTGAAAAAGACGACAAAAAAACTGAATAAGCTTACCCCTGATTGAAAATAACTACACCCAAAATTAGTAAGCTTTGTTCTGATTGAAAGAGACAACACCAAATATCAATAGGCTTACCTTTGCTTGAAAAAGGCTACACAAAAACTTAATAGGCTTTGCCCTGATTGAAAGAGACTACACCAAAAATAAATAGGCTTACCCAAGATTGAAATAGACTACACCCAAAAATGAATAGGCTTACCTTTCATTGAAAAAGTCTACACAAAAAATGAATAGGCTTACTTTTCATTGAAAAAGTCTACACCCAACAATGAATAGGCTTACCTTTCATTGAAAAAGTCTACACAAAAAATGAATAAGCTTAACTTTCATTGAAAAAATCAACACAAAAATGAATAGGCTTACCCTTGATTGAAAATAGTCTACACCAAAAATGAATAGGCTTACCCTTTATTGAAAAAGACTACACCAAAAATGAATAGGCTTACCCTTTATTGAAAAAGACTACACCAAAAAGGAATAGGCTTACCCTTTATTGAAAAAGACTACACCAAAAAAGAATAGGCTTACCCTTTATTGAAAAAGACTACACCAAAAATGAATAGGCTTACCCTTTATTGAAAAAGACTACACCAAAAAGGAATAGTCTTACCCTTTATTGAAAAAGACTACACTAAAAATGAATAGGCTTACCCTTGATTGAAAATAGTCTACACAAAAAATGAATAGGCTTACCCTTTATTGAAAAAGACTACACCAAAAATGAATAGGCTTACCCTTTATTGAAAAAGACTACACCAAAAATGAATAGGCTTACCCTTTATTGAAAAAGACTACACCAAAAAGGAATAGGCTTACCCTTTATTGAGAAAGACTACACCAAAAAGGAATAGTCTTACCCTTTATTGAAAAAGACTACACTAAAAATGAATAGGCTTACCCTTTATTGAAAATAGTCTACACCAAAAATGAATAGGCTTACCCTTTATTGAAAAAGACTACACCAAAAAGGAATAGGCTTACCCTTTATTGAAAAAGACTACACCAAAAAGGAATAGTCTTACCCTTTATTGAAAAAGACTACACCAAAAATGAATAGGCTTACCCTTGATTGAAAATAGTCTACACCAAAAATGAATAGGCTTACCCTTTATTGAAAAAGACTACACCAAAAATGAATAGGCTTACCCTTTATTGAAAAAGACTACACCAAAAATGAATAGGCTTACCCTTTATTGAAAAAGACTACACCAAAAAGGAATAGGCTTACCCTTTATTGAGAAAGACTACACCAAAAAGGAATAGTCTTACCCTTTATTGAGAAAGACTACACTAAAAATGAATAGGCTTACCCTTTATTGAAAACAAGTACACTAAAATGATACGATCTTAATGAAATTATCAATATTCTCTAATTAATAAATGAATGTTAACATTAAGTATAATTATTTTATTGAAATATTATTATTAATTTTTTGTCACCATTTCTTTCCAGGAAGGAATACGGTTTATTACACCTATAGTCGAAACCTGTCGTTATTGAATGAAAATAATTTTTTTTAAAGGCAGCCATTATTTAAAGCTCCCATGACATTTCCTTATTTTACATTTAAATTTGCATATTTTGTTGTAATATTTTATTTGATTCTCATCTTCAGGATGTTATTGTATTTAAATATGGTGACTAAGTTTCCACTATGGGTATAACAAGAGGTATTTATCACTTTAAATGTAATATTTAATTAATAAATGTTACTGAACATTTCATTAAAGTAAAGTAAATTCGGAGGAATCAACATTTGTTGACCATCTTGATTCTATGTTAGCATTTATTTGTCAACATTTATAAGTGAAAGTGGTTCTATGGAATCGGCGGGATTCGAACTTAGCACACCCAGGCCACCAGTCCGTATCGTTATCCACTTAACCAACATCACTGTTAAAATCGCATTATTCTCTAATTTCAAGTAGATTTCTGGTGCAGTATATGATATATCGAGTTTTTTACATTCCACTATCTTCCCATTAACCACCGAAAACATTCTTTAAGTAGTTTAAGAGTTAATCCTTATCCATTTCACTCGAAGTAATTTAGGTTATTAAAATAATAATCATCATAAAAATATAATAAAATGTATGGTGTATTATTGCCACATCTGTGCTGGTGCATAATCCACTTGTCTCTCCCGCTTAGACAAGAGTCGCTAACTTAATAGATCCCTCACTATCTACCAAGCTCTAGCCCCTTTCCCATCGACGCAATGTTGCATCCTTGTGCTTGTTTTAAAAATACTTCAATGAAATGTGCTCCAATGAACTTGCTGTTCTGGTGCTCCTTCGACGTAAATACACTCGACTAACCCGACAATCAGCTAAATCTTATTTATTTACTGTGGAGGTGCCCAGATGTCGGAGAGCCAATAGCTTCTTTTCTCATGCTGCCGGACTTTGGAACTCCCTGTTTCCCCGATTGTACCGACATGCAGAAATTTAAAACTAATGTGAACAAACATTTCGCTGCATCGCTCTCAATTGAGGATGACCCCCAAAACTTTACCCCAAATTTTCAGTAGCCCCTTACGTCTACAGTGGCAACTTACCTTGTTTGAGGTGAACTATGTTGAAAAAGGGCCGCTCAATATTTAAAAATATTTAATTTGCTTTAAAATAACAAATACATATATATTTAAAAAGTATAAGAGAAACGGGCTAGCTCCTATTCAAATCTATATAAAATGGAACCCAGTCCCGTAAAACATAAGAGCAATCTATTTTTTTTTGTAAAAATAATACATTGTTCAGGTTTTTCAAAATATCTTTCTTATTGTCATTCCGTCAACGTTTCAAGTGTCGACCTTTTCATTTTACCCAATAACACGTAAACTGCATGGTACATACACCGGTATTCAACACAAATACTCATTACATCAACACGAATTTCAACTTGACTGCGACAAATATGTCAAAATTGAAAAGGATTAAACGAAAAAAAGAGGGAAAACAGTCCTATACCTTTGAAAATGGCGTATATCGCTGAAAGTATTCTAGTTTTTAGAATAAATAAATAACTTATTTTATAAAACAAAAAAATGCGTTGTTCCGGTTTTTCAAAATATTTTTCTTATTGTAAATAAATATTTATTTACAAATATGTATTTTAAAATATTAGGGGAAGGGGGTGCTTAGCTACTATTTAAAACTATAGAGGATGAAGCCTAGCCCCCGTCCAGAATAGTCCTAAAATCTTTAGTTACCACCATCACACACCATCACACACACACACACACACACACACACACACACACACACACACACACACACACACACACACACACACCATGCTCTGTGTAGTTAATGGTAAATCACATATTCGAATGTAACCAACTCGGTAGATCACGTTTTAGAAGAGCAACGTTCTTCTTTCAATCGGTGATATTCATTTTTAGTTAAAGACAAAGAACTTCACTTCAATGCCCGCCTCTTATTAATAACAGTTTGACACACTACAAAAAACTAAACATTCATATCAACATTACATTAGCCCATCTAGGGACGAGTATCTTTCAAGTTTTATTATTTTAAGAAAAGAAACCATGACTCACTAAAGGAAATTAAACGCTTTGGTTATAGTTCTTCGGTCACACCGAAAACAGAAAGTGTAACAGCAATTAGAGATATTTCTAGATCCGACCGATTGAAGACTATAATTTAGAAACTATTAATTAAACTGATATGAAAGCGTATAGGACATGAAGAACAATTAAAATATACCTACAAGCAATAATTAAGAAAATGATGGCAGAATTGTGGATTGGGAGATCAATTTTAGCCCTAGAACTTTTCAAAGAAAGGAAAGTGATAAAACCTTAATGAATGCTTTGCTTGATTGCAGTTATATATTCAGAATGCAATGCTGATAGTGTAATGCGTACACATGCTATAAAAACATTGGCCCAGAATGCATTGGTTTCTACAACAATGCAATGCGGAACTATTACTCACTAATCATTGATCAAATTTAATAGAAGACATTAAATTGATTCAGGGAGAATTTTCATTGAACAAAAAAGAAAACTTTCAACAGCATATCTTTAAATATGCCTGGTTTAAGAAAAAGAGAATCTACCATGTAATTGCGTAATTGAAGATGGCGGTGATCAAGTGGATAACGATGTTGATTGACGACCAGGAGCGCAACGACTCTTCCTCTGACCCACCCGTCGAGCAGAAAATCTCACCTCTTCACTGTAGATGTCCCTACTTGCCCGAAGATTATTTACTCTGATAATTTCTTTCCTCGGATCGCTTGTCTTTAGGATTCTTTTCTTGATCACCGTTTCCCCCGATCGTTCCAACGTGCATAAATTTAAATGTAATGTAAAAAACATCTCGCTGCCAAACCCCCTCACCCAGGTTGCCCCAGTAAATCTCATCCCTATCACAGTAGCCCATTATACTTCGGTTGCTATATGCCTTATTCGAAGTGAATGCAGATTTTTCAAAAGTTCAAATCCTGTCGGTTCCATGGCACCATTTTCACTCATTCCATAGCATCATCTTCACTCATTCAATAGCATCATCTTCACTCATTCAATAGCATCATCTTCACTCATCCCATAACATCATCTTACCTCATCCCATAGCATAACTTTAACTCATTCGATAGCATGACCTTCACTCATTCCATAGCATCACCTTCACTCATTCTATTACAACGCCTTCACTCATTCAATAGAATCATCTTCACTCATCCCATAGAATCATCTTCACTCATTCAATAGCATCATCTTCACTCATCCCATAGCATCATCTTCACTCATCCCATAACATCACCTTCACTCATTCTATAGCATCACCTTCACTTATTCCATAGCATTACCTTCACTCATTCAATAGCATCACCTTTACTCATTCAATAGCACTGCCTTCACTTATTCCATAGCATCACCTTCACTGATTGCATAGTACCACCTTCACTCATTCCATAGCACGGCCATCACTCATTCAATAGCATGACCTTCACTCATTCCATAGCATCACCTTCACTCATTCCATAGTATCACCTTCACTCATTCCATAGCACCACCTTCACTCATTGCATAGCACAACTTTCACTCATTGCATAGCACCACCTTCACTCATTCCATAGCATGACCTTCACTCATTCCATAGCACCACCTTCACTCATTCCATAGCATAACCATCAATCATTCCATAGTACCACCTTCACTTATTCAATAGCATCACCTTCACCCATTCCATAGCATCACCTTCACTCATTCCATAATGTCAGCTTCACTAATTCAATAGCACCACCTTCACTCATTCTATAGCATCACCTTGACTAATTCCGTAGCATGACCTTCACTCATTCCATAGCATCACCTTCACTTATTCCATAGCACCACCTTCACCCATTCCATAGCACCACCTTCACCCATTCCATAGCACCACCTTCACCCATTCCATAGCACCACCTTCACGCATCCATAGCACTACTTTCACTCATTCCATAGCACCACCTTCACGCATTCCATAGCACTACCTTCACTCATTCCATAGCACCACCTTCATTCATTCCATAGCACCACCTTCACCCATTCCATAGCACCACCTTCACCCATTCCATAGCACCAACTTCACTCATTCAATAGCACCACCTTCACCCATTCCATAGCACCACCTTCACCCATTCCATAGCACCACTTTCACGCATTCCATAGCACCACCTTCACTCATTCCATAGCACCACCTTCACTCATTCCATAGCATCACCTTCACTTATTCCATAGCACCATCTTCACTTATTCCATAGCATCACCTTCACTTATTCCATAGCACCATCTTCACTCATTCCATTACACTACCTCTACTTATTTTATAGCATCACCTTCACTCATTCGATTACACTACCTTTACTCATTCCATAGCACCACCTTCACTTATTCTATAGCACTACCTTCACTCATAGATGTTTTCAACTGTAACGCATTCCATAAGTAAATACTTGACTCTAGAAAGAACTGGGAAACATTGCTAACAACAGAATCGAGCCGGCCAAAACGTCGTACTATACTTATTCATACTAATTTCCGTTTTGATGGCGTAATTGTGCAATTATTTTCTGTACTTGTACCGGAACACGAATAAAACAAAACTGACTCTTTCCGAATCAGATTTACAGAACCAGCCGAAAAAAAGCGAAGTAATGAAAAATAATGTACAGATAACGAGTAATTTTGAATCCTGACCCTAAGCTAATCATAAACTAACGCTAAACTTACCTTAATTAGACCATAACCAAACCCTAAACTATTTACTAATTGACTGTTTGTCGACGACCAAAACTTAGTACCACATAGGACGAG
The DNA here is from genome assembly GCA_963556195.1 of Sepiola atlantica. Taxonomy (NCBI): domain Eukaryota; kingdom Metazoa; phylum Mollusca; class Cephalopoda; order Sepiida; family Sepiolidae; genus Sepiola; species Sepiola atlantica. The sequence goes on along the minus strand of OY744527.1, from coordinate 43,085,424 downwards.
TGTTTTTCTAAATGCTTAAAAAAAATTACCAGAGAAAAAATGGAAAAGTTGTTTCATTGTTGACGTTCGTCCGAAACAAATCTTTCTTCATGACGAAAAATACATTCAGGAGAATGTTTTTTTAAGGATTAAAAATAAAATGTTAATCATTATAAAAGAACGAATCAAACCGAGCCGTAATCAAACGGTCAATTAGTACCGATGGTTAAGAACTTTTCTCTAAGGATTAAAAAGAAAATTTGAATGATTAAAAATAAATCATTCAAATTTTCTTTTTAATCCTTAGAGAAAAGTTCTTAACCATCGGTACTAATTGACCGTTTGATTACGGCTCGGTTTGATTCGTTCTTTTATAATGATTAAAATTTTATTTTTAATCCTTAGAGAAAAGTTCTTACCCTTCGGTACTAATTGACCGTTTGATTACGGCTCGGTTTGACTCGTTTTTTGGGGCTGTTTACGTAAATTTCATTTGGCAAAAGTCTGTTTAATTTTGTTCGTATTTTGTAGAAGCACTTTATTTTCTCTAAAAATGTACGACGACGATATTTGAAAACCTGTGACAAGTCTTTGACAGTTTTTATTAGATAATAATAATACTTTTACCATAATCTAATTTATTAAAAGACAGATGTTTCGATATTCACCTGTGTAAGAGAGGGAAAGAAGTCTTGATTTGCCCTTTTTTCTTTATTTATTCCTTTCTTTGAAGCGAGATAGAGACAAGGAAATATATATAGTAATAAACGTTACCAAATTCTTAGCCATTAATCAATTATACGTTTGAATCTTGAACGCGCTCAGAACGTAATCAAATTCTTAACGGTTAAGCAATCACACTATTGAATCTTGCACGCTCTTAGAACGTAATCACGCTCTCATGTAACATCTCAATATTATAGACGCCCATTTTAATTTGTAAATTACTGACCGTTATAATAATAAAAAACTCAACATCTTTTTTAAGAAACCAAAATTAACACCGCCTGAAGATGATTTGATGAATCAAATCGAAAGTACTCGCGAAAAACGAAAAGAAAATAGAACAAGAAATCCATGGAACTTACATAATCACTAAATGGACCATTCGGAAAGTTTTTCCTTGAATTAATGCTAGCGCTGGTCAGAATGAAAACAAATTGAATCAGGATTATTAGATAAGATGGGTGATGTGGGATACTGAAGCAGGGAATGTTATAATCTTGTGCCTATAGGCTGAATGATCTATAAATAAGATTGTTAAATCACATAACATGGATAAGTATATAAGTTAAATGAAATGTATGAGCGTATATATAAATAAATTTACGGGATGAATATCGATAGATGTATACCTTAATTCATAGCACTTGTATTTCGTAAGAACGACTTGTATTCGCGGGGAAGGTGAGTAGATGTATACATTTGCACAGGGGGAAGGAATAAAGCGTGTGTGAGTGTATAGTATATGTGGTGATATGTATGTAGATATGTATATGTATGTATGCATAGGAATATGGAAACTTAGATATAGATGCATTTTTCGCACCAAAGAGCTGTGAAAAAAGTCTTATGTAGGTTACTATAACTATATATATATATATATATATATATATATATATATATATATATATACTAGAAAATATGACACCCGTTTGTGTCACCCATTAAGCTCAGGTTAGATTATTTTAATCATGAAAACTGAGTTTGTAAAGCAAGTTCAATTTAATATAAATAAAAAGACAAAATCGTAAATTGTGTTTTCCGTCCGTTATATCACCCCTCTCTCTATTTCCCTCTTTCTTTCTCGTTCTCTCTTCTGTCACTTATTAAATAGTATTAATACTTGTGGTGATATTCCTTCGTGTTTACAATCGACTATTCTAAGTTTCTGTTTTCTAGTAAGTTTTATTATTAAATTTTATTACATGTGACTGTTAATAAACAGAGAAAGATAGATAGATAGATAGAGAGGGAGAGGGAGAGAGAGAGATACCCTAACCATTTCGTACTTGCCCTCATGCTGAACGCACCGTTCTTAGAGACAGTAAATAGTGTTTTAGAACTTCATCAAATTATTCTGAATTACAATTCCGAGTAGACTATTTTTTTACTTTTATTTTTATTTTCTTAATATACTTAATTAACGAAAAGTAGGATCCCGAGCGATACTGGGTAGTGCTGCTTTTTTATAACGAATAATACAAGAATTACTCGAATTGCTTCTTTTGAAATTCCCTTCCTGCTCGCTGTTTCTTCAAAAAATACTACCCTGCATACATTTAAATGTAATGTGAATAAACATCTTGTTGCCCAGTTTCCAACCGAGTTAAACCCTTATAAATCTGGCCCCATCAACATTTGAATTTGCCGAAAATATTGGATACTCGTGTAGAAATATTAGAGACGGTTATGCAAGAATAAGATTAGTATGCTAAATTTCTACGTAAGGTAACAAAAATAGGTAGAGTGGAATGTTCCAATAAAAATTTAAGAAAGCCTACGTGTCCTGGCTGTGACGTCACGGGCACATGAAACAGGTAAGCGGATGTGTCAAATTGTGAGAGAGAATCGCTCTTTTCCGTCTGAACCACCAGAGAGAGAGAGAGAGAGTGAGAGAGAGAGAGAGAGAGAAGGAGAGAAAGGGGGAGAAAGATAGAAAGAGAGAGAGAGAGAGAGAGATAGATCGGTTGGGCTTTGGGATAGCTGCTCCCCACCTCTTTGGGAAGGAGTTGGGATTGTTTTAGGTGTATACATTATACCCTTACGAACGAATAAAACCCCCAAACATGTTTTTAAAGCACAATTGTATTTGTTGACGCTTTAAAAAAAATAACATTCGTTAACGCAGTTATTTAGAAGAAGGGGACAGAGACGGAGAGATGTCTTGATTGCCACATCAGCATCGAAACACGACCAATGAAGCGGACGAACCATGGGGATCGAAGAGAACGCACCGTGGGGTTGAACTACATCCCCATGTAATGGTGCACTCGCTTTTTGTGTTGGGAATCATTCGAAATCGTTATTAGAATAATATGTCCCCATTTATTATTGTTTGTTCCTAATAGTTGATCTTCGTTGGTCTATAATAGAGCTAGAAGAAACAAGGAGCGCGTGTACAAGAGATACAGCTGTTTTACAAGTACTTTTTACTCCAAAAGCTTCTTTCCTCGTGCTGTTGAACTCTGGAACTCTATCTCCGCCTCTGTTTTCCTGACGGTACTGACATGCAGAAATTTAAAACTAATGTAAACAGACATCTCGCTGCACAGCTCCCAATTTAGGTTAAGCCCCCCAAAAAACTTTCACCCTTTTTCTCAGTAGCCCCTTACGTCTACAGTTGCGGTCTGCCTTGTTTGGGGTTAACTGTGTTAAAAAAAAAACAAAAAAAAAAACAGATACATAAACAGAGACGGACGATAAGACACCTATTCTGATATATTTTCTTTTACACAGCCATTTTTATGTCGTTACTTTACGTTTATCGCCATCCCGTTTTCTTCTGCACTCCATGAGCTCATCTTCGCACTATATCTACAGCTAACTTTCATATTTTCTTCATTGACGCACTTGAAGTTTGCATTCTACTCTCCTATTTGGCATACGATTACTGGATCTGAGTGATCTAATCGGCGTATCAATTACTCGACGGAAATTATATTTATAATAGAAAATTGAGAGTCTTTATTTGGCGCCAACTGTCAGGTTTTTCGTTAGAGGCTATCTGAATCTTTCCGAGTAGTTTTTATCAGTCGTTTCCGGTGTTTCTATATGGAAATCTGTCATTTGCGATTTTGGAGATACTAACCCAATGTTTTGTTACTCAGTGTTTCTCTATCCGGTCGCACATTTCTGCTAGCCTGAGAGAATAGTATCAGAGCACAACGAACATATACTGCACGACCCCAAAAGGAGGCGAAGGTACTGCCTAGGAGTATCGTCTCATGACCACATAACAGATAATACACTAGCCCTATCTAAATTGAGCATTGAAAGATAGTACATTAGTCTGAAATAATATAGTAAACTGAATTGAGTATTAAAATATAGTAATAGTATAGTTTCGACTTGAGACCGACATATACAAAATCTTCATTATTAATGGAAGTAATAGTATAGTTTCGACTTGAGACCGACATATACAAAATCTTCATTATTAATGGAAGTAATAGTATAGTTTCGACTTGAGACCGACATATACAAAATCTTCATTATTAATGGAAGTAATAGTATAGTTTCGACTTGAGACCGACATATACAAAATCTTCATTAATAATGGAAGTAATAGTATAGTTTCGACTTGAGACCGACATATACAAAATCTTCATTATTAATGGAAGTAATAGTATAGTTTCGACTTGAGACCGACATATACAAAATCTTCATTATTAATGGAAGTAATAGTATAGTTTCGACTTGAGACCGACATATACAAAATCTTCATTATTAATGGAAGTAATAGTATAGTTTCGACTTGAGACCGACATATACAAAATCTTCATTAATAATGGAAGTAATAGTATAGTTTCGACTTGAGACCGACATATACAAAATCTTCATTATTAATGGAAGTAATAGTATAGTTTCGACTTGAGACCGACATATACAAAATCTTCATTATTAATGGAAGTAATAGTATAGATTCGGATTCCATACTTAGATATAATAGCTCCAATAGAATAGGCAGCCTTGAATAAGCCAAAGACACAAAGAGATGAGCTAAGATGGAAGGTGAGACAAGCACTGGAGAATTCAACGCCTCCAAAACCTAACATCTCAAAGGAAGAAGTATTGACTATCAAGTCACTACGCAGTGATGATGATATCATAATACTACCAGCAGACAAAGGCAATGCCACAGTGTTAATGGATAGAGCTGAATATTCCAAAAAATTGGCTAATCTAATAGGATCTGGTAGCTACTGTAAAGTAAAAAAAAATCCGACTTTGAAAACAAATCCTTAGTAAGAACAAGGATCTAATACTACCCGCAAAATATAGACAGCTAATTCAGAAATACAACAAGCTACCACACCTATACGGCCTTCCTAAGATTCACAAAGATGGTATTCGATTTTGGCCCATTGTCAGCGCACGAGGTTCAGTATACCATCCATTGAGCCGATTCCTGGTAGATATAATCAGCCCACTCATAGGCAAATCTCCATCATATGTCAATAATTCTGCCTGCTTCGTGGAAAAAATCAACAATGCTCTCATTCATTCCAACCAGATGGTTAGTTTAGATGCAGTGAGTTTGTACACGAAACTAACCACTGAGGGGACTCTGACGATGGTACAGGATAAGTTGACTTCTGATACTTCACTGAAGTAACACACTTGTATCCCAATTGATAATCTGATAAAGATGTTGACCTTCTGTGTAAAAACCACATACTTTGCGATGGGATCTGATATATACCGACAGTAAGAAGGTCTATCTATGGGATCACCATTGCCTCCAGTACTGGTAAATGTATACATGGAATACTTCGATGAAATGACGTCAGGATCAACACCACTAAAGCCAATAATGTTGCTACGATATGTGAATGACACATTCATACTTTGGCCATACCAGGAAGATGTTCAAACATTACTGGACCATGTGAACTTTATCCGTCTATATATGCAGTTCACGATGGAAAAGGAACATTATAACAAATTAACCTTCCTTGATGTGCTGATAACTCGCACTGATCAGGAGTTTAGGTCATCTGTATATCGAAAGCCAACTTTAACTGGACAGTATTTAAATTTCAACTCCCGACATCCATACAATTTAAAGAAAGGAATCGTCCACTGCCTACAACATCGAGCAAAGACAATATGTAGTAACAACAATACATATCAAGAAGAGATGGATGGCTTGAGAGAATCTCTTAACCGAAACAACTATCCTGAGAGCATGACATCAGCTCCAATATATCTAGACCAAACACCAAGGGACACCACCCGACAACTTAGCAGAGTTTGTATACCATATATGATATATTTTTTGTCGGAAAAATCCAAAGAATATGTAATCCATATGAAATCAGGACAGTATTTAGGAGCGACTCAACTCCCCGAAAGTATCTTGTGAGGGCCAAACCTCCTACGGAAAAATGTATGACTAAGAACTGCGTGTATGCGATCCTATGTAAGTGTGGGAAAATATACAAAGGTGAGACATGTTGGCACATAAAAGTAAGGCTAGAAGAACACCGGTAAGCCGTAATACGTGGAGATATCGAAAAATCAGGTATGGCTGACAACATATGGAGGGAAAAGGGAAACCATCTACCCTTATGAGACGAAGTAAACATTATACATAGTGAAGAACGGTGGAGAGTAAGACGACTCAAAGAAGCAGCGCATATATTGGTAAATAATGACTCCCTAAGCACGCCTAGTATAGAATTTAATACAATATAGGAACCATTAATTATAAATAATAGATAAGGTTATAATATATATATATATAATATATATATATATATATATATATATATATATATATATATATATAGTGATTTGTAGTAATAAAAGTACTGATATATAGTGATAAATAGTAAGACTACACATAGGAATAACAAGAATAGGTTTAAGGCTCCGAACATTCATACTGGCGCAGTGAATATAGTACTATTTTAGATTTAGTTCTAAG